>LR738713.1:660425450-660617502 GCA_902687465.1 Secale cereale
GCTGCACGAACGATACAAGTTCCCCGCTCAATTTGATAACACAAGCCTCAAAGGGAATAAAGTGAACAGTGCTGCCCTCACGAAGATGAGCAAGGCCCTGTCTACTTGGAAAACCAATGTGAAGAGAATGATCGAGAAAGGTGAGAGTTATGAGAAGATCAAGGAGAAACATCCTTCGATCACCGAAGATGACTACAACGACTTCAAGATCAATTGCTCGAGCACCGCACACTCCGAATCAAGTCAGTGGGGGAAAGAAATGCGGGAGCTCAACTTAGGGGAACACACACTCGGTCCCGGCGGTTACAGAGTGGCGGAGCCTATATGGGACAAGGAGGAGGCGGACCGTGCCGAGCAAGGCCTACCGCCCCTCTTCGATAAATACGATGACAAGCAGACCAGGAACTTTGTCAGGGCCCGGTACAAGAAGGACCCGAAAACAAAGGAGCTGACCACGGATCCGAAGACCAGGGCGCTTGAGCTTGTTCTGGTAAGGAATACACCCCCGCGTAATTAGCTCCATATGGTTGCATTATAATTAATGAAGCCAAATTTCTAAATGATTCACATTCCTTCCGCAGGCGACTGAAAGCAGTAGCGCGGGGTCGACTAAGAGCAACCCTTGGGGCACGACTCTAAATAGGGCGTTGAATGTAATGAAGAACAAGGATAAGCTCGAGAAGCCGACGTCAGCTGGTCGTGTGGCCGGCAAAGGCTTGTCGACAAAATGGTCGTCATACTATAACGCTGGTGGGCGAAAGGAGAAAAAGACCAGCTCGGAAAGCCAGGCGCGCGAGGTTCAAGAACTCAAGGCACAGGTGGCCCGGATTCCGGAGATTGTTCAAGAGCAAGTGCAACAACAGCTCGGAGCGACAATCACCGCCATTGTGCCTAGCTTGATCTAGGGGTTGCAGGCGTGGATTGCAGGCGGCCAACAGGGGCCGCCCCTGATTCCCAGCTTCACGGCCAGCAACTCGCAGAACGCGATGGCGGGGCCATTGGTGTCTCCGGCGGAGGCGGCATTGGTGTCTCCGACGCCGGCACGGGAGCTTAATGCACCCGGGTGTACGCCGGCCGGCACCTCTGCAGCAAGCGGCCCCTCCGTCAACTGCACACCCGCCGTTGGCGGTGCCTCGACATTAGCCGAGCTCGACGCCATCATCACGGTAACTAATTAAGCCTCTCTCGGCCGAGGACTTCATCTCCTTGCCTTTGACTGGGCATCCCTGACGCCCTACATGTTTTCGCAGGGCGCCGCCGACGTTCCGTGCACTCTCCTGCACTTCGTGAACAACGAGTTGGTCGATGTCGCCAAGGGCAAAATCGCTCAACCGGGCAACCCCTTGTTCCACGGTACCCAGATGCCACCCAACTTGTTTAGGGTTCAACTGGTTCGGGTGCTGCCAGGCTGCGACGAGGTGTTACCTCTGATTCGACCCGTCGGGGCCGACGATGATGACGTCATGACCCTCAGCGCTTGCTTGAGCTGGCCCCTGCTTTGGCCGAAGAGCCAGACTCGTTTGGGGGTGGGGGAAACCACCCCAAAGACAACACCGCCAGTCGTGCCAGCGCCAAGTCGTCCCCATGGCAAGACCGCCGCAACGGT
Organism: Secale cereale; assembly: GCA_902687465.1. Lineage (NCBI taxonomy): Eukaryota > Viridiplantae > Streptophyta > Magnoliopsida > Poales > Poaceae > Secale > Secale cereale. Next base: position 660,427,057 of record LR738713.1, read on the forward strand.
GCCGGAAATCCCTATGCCACTGGATCCAAACATGCATATGGCACAAGATCAGAACGATGACGACGACGATACATTTGCCAACGTCGATCAGTACTTTGCCGATCATGGGTACGGTGGCGACTTCATGGGGCCTCCTTCTCAAGAACCCAACCCAACAAAAGACGTGCGCGATCTAGCTGGTACCACGGAGAAGCCAAGTTGCAACAGGCGTCGTCTGCCGTTCAGCTCTCAGGAGACGCCTCCAGCTGCCGACTTCACCGAGCCTCAGATAGGCGAGGTGCGAAATATTATCAGCCCCAACACACTCAAGAAGGCGGTCTCTGAGCAAAACTCAGTCCCAATTCAGGAGATCAAGAAGAAGGCACGCAAAAGAAAAACTAACAAGGGTGCGAGCCAGCCGGCACCGAGTACGATCCATGCTCAGGACGGGCCACCTTCACCTGAGGATGTAATGAGGAAGGTGCATGTGGCGGGTAGGCCGATGCTACCGAGAAATATGCTCGATGCTGCAACCGGTGCTATGCAGAGTCTGCATGACAGTGTTCTTTCTTTGGAGAAGCGGCGTCTCAGAGAGAAGGATGTGGCATACCCGGTTTTCGCGGCCAAGGTGCCGGAGGGCAAGGGCTTTGTGGATAACTCCATCGGGGGTACGATCGTCCTGCGGTTTGATGACATCCACGCTATGTTGAACCTTCATCCGCTGCACTACACCTTCGTTCGGCTATTTTCGCTGAGTATGGAGATGCGGATCATTCGCGACAAGACCCCGGACATCGTGATAGTCGACCCCTTCTACATGCGTGCCAAGATCTTGGGCAGCGCTGGGGACCGGCAAGTCGCGAGTTCTTACCTCGAAGGCGTCATTCTGGCAAACCGAGATAAGGATAACTTCCTCGTGCCTTACTTTCCCGAGTAAGTCCTCCGCCTCAACCGCCCCTTAACATATGAATTCTTAGATTTCGATCATTTTTCTTTTAACATTCCGTGTTTTCTGCAGTGACACACATTGCACGCTCATCCTCCTAAGCCCCAAATATTCCATGGCCACGTATTTCGACCCGAACCGTCAGTCGACTGTAGACTACACAAATGTCAAGAAGGTTCTTGATGATGTTCTCCCCGGCTACGCCAAATCTGGAGGCACCTTCACCAGGACAGTTCGTAAGTACGGCAAGCACGTGTTCTCCCACAATACGACGTTCTGCTGCGTCAAGCAGCCGCCTGGCGGTCAGAAGGGTGCCTACTACGCCATCCATCACATGTGGGCGATCGTACGGGACCATCATCAACTTCTGCTACCGAGTAAACTCAAAGATTGGGCCGCGAGCGTGTCGGCAATCCAGGACGCGGACATCAGATAAGATTTCTTTCGCATCCAGTCGGAGTTTGCGGAAATCATCCATCAAGATGTCCTTCGTACCTCGGGGCAGTTCTACCTCAGAAATCAACCGTCGAACAGTGACATCGACACAATGCTACAAATGCAGGCTGACAACGCCCGTGATTTCATGACTCCCACGATAGATGGCGGCTTCATCCACGCTCCGATGCATTGAGTCGAGTCGAAAGCAGTGATGCTGTGTCTAGTTCTGAAACATCGATTGGCTCATGTTGTAATTAAACTTTAATGAACTTGTAGTATGTCTCTTTGGTTTCGAGAGTCGTTCAACTTAGATGTAATCGATGCTATTAATGTCTTGCTTTTCTCTTTCGATCGTTCTGTTGCATACTTATATATTGCTTATGAATTGTCTATGAATTGGTACTAACGTTTCGTTTGGCTAGTGCGTATATAGCGATGCCGTCGTATGTTGTGTACAAGGGTAAGGTTCCCGGAGTCTACGACGACTGGGAGGAGTGTCTGTCACACCCTGATTTTCATATCACATTGCTTAAGCTAATTTTCATGTTAAAAATGTGGATTTGCAAAAACTTTTGAGTGTTTTTGACTTTGCTTGATTTGACTCTTGTCTGCTGTTTGCTAGTGCTCTAAAAATCAAATAAATCCTCCAACTCTTATACTTCATCTCCTTGACCCAAAACCTTTTCCCAATGATCATGCCATGTGTATAGACCAGTATAGAATTTTCTTATAAAAATATTTTGGCCAAATGGTATTTTCTAAAATTAGTTTTCCAAAAACCCCTGAATTGAGGTTTGCACTGCAAGTACCTTATTTAGGGTGAGAAAAATCTTTCAAAAAGTTTATTTGAATCCTATTAGATATAGGACTCCCAGAAACCACAAAAGTATAATTTTAAAAGTTATTTTTATATTTTATTTAAATGCTTTTTCTTAAGGCCAGAAATGGTCTTTAATAGGGAAAAATTATTTAAACATTTCAAAAATATTTGCCAAAATTCAGGGAGACTCATAGGACATATATTGTCCATATATAAGAGTTTCAACACATGGTCATGTTCAAAATATTGGACAAATCCTTCCAAAACCCTTTCTGGATATTTCAAGCTTTTGAAATATTTACAAAGGAAATATTCTCCAAAAATTCCAGGGAAATTCTATCATGTCACATATGACATATTTGATGATCTTGCAAAGCCTCATGCCTTGAAGATCAAGAAAACATCCTCAAACCCCTTCAAAACCATTCTGTCCATATTTGAAGTTTGAGCAACTCTACATTGGCAAACTTGTCCAAATGCTCTCAAACTTGGTGCACATGCTAGAATGGCCTAATAAGGCATCTAGACCAAATGGCACAAGATTTGGAAAAGAGCAACTTGATCAGATCACCCCAAAACCACTTCTGTTCAAATTCAAATTTGAACAACTTTACATTGTCAACTTTTTATCTGGAGCCTCAAACTTTGTGGACATGTTCATAACCCCAAATGATGATGCTACACCAAGTGGTGCATCAAGGGGAGATGAATTGCTTGACTCCAACATGGTGAAACCATTTCTGTTCATTTCTAGGGTTCACCAAAGTTACATTGGCCACTTTGCCCAAATGAGCTCAAATTTGGTGTAGGGGCCTAATTATATGTGACATTTGATCCTGTTAAGTCCCATGTCAAGTGGATGTCATTTGCTTGACCAAACCTTGATCAAACACCTTCTGTCCAATTACCAAAACAAGTACTTGGACCTCTTTTACTTTTTCTCCTTACCTCAAATTCTTACCACAGCTTCCCCTAGTCCTATTCTACCTCCAGTAACTCTCCTCTGCCTTATCTCAATTATTGGAGGGTAAAAACCCCATTTTTACCCTTGTGGACAGCCACCTTCTTCTCCTCCTTCACCTCCCTCCTCATCCCAGTGGTTCCCCAGGGTATCCAAGACCACAGAGCCTTTCTTTACTCCACTTCTGACCTTCTAGACAACCTTTGCCTTGTTGGACACGACCAGAGCAACGGGGACGTGGCCATGCCAGCCAAACGCATGCTCTGGAGCGCGCTACAGTGCGCTCCCGCACTGTAGCCGCTCCCAATCAGCTGCTTCCGACAGCATTGGGTCTCCCCCTCGTGTCCCCCGAGGAGGCCTCGACGTCCGCAACACGCCGGGCGGTTGGCCCCCTCCTCTCTCCTCCTCCCTCGCTCCTGCTCGCACGCGCACCGTGGCCGCCCGGGCGCTCCAGTGAGCGAGCTCACACGCGCGGCCCTCTGACGCCTCCCTGCCCCTCCTCTTCCTTCCTCTTGACCTGGACCACGCCCACGCACACCGCAGACACCCCGGAACCTACCCCCGTGGCCTACAGGGACGGCGACGACCTCGCCGGCGCACGCGCGTTCGGTGGACCGGCGCTCCCCTATTTATAGGCCGCCCCCGAGCCCCCTCGCGGCTCCAATGGACTCCACGCCCTCTCCTGAACCTCCTGGACCGCCCCACTCCTCCTCCCGTGGCCTCCTTCCCTCGCCATGGCCGCCGTGGTCGCCGTCGGACCCTGCCCGGCGCTGGTGAACCAGGGCTTCTCCTCCTCTCCCTTGGCCACCAAGAGAACCGCAGCAGCCCGGCGGAGCCACCCGACCCCTCGCCGCTCCTTCCCGTGCCCTGTGGTGCCCGCTCCACCATCAACCGACGAGGCCGCCGCCGTAGTCAGGTGAAGGTGGTGCTCCAGCTTCTCCCCTGCCGCCCCAAGGGGCTTCCCCGACGCGCCGCTCCCCGAGGAGCTCTCCGGTGGCCTCGGCCTGGCCAGAGGTGGTCTCTGCCGCCGGGAACAAGCGACGGCCGGCGAGCAGCAGCGGCGTCCAGCCCCTCCGGCGCGGGCGCGGGAGGAAGGGGACGACCCTGCGGAGGGGACCCACCTGGCAGCGACCCGGCCAGCCGGGCCCAGCCGTTTAAGTGGAAACGGCTTCGGCCAGCCCGCCTCCCCCGTGCGGTGGCGCCCTTCCCAGCAGGCGTCTTCGACGTGGCCGGGCCCCTGTGCACGCGGCCGAGCTGATGGGCCGGCCCAGCCACGGTGCAGTTATTCCTCGCCCTGTGCGCCAGGGTATAACCCCTATTTCTTTCCCTTTTTCTTTATTCTGCCAACTTCAAAAAATGCCTAGAATATTCATATGAACTCCAAATTGCATGATTCAAATTTCTGGTAGCTTCTAAAATCATGCCCTATCACATAGTGCAACATGCACATTATTCCAAAAACTTTTCCTATACAAATATTTATCAAATACCCATTTTCCACTTTCTGTGATTAACTTTAGAAAATCACAGAGAGCTCATTTTTGATCCAAATGCAGTGATTCAAGTTCCTAGATGCTTGTCATGTCCAAACTTAGTTTTGGAACATTTTTAATAATAGTTTCTGTACCCCCACCAAATATTTAGCCATTTCTTCCTATTTATCAGCTTTGGAAAATCCTAGGAAATTCATTTCAAATCCAAATCCAGTGAAACCAACTCCTAAATGCTTCTAAAATCATGACTTGATGATGGGTACCTTTGCTCATCATTCGAGGAATTATTCCTGTATACTTCCTCCAAATCCATAAGCCCTTTGGTTCCATCATATTGGAATGTTCCAAATCATCCATTGATCCAACACCTATGAAACCACCTTGGTCATTTCTAATATGACCAGAGGTATCCTAGAAAAGTCCAACTCCTATTTTTAGAGCACTTTTATTGTTGCTTTGATTGTGTTGCTTATTATGATTGTTTCCATCGTTAGTTGACGTAATAAACGGAGTATTCGGAGATGGATCAGAAGATTTGAAGACTCTGAAGTATAAGGCAAGCAGCCCTTTGACCATGTTCGAGAAACCTTTTTATGCATGTCTCATAACACCTTTATATTCAATGCATCGGAATCATGTTGAGGTGGAAACCACTTTGGTTGCTACCATTGTTGCTTACTATTGATACTTGCATCAAACATGACCCTACCTTCCTATGAGGGTTATGTGGGTGGGAGTAGTTAGGTTGCTATAATAGTGGCTACGCAAATGGGACGGGTATATGCATGGTGACGGAGGCAGGATACTTTCAAAAGACTTTTCGAAAACCCCGTCGGGTGCCATTTATGCCCGAGGGAGATGGTGAGATGGGTAACCACTTGATGACGAAGTGGTGTACCGAGGCAAGTGTGTGTGTTGTTTTGAAAAACGGATTGGTTTAAGTTGCGACCGTTATTCCAACCTTACATGCGCAACCACTCTACCCTTATATGGGAAAGGGCATTATTGAGTACCTAGGTCGATACTAGCATGGTGCCCGCATTACTAGTGACGGGGGTGACATGAGGTCACTCTCGGGATGGGGTCGTGCTTGGATAGGCGGCCATGACTGTTTTCACAGGGCACCGGACACACCGTTGGTACCCCGTGCTTGTGATATGTGATGAATTTGGAGCGAGACTCCACAAACCTTGAGATGTGAAATGTTTGGCACGGGGCTGCTACCAATCGAGTGGACTCTATGTTAGTGTCGTCTAGGGAAAGGTAGTGATCGGGTGCTTACCCCGGGTACCTGAGGTACCGCGGGTCGTGGATGACACGGAAGTTCCCCGGATCTAGTGGGTAAAGTGTGCAACCTCTGCAGAGTGTCAAACTATTCGAATAGCCGTGTCCACGGTCATGGACAGTTGGGTAACCGCTCTTGGGCTACGTCCAATGTTTGCGAAACCTGGTGTGCGTGTGTGAGGAAACAACATGGTTCAGTGATATTGATGAAGTCAACTTGGTTCAGTGATATTGTTGATGTGATTGTGAGGAAATCACAATGAGCTTGAGCATGAGTTGATTACAACTCTTCCTTGAAAATGATGTCTGTGACCTCCTGATACTTGTTACAGACACATGCATATCCTTGTTATATGTTGATCATACTTGCACATGAAAAACTAGCTTTCCGCAAAACTACCAATTTAGTAGTAGAGCCTTGCATAATTATTCTATTACCACACTTGGGTTGCTTGCGAGTACATTCAATGTACTCATTGGCTTGCCACTGGTTATTTTATTGGCCAGGCAGGAGAGAACAGGTTATGATGAAGATTTCTCGGTGACGAGCATGCGAGCTAGGACGCTTCCCAGTCAGAATGCCTGTAGGGTTAAGGCAGATGGCATGGGTCCCAGTTGTCTTGAAGATTTTTCCGCTGCGATGATATACTCAAGGCTTGACCATTATGGTCCTATTTGTGTAACACGGTATGTAAGGATGTAAGACTCTTGTTATTCAGCTTCTGTGTGTTCAGTGAGCATTGATCTCTGGGATCACTGTACACGTGCATTCGGTGATCACGACTTATGAGTCGGGGTCCCCACAGAGCTGGTATCAGAGCCATCCTGACTGTAGGAAGCCTTAGTTAGCATGGTCGTTAGTTAGGGTAAAACTATTTTCCAAAACTACTACTAGTTTTCAAAACTATCTATACTTCTCTTCCCTTCTCAGTTTTTCGAAAACTAGGCTATACTTGATCTCTTCCCCTTCAAAACCTTGGTCGCTAAAACCCCTATGCCCCTGACCACTGGATTTTCTGTAATCCTCGTGGAGTGCACCTTGCCAAACACTCACCCACCACTTTTGCACACAAGATTGGTGACACCACAACAAGACGGTACCAACAGAAACTACATCCTCGATGGATGAGGACATGAAGACCCAGAAGATGGTGGTACCCTTGACAAGAGCCCCCAAGATGGAGCAACCCTAGCCTACGATGACCAGGGAATAGGTTATGCAAAATCATGATATACATCGCTAATAGAGTAATCATGTCACTACCGTTGTTGTATCGGCAACCACCGGTGAATTGAGAACCTTGCCATTTGGTCCGCCTCACTATAGTGAGCAGGAAAACGGTTCTCTTTATTCCCCGCTCTTGGTGTCGATGTTTTCATCAACGAACCCGACATGGTAGACCTCTATTATGCCTTGTTATTGTCATTACATATGGATTGCCTACCTGGTACCCTCGACGCCCCAGAAGGCACAAGGGATCGTCATGATTAAAGAGACAAGAGAAGACCAAGTCAACGCCAGCTACAAGGAGGCACCTTCACCCCATCACCTCATCAGGCGAGAAGTTGTTGAAGATTCTTCAGGCTCAGCCCGGATCATTCATCGAGCAACTACAAGGGACATAGCAACACCTGAGAAAGCTCAGAAGACGGCACAAGGCACAAGTCACGACACATAGTCCGAGAACCCCTAGGGTAGGATGAGTCGTGTACCCCCTATGCGCAGTCGAGTCCATATGATGGTTCGAATAGAACCATGATTGTGTGTTGTTTGCTTTTATTCGTTTGTGTTTTGATATAAGTCGCACTTTTGCCCAGGCAACAAGTGCATGGCTATATCACCTTCCTTGCCTTGTTTCTTTTGTTTCGACCTTTTTGCACCTGTTTGTTGCACCTGCACTATAGAACCCCCTTTAGGCATTTCCCTCCTCTACGCTGCTTCTTCCCTCTATTCTCTCTCTCCCCAATTGAAGACCCGCGAGACAAGATGCACCAAGGATTCTACCTCGGCAACCAACTGGCACTGAAGACTTCTGCTACAACCTCCACGATCTATTGCAACTCCGTAGAGTTATGTTTAACTCTCCAGGCCAGTAACCCTCTTCCTAGACCATTTGAGACTTCCGAGACACTCCAGCACGAATCCTTAACCATGTGCCTAACCCATGGTAAAGCGTGAGAACCTGTTAAGCCTTTGTAACCTTGCACAACACTGGGTTCGTAAAGGAGCTAGTGGACACGATGAGTGAGCACATTTTCATCCTGATATAGCACGAGGTCTGACGATGCCATAGATAGACCAGTTCGAGGATATTGGACAGATGACTTGGTGGTTTATATTAGTAACTTCGAGGAACTATCTGAGACCTTGATTGATTGTGAGGTTTTCATGATGGTAGGATCATGACTTTGGGGAAGTATGTAGGAGTGCCCGTTGGGCATGAGACTTGGATTTACGTAGGTGATTCTGGTTGGTATAGATGCTGGATATGCCTGCATGATTCGGAGTAAGATTGGATTTAGGCCTATGATCCTGATTATGATATCATGCTTCTCAGAGGACAATAACCTAGGAGATTGGATTACTTGTCGGAGTTGATTTAGGGATCTATATAGTCGTGATCTTGGAGTTTACTTGACCCGGATGATGAGAATTTGGTGGACATACTATCGTGATGCATAGTCCTTCCGATTATTTGGGGATTATAGAGGCTTGAGATTTTGTGGAACACCGTAGACATTGGATTTGTAGGACTGTTGGATTATGTGGTGATTGATGGAATTACCGGGCTATCGGAGTTGATCTATAGGAAGGAAACAAATCTTGGAGTGGCATATGACGTGTTTCCTTAGATTAGAGATGCATTATCTTGAGCCTTGCAAGACTAGGCTGAGTGCTTGGATTGTGGAGATTAATTTAGGCTCGGCAGCATGTATGATCTACCTTTGGATTTTAGAGGTAGACGTGCATATGGATTTGGGGATCTGAGACAAGTATAACTTTGTTAGACCGTCTCTTGAGGATCATGAGGATATGGATGGCAATGAGTGGTGATTGAAGTTGGTCTCTGCGAGAAGATGCTTTTCCGTTCGGAGTACTAGATAGAGCTATTGGCATCTCAGAAACTGTGCTTAAGGATAAGATGATATAAGTTCATTCACTCACTAGAATCCTTGAAACCCTTAAGCCCCACCGAGCCACAACTTGGTCAGATTCTGACCACGGGCCTTGACTCAGAGTCAGGAAGGCCTCTGCAGTGCTCAACCGAGACCACCACCAATACCCCAGCTTACCTTGCGTACCCCTTAGACCTCATGGAGCAATTGGACAAGTTGGGTAACATCATTATTTGATGGCCTACTTGTCTGCCCGAAGACGAAGAAGAGACGGACAGCTGGATGGGAGACTTTTGAAGACCGCCCTGTCAAGAAGGAAGATCTACACCGACCACCGTCATCAAGAAGAAACTTCCGCGTTAAAGACCGGGCGTATCTGCAAACCACACCTCTCAAAGGATCCGAGCTTTTCCATGTTGAGGGAACGCTCACACCAAGTTGCATCAAGACTTGAAGGCACGATTCTGGTGGCACGAGATGAAAAGAGAGATTTGCAACCTATGTTGCAAAGTGTGATGTGTGCCAAAAGGGTCAAGCTGAATATCAGCGACCCACCGGATTGCTTCAACCACTCAAGGCTCTTGAGTGAAAGTGGGATAAAGACGGAATGAACTTCGTCACGGGATTACCAAGGTCGAATAGAGGACATGACTCTATCTGGGTCATAGTCGATCATTTGACCAAGGTGGCCCATTTCATTCCTATCAAGACCACTTATGATGGCAACCGGCTGGCAGCTCTCTACATCGACCGAATCGTAAGTCTTCACGGCGTTCCCAAGGAGATTGTGTCAGATCGAGGAACCCAGATCACCTCAAGGTTCTGGAAGAAGTTCCGAGAAGCCTTGGGAACCAAGTATCTTTCAGAACGGCTTTCCACCCACAGACCGGAGGACAGACTGAGCGAGTCAATCAGGTTCTCGAAGTCATAACTCCGAGCCTGTGTCTTGGCATATGGAGCCAAGTGGGAGGATTGTCTCCTTTTTGCCGAGTTCTCCTATAACAACAGTTGCCAGTCGAGCCTTCAGACGGCACCATTTGAGGTGTTGTACGGACGCTGATGTCGCACACCCCTCAACTGGTCAGAGACTGGAGAAGGACTAGTCTTTGGACTGGATATTCTCCGCGCAGCGAAGGAGCAAGTCCAACTAGTCGGAGAATGTTTGGAGGCAGCCAAGTCAAGGCAAAAGAGCTATGCTGACACTCACCGTCGGAACATGAGTTTCCATGTCGGGGACCACGTGTACCTGCGGGTAACCCCTCTGAAGGGAACCAAGCGTTTCCACGTCAAGGGGAAACTCGCACCAAGGTTCATCGGACCCCTTGAGATCACTGCAAGTCATGTGGTAAACGGCTTCCCAGCTAGGTCTACCACCTGAGATACCCCCCGTGCACCAAATCTTCCACGAGCCCCCACTCTGGGAGTGCTTCTTACCTCCTAGCTAGCCCGATGCCCGCAAGGACATCGATCACCGAGCCTTTGGCAGCTAACCCAACCTAACCTATGCAAGAGACCCTTCGGCAACCCCCATCAAGGACGACATCAAGCAAGAAGCCATACCATCAAGCACTTCAAGATTCCAAGGAGCACCGCTCGGAAGCAGAACCAACAAGAAGAAGTGAAGACTACCCCGTATCCAAGACTCCGCCTTTCTTTCCACACCTAGTCTGGGAATCTCGGGGACGAGATTCTTGTAAGGGGGGTAGGTCTGTCACACCCTGATTTTCATATCACATTGCTTAAGCTAATTTTCATGTTAAAAATGTGGATTTGCAAAAACTTTTGAGTGTTTTTGACTTTGCTTGATTTGACTCTTGTCTGCTGTTTGCTAGTGCTCTAAAAATCAAATAAATCCTCCAACTCTTATACTTCATCTCCTTGACCCAAAACCTTTTCCCAATGATCATGCCATGTGTATAGACCAGTATAGAATTTTCTTATAAAAATATTTTGGCCAAATGGTATTTTCTAAAATTAGTTTTCCAAAAACCCCTGAATTGAGGTTTGCACTGCAAGTACCTTATTTAGGGTGAGAAAAATCTTTCAAAAAGTTTATTTGAATCCTATTAAATATAGGACTCCCAGAAACCACAAAAGTATAATTTTAAAAGTTATTTTTATATTTTATTTAAATGCTTTTTCTTAAGGCCAGAAATGGTCTTTAATAGGGAAAAATTATTTAAACATTTCAAAAATATTTGCCAAAATTCAGGGAGACTCATAGGACATATATTGTCCATATATAAGAGTTTCAACACATGGTCATGTTCAAAATATTGGACAAATCCTTCCAAAACCCTTTCTGGATATTTCAAGCTTTTGAAATATTTACAAAGGAAATATTCTCCAAAAATTTTAGGGAAATTCTATCATGTCACATATGACATATTTGATGATCTTGCAAAGCCTCATGCCTTGAAGATCAAGAAAACATCCTCAAACCCCTTCAAAACCATTCTGTCCATATTTGAAGTTTGAGCAACTCTACATTGCCAAACTTGTCCAAATGCTCTCAAACTTGGTGCACATGCTAGAATGGCCTAATAAGGCATCTAGACCAAATGGCACAAGATTTGGAAAAGAGCAACTTGATCAGATCACCCCAAAACCACTTCTGTTCAAATTCAAATTTGAACAACTTTACATTGTCAACTTTTTATCTGGAGCCTCAAACTTTGTGGACATGTTCATAACCCCAAATGATGATGCTACACCAAGTGGTGCATCAAGGGGAGATTAATTGCTTGACTCCAACATGGTGAAACCATTTCTGTTCATTTCTAGGGTTCACCAAAGTTACATTGGCCACTTTGCCCAAATGAGCTCAAATTTGGTGCAGGGGCCTAATTATATGTGACATTTGATCCTGTTAAGTCCCATGTCAAGTGGATGTCATTTGCTTGACCAAACCTTGATCAAACACCTTCTGTCCAATTACCAAAACAAGTACTTGGACCTCTTTTACTTTTTCTCCTTACCTCAAATTCTTACCACAGCTTCCCCTAGTCCTATTCTACCTCCAGTAACTCTCCTCTGCCTTATCTCAATTATTGGAGGGTAAAAACCCCATTTTTACCCTTGTGGACAGCCACCTTCTTCTCCTCCTTCACCTCCCTCCTCATCCCAGTGGTTCCCCAGGGTATCCAAGACCACAGAGCCTTTCTTTACTCCACTTCTGACCTTCTAGAAAACCTTTGCCTTGTTGGACACGACCAGAGCAACGGGGACGTGGCCATGCCAGCCAAACGCATGCTCTAGAGCGCGCTACAGTGCGCTCCCGCACTTTAGCCGCTCCCAATCAGCTGCTTCCGACAGCATTGGGTCTCCCCCTCGTGTCCCCCGAGGAGGCCTCGACGTCCGCAACACGCCGGGCGGTCGGCCCCCTCCTCTCTCCTCCTCCCTCGCTCCTGCTCGCACGCGCACCGTGGCTGCCCGGGCGCTCCAGTGAGCGAGCTCACACGCGCGGCCCTCTGACGCCTCCCTGCCCCTCCTCTTCCTTCCTCTTGACCTGGACCACGCCCACGCACACCGCAGACACCCCGGAACCTACCCCGTGGTCTACAGGGACGGCGACGACCTCGCCGGCGCACGCGCGTTCGGTGGACCGGCGCTCCCCTATTTAAAGGCCGCCCCCGAGCCCCCTCGCGGCTCCAATGGACTCCACGCCCTCTCCTGAACCTCCTGGACCGCCCCACTCCTCCTCCCGTGGCCTCCTTCCCTCGCCATGGCCGCCGTGGTCTCCGTCGGACCCTGCCCGGCGCTGGTGAACCAGGGCTTCTCCTCCTCTCCCTTGGCCACCAAGAGAACCGCAGCAGCCCGGCGGAGCCACCCGACCCCTCGCCGCTCCTTCCCGTGCCCTGTGGTGCCTGCTCCACCATCAACCGACGAGGCCGCCGCCGTAGTCAGGTGAAGGTGGTGCTCCAGCTTCTCCCCTGCCGCCCCAAGGGGCTTCCCCGACGCGCCGCTCCCCGAGGAGCTCTCCGGTGGCCTCGGCCTGGCCAGAGGTGGTCTCTGCCGCCGGGAACAAGCGCCGGCCGGCGAGCAGCAGCGGCGTCCAGCCCCTCCGGCGCGGGCGCGGGAGGAAGGGGACGACCCTGCGGAGGGGACCCACCTGGCAGCGACCCGGCCAGCCGGGCCCAGCCGTTTAAGTGGAAACGGCTTCGGCCAGCCCGCCTCCCCCGTGCGATGGCGCCCTTCCCAGCAGGCGTCTTCGACGTGGCCGGGCCCCTGTGCACGCGGCCGAGCTGATGGGCCGGCCCAGCCACGGTGCAGTTATTCCTCGCCCTGTGCGCCAGGGTATAACCCCTATTTCTTTCCCTTTTTCTTTATTCTGCCAACTTCAAAAAATGCCTAGAATATTCATATGAACTCCAAATTGCATGATTCAAATTTCTGGTAGCTTCTAAAATCATGCCCTATCACATAGTGCAACATGCACATTATTCCAAAAACTTTTCCTATACAAATATTTATCAAATACCCATTTTCCACTTTCTGTGATTAACTTTAGAAAATCACAGAGAGCTCATTTTTGATCCAAATGCAGTGATTCAAGTTCCTAGATGCTTGTCATGTCCAAACTTAGTTTTGGAACATTTTTAATAATAGTTTCTGTACCCCCACCAAATATTTAGCCATTTCTTCCTATTTATCAGCTTTGGAAAATCCTAGGAAATTCATTTCAAATCCAAATCCAGTGAAACCAACTCCTAAATGCTTCTAAAATCATGACTTGATGATGGGTACCTTTGCTCATCATTCGAGGAATTATTCCTGTATACTTCCTCCAAATCCATAAGCCCTTTGGTTCCATCATATTGGAATGTTCCAAATCATCCATTGATCCAACACCTATGAAACCACCTTGGTCATTTCTAATATGACCAGAGGTATCCTAGAAAAGTCCAACTCCTATTTTTAGAGCACTTTTATTGTTGCTTTGATTGTGTTGCTTATTATGATTGTTTCCATCGTTAGTTGACGTAATAAACGGAGTATTCGGAGATGGATCAGAAGATTTGAAGACTCTGAAGTATAAGGCAAGCAGCCCTTTGACCATGTTCGAGAAACCTTTTTATGCATGTCTCATAACACCTTTATATTCAATGCATCGGAATCATGTTGAGGTGGAAACCACTTTGGTTGCTACCATTGTTGCTTACTATTGATACTTGCATCAAACATGACCCTACCTTCCTATAAGGGTTATGTGGGTGGGAGTAGTTAGGTTGCTATAATAGTGGCTACGCAAATGGGACGGGTATATGCATGGTGACGGAGGCAGGATACTTTCAAAAGACTTTTCGAAAACCCCGTCGGGTGCCATTTATGCCCGAGGGAGATGGTGAGATGGGTAACCACTTGATGACGAAGTGGTGTACCGAGGCAAGTGTGTGTGTTGTTTTGAAAAACGGATTGGTTTAAGTTGCGACCGTTATTCCAACCTTACATGCGCAACCACTCTACCCTTATATGGGAAAGGGCATTATTGAGTACCTAGGTCGATACTAGCATGGTGCCCGCATTACTAGTGACGGGGGTGACATGAGGTCACTCTCGGGACGGGGTCGTGCTTGGATAGGCGGCCATGACTGTTTTCACAGGGCACCGGACACACCGTTGGTACCCCGTGCTTGTGATATGTGATGAATTTGGAGCGAGACTCCACAAACCTTGAGATGTGAAATGTTTGGCACGGGGCTGCTACCAATCGAGTGGACTCTATGTTAGTGTCGTCTAGGGAAAGGTAGTGATCGGGTGCTTACCCCGGGTACCTGAGGTACCGCGGGTCGTGGATGACACGGAAGTTCCCCGGATCTAGTGGGTAAAGTGTGCAACCTCTGCAGAGTGTCAAACTATTCGAATAGCCGTGTCCACGGTCATGGACAGTTGGGTAACCGCTCTTGGGCTACGTCCAATGTTTGCGAAACCTGGTGTGCGTGTGTGAGGAAACAACATGGTTCAGTGATATTGATGAAGTCAACTTGGTTCAGTGATATTGTTGATGTGATTGTGAGGAAATCACAATGAGCTTGAGCATGAGTTGATTACAACTCTTCCTTGAAAATGATGTCTGTGACCTCCTGATACTTGTTACAGACACATGCATATCCTTGTTATATGTTGATCATACTTGCACATGAAAAACTAGCTTTCCGCAAAACTACCAATTTAGTAGTAGAGCCTTGCATAATTATTCTATTACCACACTTGGGTTGCTTGCGAGTACATTCAATGTACTCATTGGCTTGCCACTGGTTATTTTATTGGCCAGGCAGGAGAGAACAGGTTATGATGAAGATTTCTCGGTGACGAGCATGCGAGCTAGGACGCTTCCCAGTCAGAATGCCTGTAGGGTTAAGGCAGATGGCATGGGTCCCAGTTGTCTTGAAGATTTTTCCGCTGCGATGATATACTCAAGGCTTGACCATTATGGTCCTATTTGTGTAACACGGTATGTAAGGATGTAAGACTCTTGTTATTCAGCTTCTGTGTGTTCAGTGAGCATTGATCTCTGGGATCACTGTACACGTGCATTCGGTGATCACGACTTATGAGTCGGGGTCCCCACAGTGTCGGAGACAGGTTCACCGATTCAGCGGTAACAGTTACAAAGGGTACACCACTAGGGCCGAGGCCGAATCTAAATACGCCCGCTATCTAGCGGGAAAGGGGAGGGAGCGTTGGAGGAACCGGATGAAGACGAGTTTCATCGTGATGATGCTCATCGTGATGACCGCAGCTCTCTTCTATGTGATGGTAGTTTAGATGATCGATATCGACTTGTAATGTGAAGACAAACTCGCTACTCGCGGTCTCGAGACTTGTAATATATTGTTCTATCTTTGTTCGGTCTTTTCAATTCGGAGACTAATATGATGAATTGTATTCGGAGACTAATATGATGAATTGTATTCAGAGACTAATATGATGAATTGTATTCGCAGACTAATATGATGAATTGTATTCAGAGACTAATCTTCTATTGTATTCGATGAATTTGTTGTTGATGTGTGCTGTCTATATTCTGTGCAATTATATATTTTGTAATCTGTGCAAAAAAACAGAAAAATAATATTAAAAAAAACCTAATATTCATACTAATGGCGCATCACAACAAAGTGCGCCATTAGTATGCCAAAGGATACTAATGGCGCATCACCAGCCAGTGCGCCATTACTATGCAGACATTACTAATGGCGCATCCTGCTGGAGTGCGCCATTAGTATGCCAAAGCACCTGGGTACACATGGCCCCTGGGAGGCATACTAATGGCGCACTACTATGCATACTAATGGCGCATCTGCGGTGCGCCATTAGTATACCAGATACTAATGGCGCACCAGAGGTGCGCCATTAGTAAAATATACTAATGGCGTGCTAGTAATGGCGCACCACTAATGCGCCATTAATGGCCAAATTAGGTGCGCCATTAGTAGGCCTTTTCCTAGTAGTGCAACACATGTAACCGGAAGAGAGCGACGGCGCGCTAAATTCACGTATGACTCAAGAGGCCAATACGTGGACACAAAGGGGTGCAGCAGCAATTTTTTAGATAAATTGCAAAAACCAGGACTTGAACTCAAGACCTTAGCTCCGATACCATGTTAAGCTTCATGCACTAGCCAACGCAACCAAAAGTCCGAACTGATGGAAAGGGCTAGACAATCCACATATACTGTAACAGTGTACACTGCGGATGGTACAAGGTTCGAGGTGCCCCTTGCGTTCCTCGGAACGACCGTCTTCAGCGAGCTCTTGAGGATGTCCCAAGAGGAGTTCGGCTTCGCAGGCATTGACGGTGGCAGAATCACACTACCCTGCGACGCATCGGTGATGGAGTATGCCACGTGCTTGCTCAGGAGAAGCGCCTCCGAAGAGATGGAGGCCGCGTTCCTCAACACCTTTGTGAAGCCATGCCATTATCATGTGGTGCAACATCTGGGATTTGGCCAGCATTTCGGTGTCTGCACCTCCTGATTACCATCTGCAGAGATATAGGAAAATAGATTAAGGAGAACAGTTTATGTGTAGCATTTTGATCTTGCTAGCAAAGAAGCAATCAAGGAAGATGAACAGTAGTTAGAGACATTGTTCTTTCAGTGTATGCATATACTATGTTCCAAAGATAAATGATTGATCACTAAGCATTGAAAAATTTCTTATTTGCAATTAAATGGCCTCAGACACAAATTATTACAAATTAAGTTTAGGTAGGGCAGGTAAGTCCTTGCAGATGGATTAGGTAGATTGAACTTTTGGACAAAAGCTACTGCAAGTTGTTCAACAATGAGAAATTCATCGAATTGTACTTTTTTTTACGAAAAGACAGCCCTAGAGCCGTATTTCATTGATTAATCGGGAGAGGAACAAATACAAAGACTTTAGAGTTAGAGACTAGGTGAAAAGCCTGGAGCTGGCATCCACAAAAATACAGCCAGCAGCACTCAAGGAGGCTTGAATTATACTCAAGTCAAGACCAGCAAACCTACTAGCATTCAGAAATCGGGTCTGCAGAACAAGCTCGTCAAGATTTGTACTTGGCAAATAAATTTTCATGCTATGTTTGTGTCATGGATGTCCAAGTAAATCATCAAGCAAGGCTGGGTTCATTATCGTAACAAATACGCAACTCGCATCACAGGATGCTCACTTCCCCAAAAGAAATGACAACAGGGAACTAAAGGCAAGCCCTTGGATAGATTCAAGGCTGTGAACTAGAAACCCAGAACTGCCCAGCTCAATGCAAGGAAGATACCGGAAAATGACTAACACATGCTAAGCTAGAAACCATGCAGACCATGGGTGGACAATGAGATATGGAGCTGCCCAGCAACTTGCCAGGTCTGCAGCAATTAACGCACTGTTAAAACCAACAAACACCTAACATGCAGCTGCAGCTGTAAGTGCAAAGTACACACCCCAAAGCAATGAAGTGAACTCTGCATCTGGCTATGAAAGGTTCCTGGACCATCATGTGCCATGTCCCCTATGATGCTAGCTTTTCACCGAAGTGTGGTGACGAGAATCCGTGCAGCCAACGCATAGCAGTCTCCAGTACATGAGGAATGGAGATCAGGAATAAGCCACTTCCGGCAGTGACATGGTGAAAGACGCTGTTACTACCTCTAACCAGATCCTATGAACTGCTCAACCCACCTCCAACTGGGACACGCAGTCTCAATCCGACGTTTCTAGTTGGAGGTAGGAACAACAGTTCTTTACTTCTTTTTGTAGTAAAGGAACAGCAGTTTGTTCATTGTCCATCTGATCCTGCATCTCATCCCCAACCCCTTCGCAGCGCCATTACCGAGTTCAGCCACCTGACCACAAACCTAAGTCCATGGTTTCTTTCTACTTTCTTCACTAGTATATATGAACTATGTTCAAGGATGTGTCAAATACTCCAATTTCTCCAAGAAAATTTGTCTCTTTATGTCATTGATCACTGAATCTTACATGAGGCTCTACAGAGCTCCTCTCAGTCCTAACTAAAAATATTTCAGACACTAAGCTAGTAGCTAAGTACAAAGAGCAAATTGATGGCTGAGTCCCATTGATGGTGCCATGCAGCTAGCATTGTAGCTATGGCAGTGCCCAACAATGGAGCTCAAGAACGCCCTCTCAACCTCCTCAGAGGCCTCTCTCCTGACCAGGCACAAGACATATTCCATCACAGTGCCATCACATGGCAGCATGATCCTGCCTCCGTCACTGCCGCTCGCAAAGCCAAACTCCTCCTCGGACATCCTCAGGAGCTCGGCGAAGACCATCGTCCCGAGGTACGCAAGAGGGACCTCGAACCGGGTTCCGTCCGTGGTGTACATCACGCTGTGGCCCTCATCGGCAACCACAGATGACACTGTGCTCCAGCACTCATCGTCGGCCATGTCCAAGGCATGCCGGCGGCGGGCACCGGCTCCAGTGGCCAACATCCGCTAGCACTTCTTGGCCAGCTTAGCAAGCTTCTTTGCATGGATCATGGTTGACTCGGATGTGTTCCCGGCTGGCAAAATTTCACTCTAGCTCTAGAAGCCTGAAGGTGGGTTATAGATTGTGATGCTGCTTGAGATGAGATGAAGTTTGTGTTGAGCAGGCCATGGATTTATATTAGAAGGATTTAAGGACTCAGGGCAGTGCATATACTGCCATAATTTTTTTGCCATTGGACAATCGAGAAAGAGGTGTTTGACAGACTCATCGTGATCGCATAAACTACATCTTCGTGATCCTGTCCAGTTACGCTTAGCCAAATTGTCCTTAGTTAGAATGACTTGCTTGTGAACAAACCACATAAACACTTTAATCTTTAGGGTCACTTTGACTTTCCAAATATGCAAAGATCGAGGGATAATGCCAGAATTAATAATATCCACATACATGGATTTTACCGAAAACACTCCATTCTGAGTAAGTTTCCAGCGCAATTGGTCTGGCTGTTGAGAGAGGTGAACATCCATCAATCTTCTCACAAGATGGAGCCAAGCTTCCCAACGATCTCCCGCTAAAGTTCTCTTGAATTGAATATTGAGCGGAATGGATTGTAGTATTGTTGCAACCTAAGCATCTCTACGCTGAACAATATTATTTGAGAGAAGGATATTGGATAGCTAGAGGCGTCTCCCCTAACCACGTATCCTCCATCTCGTGGAAGTACCATTACCAATAATGAATTTTACCCTATGGAAGAATGTTGATTTAACTCTCATCAGTCCTTTCCAAAACGGTGAGTCGGTCAGTCTGAACGTCACCTGAGACAAGGTTTTAGAATGAAGGTACTTATTACGCAGAATCTGGGCCCAAGTGGCATCGGTCTCTACAGATAGCTTGTACAGCCATATGATGATAAGACATATGTCCTTTGTTGACGTATAATGTGTATGCCTAGTCTCTTCCATCAGATCGGTTTTTTGGTTGCATTGGCTAGAGCGTGCACTTCTACATGGTATCGGAGCCAAGAGGTCTCGAGTTCAAGACCCAGATGGTGCAATTAAATTACAGCCCACTTTCGGTCCACGTTTAGGCCTGAGGGAGCCACACGTGAGGGGGAGTGTTGACGTATAATGTGCATGCCTAGTCTCTTCCATCAGATCGGTCTTAATTTGGTTGCATTGGCTAGAGCGTGCACTTCTACATTCTTCACCTCTAAATTTTCAATTCCAAGTCCACCTTGGTCTTTTGGCCTACAGATAATATCCCATTTAGCAAGTCTATCTTTCGTTTTAACTCATCACTCTGCCCGAAAATACGAGATCAATAGAAGTCCAGTCTTCTCCGAACACCAACTGGAACTTCGAAGAAGGGCAAAAGAAACATTGGCATACTCGTGAGCACCGAATTAATGAGAATTAGTGGACCTCCATATGACATTAGTTTGCCCTTCCAGCAACTTAGTTTCTTTTCAAATCGATCCTCAATACACTTCCATTTGTTGTTAGAAAGCTTGCGATGGTGAATCAGTATACCCAAATATGTAAACAACATCGACCCCAATTCACATCCAAACAGCTGTTTATAAGCTTCTTGTTCGTCTTTAGCTCTCCCAAAGCAGAACAATTCAGTCTTATGGAAGTTAATCTTCAGTCCCTATAACCGCTCAAATAGGCATAGCAGAAGCTTCCTGTTTCTTGCTTTCGCCAGATCATGCTCCATAAATATGATAGTATCATGAGCGTATTGTAGGATGGAAACTCCTTTGTCCACTAGATGCGAAACGAGCCCACCTACCTGGCCATTATCTTTAGCTCTCCCTATTAGAATCGTCAACATGTCCACTACTATGTTGAACAAAATAGGCGACATCGGGTCTCCCTATCTTAGACCCTTATGTGTCTGGAAATAATGACCTATGTCATTATTCACTTTGATCGTGACACTGCCTTTTGGCGTAAAGGAGTCTACCTGCTTTCTCCAGGACTGATCAAATCCTTTCATCCGCAAGGCCTGCTGAAAAAATGGCCATTTAACTTTATCGTACGCTTTCTCAAAGTCCAACTTAAAAACCACTCCATCTAGTTTTTTGTGTGGATCTCATGGAGTGTTTCATGAAGGACCACAACCCCTTCTAGGATGTTTTTGTCCGGCATGAAGGCTGTTTGAGATGGCTGTACCACACTATGTGCAATCTGTGTTAGCCTATTCGTCCCCACCTTGGTAAAGATTTTAAAACTGACATTGAGAAGACATATCGGTCGGAACTGCTCAATCCGCACCGCATCTGTTTTCTTAGGGAGCAGAATTATCGTTCCGAAATTCAAGTGAAATAACTGCAAATGCCCAAAGAACAAATCATGGAACATTGGAAGCAAATCACCCTTAATAATATGCCAACATCTTTTATAATACTCAGCCGGAAATCCATCCGGTCCAGGAGCTTTATTATTCTTCATCTGTGAAATTGCGTCAAACACCTCTTTCTCCGAAAACTAGGCGGTTAAGATCTCGTTACCATCCGTCGCAAGTTGAGGTATATCGTCAACCCTCGGCTCGTCTAAGGATACAAAACTATCCCAGGAGCCCCAAACAACTATTTGTAATAATTGGTGATGTACAATTTGAGGTTATCCTGACCCACAATCGTCCCCTCATCTTGCTCTAGCTGAATTTTTTTATTTTTCCTATGCTTGCTATTCGCAATCATATGAAAGAATTGAGTGTTGTCGTCCCCTTGGATGACCTTTTGAACTTCAGCTCTGAGAGCCCACTTCAACTCTTCCTCTCGAAGCAGTTCTTTCAGCCTCAGTTTCGCTCCCACTTTAACTTCTAGCTCTCTGTGATCTAAAATGGATGACTCGGTTTTTAAATCTAAGGTACTGATAAGGTTAAGGAGCCTTTCCTTCTCAACCCTATAAACGCCACTCGAATGTTTGGCCCAACAGCGTAGGAACTGACATAAATGCCTATTCTTATTATCCCATCTTTCTATGCTCGATCTCCCTCCTGAATCTTTTACCCACTCATGTACTATTAGAACCAGGAAACCCCTCTCTCAAACCATGCTAATTCAAAAGAGAAGATATTCTTATTTCCCACGTGAGTTGCCTCCCAGATTCAACAAGTAAGGGGTATGGTCAGATATCCCTCACGATAATGTCTGGACCATCACCGAGGGGAACTTCTGCTCCCATTCCACACTGGTAAGAACACGATCCAACTTCTCATATGTTGGATTTGGCAAGGTATTAGCCCAGGTAAATTTTCTACCAGAAAGCTCGATCTCCCTTAGATCCAAGCTTTCAATAATTGTGTTAAACATAAACGACCATATGCCATCAAAGTTGTCATTGTTCTTTTCCTCTCGTCGTCGTATAATGTTGAAATCACCCCCACATGGGGAGTTGTTCATTTCCACAAATACGAACTAAGTCAGCCAAGAACTCAGGTTTGAGCTCAGGTTGTGCGGCTCCATACACTGCCACGAGTGCCTATTGGAAACCGTCAACCTTCGACCGGACTCGAAATTTAACCGCAAAGTCCCCCATGACAATATTTCGAACCTCCAACGTGTCACACTTCACCCCAAGAAAAATCCCACCGGATCTTCCTCTTGGGGGTAAGCAATGCCAATCAAAATCGAATCCTCCTGATAAGGTGCCAAGAAACTGAGTGGTAAAATTGTCTCTACCAGTTTCAGAGAGGGAAATGAAATCTAATTTGTGCTCGATAGAAGCATCCGCTAGGGACCTTCGTTTAGCCAAGTCATCTAGACCTCTGCTATTCTAAAAGATTCCCTTCATATTTCATCGTGAAATTTTTTTAGTAGTCCGGATTCTAGCACTTCTATGCACAGCTGAGGCCGGATCTATCCTCCGGTTCCATTTGTGCTTAGGCTTGTTTTTCTTATCAACTTGGTCCATACAACCAAGCGTAGTGTGCCTACATGCCTCACGATCATCGTGATTCGACCACGTCGGAGATATAAGACTCTCGTCTTCCTCTATCTCCGTTGGTGTGGGTACATGATCCGCACAAAGACTATCCAGAGCCCTAACACCCAAAGCATCTATTTCTGAATCATTTAACTATTTAATAGCCGCTAGGTTTCGAATCATCTCTAAAGCACACTCTGCTTCTAAGCAATATTGAGGATATCGCTTATCGTTATCGTCTCGGTCAGCTAGGGATTAAAGATTAATCAGAAATCGGCCAATTGATACGTCCGAAACGTATCTATAATTTCTGCTTGCTCCATGACTCTTTTGTGTGATATTGCTATGATATTTATAAACTTCCATACACTTTTGATCATATTTGGACTGACCTATTAACTCAGTGCACCACAGTGCCAGTTCCTGTTTTCTGCTGTTTTTCTATTTCAGGTTTCCCCCATATTAAAAGTGCTCCAAAAATTCCGGGAAAAATACAGGAAAAATCAGCGTACAGGAAGCATCGAGAAAAACCAAAGCAGGGCCAGAGGGGAGCCAGGGGTGGCCCAGGCGACCACCCGGCGCGGCCCCACCCCTGGCCGCGCCAGGGGGGCGCCTGGGGCCCCCTCTCCGCCTCTGGTGACCCCCCTTCCCATATATATTCCTCGCGTCCCGAAACCCTCGAGGACGGAACCCTTTTTCGCGATCTCGTCTCTGTTCCGCCGCCGCCGCGCTTCCAAGATCGGGAGCATCAGGAGAACTCTTCCCGGCACCCTGCCGGAGGGGAGAACCACCACCGGGAGCTTCTCCACCACCATGGACGCTTCCCGGATGAGTCGTGAGTAGTCCCCCTTGGACCATGGGTCCATGACCAGTAGCTATGTGATGTTCTCCTCCCCTCTTTGTTCTTCATGGTTTAGACCTCGTGAGCTGCCCTACATGATCGAGGCACATATGTAATCTTTATGCTGTTGCTCTGCTGAGTTTGCTGGGATCCGATGGATTATGAGATTATGTTCAGATTGTGTGTGAGTAATATATTTGATTCACCTCTTTTATATTTATGTTCTTGAGTAATTCTAGCATGTTCTCCGTTGCTGTTTATTGCTTTGGCCAAGTAGTAGGTAGTAACTCCAAGAGGGAGCGTTATGCTTGATTGTGGGTTCATGCCCCCTGATGACTAGCTTGAGTGATAGAAACATGAGTCTAGGGGATGTGTTGTTGCCACAAGGGAGAAAACAACGGTGCTTGTACTTGCGGGTGCAAGGATTGTTTACTTTACGCAAAGTTCTTTTAATGCAGTTGTCTGTTGCTTTGAGTTTACACTTTGGGTGGGATTCGCAACTTAATACCAGCGAGATGTTCTGGATAGATATCTCAAGGTGGATGATTAGTAGTAGATGCAGATGGATTTCGGTCTACTTGCCTTGGCGTACCGCCCATGCTTTTGAGCCTCTACCTTTCTTTGCAGCATAGTTAGCATTGGTTTGCGCACATAATCCTGTCATATGCCCAGCTGTAATTTGTTTACCTCGCTTAGCTGTTTTATCGTCTTTTGGAAGAGAGACATCACTAGTGAACATCATGGGACCCCGGTCCATATTTACCACCGCTGATCACACCTTATATTTACTTCCTGTTCTTATTTCCTAGTTGTAGTCATAGCTATCATTATTATCTCGTGTGTTTGATCCTTTGTAAACAACAAGGCCGGAGGGATTGACAACCTCTCTGTACTCGTTGGGAGCAAAGTTATTTGTATCTGTGTACAGGTCCTGTCAACCGCTAAGTTTCTGGCACCGCTGATACCTTCTTGTCGACCCTCGGAGTCTCACGGGATTTGATCCTTGGTATCTTTGCCAAGGGAAACTTGCTGCTACGCTACATCTCAACCTTCCACTTGGGGTAACCAACGAGGGGCGAGAAGCCATCAAGCAAAGTTTCTGGCGCCGTTGCCGGGGACTCCACTCTTCAAGATAGGGGAGTTGCACGCTATCTTTTATCTTTGCTTTTTAGTCTTGTTAGTTTACCTTTCAGTTTTTGCTTTAGTGTCCCTTACCAAAAATCACAAAAATAGTTATCTTGCTTGCTGCTGCTATGGGTTCCACCGAGAACACCAAGTTGTGTGACTTCACTAGTCATAACAACAATGACTTTATCTGCACGCCTATTGCTACACCTGCCACTTCAGCACCTTCTTATGAGATTAAACCTGCTTTACTGAACCTAGTTATGAAAGATCAATTCTCCGGTGCTGGAGATGATGCTGCTTTGCACTTAAATAATTTTGTTGAGCTCTGTGATATGCAAAAGTACACAGAAATAGATGGTGATATTGTTAAGCTTAAGCTTTTTCCTTTCTCCTCGAGAGGAGGAGCTAAAATCTGGTTTCAATCCTTGCCTAGGAATACTATAGATTCTTGGGACAAGTGCAAGGATGCCTTTATCGGGAAGTACTATCCCCCTGCTAAAATTATCCAATTAAGGAGTAACATAATGAATATTAAACAATTGGATAATGAACACGTTGCCCAAGCTTGGGAACGCATGAAATCTCTTGTCAAGAACTGCCCTACTCATGGTTTGACTACTTGGATGGTTATCCAAACTTTTTATGCAGGCTTGAACTTTACCTCGCGGAACTTGTTAGATTCGGCCGCGGGAGGAACCTTTATGTCAACTACACTTGGTGCTGCCACTAAGCTTCTCGATGAGATGATGACCAGTTATTCCCAATGGCACACCGAACGCGCTCCAACAGGTAGGAAGGTAAACTCTGTCGAGGAGATTTCCTCCCTAAATGAAAAAGTTGACTTGATCATGTCTCTACTTTCCAAGCAATCTTCTATTGATCCTCATGATGTTCCTTTAAATTCTTTGATTGCTCAAGATCAAGTAGATGTGAACTTTATCTCTAGAAACAATTTCAATAACAATGCTTATAGGAGTAATTTTGGTAGCAACCCTAGACCGTTCCCCTCTAATTCCTATGGGAACAACAATGCTTATCCTAGCACCAAGAACTCCACTTCTGAACTAGAGATTATGCTTAAATACTTCATCACTACCCAAAAAGCCTTCAATAAGAGTGTAGAAGAAAAACTAGCCAAACTAGATAATCTCTCTTCGAAGGTAGACAATTTAGCCCATGAGGTAGAGTTGCTTAAAATTAGAACTTCTCCTCATGAGGAGAGGAAGACCACTCCTATGAATGCTATTCAAGTGCAAATTAATGAAAACATTAGGATGATGGCTAAACTTAAAGAGAGATGGGCTAGAGAAAAGGAGGAAGAAGATAGAATTAAGAGCCTTCCTACCCACCAAACTGTTGCTACTATTCAAGTTGTTGAGGATATCCAAACTCTTCGCACCTGATACGTCCAAAACGTATCTATAATTTCTGCTTGCTCCATGCCTCTTTTGGGTGATATTGCTATGATATTTATACACTTCCATACACTTTTGATCATATTTGGACTAACCTATTAACTCAGTGCACCCCAGTGCCAGTTTCTGTTTTCGGCTGTTTTTGTATTTCAGGTTTTCCCATTACGAGAACTGCCAGAAAAATCCCGGAAAAATTATATAAAAAATCAGCGTTCAAGAAGCTTCCCGGCACCCGAAGTACAGCCGGAGGGGGGCCACCAGGGCTCCAGGCGCCCTGGTGGCGCGGCCCCCCTCCTGGTCGCGCCGGGGGGCGCCTGGGCCCCCCAGGCCTCCGCTGATGCCCCCCTTTGGCATATATTTATATCGTGTCCCAAAACCCTCGAGATGGGAACCCTTTTTCGCGATCTCATCTCTGTTCCGCCGCCGCCGCGCTTCCAAGATCGGGAGCATCAGGAGAACTCTTCCCGGCACCCTGCCGGAGGGGAGGATCACCACCGGGAGCTTCTCCACCACCATGGACGCCTCCCGGATGAGTTGTGAGTAGTCTCCCTTGGACCATGGGTCCATGACCAGTAGCTATGTGATGTTCTCCTCCCGTTCTTGTGCTTCACTAATTAGTCCTCGTGAGCTGCCCTACATGATCGAGGCACATATGTAATCCTTATGCTATTGCTATGATGAGTTTGCTGGGATCCGATGGATTGTGAGATTATGTTCAGATTGTGTTTGAGTAATATATTTGATCTACCTCTTTTATATTTATGTTCGTAAGTAATTCTTGCATGTTCTCCGTTGTTATTTATTGCTTTGGCCAAGTAGTAGGTAGTGACTCCAAGAGGGAACGTTATGCTTGATTGTGGGTTCATGCCCCTCGATGACTAGCTTGAGTGACAGAAACATGAGTCTAGGGGATGTGCTATTGCCACAAGGGGGAAAACAACGGTGCTTGTGCTCGCGGGTGCAAGGATTGTTTACTTTACGCAAAGTTCTTTTAATGCAGTTGTCTGTTGCTTTGAGTTTACACTATGGGTGGGACTCGCAACTTAATACCAGCGAGATGTTCTGGATAGATATCTCAAGGTGGATGATTAGTAGTAGATGCAGATGGATTTCGGTCTACTTGCCTTGGCGTACCGCCCATGCTTTGAACCTCTACCTTTCTTGCAACATAGTTAGCATTGGTTTGCGCACATAATTCTGTCAATTGCCCAGCTGTAATTCGTTTACCTCACATAGCTGTTTTATCGTCTTTTGGGAGAGAGACATCACTAGTGAACATCATGGGACCCCTGTCCATATTACCATCATTGATCACACCCGCTATTTACTTTTCACTTTTACTTACTATTGCAGCATTGCCTATCACTATTATCACTTGCGTTTGATCCTTTGTAAACGACAAGGCC
Source organism: Secale cereale (assembly GCA_902687465.1). Classification (NCBI taxonomy): domain Eukaryota; kingdom Viridiplantae; phylum Streptophyta; class Magnoliopsida; order Poales; family Poaceae; genus Secale; species Secale cereale. The sequence goes on from LR738713.1 coordinate 660,454,753, forward strand.
GGAGGGATTGACAACCTCTCTGTACTCATTGGGAGCAAAGTTATTTGTATCTGTGTGCAGGTCCACGTTGATTGCTAATATCTGGCGCCGTTAGCAGTTGACACCTTCTTGTTGAAACTGGGAGTCCCAGGGAAATCGATCCTTGGTATCTTTGCCAAGAGAAAACTTCCGCTACACTGCATCTCAAACCTTCCACTTGGGGTAACCAACGAGGGGCGAGAAGCCATCAAGCAAAGTTTTCTGGCGCCGTTGCCGGGGACTGCACTCTTCAAGATAGGGGAGTTGCACGCTATCTTTTACCTTTGCTTTTAGTCTTGTTAGTTTACCTTTCAGTTTTCCTTTAGTGTCTTTTATCGAAAATCACAAAAATAGTTATCTTGCTTGCTTGCTGCTATGGGTTCCACCGAGAACACCAAGTTGTGTGACTTCACTAGTCACAACAACGATGACTTTATCTGCACACCTATCACTACACCTGCCACTTCAGCACCTTCTTATGAAATTAAACCTGCTTTACTGAACCTAGTTATGAAAGATCAATTCTCCGGTGCTGGAGATGATGCTGCTTTACACTTGAACAATTTTGTTGAACTTTGTGATATGCAAAAGTACCAAGAAATAGATGGTAATATTGTTAAGCTTAAGCTTTTTCCTTTCTCCTTGAGAGGAGGAGCTAAAATTTGGTTTCAGTCTTTGCCTAGAAATAGCATAGATTCATGGGACAAGTGCAAAGATGCTTTTATTGGAAAATACTATCCACCTGCTAAAATTATCCAACTAAGAAGCAACATAATGAATTTTAAACAATTGGATAATGAACACGTTGCCCAAGCTTGGGAACGTATGAAATCTCTTATCAAGAACTGCCCTACTCATGGTTTGACTACTTGTATGGTTATCCAAACTTTTTATGCAGGCTTGAACTTTAACTCGCGGAACTTGCTAGATTCGGCCGCGGGAGGAACCTTTATGTCAACTACACTTGGTGCTGCCACAAAGCTTCTCAATGAGATGATGACCAACTATTCCCAATGGCACACCGAATGCGCTCCAACAGGTAGGAAGGTAAACTCTGTCGAGGAGATTTCCTCCCTAAATGAAAAAGTTGACTTGATCATGTCTCTACTTTCGAAGCAATCTTCTGTTGATCCTCGTGATGTTCCTTTATATTCTTTGATTGCTCAAGAACAAGTAGATGTGAATTTTATCTCTAGAAACAATTTTAATAACAATGCTTATAGGAGTAATTTTGGTAGCAATCCTAGACCGTTCCCCTCTAATTCTTATGGGAACAACAATGCTTATCCTAGCACCAAGAACTCCACTACTGAACTAGAGATTATGCTTAAAGATTTCATCACTACCCAAAAAGCCTTTAATAAGAGTGTAGAAGAAAAACTAAACAAACTAGATGATCTCTCTTTGAAGGTAGACAATTTAGCCAATGAAGTAGAATTGCTTAAAATTAGAACTTCTCCTCTTGAGGAGAGGAAGGTCACTCCTATGAATGCTATTCAAGTGCAAATTAATGAAAATATTAGGATGATGACTAAACTTAAAGAGAGTTTGTAACACCCCAAAAATTTAATCATATGTTTATTAATTAAAAATTTGGCTAGAAATAAAATTTTGAATTATATTAGGTTCTTTAATAATTTTTAAGCCTTTTCTATACCTGTCCTTCAAAAAATTTCTCTTCATATAGTAAATTTTTGGAAATAATTTTGTGGGCTCTGGTTGTATCTTGAGTCATTTCATTATTTGTTTAATAACAGTAGAAATTATTTTCATAATAAAATTTGTCTCTAAATAACTCTTATAGCATTTTCAGTATTTTAAATGCTTCTGTTGCACTACAACTATTTTTGATAATTCTCTAAAAATTCCACCATAATTATGAGAGGTCATGTGTTGCCTATGGATCAACTTTCTACAAAAATCCATCCTTCCCCTTTGTAATTTTTGAGTAAACCTTCCTCTTTTCAATTCTGTCCATTTTCTAGGTTTCAACTACAACCCTATATTTACTTGCTCCAAAAATTCTGAGCCTTTGCCATCTTCTAGTTCTCCTTACCAAACTCTCAAATCCAGGTGATAAGCCCCATTTGAATTTTTCAAGTCTACTAAAAACCCCTCTGAATATTCAGTCCAGAACTGAATTTCTGCAAAACTTGCACTAGCAAGTTTGCTCCTTCCACAAACCAACTCCACCATCATCTATTATCTATAGGGAGACATCATCCTGCCAAGTTTCACATCCAGAAGGATCACCTAGGTCACCCTAACATTCTGTCGAGCACCTTGAGCTCATGACAGAATTTGGGCATCTTTTTGGATTGCACTAGATACTAGCCCCTCTCCCCAAAACACCATGTCCATCACTTCTACCATGTCTAGAGGCACCATACTGTTATTTGTCAACTTGTTTGGGTCCCTGTAGATGCCATTGGCATTTCGTCGAACACCTCAGAGGCATGTCCGGAGCGCGAGCAGAGCGCAGTTGTTGCACGCGCTGACATCGGGCTCCTGCCACTGCCCTGCGGCCTCCCCAGCTCACCCGATCCTTCCTCTGGATCACCCAGTCCATCCTAATCCTCCAAGACATTCCCCCTCGTCTCCTAGCGCCGCCCACCGCCGGCCACCGCCATCCCGAGTCGCCGCCGCCGTCATTTGCTCGGGCACGGCACCGCCCAGAGCACCTGGCACCAGCCAGAGGCCGCCAGCTCGCCCCCGCCATTACTTCGGACGACCACCGCCCCCACCTAACGCGCCGACCACCACCGACCACGTTCGCCGTAAATGGCCGCCGCCGGAATTTGCCCGTGGACGGCACCGCCCTAGCCACCTGGCGTCGCCCCGAGCCAACCAGCTCCCCCTGGCGTTAACGCGGACGGCCACCGGCCCCGCTGATCACCGCCACCGGCCACGCCGGCCTCAACTACCGCCATAAATCGCCGCCGCCGCTGTGCCTTCTCCGGGAAGCCACGGCACCGCGTCGCCCCGCCTATAAAAGGCCCCCTGAGGCCGCTGCACTCCACACAGCACCTCCCTCTCCCCCTCACCAACCCTCCCGTAGCAGCAGCACAACCAGAGAGGCCGTCTTCCTCGACTCCGGCCGCTTCTGCCGCCGCCATTTCCACGAAGCTCCCCACCATTCCAGTACCTCCCCCTCTCCACTCTCTTCACCACTGGCCTCCTTGAGCCACCACCAATCGATTCCACCCCTCAATTCCATGCGGGATGACCTGTAGAGGAAACACCCCTCTCACCCGACGGCGTCGTCCGCCGGAGAGCCCGCCGCCGACAACTCCGTCCATCTCAGCTACCACGGCGGGCACTGGGAGAACCGCCTCTCGCTTCCGAACCCAACGATGGCCTCGGCTCCTCGAATGGCGCTGCCGTTCACCGGCGGCGATCGTCGGAGCGCCGCCTCTGTTCTGTCGAAGGAGACGACGCGCGCCGCGACCAGTCAAACCTGACTGGTGGGCTCGTGGGACCCACAGTCAGTGACTAGGGTCAGGCCAGCGCGGATTAAGTGAAGGCGTATTCCGTGAATACGTCTTCGACGTCGCCGCTTCCCGCGCAGCCGACCGACTGGGCTCGGCCCAGTGGCACCACGGGCTAAGTTGCGCACAGGGCACATCTCTGCTTCTTCCCTTTTTCCTATTTCTGCATGTTTTAAAATAATTCCATAGTAGCCATTTCTACTCTAAAATTGGTAATTCAAATTTCTGTAGGTTTCTAAAATCATTCTCTATTTATCTAAACTAGGTGAACATTTTTGCCATGCTTAGTTTCTGTTGGATCAATTAAATTGTCTATTTAATCATTTATTTCAGCTTGTAAAAACCATAACTGATTCATATTAGCTCTAAATAAATTAATTCTTTTTCTGATAGTCCTTAAATATCATCTAGTTTATTTTAGCATTTATTTCAAAAACATTTGAAATACTTTTTAGCACTGTCTTTGAATTGTGTGGTGATTTAAGTATTTTGAAATAGGATATGGAGGGGAGATAATATTTTCAAAACTTTTGGTATGCAACCAATGCTTCTGCATGTTCAAGGCAAGCATCTTGAACACTTGATATGATGATTGCATAGTGAATTATTTGCTAGGATAGTTTAAGCTTGACTATGTTGAATTCAAACTTAACTTGCATAATGCTAGTAGTGCATACATGGTCATGTGCATATTTTCTCTTGCATGCATTCCACTTGCAACATGCATAAGTTATGAGAACCCAGGAATGTGCTCCTGCTTTGGACGTGCCGGTGGGCACGGGCCATATTTGACACGGTGGTGTCATGAGATATATGTGGAAGCAGGCAAGGGTTGTGGCCCTGTCCTGGTGATACTGTTGAAGGAATACTTGTTTGTGCTAACCACTGCAGGGAACATAAGCCTCCTGAGTCGACCGTAGATCGAGTCTTGTTCCGGTAACCCCCATACTTGTTCCGTGCTGCCACGGGTCCTTCCGGAAGGAGGGTACGGCTTAGTAAGTTGATAACCCCTGTTCGGGTGCACACCACCCAGAGAACTACGATGAAGGTTGTAGCCGTCATCGGGTCAGGGGCATGGGTGTTTCCGGTTGTAGCCGAGAGGGGGGCACCCCTTGTAATCCGCGCGTTTAATAGTGATCCCATGCTTTTCGGAGGTTGTAGCCTCCCTGACTTAAAGTTTTCTGGAACGATGCTTTGGGTGATTCCTGGCATCTGGACGGAGTTCCTGGTGTGTGCTGGTTAGGTGTGTTTTCAACCCAAAGACCGTAATGGGAATTAGTCAGTGTCACGATACTGACTAAAGAAATCCTATACTTGTGGGTAAAGAGTACACCCTCTGCAGAGTTTAAAAACCTATTCGAATAGCCGTGTCCGCGGTTAAGGACTACAGTCTGGGTTGGTCAAGTATTGGTCCCGGTGTCAGTCTCTGGAGGAAAAACTAATAAACCTGAGCATGTTTATGTCTGCATGATATTCTTGTCACAGTTAGTATTATCATGTATTTAATTATGTTGAAGATATTGCGTATGAACTAACCCCCTACTCTTATTTTTACTTTCCAGAGTGTCTCAGGGGCTGGCTGGACTACCCCGGACACTCACCCTTATTTTCAAGTCCTTTTGTGGCGTCCCTCGAGTTTCAGGCGGTTCTATCACGCCACTACTCTTGTGGACACCCGACTGGCATTTCTTTTCAAGGCCAACCGTGGTGTCACTTGAACATCCGACCGGCATTTCTTTTATATTTTATTGATACTAATATTTATTTTCTGCACTAACTATTATTCACCATGCCATGTTTTAATTCCTGTCAGCATGCATTTTATATAAGTCCATCATGAGCATATGCATATAGTTTAATTCATCATGACCATATAATTGTTTGCTGCATTTGTTATATCAATTGTCCATGATGTTTGCGAGTACATTCAAACGTACTCACAGGCTTGTCCCTGGCTATTTACTTGGCCAGGTTAGGAGTTCTACGGGGAAAACCACAGCGACGTCCGTGCGAAGCCTAGGAGTACAGCCACGCGGGATAGGAGTTATCCGGGTCAGCTGTTCCTGTGGGAATGGAGCCCCATCGATGTTGGAGATCCACAAGCCAATTCCTTCATCCACCACCGGAGTCATTGTTGTATCAGTAGACCTTTATGGTCTTGTATCAAATTCTTGTAAATGCTTGGTAATCTGTAACAAGGATGTGTCCACCAGTAACAGTAATCCTGGGCTGGTGATGACACTAGGGGTTAATTTCTGGAATATTGTGTTCCCGAAATCCGGCCTTGACAGCCTTGGTATCAGAGCCAGGCTGACCATTGGCTAATCCTATCTTAGCCTGGTCGCTATCCCTAGGTTTCCACACCATCCACAACTTTTCCTGTCCACAGTCAAGTCTATCCCATCCACAGTGGCAACCGACATCTTTTGATAGCCGGTGACCAACCTATCAGTCTATCCATAGGCCGTGTGCCTGTGCCAACACCTGAGCTTTCCCATCCACAAGCGTGCGATGGAAGACTCGGCTGACTTATAAAGGAAGCCTTACCCCAAACTCAGCACATCACAGCCTCATTCCCAGTTCGATATCCAACCACCAAGATGCCAGGCCCCCTCGTTCGCAACGAGACCACCGCAGTCGAGCTCGAAGGCTTCGTAGCCATCCTCGCCAATCTCACCCGTCGTGCCTTCGGCATCGACGAGCCGCCGGAATATGTCGTGTACCAAGAGCACACGAGTAATTCCATCCATCACTTCTGGGCCACGGTGCACCTCTACGGGAGAGGCATCACATCGGAGCGCCCCTACCGGTTCACCGGGAGGACGACCTCCGACGAGCCCCAAGCCATCCAACTTGCAGCCCGAGAGGCTATAGTTCATCTTCGGCACCTGTCGCCGAGGGTTAACTGCCGCTCATTCTACTACTACCCTAGTCGTGAAGGCTATGGTAGCCCGACCCAGGTCGCCAACGGAGACCATGAGTCGGATCCTGCCCTGGTGCATCTGGTGCGCTACCTGAGAGCGCAAGAGGCACTATTTGATCAGGTCACTCTTGACCTGATAGAGACCCGCAGGACGTTCGCTCTCCTAACCCCGGCAAGGAGCGAAGCCGCACCCGCCCCCGACACCCCGATAGTGCTGCTTGGAAGGCCGGTTGAGCCCCCAAGTTCTGCCCATGTCATCTACCCGGGCAATGCCATCGCCTCACCCGGGGAAACTCCGTCGTCTCTTGGAGGCCTACTCCAATGGGACGGTGACCTCGACACCCCACGAGGGACACCACCGCTACTCCAGCCCCATAGCTCCCCATCCTACCCCGGCCAGCTCCGACGCGGAAGCGCACGGAGACGACTCGGCATCCACAAGACGCGCCCGGCTAGATATCAACCAGGTGGACTGAGTCCACCAGAATTGTGTCAAGCCCTAGTGGCCCGGTTTTTCCTTTAGTTCCGTAGTAGCTGTTGTGTGGCGTAGTGAGTTTGTAAACCACCTGCGTGTCTTCAGCTAATAGTATGTGTGATCTGGCATGAATTGTTTGACGAGTGGTTGCAGAGTAAAATTCTAGACGTGACCCCTAATCGACATGCACAGTAATATGTCACCTATCTTTTGGGGATTGAGGCCTGAGACTTTGACTCAGACAGCCCCGCACCGGAGTCGGTACACCCGTTGTACTGGCATCACTTCATGTTCCCCAACCCAGGCACTCTATAAGAAGCCACTTTCACATCCAACACCAGCAACCATCAGCATCAAGCACTGCCCTTCCTCATTCACCCATCCATGTCTCACCCCGGAGCTTACCTGAGGACCCCCGATGCAAGCCCTGGTAGTTTTGTTAAGATATTGTGGGATTTTACCCGCAATACTCTTGGCTCTACCCATCCACCCCTGTATGAGCTGTTCAAATCGAGGATCACTTCTGATCTCTCGAAATACTGGGCAGCTGTGCACATTCCACCAGCAAGTATAAACCGAGGCCCTCCCTATGTTATCTTCATCGGGAGATCCATGCCAACCCCAGGCATGGCCATCGAGTCCGTTGCTTATGAAGCAGTCACCCGTCTTCGATTTGCGGTACCCTGTGCCAACGCAAGGGAATACTGCTATTTTCCAAGCCGCGCTGCTTTTGGAGCAGAAGCTATGTTCCGCTGTGAACGTGCAGAAAGCGATCCAGCCCTGGTCTATCTCACTCAGTACGTGATAGCCCAGGAGCGTTTCACCCAGCAAATACTGGAGTATCTCCACTACCTTGCTGTTCTGAATCCCCGGATTGCCATTGGCGGACCCCCTCTGCCAACTCAGGAGGGACACGTTCTTCGTTTGCTCCCTCGACTTCCTCCACTCCCTGCGGAAGAAGAAGAATGTGTTCCAACACCGGGAAGCCTTCCGCTTGACCCCGAAGATCTCATTTTCGGACCGTAGACGGTCGTGAGTGCGTTGGCATAGCGTATAGTGTTTGTTTGCATGATGTAATCTTGTATTGTTTCTTAGGGTGTATGTCATGAATCTATTGCCCTGATTGCATTTTGCATATGAGTGCTTTGTCTGTGTGATATGTTTTTATTCTTCTGCCCTTAACGAATCTCGAGGACGAGATTTTCTTAAGGGGGGTAGAGTTTGTAACACCCCAAAAATTTAATCATATTTTTATTAATTAAAAATTTGGCTAGAAATAAAATTTTGAATTATATTAGGTTCTTTAATAATTTTTAAGCCTTTTCTATACCTGTCCTTCAAAAATTTTCTCTTCATATAGTAAATTTTTGGAAATAATTTTGTGGGCTCTGGTTGTTTCTTGAGTCATTTCATTATTTGTTTAATAACAGTAGAAATTATTTTCATAATAAAATTTGTCTCTAAATAACTCTTATAGCATTTTCAGTATTTTAAATGCTTCTGTTGCACTACAACTATTTTTGATAATTCTCTAAAAATTCCACCATAATTATGAGAGGTCATGTGTTGCCTATGGATCACCTTTCTACAAAAATCCATCCTTCCCCTTTGTAATTTTTGAGTAAACCTTCCTCTTTTCAATTCTGTCCATTTTCTAGGTTTCAACTACAACCCTATATTTACTTGCTCCAAAAATTCTGAGCCTTTGCCATCTTCTAGTTCTCCTTACCAAACTCTCAAATCCAGGTGATAAGCCCCATTTGAATTTTTCAAGTCTACTAAAAACCCCTCTGAATATTCAGTCCAGAACTGAATTTCTGCAAAACTTGCACTAGCAAGTTTGCTCCTTCCACAAACCAACTCCACCATCATCTATTATCTATAGGGAGACATCATCCTGCCAAGTTTCACATCCAGAAGGATCACCTAGGTCACCCTAACATTCTGTCGAGCACCTTGAGCTCATGACAGAATTTGGGCATCTTTTTGGATTGCACTAGATACTAGCCCCTCTCCCCAAAACACCATGTCCATCACTTCTACCATGTCTAGAGGCACCATACTGTTATTTGTCAACTTGTTTGGGTCCCTGTAGATGCCATTGGCATTTCGTCGAACACCTCAGAGGCATGTCCGGAGCGCGAGCAGAGCGCAGTTGTTGCACGCGCTGACATCGGGCTCCTGCCACTGCCCTGCGGCCTCCCCAGCTCACCCGATCCTTCCTCTGGATCACCCAGTCCATCCTAATCCTCCAAGACATTCCCCCTCGTCTCCTAGCGCCGCCCACCGCCGGCCACCGCCATCCCGAGTCGCCGCCGCCGTCATTTGCTCGGGCACGGCACCGCCCAGAGCACCTGGCACCAGCCAGAGGCCGCCAGCTCGCCCCCGCCATTACTTCGGACGACCACCGCCCCCACCTAACGCGCCGACCACCACCGACCACGTTCGCCGTAAATGGCCGCCGCCGGAATTTGCCCGCGGACGGCACCGCCCTAGCCACCTGGCGTCGCCCCGAGCCAACCAGCTCCCCCTGGCGTTAACGCGGACGGCCACCGGCCCCGCTGATCACCGCCACCGGCCACGCCGGCCTCAACTACCGCCATAAATCGCCGCCGCCGCTGTGCCTTCTCCGGGAAGCCACGGCACCGCGTCGCCCCGCCTATAAAAGGCCCCCTGAGGCCGCTGCACTCCACACAGCACCTCCCTCTCCCCCTCACCAACCCTCCCGTAGCAGCAGCACAACCAGAGAGGCCGTCTTCCTCGACTCCGGCCGCTTCTGCCGCCGCCATTTCCACGAAGCTCCCCACCATTCCAGTACCTCCCCCTCTCCACTCTCTTCACCACTGGCCTCCTTGAGCCACCACCAATCGATTCCACCCCTCAATTCCATGCGGGATGACCTGTAGAGGAAACACCCCTCTCACCCGACGGCGTCGTCCGCCGGAGAGCCCGCCGCCGACAACTCTGTCCATCTCAGCTACCACGGCGGGCACTGGGAGAACCGCCTCTCGCTTCCGAACCCAACGATGGCCTCGGCTCCTCGAATGGCACTGCCGTTCACCGGCGGCGATCGCCGGAGCGCCGCCTCTGTTCTGTCGAAGGAGACGACGCGCGCCGCGACCAGTCAAACCTGACTGGTGGGCCCGTGGGACCCACAGTCAGTGACTAGGGTCAGGCCAGCGCGGATTAAGTGAAGGCGTATTCCGTGAATACGTCTTCGACGTCGCCGCTTCCCGCGCAGCCGACCGACTGGGCTCGGCCCAGTGGCACCACGGGCTAAGTTGCGCACAGGGCACATCTCTGCTTCTTCCCTTTTTCCTATTTCTGCATGTTTTAAAATAATTCCATAGTAGCCATTTCTACTCTAAAATTGGTAATTCAAATTTCTGTAGGTTTCTAAAATCATTCTCTATTTATCTAAACTAGGTGAACATTTTTGCCATGCTTAGTTTCTGTTGGATCAATTAAATTGTCTATTTAATCATTTATTTCAGCTTGTAAAAACCATAACTGATACATATTAGCTCTAAATAAATTAATTCTTTTTCTGATAGTCCTTAAATATCATCTAGTTTATTTTAGCATTTATTTCAAAAACATTTGAAATACTTTTTAGCACTGTCTTTGAATTGTGTGGTGATTTAAGTATTTTGAAATAGGATATGGAGGGGAGATAATATTTTCAAAACTTTTGGTATGCAACCAATGCTTCTGCATGTTCAAGGCAAGCATCTTGAACACTTGATATGATGATTGCATAGTGAATTATTTGCTAGGATAGTTTAAGCTTGACTATGTTGAATTCAAACTTAACTTGCATAATGCTAGTAGTGCATACATGGTCATGTGCATATTTTCTCTTGCATGCATTCCACTTGCAACATGCATAAGTTATGAGAACCCAGGAATGTGCTCCTGCTTTGGACGTGCCGGTGGGCACGGGCCATATTTGACACGGTGGTGTCATGAGATATATGTGGAAGCAGGCAAGGGTTGTGGCCCTGTCCTGGTGATACTGTTGAAGGAATACTTGTTTGTGCTAACCACTGCAGGGAACATAAGCCTCCTGAGTCGACCGTAGATCGAGTCTTGTTCCGGTAACCCCCATACTTGTTCCGTGCTGCCACGGGTCCTTCCGGAAGGAGGGTACGGCTTAGTAAGTTGATAACCCCTGTTCGGGTGCACACCACCCAGAGAACTACGATGAAGGTTGTAGCCGTCATCGGGTCAGGGGCATGGGTGTTTCCGGTTGTAGCCGAGAGGGGGGCACCCCTTGTAATCCGCGCGTTTAATAGTGATCCCATGCTTTTCGGAGGTTGTAGCCTCCCTGACTTAAAGTTTTCTGGAACGATGCTTTGGGTGATTCCTGGCATCTGGACGGAGTTCCTGGTGTGTGCTGGTTAGGTGTGTTTTCAACCCAAAGACCGTAATGGGAATTAGTCAGTGTCACGATACTGACTAAAGAAATCCTATACTTGTGGGTAAAGAGTACACCCTCTGCAGAGTTTAAAAACCTATTCGAATAGCCGTGTCCGCGGTTAAGGACTACAGTCTGGGTTGGTCAAGTATTGGTCCCGGTGTCAGTCTCTGGAGGAAAAACTAATAAACCTGAGCATGTTTATGTCTGCATGATATTCTTGTCACAGTTAGTATTATCATGTATTTAATTATGTTGAAGATATTGCTTATGAACTAACCCCCTGCTCTTATTTTTACTTTCCAGAGTGTCTCAGGGGCTGGCTGGACTACCCCGGACACTCGCCCTTATTTTCAAGTCCTTTTGTGGCGTCCCTCGAGTTTCAGGCGGTTCTATCACGCCACTACTCTTGTGGACACCCGACTGGCATTTCTTTTCAAGGCCGACCGTGGTGTCACTTGAACATCCGACCGGCATTTCTTTTATATTTTATTGATACTAATATTTATTTTCTGCACTAACTATTATTCACCATGCCATGTTTTAATTCCTGTCAGCATGCATTTTATATAAGTCCATCATGAGCATATGCATATAGTTTAATTCATCATGACCATATAATTGTTTGCTGCATTTGTTATATCAATTGTCCATGATGTTTGCGAGTACATTCAAACGTACTCACAGGCTTGTCCCTGGCTATTTACTTGGCCAGGTTAGGAGTTCTACGGAGAAAACCACAGCGACGTCCGTGCGAAGCCTAGGAGTACAGCCACGCGGGATAGGAGTTATCCGGGTCAGCTGTTCCTGTGGGAATGGAGCCCCATCGATGTTGGAGATCCACAAGCCAATTCCTTCATCCACCACCGGAGTCATTGTTGTATCAGTAGACCTTTATGGTCTTGTATCAAATTCTTGTAAATGCTTGGTAATCTGTAACAAGGATGTGTCCACCAGTAACAGTAATCCTGGGCTGGTGATGACACTAGGGGTTAATTTCTGGAATATTGTGTTCCCGAAATCCGGCCCCGACAGAGATGGGCTAGAGAAAGGGAGGAAGAAGATAGAATTAAGAACCTTCCTACCCACCACACTGTTGCTACTATCCAAGTTGTTGAGGATATCCAAACTCTTAGCACCCAATGCACTCCTGGTCCCATTGGACCTATTAATGGTGATGCTATGACTATAGAAACTACCAAACAAGTGAACCTAAAGGACACCACTACCACCTTACTTGATAGTAGTGACCTTGATTTTGATAATTGCACTCTTACCGAAGTTATTGATTTCCTTCACAAGATGTCTAGAGATCCCCGCACTAGCACGATTAACCTTGCCTTCACAGAGCATATCACTAATGCTCTTATCAAATCTAGGGAGGAGAAACTTAGAGTAGAAGCCTCCATACCTAGAAATCTAGAAGATGGTTGGGATCCTATGATTAAAATTAAGATAAATAACTTCTCTTACTATGCTTTATGTGATGTTGGTGCTAGTACCTCTGTTATGCCAAAAAGAATATATGATATGCTTAAATTGAAACCTTTTGATTCTTGTTCTTTTGGTGTTCGTCTCGTTGATTCTTCCATAAAGAAACCTTTGGGGAGGATCGACGATGTTCTTATCATTGTCAATGACAATTATGTTCCCGTTGATTTTACTATTATGGATATTGAATGTGAACCTTCGTGTCCAATTATTTTGGGACGTCCTTTTCTACGCACCGTTGGTGCTATCATTGACATGAAAGAGGGGAATATAAAATTCCAATTTCCTCTCAAGAAAGGGATGAAACATTTCCCTCGAAAGAAGATTAAGTTACCTTTTGAGTCCGTTATACGGGCTAGCTATTCTTTTACACTTGATAAAACTTGATCTCTATGCATTATGCTTAGCTTAAAGGCATAAAAGAAAGCGCTTTTGGGAGGCAGCCCACATGAATAAATTTTATTTTGCTTTTGTTGTGTCTTGATGTTGTTACTACAGTAGCATCATCATTGTATCTTTACTTTTCAATTTTGTGCCAAGTATAGCCTCTGATTGCAAGAAAGTTCAAAAGTTGTGACGTGCTGTCCAGGAAACAGATTCTGTCCTTGAATAGAAAAATTCGTATAAAATCACCAGATCATCTTTTTGGTCTGAATTTTTTCGACAGCGTGCTCTATACAATTGTCTTTCGTGCGTCTGTTCTGAGTTTTTTTATTATAGTTGCAGAAGTGCCCCGAAAAAATCATTTACTACCAGATGTTCTGTTTTTCACAGATTCTATCCTGTTTTGCCTTTCCTTCATTTTGCAAACCTATAGCTTGCTTTTTCTTTGCAAAAACCTTTTGGCAATCTTGAGAAACAGTAGACCTTCAAGAATATCCTTATTTCCAGCAAGGAACAATTATTTTATTATGGGTACTAACCTCGCTAATCAGATTATGATGAGTTATGTATGAAGGGAGTTTTCAAGTGTGCGAGGGAAGATGATAAAAAGATTCAGGAGTGTCAAACGCTCAAGCTTGGGGATGCCCCCATGCACCCCCAAGAAATATTCAAGGAGAATCAAGCGTCTAAGCTTGGGGATGCCCCCGTGCATCCCCTTCTCCATCAACATTATCAGTTCCTCTTTCGTTCCACTATATTTTTATCACTTCATGTGTTATGTGCTATGCTTGGAGCATCTTGCTTTTAGTTTTCCTTTTTAGTTTTCTTTAGCTTTTCATAACGAGTCGGAACTCAGCTTTCTTTATGTGGGAGAGCAACGCGCTCCACTTCTACCAAGAACATAACATAGAATTTTCATGTCTATCTTTGCTGTGTGTGTTCTTTGTCTTTCAATAGCTACTAACATGCTCAGTCTTTAGTTATCATGCTTATCTTATTAAGAGAGTTTGCTTCCGTTGCATTGGTTGATATGTCTATGATAAAGATGCTACGTGCATAATGGTGCTTAGTAGTTCATGTTTTCTTATGGTTAGTCTCAAATAGCTGGGGGGTTCCCAATGTGTTATTGGAGTACCAACATGATTTGTTTGCCTATGATGTGGTATGGTTTAGTAATATCTTCCTTCAAGAATTTATTTTGATTGACTTAGCGTATGCTCACGCATATTTAAGACTGTAAAGAAAGTCTGTCAAGCCTTGATGATCTTTTGTTTCTGAGTAGCGATATAACTTCCATGCCTGATTCAATGTTGCTTTGTCGCTCTGCATGATTATGACCGTCATTGCTCTTTTAGTTGGTCGCTCCCAGTCTTTTGCTAACCTCCACCTGTACTAAGTGGACTGACTGCTTGTGCATCCAAATCCTTTAAACCAGTTATGCCATATGAGTCCACCATACCTTCCTACATGGTATTTACCTGCCATTCCTAACGGAGACTTGCATGTACCATCTCGAAATTATTCAGAAAAAAATGCATTCCTATTTTGTGCCTCTGTTTTAAGTTCATGAGGAAGTAGTAGTTAATTCATGATCTTTTTAAGTTGGACAAGCTTCACCCCGGGATTGCATGTATAATGTGCAAACCCATAATACGAGAAGGAACTGGCATTGAGTGCGCCCGGCTCAAAAATAATATAACAAACAAACCCTCATTCACGCTTTGTTCATGAGAAATCAGAAAACTTTGGCAGTGATAAACAAAGGAGATTAAGAGGATGTGATCGTCCTCATTCGGGAGCCGTTCCTCGAAACTTGTCCATCTCAAGAAGTGATTGAGTTGTCTGCTAGTATTCGTTGACGAAACATGCATATTCAAAAAAAATATTATTACCTCTGTTTTTAAAACCAATAGCTCTGGTACATGTTTTGTCTTTGTTTCCGACTACGGGTTTTCAACCTTGCCAACAAAAGCCACGGTTCGAGAGTCTCCACCTTCTTTTAAAAGCACCAACTACTGAGAGCATGATTGTCATTTTGAGTGTAATGTGCATTGTCCCAAAGTAGCATTGTCTTTTGCATGATTGTGATATTGTTTATTCTGAAATCATTGTATCTAGTCATCACTTAAACCTTGGAGGTGCCCCTGCATTTATGTTTTGCTTCACTAAAGGGGGGCAAGCGAGATATCACTTTATCATATTTGCACACCATGCATATTACAAATCTATTTGATGTTTCAGTATCATGTTGTAAAACTTTCAGTTCTTTGTGATTTTCTCATGAGGCAACTTAATTACTACAGATTCATTGTCTCAGTAAGCTTTTGTCATGTGACTATGAAAAAGTCCTATATGGTTAATAGCATGTCACCACAGAAATTATTCTTGTTATCATTTACCTACTCGAGGACGAGCAGGAATTAAGCTTGGGGATCTTGATACGTCCAAAACGTATCTATAATTTCTGCTTGCTCCATGCCTCTTTTGGGTGATATTGCTATGATATTTATACACTTCCATACACTTTTGATCATATTTGGACTAACCTATTAACTCAGTGCACCCCAGTGCCAGTTTCTGTTTTCGGCTGTTTTTGTATTTCAGGTTTTCCCATTACGAGAACTGCCAAAAAAATCCCGGAAAAATTATATAAAAAATCAGCGTTCAAGAAGCTTCCCGGCACCCGAAGTACAGCCGGAGGGGGGCCACCAGGGCTCCAGGCGCCCTGGTGGCGCGGCCCCCCTCCTGGCCGCGCCGGGGGGGGCGCCTGGGCCCCCCAGGCCTCCGCTGATGCCCCCCTTTGGCATATATTTATATCGTGTCCCGAAACCCTCGAGACGGGAACCCTTTTCGCGATCTCATCTCTGTTCCGCCGTCGCCGCGCTTCCAAGATCGGGAGCATCAGGAGAACTCTTCCCGGCACCCTGCCGGAGGGGAGGATCACCACCGGGAGCTTCTCCACCACCATGGACGCCTCCCGGATGAGTTGTGAGTAGTCTCCCTTGGACCATGGGTCCATGACCAGTAGCTATGTGATGTTCTCCTCCCGTTCTTGTGCTTCACTAATTAGTCCTCGTGAGCTGCCCTACATGATCGAGGCACATATGTAATCCTTATGTTGTTGCTATGATGAGTTTGCTGGGATCCGATGGATTGTGAGATTATGTTCAGATTGTGTTTGAGTAATATATTTGATCTACCTCTTTTATATTTATGTTCGTAAGTAATTCTTGCATGTTCTCCGTTGTTATTTATTGCTTTGGCCAAGTAGTAGGTAGTGACTCCAAGAGGGAACGTTATGCTTGATTGTGGGTTCATGCCCCTCGATGACTAGCTTGAGTGACAGAAACATGAGTCTAGGGGATGTGTTGTTGCCACAAGGGGGAAAAACAACGGTGCTTGTGCCCGCGGGTGCAAGGATTGTTTACTTTACGCAAAGTTCTTTTAATGCAGTTGTCTGTTGCTTTGAGTTTACACTATGGGTGGGACTCGCAACTTAATACCAGCGAGATGTTCTGGATAGATATCTCAAGGTGGATGATTAGTAGTAGATGCAGATGGATTTCGGTCTACTTGCCTTGGCGTACCGCCCATGCTTTGAACCTCTACCTTTCTTGCAACATAGTTAGCATTGGTTTGCGCACATAATTCTGTCAATTGCCCAGCTGTAATTCGTTTACCTCACATAGTTGTTTTATCGTCTTTTGGGAGAGAGACATCACTAGTGAACATCATGGGACCCCGGTCCATATTACCATCATTGATCACACCCGCTATTTACTTTTCGCTTTTACTTACTATTGCAGCATTCCCTATCACTACTATCATTTGCATTTGATCCTTTGTAAACGACAAGGCCGGAGGGATTGACAACCTCTCTGTACTCGTTGGGAGCAAAGTTATTTGTATCTGTGTGCAGGTCCACGTTGATTGCTAATATCTGGCGCCGTTAGCAGTTGACACCTTCTTGTTGAAACTGGGAGTCTCAGGAAATCGATCCTTGGTATCTTTGCCAAGGGAAAACTTCCGCTATACTGCATCTCAAACCTTCCACTTGGGGTAACCAACGAGGGGCGAGAAGCCATCAGCACCCAATGCACTCCTAGTCCCATTGGACCTATTAATGGTGATGCTATAACCTCAACCGTAAAAGAAGAAACTCTATGACCATAGAAGCTACCAAACAAGTGAGCCTAAAGGACACCACTACCACTTTACTTGATAGTAGTGACCTTGATTTTGATAATTGCACCCTTTCTGAAGTTATTGGGTTTCTTCACAAGATGTCTAGAGATCCCCACACTAGCACACTTAACCTTGCCTTCACGGAGCATATCACTAATGCTCTCATCAAAGCTAGGGAGGAGAAGCTTAGGGTAGAAGCCTCCATACCTAGAAAGCTAGAAGATGGTTGGGATCCTATGATTAAAATTAAGTTGAATAACTTCTCTTGCTATGCTTTATGTGATGTTGGAGCTAGTACCTCCGTTATGCCCAAAAGAGCGTATGATATGTTTAAATTGAAATATTTTTATCCTTGTTCTTTTGGTGTTCGTCTTGTTGATTCTTCCGTAAAGAAACCTTTGGGGAAGATCGACGATGTTCTTATCATTGTCAATGACAATTATGTTCCCGTTGATTTTACTATTATGGATATTGAATGTGAACCTTCTTGTCCAATTATTTTGGTACGTCCTTTTCTTCGCACCGTTGGTGCTATCATTGACATGAAAGAGGGGAATATAAAATTCCAATTCCCTCTCAAGAAAGGGATGGAACACTTCCCTAGAAAGAAGATTAAGTTGCCTTTTGAGTCCGTTACACGGGCTAGCTATTCTCTTACTCTTGATAAAACTTGATTTTCTCCTTTTGCATCATGCCTAGCTTAAAGGCATAAAAGAAAGCGCTTTTGGGAGGCAGCCCACAACGAATTAGGTTTTATTTTGCTTTTGTTGTGTCTTGATGTTTGTTACTACAGTAGCATCATCATTGTATCTTTTCTTTTCAGCTTTGTGCCAAGTTTAGCCTCCAATTGCAAGAAAGTTCAAAAGTTGTGACGTGCGGTCCAGGAAACAGATTATGTCCTTGGACAGAAAAATTCGAATAAAATCACCAGATCATCTTTTTGATCTGAATTTTTTTGACAGCGTGCTCTATATAATTGGCTTTCGGTCGTCTGTTCTGAGTTTTTTTATTTGAGTTGCAGAAGTGCCCCGAAAAAATTATTTACTACCTGCTGGTCTGTTTTTCACAGATTCTGTCTTGTTTTGTCTTTTCTTCGTTTTGCAAACCTTGAGCTTGCTTTTTCTTTGCAAAAACCTTTTGGCAATCTTGAGAAACAGTAGCTCTTCAAGATTATCCTTATTTCCAGTAGGGAAAATATATTTTATTGTGGGTACTAACCTCGCTAATCAGATTATGATGAGTTATGTATGAAGGGAGTTTTCAAGTGTGCGAGGGAAGATGATAAAAGAAGATTCAGGAGGATCAAACGCTCAAGCTTGGGGATGCCCCCGTGCACCCCCAAGAAATATTCAAGAAGACTCGAGCGTCTAAGCTTGGGGATGCCCCCATGCATCCCCTTCTCCATCAACAATTATCAGTTCGTCTTTCGTTCCACTATATTTTAATCACTTCATGCGTTATGTGCTATGCTTGGAGCGTCTTGCTCTTAGTTTCCTTTTTAGTTTTCTTTAGCTTTGCTTGCTGTTCATAACAAGTTAGAACCCAGCTTTCTTTGTGTGGGAGAAAAACACGCTCCACCTCAACCTAGAACACAACATAGGATTTTCATGCTTATCTTTGATGTGTGTGTTCTTTGTCTTTCCATAGCTGCTGTCATGTTTAGCTCTTAGTTTTCATGCTTTTCTTTTTAAAGAGCTTTTGTTTAGTTGGTTGTTGAACTCTCTTGAGTTTTCATGTTTATCTTGTTATGAGAGTTTGCATGTTGCACTGAGTTGTGTGTCTTAACTTAAAGTAGGTAATAGAGGTTGCTATTTAATTTTAGTAGTAACTTGCAATGGTTTTGAGGTATTGCCATGAGTAATGTATGAACTTTTGGTGTCAAGAGCTTTAGCCTATCAGTGATAGATGTCGTATTTTGGGCAATCCGTGTTTATTTTCGAAAACCTACAAAATAGTTGAGAACTTTAGCTACTAAATGGATCACTAATCTTTGGAGGGATCGAATATTAGAGTACACTCACGTACCATGAGCCGAGGATGCGCAAGCATAACCAAACCCCCATACACTCCTCCTTGGGGTACTTGTCTCTTTGTGAACCTCCTAATTAGATTGAGAGTTACCGATAATAAGTGCATGAGTTCTTCGGACTAATGTGAGTATTCGAAAGTTGACACTTCCACCTAGCCATATTTTTCTAGCCTCTTCGGTACCGTGCATTGCCCTTTCTCACCTCGAGAGTTGGCGCATACTTCGCCGGTGCATCCAAATCCTTGGCACGATATGCTCTGTCATCATAAGCCTCATTATATCATTCCTCAAAACAGCCACCATACCTACCTATCAAGGCATTTCCATAGCCTTTCCGAGATACATTGCCATGCAACATCCATCTTCTCATGACTTGATCTTCATGTCATACATGCTTTTTGCTTGATCGATGAGCCGCATGCTAGTTGGGCCTTGCCCTAATCACTGCTACATGACGCGCTAGTATCATTGCATTTCCTGCTACACTGGCAGAGGCATACATTTGCATACATCATGATAGTTTCATTTTCTTTATGTTGAGTACTTTTGTAAAATGTGAAAGATCTTCTATACTTCTTGTAATAAATAGAGTGTTGCCCCTAAAGTGAGGAAAAGATCCCAAAGAGGACAAATCAAAAGATCCCAAAGAGGACAAAATCAAAAGATCCCAAAGAGGACAAATGAGAGATAAATAGAAAGAGCCATTGAGGCCACAAAAAAATAAAAATAAAAGAAAAAAAGAGAAAAAGAAATAAAAAGAGAGAAGGGGGCACACTACTATTTCTTTTGAGAGATCCACACTCGTACTCCATCTTATACCTTGTACTCCATAGAGATTATCATTCATGCATATAGCTATGTGGAGACCTTCACACTATAGAACTTGGCTTGTATATTCCAATGATGAGCCTCCTCAAAAGAGCTCTAGGTCTTCTTGAGCAAGCAAGTTGGATGCACCCCCACTAGTTCCATTGGAGAGCTTACCTTAGCTCATATGTGCATCCGTTGCATGGCAATCCCTACTCCTCACATCATATCTATCATTTGGCTTTCTCTCGCCTATGATTGTCCTCATTGATGTGAGCCTTTCACACCTTTTTGTCTTCCCCCTTCATCATTTTTCTCTCTTTGCCATCCTAAGTGTCGACTTTCTTGCTTACGCTCATCCATTGCATGAGTGCTAAAAATATCGAAAGGGAGTGGATCATTTTGACTTGTACCTGGCTGACGGTCTGGGGATGAGTCAAGATAAGATTCCAAAGAAGACCAAGTGTGAAACTTTAGTAGATTAAGTTCTCGACAATACAAAAACTATGTTTTACTCTCTCGTATATCCCTATCCCCTTTCTTGCACGCAAACAACATTTGGAGACATTCGAGTCACGGACAGCGAGAGCTCTTGCACCTTTATGCTCTTATGTTACTTGTTACAATGCTAATATAGACTCTTGTCTGTTATGACTTGAATTGAATTACATGCCTTGATTGCTTTACTTAAAAAATTCTTATATGGTTGATAGCATGTCACCACAGAAATTATGCTTGTTATCATTTACCTACTCGAGGACGAGCAGGAATTAAGCTTGGGGATGTTGATACGTCCGAAACGTATCTATAATTTCTGCTTGCTCCATGCCTCTTTTGTGTGATATTGCTATGATATTTATGCACTTCCATACATTTTTGATCATATTTGGACTAACCTATTAACTCAGTGCACCACAGTGACAGTTCCTGTTTTCTGCTGTTTTTCTATTTCAGGTTTCCCCCATATTAAAAATGCTCCAAAAATTCCGGGAAAAATACAGGAAAAATCAGCGTACAGGAAGCTTCGAGAAAAACCAAAGCGGGGCTAGAGGGGAGCCAGGGGTGGCCCAGGCGGCCACCCGGCGCGGCCCCACCCCTGGCCGCGCCAGGGGGGGCGCCTGGGGCCCCCTCTCCGCCTTTGGTGACCCCCCTTCGCATATATATTCCTCGCGTCCCGAAACCCTTGAGGACGGAACCCTTTTTCGCGATCTCGTCTCTGTTCCGCCGCCGCCGCGCTTCCAAGATCGGGAGCATCAGGAGAACTCTTCCCGGCACCCTGCCGAAGGGGAGAACCACCACCGGAAGCTTCTCCACCACCATGGACGCTTTCCGGATGAGTCGTGAGTAGTCCCCCTTGGACCATGGGTCCATGACCAGTAGCTATGTGATGTTCTCCTCCCCTCTTTGTTCTTCATGGTTTAGACCTCGTGAGCTGCCCTACATGATCGAGGCACATATGTAATCTTTATGTTGTTGCTCTGCTGAGTTTGCTGGGATCCGATGGATTATGAGATTATGTTCAGATTGTTTGTGAGTAATATATTTGATTCACCTCTTTTATATTTATGTTCTTGAGTAATTCTAGCATGTTCTCCGTTGCTGTTTATTGCTTTGGCCAAGTAGTAGGTAGTAACTCCAAGAGGGAGCGTTATGCTTGATTGTGGGTTCATGCCCCCTGATGACTAGCTTGAGTGACAGAAACATGAGTCTAGGGGATGTGCTGTTGCCACAAGGGAGAAAACAACGGTGCTTGTACTTGCGGGTGCAAGGATTGTTTACTTTACGCAAAGTTCTTTTAATGCAGTTGTCTGTTGCTTTGAGTTTACACTTTGGGTGGGATTCGCAACTTAATACCAGCGAGATGTTCTGGATAGATATCTCAAGGTGGATGATTAGTAGTAGATGCAGATGGATTTCGGTCTACTTGCCTTGGCGTACCGCACATGCTTTTGAGCCTCTACCTTTCTTTGCAGCATAGTTAGCATTGATTTGCGCACATAATCCTGTCAATTGCCCAGCTGTAATTTGTTTACCTCGCTTAGCTGTTTTATCGTCTTTTGGGAGAGAGACATCACTAGTGAACATCATGGGACCCCGGTCCATATTTACCACCGCTGATCACACCTTATATTTACTTCCTGTTCTTATTTCCTAGTTGCAGTCATAGCTATCATTATTATCTCTTGTGTTTGATCCTTTGTAAACAACAAGGCCGGAGGGATTGACAACCTCTCTGTACTCGTTGGGAGCAAAGTTATTTGTATCTGTGTGCAGGTCTTGTCAACCGCTAAGTTTCTGGCGCCGTTGACACCTTCTTGTCGACCCTCGGAGTCTCACGGGATTCGATCCTTGATATCTTTGCCAAGGGAAACTTGTTGCTACGCTACATCTCAACCTTCCACTTGGGGTAACCAACGAGGGGCGAGAAGCCATCACCAATTAATCAATTTTATCGGTCGACTGTTAATCGACCATTTTTTGCAAATCCAAGGTTCCCATCACTAAAATATGGTATATCCAACAGCAAACTTGGTTCCTAGCATTTGAACCCTCTTTTAATGATAAACAAAATAGGACAATAGTACATATTGCAAAAAAAAAGTTCCACAAAACAGAAATAAACATACTTTTTGCAAGCATAATGTTAGGAATAGGCCCGATTTATTGGTAGATTCCCGATAAATCGCTTGTCAGAGTGATAAATCGGCCCAAACGATAAATGGTGAAGATAAGGCATAATCTTATCGGTCACCCCAAGAGTAGCGATAAATCGCTGAATCAAAGATTTCTTGAACAGTGTTTCTAAGTCAAGAATATCATTAACGGATTTAGCAACTTCTTTTCCATTATTGCCAAGCGAGACTCCCAACTGATTTGCATTATTTATTATCTCATCATCTGAAAAATGCAAAATAGAATTGGAAGTAACAACTGACGTACCGGTAGTGACCTCAATGTCACGAATCTAGGCCACGCGCATAGCGTGCCCTAGCTACAGGTCATCTATGTCTGGCTGATCCTGAAGACGGCAGCTCATCCGTCGGCCGTCAGACATGGTATCTGCGATCCCTCCGAAGGTGACGATGTCGTCCCGCGAAGGCCCACTCAGGGTAAGGCCTCCTGCCTGACTCCCAAGCGGACCGGGCATCACCAAACCAGTCGGGCTATGGCCGCCTGCCATTAGCCCTATCGGAGATGCTGCTCCCGCCACCATGGGCGAGGGTGCCGGAGACCCCCGCGAAGTTCAAAAAACTGGTATTTTTTGCTTGGTACGGGGATTTACCGAGGGGCACGGAAATACACGGTAACCATGGAAAATCTCGAAATTTCGACCGGTAACCAAAACCTTGGATATACCTGCCAGTCTGCCACTTTCAGAGGACACAAAGGTGGCTTCAGTCTTCACAACAAGTTTGATTCCTGTCCTGTACTACTGTACCCAAGAGGTACCATGCACGTGAGGTGCCGGAGATCAAACAGATCATGTGCTAGACCAAGCACGAGCATGTTGACTGAATGTTCACGAATAACAAACTTATATGGGTGCATGAACGATTCACATCACAATTTCAGGTATCTGTCTGTGAGAAGAAGTGCCTAGAGGTGCCCACCAAAATTGTTCAATCCCTGAAGCTCGAAACCATCGCTGTCCCCTCGACTCCTTGCACATTGTCAATAGCCATGTTCTCGACACGCCTCATGTTCGCTACGCGGTACAGTATGGCAGCTAGCCAGCCATGAATGATAAGAAAGCAGACCAATGCCTACCAGTTATGACTATAGGCTCCGGCATACTCAAATCATTTGGTCCCACCGCAACCTCATCCAGACTAATCATATGCTGCAGCACTGCATGCGCTGATCCCATGGCCTTGTCCCTTGCCAAATTTTCTCAATGACAGCTCCACTTCACCGGCACGATATCCTTCCCCTCGCCACCTTGCCTATAAATTCAGTAAGCTGCTGGCTCAATATCATCACTTCATCCATCAACTAAGAGTTGCAATAAGCTCACTCCTTCAAGTTCTCACAAAGACAAAGAGCCAACCATGGCCGGTGCCAAGAGACTTGCTCAACTGGCAAAGAAGTGGCAAAGGGTGGAAGCACTTGGGAGGAAGAGGCTCACGGTGTCAGCCAAAGAAGATCAAGACTGCTGCAGTTCTGTACCAGCCAAGGGCCATTGTGTCATGTACACTGCCGACGGGAGGCGTTTCGAGGTGCCCTTGGTGTACCTTGTGCGAGATGCGGAAACGTCTTAGCCTCGGTGTGAGGGGACGTGTTGCATGTTATAGGCAGGGGCGCAGATCCCTGATAGCGCATACATAGTTGAGATATTCTAGGAGACTTGAGGGACAAGAGATAGAAAGATAAGATAGAGATTACAAGAGATAAGAAGATATCTGAACTACCTATCCATTCTATCTCTATCCTAGATGCGGCAGCATAAGGCTGTTTAACACCCTCCCTTAATCACAACTTCATCAAGTTGAGATTATGTTTGAAGTCTTCAAAACTTCTTGTAGGCAATGGCTTTGTGAATCCATCTGCAATCTGATCTCTGGAGTGTACAAACCGAATCTGAAGTTGCTTCTTGGCAACCCTTTCTCTCACAAAGTGAAAGTCTATCTCAATATGCTTTGTTCTGGCATGAAACACTGGATTGGCAGATAAATATGTGGCACCCAAGTTATCACACCATAAACAGGGAACTTGACTACTCTTGACACCAAGTTCTTTTAACATGGATTGTACCCATATGATCTCTGCTGTGGCATTTGCTAGTGCTTTATACTCTGCCTCTGTACTAGACCTGGAAACAGTAGCTTGTTTTCTTGCACACCAGGATATTAAGTTTGGGCCAAAGAAAATTGCAAAGCCACCAGTGGACCTTCTATCATCCAAGCAACCAGCCCAGTCAGAGTCTGAGAAAGCACTTACAAGTGTAGAGGATGACTTGCTGAAATTCAGACCAATATTGACAGTATTCTTGACATAGCGAACAATACGTTTAGCAGCAGTCCAGTGAACCGAGGTGGGTGCATGGAGAAACTGACAGACCTTGTTGACAGCAAATGAAATATCAGGCCTAGTGAGTGTGAGATATTGAAGTGCACCCACTAAACTTCTATACTTTGTGCTATCATCTTGACTCAAAGGCTGTCCTTCTGTGAGAGATATTTTTTCTGAATTTGACATAGGAGTTGGTGAGGGCTTACAACCTTGTAGTCCTGCCTTCTTCACCAGATCTGCTGCATATTTTTCCTGAGAAAGATGAAGTCCATCCTCATGCTTCTTCACTTCAATCCCTAGGAAATAATGCAGATCTCCAAGATCTTTGAGGGCAAACTCTGAGCTGAGATCTTTCAAGAGCCCTGTGACAGCCTCATCTGATGAGCTTGTGACAATTATATCATCAACATATATGAGTACAAACATGCATGTGTTGTGCTTGTTGTATATAAACAGTGAGGTGTCAGACTTAGAAGGAACAAAACCAAGCTGTTGCATCTTGTGACTGAGACGTGAATACCATGCACGTGGGGCTTGCTTCAACCCATACAGTGATTTGTCAAGTTTGCAAATGTATGAAGGAACACTTTTGTTCACAAACCCAGGAGGTTGCTTCATGTACACCTCTTCTTCCAGAACACCGTGGAGGAACGCGTTCTGTACATCTAGTTGCCTGAGACTCCAGCCCCTGGAAACAGCAATAGACAAAACAAGGCGAATAGTGGCAGCTTTTACAACAGGACTAAACGTGTCCTCGTAGTCTATGCCATACCGTTGTTTGAATCCTTTTGCAACCAATCTAGCTTTGTACCGATCAATGGTTCCATCTGACTTTCTCTTAATTCTAAAGACCCACTTGCAGTCGATAAGATTTTTACCTTGCTGCGGAGGGACCAGATGCCACGTTTTGTTCTTCTGTAGTGCCACAAATTCTTCATTCATGGCCTTTTTCCACTTTTCATCATGCAAAGCTTCCTCAAAACTGTGAGGTTCACCAGGTTCACCTGTAGAACATACCATACCATATTTTGTAATGTGCTTGTAATTTACCGGTTTCGTTACCCCTCTTTGTAGTCGTGTGCGACGTGGCAATGTTGTATCTGCTGCTTCTGCCGCAGAAAATCCCGTGGCAGATGCTGACGCCATCGAATCTACCTGCGCCGGATTTTCTGTGGCAGCGGATGAGGTTGTGGGCGAAGCCACAGGCGTCTCAGCCAGCGCAGAAGATCCCGCCCGACACACCTCATCATTTGCGCGGGATGGCATGGGCGGCGTATCAGCACGGGATCCTGCGCCGGTCGGACCTGCGGCTGTCGGATAGCGTGCGTCCCGTCGCTGGTAGCAAATCGGCTGGGCCGGGAACCGCGCCGCTGAGGACCCATTGGCGCCACGCCACCTGTCGTCTCCTGGTTTGCACGGGACAGAGGAGGCGTGTCCTCCAACCACAACGCGCCGCGTGGCTGTCTCGACGTCGCTTTCAGTGCGCGTCGGCTCGCGCCCGACCGCACCTGACTCTGGCACGGAGTCGGAGGTGGATTCGCCTGGCCCATCTGCCTCGTCTGAGCACGCCGATCCCGAGGGCGATGTTGTGCCTGGCGGGACGGATCCCGAGGGGGATTTGCTCCCTTCGCCTGGACACACAAAATATGGTCCTGTAGGACACGTTTCTTCACCGTTTTGGCTGCCGTTTTCTTCTCTGCTTTCTCCTGCATCATCATCATGCTCATACGTGGTGTTAAGAGGGTCAGTTAACAGTTGATCATTACAGTTATCACCCCCGTGATCAAAACTCGTGAGATGAGAAGGAAGAAGCAGAATTTCTTTGCGGAGAAGTGCACCAGCATTGGGGTGTAGTTGAGCAAAGGGAAACTTTGTCTCGTCAAATACGACATCCCGGGAAATGTATACACGACCAGAGGAGACATCGAGACATTTGACACCCTTGTGTTGAGCACTATACCCTAGGAAGACACACTGTTTTGAGCGAAACATTAATTTGCGATTGTTGTATGGACGAAGATTGGGCCAACACGCACACCCAAAAACACGAAGAGACTTGTAGTCGGGTTTTGTGTGAAGAAGTCGTTCCATGGGAGTTTCATTGTTTATGACACGACTAGGAAGCATATTTATAATGTGAACGGCTGTGAGAAACGCTTCATCCCAAAACTTAAGGGGCATAGAAGCACCAGCTAGGAGGGCAAGACCTACCTCCACTATGTGACGGTGCTTGCGCTCGGCAGAGCCGTTTTGTTGGTGCGCATGAGGGCAGGAAACATGATGAGAGATGCCACGATCTTGGAAGAAGGAATTCAACTTTTCATATTCCCCTCCCCAATCAGATTGAACCGCAAGGATTTTGCGGTCAAATTTCCGTTCTACAAGTGCTTGGAAATTTTGAAAGCATTGAAAAACTTCGGATCGTTTCTTAAGTAGATAGATCCAAGAGAACTTGCTATAGTCATCAATGAAGCTAACGTAATATGTGTGTCTACCAACTGAGCTAGGGGCAGGACCCCAAACATCTGAGAAGATTAGCTGAAGTGGTTGAGTAGAAACACTAGTAGAAACAGGATAAGGCAATTGATGACTTTTTGCTCTTTGGCATGAATCACAAATAGTTCCAACATGAGGCTCACCAACAAACGGGAGCTTATTTTTCCTAAGCAAGCGTTCAACTAAAGTAAATGAAGCATGTCCTAGACGATCGTGCCACCGTGTTGAAGAGATCTTGACAACACCATAGGCTTGTTTATTATGTCTTCTAAACTCCGGAAGGAACGGGTAGAGTCCTCGAACGCATCTACCTCGATAGAGGGTTTTCCTCGTGGCCAGATCCTTGATCAAGAAGAAAAAAGGATGAAATTCAATGAAGACATTGTTGTCAAGGGTAATTCTATGAACAGAAAGGAGGTTTTTGTGGGCACTAGGGACATGTAGAATTTTTTTAAGGTGAATCTTACGATGAGGGGTGTGTATAACAGAATGACCAATGTTACTGATGCTCATACCTGCACCATCGGCGGTGTGAATTTGATCCTTGCCGTGGTACTTCTCACGGAGGGTCACCTTCTCGAGTTCTCCAGTGAGGTGATTGGTAGCGCCGCTGTCGAGGTACCAGTTGGTGTCGACGCCGTAGGATCCATCCGCCGCCGCAGCGATTTTGTCATCATCCTGAGAGTCATCCTCGTCTTCATCGTATCGGTACCAGCAGTCCTTGGCGGTGTGGCCTAGTTTGCCACAAATCTGACAGCGTGGGGCGTCCGGACGGGTTCGGCCAGATCCGCCACCGCGGCGACCCCGGTTTCCACGAGCGCCACCACCACCGGTTCCACCATTGTTGCTGGTCCTGGCACCACCAGCCCTGCCCTTGCCACGACCACGGAAGCGAGAGCCACCGCCGCGGCCGCGGGCAGCAAGGTTGGCAGAGGAC
Source organism: Secale cereale (assembly GCA_902687465.1). Lineage (NCBI taxonomy): Eukaryota > Viridiplantae > Streptophyta > Magnoliopsida > Poales > Poaceae > Secale > Secale cereale. Next base: position 660,483,413 of record LR738713.1, read on the forward strand.
TTGAAGCCACCGCCGCTGGAGTTCTGGAAGTGCACCATGCGCTGGTCGAAGTTGCTGAGCATGGAGAAGAGCTCGTCAAGGGAGGCAGGGCTGACGCGGGCGTCGAGGGCTGAGACGAGGGGCTGATACTCCTGGTCCAGCCCGTGAAGGATGTACGAGATCAACTCGTCGTCCTGGATGGGTTTGCCAGCCGCCGCTAGTTCATCCGCGAGACCGCGCATGGTGGCGAAGTACGCGGCGACGGACTGGTTGCCCTTCTGCGCGTTGATGAGCGAGGTACGGATGTTGTTGACGCGGCTCAGCGACTGCGACGAGTACATGCCCGCCAGCGTCGTCCAGAGCGCGTGTGCTGTGGTGACCGTGGTCACCGTGACGAGCACCTCTTTGGAGAGGTTGCTCAGCAGGTAGCCAAGCACCTGCTGGTCCTCCCGGACCCAGATGGGGTGGAGAGGGTTGGGCACAAGCGTGTCCTTGCCGTCCTTGTCCTTGGCGGCTTGAAGCTTGTTCGGCTCCGGCGAGGTGCCATCAACATACTGGAAGACACCGGCGCCACGAAGTTGAGGTGTGATCTGTGTGCGCCATAGCACGTAATTTGTGCGGGAGAGTTTCTCGATCACCTGCCCACTGAGGCTAGGGTGAGATGCGCCGGAGGAGGAAGACATGTTTCTTGTGGTGCGACTGGAATCAAAGGGAAAACTAGATGGGAAGAAGAATGGCTCTGATTACCATGTGCGAGATGCGGAAACGTCTTAGCCTCGGTGTGAGGGGACGTGTTGCATGTTATAGGCAGGGGCGCAGATCCCTGATAGCGCATACATAGTTGAGATATTCTAGGAGACTTGAGGGACAAGAGATAGAAAGATAAGATAGAGATTACAAGAGATAAGAAGATATCTGAACTACCTATCCATTCTATCTCTATCCTAGATGCGGCAGCATAAGGCTGTTTAACATACCTCAGCACCACGGTCTTCGGCGAGCTCCTGAGGATGTCTCAGGAGGAGTTTGGCTTTGCTAACGAAGGCAAGATCACACTTCCTTGTGATGCCGGAGTGATGGAGTATGTCATGTGCTTGCTCAGGAGAAACGCCCCCGCCGAGGTCGAGAGTGCATTGCTGAGCTCTATGGTGATGTCTTGCCACTACACTGGCTGGGCGATGCCTACTGTTGGAGCCAGCCAACAAATTTGCTGTTTGTAGCTTTTGAAGAACATGCATTCAGGACCCTGATGTTGTCTTCTGTTTTGTCTAGTTTACCTGGGTTGGGTACTGTAAGATAGTTAGACAGCAGACAATAGGAGCAGGAAAATTGTATGTGCAGCAATCTGATCATCAATGCAATAAATCAGCGTTATGGCCACCAGCAGTATACATTCTTCTCTTGATTGCATTTCAGTTGTATCTTGCTCCACAGAGAAAACACAACAAGTTTCCATACAATCTATTGTCTAAGCCAGGATATTAAAATGATTAAAAGGTTGTGAATTTGTGAAATGACCAGGTGGTACAGGAGCCATTCTAATTATGAATCCTCTGGAACATTATTGCAATGCCATCAATCCAATAAGAAATGAAGTATGATAAGAATCACAGGATGGAATAGAAAGCAGGGTTTACTCCACATGTTTTAATGGGTATAAGGGAGATTTTTATTATTGGGGTAAAAGCAAGTGACGGTTAACTGTTACTGAAAAATTGAATGTCCTACCCACAAATTTTACAGAAGGTAGTGTCGGTGCAAGATATAGTAGATGCCAGTTATTCAGTTCACGCGTGAAGCAAAGGGATGGCTTCCACATGCAATGCTACAAGTCAGGTTGGCCATCAACAAGACTGAGTTATGACAATGTTCAGACAGTTGTGTGTGTTACGTCAATTGACACTGTCCCTTTCACACCTAATCAAAATGTTAAGCACAATCACAAATCCAACTAAGTTCTCATCTGCTACAGGAAGACTATATATTGACAACTGAACATGCTGGCTAGATTTTCCTATCGCAATCACAAGGCTTTGCCTGCCAATATCTCGATGTGCAATATCCAACTAACTAGTCCCACGCGTTGAACCCAGTTTGCATGGGTTCCTCGTGCCGCCAATCTGCTAAACATGTCAGTGACGGTGCATGGTGATGTACCCGGCACACACACACACCAGACAGTTGGGCCAAGATCAATAAATTGCCCTGATCTGCTTGCAATGTTTCATGCGCCAGACTCATGGCGTTGTCCCCCTACCAAATATCAATGACACTTGACAGGGCTTCTACTTCTCTTTGGGTTCTAGGCTTCTAGCTATAAATTATAAGTTCACTAGCCTCCAAACAGCATCGCTTCACCACAAACAAAGCATTGCAAGTCAAGTGGAGTCTCCACTTTCTACTTTTCAGAAGAAAGAACCGAGCATGGTCAGTGCCAAGAGAATCGCTCATCTAGCAAAGAAGTGGCAAAGGGTAGCATCCCTCAGGAGGACGGGGCTTACCATGACGGCGAAAAAAGAAGCCGAAGGGTGCTCAATGGCAGTCGCAAGCAAGGGCTACTGTGTCATGTACACAACTGATGGGATCTACTGTCAGAAACCTCATCACGACGCACGCAGCATTGCACGTTACGTGCTGACTGACCGACTAGCAGAGTGGCAGGTGCAATGCACTTCACCAGCTTCCTCTCTAATCCGAGCTTTTCCAGAGCCTACAAATTTAGACATTGGAACACATCAGTTGTACCATCTGTCGCAAGCTAATTAAGAAAAGCAGTCAAATCTTGAGAAAAGCCCAGAGACATCTAAAAAATGAATACAGGTTCACAACCAAAAGGATTACAGAAAGCAGGACAACTCAAGGGTGTTGTATATGTGCAGAAGTGCCATGCCATTATTAACCAGAGAACGGTTTTCCTCTTCTCGCTCATTCTGAACTGAGTCCAGATAATTTGTGTCTGAGAAACCCAGCTACAACGGGTAACATCGCATCGAAATTGTTATGGATACATACGGCATAAGATACATCTGCTTCAGCTCGGAAATGTGATAGAACTCCCACTTTGAGATGACACGAAGGTGGCTTCACAACAAGTTTGTCCTGACATGTAGTACTATCATGTGAGATGCCGGAGATCAAACAGATCATGTGCTAGACCGAGCATGAGCTTTTTGACTGAATCTTCACAAAGGACAAGCTGATATGGGTGCATGAACGACTCACATCACAGTTTTAGGTATCTGTCAGGAGAAGCGCTTAGAGAGTGGAACCAATCAGTGTCCACCGAAATTGTACAATCCCGCAGGCTGGAATCCGTCATTGTCCACCCGACTCCTTGCACATTGCCAATAGCCATGTTCTCGACACGCGTCATCATCGCTACGCAGTACGGTATGGCAGCCACGATGATAAGAAAGCAGACCAATGCCTACCAGTTACGATTACAGGCTCCGACACACGCCAAACATTTGGCCCCACCGCAACCTCATCCAAACTAATCATATGATGCAGCACTGCATGCGCTGATCCCATGGCCTTGTCCCTTGCCAACTTTTCTCAATGACAGCACCATTTCACCGTCAAAATGTCTCCTTTGACCCCCTCGACACCTTGCCTATAAATTCAGTAAGCTGATGGCTCAGTATCATCACTTTTTTTTTTGACGAAACCTCGTCAGAGGGCGGGGAGCTCCCGCATTTGCATATAGAAGAATAGAGTTGGTCCGGTTAATAAGGGAAACCGGACCCAAAAACCATACATGCATCGGTTAATTAAGGGAAACCGGCGAAGACCACACACACCGGACTAGCACTCAAGGGACGTCGTCCGAGCCAGATACAAGGGTGCCGAGGCCCAAGACCACCGTCAACACAGCATACCCGACCAAGACAACCACTGCAACCTCAAGAACAGACCTGCAACTAGAAGTGAACTCGCACCTAACCTTTTGAAACATGAGATCAACCATTGGCCTCCACCAATGCACGAATTGCCTCGATCGCAGTCGGCGTAGGCGGTTTCTTGTACATCCGAAGATAAGAGTTCATCTTCTCTTGGACATCCTCCTCGCAGCCTTTCTTAGATGCCATCCCCTTCGGGAGTTCCCCATAAGCCTCCGCCAACCTATATTCAGCGCGCTTGGCAGTAGGAATGTTGCAGCTCTTGTTCTTCTTCTCCAAACGTCCACTACGCCTCTCGCAACAAGTAGATGCCCCGTCAATCTGCATATGAATCGGTTCTTCGAGCAAGGACCGCGGCGCTGCGCAACTGAAACCGCTTAGAAACTCATCCAACAAGGTGGTTGATGGCACACCAATATCACCAAGTGGCTCCTTGGACCCAGAAGACACCATATTGGTAGTGCCCCCTGAAGCAAACGTCTCCGAAGAGGAGGCAAAGGGAGGCACCTCTCCAACCAAACCATCAGGTAAGGCCTCCTCAAAATGCACCAAATCATTGCTTGATGTGACTATCTCGGCAACCTTAGCTTGCTCCTCCTCACCTTGACATACCATCTCGTGTAGAGCTACATCCATCGCAGGAAGAACATCATCGGCGACAACAGAGGGCGCCGGCTCCTCATGCTCGCACCAGGGAGGAGGCACACCCAAAGGCTCCAGGGAAGAAAATCCCCCACCGTTCCCCAAATTCCCTCCCTCTCGCTCCTCAGGTGACTGATTGAAGGCCGGCAAATCAACCACTTTGCCACTGATAGCCTCCAGCCGCTCCAAGAGGCCCGAGACCTGGGCCGCCCAACCCTGCAGAGCAACGGCCATGTCGCGGAGGGGTTGAACGATCTCCTCCACACGAGCGGTAACCAGAGCCTGCAATTCGTTGCGTAGCGCCTCGGTCTGAGCTGCAAAGAGGGGCTTCAGCAGCCCCAATCGAGCATCGCAACATCCATAGCTAACTCCTTCAAGTTCTCACAAGGACCGAGAGCCAACCATGGCCTCTGCCAAGAGACTTGCTCAACTGGCAAAGAAGTGGCAGAGGGTGGAAGCACCCGGGAGGAAGAGGCTCACCGTTTCAGCCAAAGAAGATCAAGACTGCTGCAGTTCTGTACCAGCCAAGGGCCACTGTGTCATGTACACGGCTGATGGGAGGCGTTTCGAGGTCCCGTTGGAGTACCTCAACACAACGGTCTTTGGCGAGCTCCTCAGGATGTCTCACGAGGAGTTTGGCTTTGCAAGCGATGGCAAGATCACATTGCCTTGTCATGCCGGAGTGATGGAGTATGTCATGTCCTTGCTCAGGAGAAACGCCTCTGCCGAGGTCGACGATGCATTGCTGAAATCTATCGTGACATCTTGCCACTACACTGGCTGTGCAATGCCTACTGTTGGAGCCAGCCAGCAGATTTGCTGTTTGTAGCCTCTGAAGAACATGCATTCAGGACCCCGATGCTGTCTTCTGTTTTGTCCTGTGTAGTTGCCTGTCTAGTGTAAGATAGTTAGACAACAGACACACTAGGAACAGGAAAATTGTATGTATAGAAATCTGATCATCAGTGCAAAAAATAAAGCAATATTATGGCCACCAGCAGTGCGCATTCTTCTCTTCCATTTCAGTTTTATACAACTGTATAATATACCAACAATGGTTGCAACTATTTTTAGACGCCGGTAGTTCCATCCTGCGGCACAGAGAATAGAATACCAAACAAGTTTCCATACAATCTATCATCTAAGCCCAGGACATGAGAAACATCAAAAACTTGTGAATTGGTGAAATGACCAAGTGGTACATGAGCCATTCTAATCATGAACCCTCAGCAAAATTGTTACGATGCCATCAATCCAATAAGCAATGAAGTGGGATAACAATCGTAAAATGGAATAGAAAAAGGGTTTACTCCACAAGTATTAATGGGTATAAGGCAGATTTATATTATTGGGGTAAAAACAAGTGCTTGTTAACTGTTACTGAAAATTTGAATGTCCTACCCACAAATTTTACAGAAGGTAGTGTCGGTGCAAGGTATAGTAGACGCCAGTTATTCAGACGCATGAAGCAAAGGGATGGCTTCCACATGCAATGCTACAAGTCAGGTAGGCCATCAACAAGACTGAGTTATGACAATGTTCAGAGAGTTGTGTGTGTTACGTCAACTAACAATGTCCCTTCCACACCTAATAAATGTTAAGAACACGCTAAATTACTAATCCAACTAAGTCAGGTTTCTCATCTGCTAAACTAAAGGAAGGCTATTGGCAACTGAACATGCTCGCTAGTTTTCCCCATCGCAATCAGACGTCTTGTCTGCCAATATATCATTGCACGATAGCTAAGAAACTGACGCTCATGGGTTGAACCCGGTTTCCATGGGGTCCTCGTGCTGCTAATCCACTAAACATGTCAGTGGCGGTGCCTGGTGATGTACCCGGCACGCACCAAACAGTTGGCTCAAATCAATATCTAATCTCAATAACATTTCCCTGACCTGCTTACGACATTACACGTACCAGACTCATGGCGTTGTCCCCTTACCACATATCAATGACACTTGACAGTGTCCTACTTCTCCTCGGGCTTTAGCTATAAAATCTTGCTTCAGTGGCATCCAAACAGCACCGCTTCACCACAAACAAGGCATTGCAACTCAAGTAGAGTCTCCAGTTTCCACCTTTCAGAAGGACCGAACATGGTCAGTGCCAAGAGAATTGCTCAACTAGCAAAGAAGTGGCGCATGGTAGTATCACTCAGGAGGAAGCGGCTTACCATGATGGCGAAAACAAAAGCCGAAGGGTGCTCAATGGCAGTGGCAGGCAAGGGCCACTGTGTCATGTACACAACTGACGGGAGGCGGTTTGAGGTGCCAGTGGCGCACCTTGGCACAATGATCTTCAGAGAGCTCCATATGTCTCGGGAGGAGTTTGGTTTTGTAAGCGGTGATGGCAGAATCACTTTGCCCTGTGATGCCACGGTGATGCAATACATTATGTGCTTGCTTGGAAGAAATGCTTCAGTGGAGGTTGAGAAGGAATTCATGAGCTCCATGGTGATGCCATGCCACTATATAAGCTGTGTGGCACCAACTCTGGGTGTTAACCAACAAATGGCTGTTTGCGGCTCCTAATTCTTATCAGTTTAGTGCTTGACTGTAAATTAGTTTGACATAGATAGAAGGACAATGTAAGCTGGGCATTCACTTCATATTTCAATTGGAATCTTCCGGCGTTCTTTTCGGTTGACACTTAGGAAAATGATATGTAAAGTCTTTTCATCAATCTTGCAAGGTTGTAACCAATCTAGCAGAAACCTTTCCTTATAGAAAATGATCTAGCAGAACCCTAGCACCCCGCGGAATTTACAGTGATAATTTTGTCAACTTTTTTGCGTACATTTGGGTTTGCATACAGAAGTAATGATGTTCAACTACAAGGCTCATTTAATTTCTGGGCAGTGTCTACAGAACAGAAGAACAAAAGCATGTAACAGAGGGATGTATTATATCTTAATTTGTTCAGAGATTCGCTTGCTTTGCTACCTACTCCTACCGACTAGAGGGTTTATTATGGTCTGGGATTCTCACCGGAGTGTGCCGAGCCGAGGAGGAAAGATCTAGAATTGAACACTTCCGGCGGCGCGTCCATTTCCCTAGGCGACAAACCGCCATTCCTAGCTCTAAGGCTCTAAGCCTCTAAGCCTCTAACCAGAACAGTAACTGCTCAACCTCAACCCGCCTCCAACTGGGACACGCAATCTCAATCCGATTGTTCTGGTTAGAGGTAGGAACAGCAGATTGGTGATTGTTCATCTAATCATCCCAATCTCCACACCCTCCCCTGCACTGTCACCCAATTCAGCCACCGTCTGGCCATTTCCATCCTATACTTTCAGCTGCTGCTTCCTGACCCCGCAAATCATGAACATGAAAACTCATGGTTTCTTTCTACTTTCTTCAGTTCTCTATATGAATTATGACAAAGGATGTCTTAAATAATCCAATTTCTCCCAGAAAGCTGAGACAATTTTGCATCATTTCTGGTGATGATCGATCTTACATAAGACTGCATGGAGCTCCTCTAACCAAGAAACTATTCCAGAAGCTAAGCTAGTAGCTAAGTACAAAGAGCAAATTGATGGCTGATTCCCATTGATGGAGCCATGCAGCTAGCATTGTAGCTGTGGCAGTGCCCAGAAATGGAGCTCAAGAATGCCTTCTCAACCTCCTCAGAGGCCTCTCTCCCGACAAGGCACAACATGTACTCCATCACCGTGGAGTCACAGGGCAGCGTGATCCTGCCTCCCTCGCTGCCGCTTGCAAAGCCAAATTCCTCCTCTGACATCCTCAGAAGCTCGGCGAAGACCGTCGTCCCAAGGTACGCCAGAGGGACCTCGAACCGTGCTCCGTCGGCAGCATACACCACACAATGGCCCTCATCGGCGACCACAGATGATGTTGTGCTGCAGCATTCATCATCGGCCCTGTCTGAAGCCTGCCGGCGGCGGGCACCGGCTCCGGCCACCAACATCCGCTGGCACTTCTTGGCCAGCTGAGCAAGCTTCCTTGAATGGATCATGTTTGAGCCTGATGTGTTCCTGGCTGGCTAAATTTCACTTTGGCTCTGAAAGACTGAAGGTGTGTTGTAGATTGTGATGTGGCTTGCAGATGAGATGAAGAAGTTTGTGTTGAGCAGGCCATGGATTTATAGTAAAATGAAGAGAGATCTCAGGGCAGTGCATATGCGTGTGCCGTGTGGGTTGCGTGTAGCAATCAGCGAGAACGTTGGGTGGGGGACAGTGCCATGAGTGCTCCGTGTGGCGTGTGCAATGTTATTGGAACTAGCTGCAGACACCAAATGTGATGAATGATTTTGATGAGATTTCCAAGCATCATCCATGTCTGAAATGTGCTTCTGGATAGAGAACCACATGGGGTCCTTGTGCACGGCTTCCCTAGCAAACCGATCACCATGGCTGTGCAGGCGAGACGTCCAGCGCAAGCTCCAGCAAGAGCCAAACACTTTGGCCCCAGCAGACCTGATCTAGATCACATCACGGCACCTCCAAAACTGCAGCACTGCACTTACCATACACATGGCAATGTCTCCTGCCCAACCATCACACACTACACCATACGTGGGTGCCCCATCACCCTTGAGCTATAAATCCATGGCCAGTGACCACCAAACACCACCCCTTCATCCACAGACAAAGGCATTCCAACCTCCAACTAGAAGAAGAATTTCTCCGGTTCCAAACACACAAGAAGCTACCATGATGAGTGCCAAGTCACTCGTTCGGCTGGCCAAGAAGTGGCAGAGGGTGGCGGCTATCGGGAGGAAGAGGCTCACCTGGTCGCCATCAACATCCACAGAAGAAGCCGGAGGGTCGTGCTTGTCGGTGGCCGGCAAGGGCCACTGCGTCGTGTACACTGCCGATGGTGCAAGGTTCGAGGTGCCCCTTGCGTTCCTCGGAACGACCGTCTTCAGTGAGCTCTTGAGGATGTCCCAAGAGGAGTTCGGCTTCACAGGCATTGACGGCGGCAGAATCACGCTGCCCTGTGACGCATCGGTGATGGAGTATGCCATGTGCTTGCTCAGGAGAAGCGCCTCCGAAGAGATGGAGGCCGCGTTCCTAAACACTTTCGCAATGCCATGCCACTATCATGTGGCGCAACATCTGGGAGTTGGCCAGCATTTCGGTGTCTGCAGCTCCTGATTACCATCTGCAGAGATATAGGAAAATAGACAAAGCAAAACAGTTTATGTATAGCATTTTGATCTTGCTAGCAAAGAAGCAAGCAAGGAAGATGAACAGTAGTTAGAGACATTGTTCTTTCAGTGTATGCATATACTATGTTCCAAAGATAAATGATTGATCTCACAGTTTTCTAGGACCTAACTTAAGCAGTTAGCATCAACAAATTTCTTCTTTGCATTAAATGGCCTCAAGACACAAATTATTACAAAGAAAGTTTAGGTTGTGCAGTTAAATCCTTGCAGATTAGGGAGGTTGAACTTTTGGACAAAGGCTACTGCACGTTGTTCAACCGATGACAAATTCGTCGAATTATACTCAAGTCAGGACCAGCAAACCTACTGGCGTTCAGAAATCAGGTCTGTCATGCAGAATAAGCTCATCAAGGTTTGTACTTGGCAAATAAATTTTCATGCTATGGATGTCCAGGTAAATCATCAGGTAAGGCTGGGTTCATTATCTAAAATAGAGTAACAAATATGCTACTCAGCATCACAGGATGCTCACTTCCCCAAAAGAAATATTCAAGGCTGTGAACTAGAAGCCCTCAACTACCCAGCTAAATGCAAGGAAGATACCGGAAGATGGCTGACACATGCTATGCTAGAAACTATGCAGACCATGGGTGGACAATGAGATGTGGAACTTGCCAGATCTGAAGCAATCAAAGCACTGTTAAACCAACAAACGCCTAACATGCAGCTGCAGCTGTAAGTGCAAAGTACACACCCAAAAGCAGTGAAGTGAACTCTGCATCTGCCTATGAAAGGTTCCTGGACCATCATGTGCCATGTCCCCTATGATGCTAGCTTTTCGCCAAAGTGTGGTGAGCTGACGAGAATCCGTGCAGCCAACACATAGCAGTCTCCAGCACATGAGGAATGGAGATCAGGAATAAGCCACTTCCGGCAGTGACATGGTGAAAGCCGCTGTTACTACCTCTAACAAGATCCTATGAACTGCTCAACCCACCTCCAACTGGGACACGCAGTCTCAATCCGACGTTTCTAGTTGGAGGTAGGAACAACAGTTCTTTTTGTAGTAAAGGAACAGCAGTTTGTTCATTGTCCATCTGATCCTCATCTCATCCCCAACCCCTTCGCAGCGCCATTACCGAGTTCAGCCACCTGACCACAAACCTAAGTCCATGGTTTCTTTCTACTTTCTTCACTAGTATATATGAACTATGTTCAAGGATGCGTCAAATACTCCAATTTATCCCAGAAAACTGGTCTCTTTGTATCATTTCCTGTGATAGTTGAATCTTACATGAGGCTCTACAGAGCTCCTCTCAGTCCTAACTAAAAATATTTCAGACACTAAGCTAGTAGCTAAGTACAAAGAGCAAATTGATGGCCGAGTCCCATTGATGGTGCCATGCAGCTAGCATTGTAGCTGTGGCAGTGCCCAACAATGGAGCTCAAGAACGCCCTCTCAACCTCCTCAGAGGCCTCTCTCCTGACCAGGCACAAGACATATTCCATCACAGTGCCATCACAGGGCAGCATGATCCTGCCTCCGTCACTGCCGCTCGCAAAGCCAAACTCCTCCTCGGACATCCTCAGGAGCTCGGCGAAGACCGTCGTCCCGAGGTACGCCAGAGGGACCTCGAACCGGGTTCCGTCCGTGGTGTACATCACGCAGTGGCCCTCATCGGCAACCACAGATGACACAGTGCTGCAGCACTCATCGTCGGCCATGTCCGATGCATGCCGGCGGCGGGCACCGGCTCCAGCGGCCAACATCCGCTGGCACTTCTTGGCCAGCTTAGCAAGCTTCTTTGCATGGATCATGGTTGAGTCGGATGTGTTCCCGGCTGGCAAAATTTCACTCTGGCTCTAGAAGTCTGAAGGTGGGTTATAGATTGTGATGCTGCTTAAGATGAGATGAAGTTTGTGTTGAGCAGGCCATGGATTTATAGTAGAAGGAAGAAAGGACTCAGGGCAGTGCATATGCACGTCGCGTTGGTAGTGTGTAGCTATCAGCGAGAGCGTTAGGCAGGGGACAATGCCATGACTGCTCTGCGTGCAATGTTGCTGCAACTAGCTGCAGACACCGAACGTGATGAATGATTTTGATGAGATTTCCAAGCACCATCCATGTCTGAAATGTGTTTGTGGCTAGAGAACCACATGGGGTCCTCGTGCTCGTGGCATTTCCCTAGCAAACCGATCACCATGGCTGTGCAGGAGAGATGTCCGGCGCAAGCTCCGGGAAGTACCAAACAGTTGGCCCCAGCCCCCAGCAGACCTGTTCCAGAATTCCGGATCACATCACAGCACCTCCAAAATTGCAGCAGCGCACGTACCATACCCATGGTATTGTCTCCTGCCCAACCATCACACACTCCATCATATGTGGGCGCCCGCTTTACCCCTGGGCTATATATCCATGGCTAAATGCCCTCCTAACACACTTTATCCAAAGACAAAGGCGTTCCAACCTTCAACTGGCAGAAGAATTTCTCCAGTTCGCAGAAACACGAGAAACTACCATGATGAGTGCCAAGACACTCGCTCGGCTTGCCAAGAAGTGGCAGAGGGTGGCGGCTATCGGAAGGAAGAGGCTCACCTGGTCGTTATCAACGTCCACGGAAGAAGTCGGAGGGTCGTGCGGCATGTCATGCTCGTTGGTGGCCAGCAAGGGCCACTGCATTGTGTACACTACCGACGGCGTGAGGTTTGAAGTGCCGCTTGCGTTCCTTGGCACAACCGTCTTCACTGAGCTCTTGAGGATGTCCCAAGAGGAGTTCGGCTTCGCAGGCGTTGATGGTGACAGAATCACGCTTCCCTGCGATGCATCGGTGATAGAGTACGCCATGTGCTTGCTCAGGAGAAGCGCCTCCGCAGAGACGGAGGCCGCATTCCTCAATACCATGGCGATGCCATGTCACTATCATGTGGTGCCACATCTGGGAGTTAGCCAGCATTTCAGTGTCTGCAGCTCCTGATTACCATCTGCAAAGATATAGGAAAATAGACTAAGGAAAACAGTTGATGTGTAGCATTTTGATAGCAATCAAGGAAAATGGACAGTAGTTAAGAGACAATGTTCTTTCAATCTATACATATACTTTGCTGCAAAGATAAATGATTGATCACAGTTTTTAGGACCTAAGCAGTTTGTGTCGACAAATTTCTTCTGTGCAGTTATATGGCCTCAGACACAAAACATTACGAAGAAAGTTGTTCAACCGACAACCGGTGATTAAATATTTGCACCCAGAGAAGGGATGTGACCTTTTGGACAAAGGCTACTGCAAGTTGTTCAACCGATGATAAAATCATCGAATTATAGTCGAGTCAAGACCAGCAAACCTGCAAACGTTCAGAAATCGGGTATGTCACGCAAGAATAAGCTCATCAAGATTTGTGCTTGGTAAAACAATAAATTCATGCTATGTTTGTGTCATGAATATCCAAGTAAATCATCAGGCAAGGCCAAGTTCATTATCTAAAATATGCTAACAAATAAGCCTTGCATTGCGATCGCATTACAGCATCCTCACTTCCCCAAGAGAAACCCAAAAACAAAACTAATGACAAATCTTTGGATAGATTCAAGGCTATGACCTGCTAACCCTCAATTGCCCGGCTAGATGATACTGGAAAATAGCTGATACATGCTATGCTAGAAACCATGCAACCCATGGGTGGACAATGAGGTATGGAACTTCTCAGGAACCTTCCAGATCTGAAGCAATCAAAGCACTGTTAAACCAACAAACACCTAACATGCAGCTGCAGCTGTAAGTGCAAGTACACACCCAAAAGCACTGAAGTGAACGCCGCATCTGCCTATGAAAGGCTCCTGGTCCTGGACCATCATGTGCCATGTCCCCTATGATGCTAGCTCTGCACCTCACCTCATTGCAATCATGCAGTTGCGGCAAAGGCACGGATAGAGGTCAAGTAATTGCTTCTGAATCAGGATATCTTCCAATCTCTTGATACGGAATGCTGAACAGGAAAGAGCACATCCATAAATCCTGGACCCCAGATGGTTGCAAAATGCATATACCCAGTTTAGCATCAAGGACTGTACTACTGTAGTTTGCATCTGAGTGCCTAGCCAGTAGTCCACTATCTTTGCCTCTACAGAAAGCCATGGCCCAGAAAATCTGATCTGAATCTGGATGCCTCCCTTTACAGCCACCATTGCACTCACCAAGCTCATGGCCTTATCCCCTTCCAAATGCAAATTAGTCATATGGTTGTGCCTATCTATTCATGGGCTAGCTAGTAGTACACCACCACTCCAACAAACTCACAATCTAGAATTTCTGAGCTACATACCTCAGAACCAAAAACACCCAAGCATGGCCATGATCCATCCCAGGAGACTTGCTCAGTTGGTGAGGAAGTGGCAAAAGGTCAAGAACCCGTCCAGTGATGACGAAGCATGCTGCACAACATCACCGATCGCAGACAAAGGCCACTGCGCCATGTACACGGCCGATGGAAGGCGGTTCGAGGTCCCCTTGACGTACCTCGACAAGACGGTCGTCGGTGAGCTGCTAAGGATGTCCCAGGAGGAGTTTGGATTTACATGTGACCGCAGGATCACATTGCCCTTCGATGTGGCGGTGATGGAGTATGCCATGTGCTTGCTCAGAAAAAATGCATCGGAGGAAGTAGAGAGCGTTTCTGAACTCTGTAGTGACGCCTTGCAATTATACAAGCTGTACGGCGCCACCTGGATCACTGCACCAGCAGCTTGCAGTTTGTACCTCCTGAATATATTCAGAGTACCCCCCTCATTGTTCTCCATTTTTACATCTGAAAATAGTTCAACACCGGAGAATAGAAATTAAATATTATCATATCAGCTTGTTGAATTATACGAAGTACTATTAACTTCAACTATATACGATAAGCCCATAGGGTGCAGCAAAGCGATTTACATTAACCTCAGGATTCAGAGTGCAAATCTCTAGCTCCTGTTCTATGATACCGAAAGACGCTTTACGCCCCGCTTTATAAATAAAGCAATCGCCCCTATTCTATGATAATAAATCCCAAAAGTATATTTGGTAATGATGTAATTATTTCAAGTAAATAACAGCCACCCTTTTGTTGTTTCATGATCTATCATATACACTTCTCTCATCTCATTAAAAGATACTGCAGAAGCAATTTGCTGTAAGTTTACTAGTCAGACGAGATACATCAGCAGAAGTTTCATGGACGATTTCAATCTCCACTGCTCAGTCATAAATCTACGATTCTCCAAGGATAGGAGTTGCAGTCAGATCATCCACGCCTCAGAAGTTTGTCACTGCTTTCTTCAGTACTCTGTACGAATACGGAAAATAATGTGTTTGGACTTTGGAGCGGCAAATTAGCAGATTTCTCTCATTTTGTATCATATCCCATGACAGAGTCTTACATCAGGCTGTACAAACTTCTATAGATTCGACCAGAAAAATTAAGATTTTCGCTAGCTGAGCTACGTACAAAGAGCAAATTGATGGGTGAGTCCCATCAATGCATCTTGGCCATGGCAATGCCCAGCAATGGAGCTCAAGAATGCTCTCTCGACCTCCTCGGAGGCGTCTCTTCTGACTAGGCACAAGACATACTCTATAACCGTGGCATCGCAGGGCAGCGTGATCCTGCCTCCCTCGCTGCTCGCGAAGCCAAACTCCTCCCCAGCCATCCTCAGGAGTTCGACGAAGACTGTCGTGCCGAGGTACGCCAGCGGGACCTCGAACCGCGCCCCGTCGGCGGAGTACACCACGCAATGGCCCTTGTCAGCAACTGTGCTGCAGCACTCGTTGGCTTGCTGGCCACCGGCCCCGGCCGCGACCTTCCTCTGCCACTTCTTGGCCAGCTGAGCAAGCTTCTTTGGATGGATCATGGTTGAGTGATGTGTTCCTGGCTAGCTAAACTTCGCTCTGGTTCTGAAAGTCTGAAGGTGTGGTGTAAACTATGATGTTGTTTGGAGATGAGATGAAGAAATTTGTGATGAGCAGGCCATGGATTTATAGTAGAAAGGAAGAGAGGGCTCAGGGTAGGTCTGATGTGTGGGTTGTGTGTAGCTATCAGCAAGAGCGGTGGGCGGGAGACAATGCCATGAGTGCTCTGCATGCAATGTTGTTGCCGCTAGCTACAGACAATGAGATTATCTCTACAGGACCAGATTTCCAGTGGACCATTGTGCCCACTCAGGCAACTTACAAGTTGCTGTATTTTGCGGTGGGCATTGCAGATACACAACAGTGAAATGAACTAATGACAGCTCCGTAGAAATGGATTCAACGACGTTACCTGAAGCCCCGGTGCCGGAGTTTCTAGCTGAAGATGGCGACCTGATGGTTACCAAGTGGTTGTGTGCCCATTGGAAATGCAGGGGAGATACCAGGAAATGGCTGTCACATGCGGTGCTAGAAATCATGCAGACCATGAGATATGGAGCTGTCAGGTAACTTGCTAGATTTGCAGCAATCAAAGCACTCCTGAAGCAACCAACAAACACCTAGCATGCAGCTGCAGCTGTAAGTGCAGCGTACAAGCCCGAAAGCAGTGAAGCGTACTCTGTATCTACTCAGCAAAGACTCCTGGCTATCATATGCAGTGTCCCCTGTGATGCTGGCTCTTCACCTCACCTGATTGCAATCACCGGGTTGCTGCCAACGTACAAAGATAGGGTCATCGAAGCATTCAGAAATGATTGCTTTTGAACGAGACTAACTAGCTTACCTCCCAATCTAACGAGACACCGAACCGGATGGAACACATCCATCAAAGCATCAAGGACCGCATCATGCATCAGATTGCCCAGCCACTAGCCCACTAGTCCACTACCTTTGCCTCTACAGAGGATATGCCATGGCCCAGCAAAATCTGATCTGAATCCGGTTGCCCCCCTTTATAGCCACCATTGCACACACCTTGTCCCCTGTCGACTGCTAGTACGTCTCATATCTCTATGCCTATAAAATAAGGGGCCAAGACACCATCACTCCATCAAAAAACTCACAGACCAAGCATTTCTGATCAACATACCTCAGAACCAAGAACACCCAGCCATGACCATGATCCACCCCAAGAGGCTTGCTCAGTTGGTGAGGAAGTGGCAAAGGGTCAAGAATCCCTCCACCGACGACGAAGCATGCTGCACGACGCCGGTTGCAGATAAAGGCCACTGTGCCATGTACACTGCCGACGGGAGGCGATTCGAGGTCCCATTGCTGTACCTCGGCATGACAGTCTTCGGCGAGCTGCTAAGGGTATCTCAGGAGGAGTTTGGGTTCACATGCGACGGCAGGATCACGCTGCCCTTCGATGCAGCAGTGATGGAGTATGTCATGTGCTTGCTCAGAAGAAATGCTTCAGAGGAAGTGGAGAGGGCGTTCCTGAGCTCTGTAGTGATGCCTTGCAGATATCCAAGCTGTATTGTGACGCATGTAGCGCAGCAGGAGCAGCTTGCAGTTTGTAGCTCCTGAATATAGCCATAGTTTTTTTTCATTGTTCTCCATTTTGGTCTGAAAATAGTTCAACACTTGAAATGGAAATTAGACATTAGCATACCAGCTTGTTGCATCATATGAAGTAATATTTACTTTTGGATTCAGAATACAAATGTCAAGCTCATAGAAGCTAACGCCTAACAAGAACCATTACCATAAAAAGAATCAAAGATGTGATTCTATTACATGATCTAAAAAATCACAAAATTATATTTATTAATGAAGTAATTATTTCAAGAAAATTAACAGCCACCCTGACTCTTCCATTGTTTTATGATCTATCATATAAGATTTTCTAATTAATAAATATTGCAGAAGCAATTTGCTGTAAGTTTACTGGCCAGACAACATATATCAGCAGAAGTTCCATGAACAATTGGAACGATTAACCCTCACAGTAAAATCGTAAAATTCTAGAAGGGCTGGTGTATCACAAAACATGTTAAAGTTGCATACAAGAGTGACGGATACTTTCAGAGGTAGTGGCAAATTGGCAAGTTACCATAGCATTCTCATGCCAAGGACCTTTCAATGTAGTAATGTCTATGGAACAGGGATCAACAGTTTGATTATCCCCCGATTTGCCTTGCTCTTCGCTGGCACCGGCGCACTCTTTTAATTCGACCGCCTTCCAGCCATCCCCACCCTCTTGCTCCCGCATTTCATGTCCGAAACTTTCAGTCTGCAGTTTGTCTCTACTTTCTTCAGTACTCTATGAATTATGGCAACATAATATGTTTGGACTTCAACTTTAGAGTGGCAACTTCAGAAACAAGGATATATCTTGTATTCTTTCCTTCGATAATATAATCTTGCATTACACTGTACAACGGTCTTGTGATTCGACCAAAAATACTTCAGAGTTTCAGCAGCTAAACTACGTACAAAGAGAAAATTGATGGGTGAGTCCCACCGATGCATCTTGGTTGTGACAATGCCCAACAATGGAGCTCAAGAACGCTCTCTCAACCTCCTGGGAGGCATCTCTTCTGACCAGGCACAAGACATACTCCATAACCGTGGCATCACAGGGCAGCATGATCCTGCCTCCCTCGCTGCTCGCGAAGCCAAACTCCTCCCCAGCCATCCTCAGGAGTTCGCCGAAAACCGTGGTGCGGAGGTACGCCAGCGGGACCTCAAACCGCACCCCGTCGGCGGTGTACACCACGCAATGGCCCTTGTCAGCGATGGACGCCGTGCTGCAGCACTCATCGATTTGCTGGCCACCGGCTCCGGCTGCGACCTTCCTCTGCCACTTCCTGGCAAGCTGAGCAAGCTTCTTTGGATGGATCATGGTTGAACCTGGTGTGTTCCTGGCTACCTAAATTTCACTTTGGTTCTGAAAGTCTGAAGGTGTGGTGCAGACCTTGATGTTGCTTGCCGATGAGATGGAGAAGTTTGCGTTAAGCAGGCCATGGATTTATAGTAGAAGGAAGAGAGGGATCAGATCAGGGCAGTGCACATGTGTGGGTTGTGTGTAGCTATCGGTAAGAGCGGTGGGCAGGAGACAATGCCATGAGTGTTCTGCATGCAATGTTGTTGCCGCTAGCTACAGACAATGTGATGAATGATTTTGGGTGAATGATCAGCCATTGTGCCAACTCAGGCAACTTGCAAGCTGCTGTATTTTGCGGTGGGCATTGCAGATCCACAATTAACATGGGGTCCTCGTGCCAGACCGGTCAGTATGGTAGCATAGGCAATCACCAAGCCAAGCTCCGGCCCATGCCAAACACTTGCCTCAGCACAATTGTGGCTGCTCATGGTCTTGTCTCCTGTGTTAGAATATAATTGGGTTTAAGTTAGAGATAAGGAGATAGAGATAGGATTAGTTTAAACCACATGTAACTTGTCTTGTACTCCAAGTCTCTACCCCTCTTGTACTCTATATATACCCCTACGAGGGTCAGATCAATACAACACCAACAATACAATATTCATCCATCCTACAATTTCCACATGGTATTAGAGCGGTTTGTCTCACGACGCCGATCCTAGGTTCCTTTATCGTTTCCGCATCGCGCCGCCCCCGGGGAGATTAATCTCCTCTCCCCGGGGGCACGGCATCCGATCTGATGAAAGATTAGATTGGTTCTTTAGATTAGTTTAGAATCAATTCTTCAAATCTCGAACTTCTGGTAGATTGAATTAGATTAGGTTGATTTCCTTCCATTAGCCAAATAAATTCTTAGATTGATCCCATCTGGTGAAGAAAATCCAGCAGATCGGTGCGGCGACTGCACCGCCAAGCTACCTCGAGTCTTCCTCGATCCGATCCTGTGAACGTCGTCGAGCAGGCCAGAATCACGTAGGTTCTTGCGGCTCAACGTGGGTACGACGGCGCGTCTCCAGAGCAGTCACGCGCCAAGCCCAGGAGCTGGAGCAGCCAGTTTCAAGGAGGCCACGCTGCGCGTGGCACAGGGCTCCATCCAGCCCAGCCGCATGTCGACTTCGACCGGGCAAGCAACAACCGCGTGCAACTGCAAACCCATCCACCAATGGAGGAGGATCCAAGAAGATCAGGAGATTACATGTTTGCATGAAGATTATTCCATCGATGCTACTTACTGCTTCGGGTCGTCGGCCAGATGCAATTCCTTTGCTGCAGCTCCAAGCCTCCAACAGGTCTTCGGCGCATGGACGGCACACGTCTCTTATCACACGGGAGGACAGTTTTCTGCAATTCCTTTGCTGCAGCTCCAACAGGTCTCCGGCGCACGGACGGCACACGTCTCTTATCACACGGGAGGGCAGTTTTCTGCTTAGCCAACTACGACGCCCGCGACATCATCATCTACATCGACCACTGCATCCTGAGCCGAGCTACATCATCTCCTGTATCGACATCTACACCACCGATCGACACCTCTGCATTGATTCTATGCCACTTCATCGACCTGTACGACTAGCCCGGCTACGAGCCAACATACTTCGTCCAACACATCTACGAGAAGCGATCGCGACATGCATCATCCACACGCCAGGCCGGTGTGGAGTAAGATGCAATCTTCATCGCCTTCTCCGTCGCGACACGGCATCGACACTTGGTCGCCGCGAGGGACGCCTTCAAGCGACACATCATCGTCGACCCGCCGCTGCGACGCCATCGCCGACACTTCGTCACCAAGGTCTTCATCAACGTGGTCTTCGTCACCACCATCGTCAACACAACGCCGCCACCTCGTCCACAAGATGGACACCTAGCGTCCTCTGACAGACTTTTCTGCAAGACGCGACCTCGACGACGGCAATGACCGCGTCACGACGACGGCATCGACCGCGTCATCCACGACGGCACGACTGCATCGACATAGCGTCATTATAGTGACGACCCCTACACGGCCACACGGTCCTGGCAAAAACCGATGTGTGCTCGATGGGCTTCCTCCGGTCTTGGCAAAACCGGTGGACTCATCGCCGACGGCACCCTCTGACATCTGCAAGGTGCATCGTCCGTGTATGCAGCTCCGTCATAGCGCATTTTTTTTGCGCCTCCGGCTTTGTGCGGCTTCATCATCCACGACGGCTACACCATCGACCACAACTACATCGACCACGGCTACATCACCATGATCGGCTACCTCTACATCGACATACAGGGCTACATCTACAGCAACTCATCGGCAACAACTCCAGTCAACAGCGTCCGCGTCGTCACTAGCGTCCACGCCACTCCCGCTGTGACTGCGGGAGGGAATAGAGGAGAAGGCGGGAAGGCACCAGAAGGGGACGCAGTCACCGCCCTAGGTTCCAACCCATCAGAGACGCAGTTGATGATGGCGCAGGGGAGAAGACGACGAAAGCGCAAGACTTCAAATTCAGTCGCAATCGTCCGCTTCACTCCCGTTACGACTGAGGGGGAATGTTAGAATATAATTGGGTTTAAGTTAGAGATAAGGAGATAGAGATAGGATTAGTTTAAACCACATGTAACTTGTCTTGTACTCCAAGTCTCTACCCCTCTTGTACTCTATATATACCCCTACGAGGGTCAGATCAATACAACACCAACAATACAATATTCATCCATCCTACAATTTCCACATCCTGCACATGGCAGCCCAGAGATATAAAACCATGGCTAAGTGTCTCCAAACACCATCGCTCCATCCACAGGATAAAGCATTCCAAGCTCGAGCTGACAAAACAATCTCTTCAGTTTCCAGAAACACAAGAAGCTACCATGGTGAATGTCAGGAGACTAGCTCAGCTGGCCAAGAAGTGGCAGAGGATGACGGTCCTCGGAAGGAAAAGGCTCACTTGGTCGTCGGGGCCTCGGCGGTGTTGGAGAAAGAAACCGAAGGACCGTGCGGCACGCCGTATCCGGCGGTGGCTGGCAAGGGCAGACTTTCCCGCTGAAGGTGGCGACCTGATGGTTACCAACTGGTCATAGGCCCATTGGAAAATGCAGCGGAGATACCAGGAAATGGCTGTCACATGATGTGCTCGAAATCTTGCAGACCATGAGATATGGAGCTGTCAGGCAACTTGCAAGATTTGCAGCAATCAAAGCACTGCTAAACCAACCAACAAACACCAGTCATGCAGCTGCAGCTGCAGCTGTAAGTGCAAAGTACAGGTCCAAAAGCATTGAAGCATACTCTGCATCTACTCTGTAAAGGCTCCTGAGCATCATATGCAGTGTCCCCTGTGACACTGGCACTTCACCTCACCTGATTGCAATCACCGGGTTGCTGCAAACGTACAAAGACAGGGTCATCAAACCATTCAGAAATGATTGCTTTTGAATGAGACTAACTAGCTTACCTCCCAATCTCGTGATACAGGACACCGTAGCGAATGGAACACATCCATAAAAGCTGGACCCCAGATGGTTGCATATAATGCTCCTGCCCACTTTAGCATCAAGGACTGTAGTATTCATCTAATTGCTCAGCCCACTAGTCCACTACCTTTGCCTCTACACAGCGAGCCATGGCCCAGCAAAATCTGATCTGAATCTGGCTGCCTCCCTTTACAGCCACCAGCCCACGCACCTTGTCCCCTCTCACCTGCTAGTAAGTCCCGTATCTCTGTGCCTATATATTCAGGGGCTAAGACACCATCACTTCATCAACAAACTCACAGACAAAAGCATTTCTGAGCCAAAAACCTGAGAACCAAGAACACCCAGCCATGACCATGATCCACCCCAAAAGGCTTGCTCAGTTGGTGAGGAAGTGGCAAAGGGTCAAGGCAGCATCCAGAGACGACGAAGCTTGCTCCACGACATCGCCGGTCGTAGATAAAGGTCACTGTGCCATGTACACGGCCGATGGGAGGCGGTTTGAGGTCCCGTTGGCGTATCTCGGCACAACGGTCTTTGGCGAGCTGCTAAAGATGTCCCAGGAGGAGTTTGGATTCACATGCGACGGCAGAATCACACTGCCCTTCGATGCGGTGGTGATGGACTATGTTATGTGCTTGCTTAGAAGAAATGCATCGGAAGAAGTAGAGAGAGCGTTCCTGAGCTCTGTAGTGATGCCTTGCCAATATCCAAGCTGTACAGTGCCACATGTAGCGCTGCACCAGCAGCTTGCAGTTTGTAGCTCCTGAATATATGCAGATTTTTTGTCCCTCATTGTTCTCAAGTTTGCATCTCCTATGAAATGTAATTTAAAATAGTTCAACACTGGAGAATATGAAATTATATACTACTTAGTATGCCAGCTTGTTGCATTATACAAAGTACCATTAACTACAACTATAAGGCATTAGGCCACAGGGCACAGAAGAGTGACTAACTATAACTTCAGGATTCCACGTACTAACTATAACTCGTAGAAGCTAATACCTAACAAGCACCCCTACCAGTAAAACAATTAAATATGTGATTCTATTCTATGACAAAAAAATAACAAAATTGTATTTATTAACGAAGTAAGTATTTCAAGAAAGTTAATAGCCACCCTCTCTTTCATTGTTTCGTGATCTATCATACACCCTTCTCATTTATACATATTGCAGAAGCAATTTGCTGTCCAGCTTACTAGCCGGGCAAGATATATCAGCACATGTTTCATGAATGAAAGATGAACCCTCAAGGTAAAACTCTGAAGGGCTGATGTATCACAAAATGTGATAAGTTGCATACAAAAAGGACATATGATTTCAGAGGTAGTGGCAATTGGCAAGTTACATAGATCGCAGAGGTAGCATTCTCATGTCAAAGACCTCTCAATGTAAAATAGGGTTTATGTAGATTTTGGGTAATGTCTACGGAACAGAAGATCCCCACCCTCCTGCTCATGAATTTCATGTCCACAAATTCTAAGCCCACGGCTTGTCTCTACTTTCTTCCAATACAGCAAATAAGGTGCTTGGATGTTAGAGTGGCAAAGTATTAGATTTCTCTGAGACAAATATACATTTCGTATTATTTCCTATGATAATACGATCTTACATCATACTGCACAAACTTCTTGAAATTCGACCAAAAATATGTCAGATTTTCAGTAGGTAAGCTACGGTTTGTTTCTATTTCCCCAATACTCTGTAGAAACAACAGCAAATAATGTGCTTGGATTTAGAGTAGCAAAATATTATATTTCTCTGAGAGAAAAACATATTCGCCATGTTTCCTTTCCTATGATACTACAATCTTATATCGGACTGTACAATTTCTTGAGATCTGACCAAAAAAATCCAGATTTTCAGTAGCTAAGCTACGTGCAAAGAGCAAATTGATGGGTGGGTCCCATCGATGCATCTTGGCCATGGCAATGGCCAACAATCGAGCTCAAGAACGCTCTCTCGACCTCCTCGGAGGCATCTCTCCTAACCAGGCACAAGACATAGTCCATAACCGCGGCATTGCAGGGCAGCGTGATCCTGCCTCCCTCGCTGCTCGCGAAGCCAAACTCCTCCCCAGCGATCCTCAGGAGTTCGGCGAAGACTGTCGTGCCGAGGTACGCCAGCGGGACCTCGAATCGCACTTCCCGTTGATGCAGCAGTGGTGGAGTATGACATGTGCTTGATCAGAAGTACCTCCGCGGAGATGGAGGCAGGGTCCAGCATGTTGCTCTCTGCAGCACTTGATTACCACCTGCTTTCTACTCAGTTACATGTAGGAAAAAAGGGGGGGAAAGGGAAACCGTTGATGTAAAGCATTTTGATCTTGACAAACAAACAGCCAAGGAAGATAAGGCCACTGTTCTTTCGATGTATATACTTTGTTTGGGATATAAATGATTGATCACAGTTTTTTAGGGCATAAGCAGGACAAATTTGTTCTGCACAGTTATATTGCCTCAGACCCAAAATGTTACAAAGAATGACATAATCTTCAGTTCTTCACAGGTGGAGAAAGGAAACTGATCTTCTGGAGAAAAAGCTGGTGTGTTTTGGTCAACCAAAGATAAACCTGTCGATATTGTATTGGGATCGGAGAACCAACTAATGTGCAGAAATCAGTTCAATGACACGTCATCTCATCAAGACTTGTTTTTAGCAAACAAAATTTGATACTGCTAGCAATGACCCTGTCAATCTGTCATGGACATGTAAGTAAACTATCAGTTAACAAATGAGCTCTGCGTTGCATTTTGCATTATTGCAGTCCTCCCCAGCAAAAAATACTGAAATGAACTAATGACAGCTCCGTAGAAATGGACTCAATGCCATTACCTGAAGCCATGGGCAGACTTTCTCGCCGAAGTTGGCGACCTGATGGTTACCAACTGGTCATAGGCCTTGGAAAATGCAGCGGAGATACCAGGAAATGGCTGTCACATGATGTGCTCGAAATCTTGCAGACCATGAAATATGGAGCTGTCAGGCAACTTGCAAGATTTGCAGCAATCAAAGCACTGCTGAAGCAACCAACAAACACCCAGCATGCAGCTGCAGCTGTAAGTGCAAAGTACACCCAAAAGCAGTGAAGGATACTCTGCATCTACTCTGCAAAGACTCCTGACCATCATATGCAGTGTCCCCTGTGACACTGGCTCTTCACCTCACCTGATTGCAATCACCGGGTTGCTGCAAACGTACAAAAGCAGGGTCATCGAACCATTCAGAAATGATTGCTTATGAACGAGACTAACTAGCTTACCTCCCAATCTCGTGATACAGGACACCGTAGCGAATGGAACACATCCATAAAAGCTGGACCCCAGATGGTTGCATATAATGCTCCTGCCCACTTTAGCATCAAGGACTGTAGTATGCATCTGATTGCTCAGCCCACTAATCCACTACCTTTGCCTCTACACAGCAAGCCATGGCCCAGCAAAATCTGATCTGAATCTGGCTGCCTCCCTTTACAACCACCAGTGCACGCACCCTGTCCCCTCTCAGTTGCTAGTAAGTCCCGTATCTCTGTGCCTATATATTCAGGGGCCAAGACACCATCACTTCATCAACAAACTCACAGACCAAAGCATTTCTGAGCCAAAAACCTGAGAATCAAGAACACCCAGCCATGACCATGATCCACCCCAAGAGGCTTGCTCAGTTGGTGAGGAAGTGGCAAAGGGTCAAGGTAGCATCCAGAGACGATGAAGCATGCTGCACAACATCACCAATCGCAGATAAAGGCCACTGCGCTATGTACACGGCCGATGGGAGGCGGTTCGAAGTCCCCTTGGTGTACCTCGGCAAGACGGTCTTCGGCGAGCTGTTAAGGATGTCCCAGGAAGAGTTTGGGTTCACATGTGACGGAAGGATCACGCTGCCGTTCGATACGGTGGTGATGGACTATGTTATGTGCTTGCTTAGAAGAAATGCATCGGAAGAAGTAGAGAGAGCGTTCCTGAGCTCTGTAGTGATGCCTTGCCAATATCCAAGCTGTACAGTGCCACATGTAGCGCTGCACCAGCAGCTTGCAGTTTGTAGTTCCTGAATATATGCAGATTTTTTGTCCCTCATTGTTCTCAAGTTTGCATCTCCTATGAAATGTAATTTAAAATAGTTCAACACTGGAGAATAGGAAATTATATACTACTTAGTATGCCAGCTTGTTGCATTATACAAAGTACCATTAACTACAACTATAAGGCATTAGGCCATAGGGCACAGAAGAGTGATTAACTATAACTTCAGGATTCCACGTACAAAATGTCTAGCTCGTAGAAGCTAGCACCTAACAAGCACCCCTATCAGTAAAACAATAAAAGATGTGATTCTATTCTATGATTAAAAAAATGACAAAAT
The DNA here is from genome assembly GCA_902687465.1 of Secale cereale. Taxonomy (NCBI): domain Eukaryota; kingdom Viridiplantae; phylum Streptophyta; class Magnoliopsida; order Poales; family Poaceae; genus Secale; species Secale cereale. The sequence continues at coordinate 660,509,718 of LR738713.1, forward strand.
TGTATTTGTTAATGAAGTATTTCAAGAAAGTTAACAGCCACCCTAACTCTTTTGTTGTTTCTTGATCTATCATATACCCTTCTCTCATTAATACATATTGCAGAAGCAATTTGCTGTCAGCTTACTAGTCGAGCAAGATGTATCAGCACATGTTTCATGAATGATTTCAATGATGAATCCTCAAGGTAAAAGGCTGATATATCACAGAATGTGATAAGTTGCATCAAAAAGGACGTATGCTTTCAGAGGTAGTGGCAATTGGCAAGTTACGTAGATCGCAGACAACACAAACTTCTTGAAATTCGACCAAAAATATGTCAGATTTTCTGTAGCTAAGCTATGGTTTGTTTCTATTTCCCCAGTACTCTGTACAAACAACAGCAAATGGTATGTTTGGATTTAGAATGGCAAAGTATTAGATTTCTCTGAGAGAGAAAGATATATTCGCCATGTTTCATTTCCTATGATACTACAATCTTACATCGTACTGTACAATTTCTTGAGATCTGACCAGAAAAATTGCAGATTTTCAGCAGCTAAGCTACATGCAAAGTGCAAATTGATGGGTGGGTCCCATCGATGCATCTTGGCCATGGCAATGGCCAACAATGGAGCTCAAGAACGCTCTCTCGACCTCCTCGGAGGCATCTCTCCTAACCAGGCACAAGACATAATCCATAACCGCGGCATTGCAGGGCAGCGTGATCCTGCCTCCCTCGCTGCTCGCGAAGCCAAACTCCTCCCCAGCGATCCTCAGGAGTTCGGCGAAGACTGTCGTGCCGAGGTACGCCAGCGGGACCTCAAATCGCGCCCCGTCGGCGGTGTACACCACACAATTGCCCTTGTCAGCGACTGTGCTGCAGCACTCATCAGCTTGCTGGCCACCAGCCCTGGCTGCGACCTTTCTCTGCCACTTTTTGGCCAGCTGAGCAAGCTTCTTTGGATGGATCATGTTTGAGTCTGATGTGCTCTTGGCTAGCTAAATTTCACTTTGGTTCTGAAAGTCTGAAGGTGTGGTGATCTTGCTTGCAGATGAGATGAAGTTTGTGTTGAGCAGGCCATGGTTTTATAGTCGAAAGAAGAGAGGGCCAAGGGCAGTGCATATGCGTGTGGGTCATGTGTAGCTGTCAGCAAGAGCGGTGGGTAGGAGGCAATGCCATGAGTGCTCTGTGTGCAATGTTGGTGGAAGTAGCTGCAGACAATGTGATGAATGATTTTGATGATATCTCTATGGGACCAGATTTTGGGTCATAAGTAAGTGATCAGCCATTGTGCTAACTCAGGCAACTTGCAAGTAGCTGTAGTTTTGCAGTGGGCATTGCGGATTCACAATTAACATGGGTCTTCGTGCTAGACAGGTCAGTATGGTAGCATAGGCAATGTCCAATCCAAGCTCCAGCACACGCCAAACACTTGCCCCAGCACAATCGTGGCTGCTCATGGGCTTGTCTCTTCCCCGTTGCAGCCCTGGGATATAAATCCATGGCTAAGTGTCTCCAAACACCATTGCTCCATCCCCAGGACAAATCATTCCAAGCTCGAGCTGACAGAAGAATCTCTTCAGTTTCCAGAAAGACAAGTAGCTACCATGGTGAGTGCCAGGAGACTTGCTCAGCTGGCCAAGAAGTGGCAGAGGATGGTGGTCCTCTGGAGGAAGAGGCTCACCTGGTCGGCGGCGGCGCTGGAGAAAGAAACTGAACGGTCGTGCAGCATGCCTCAGCAATGGCTGGTAAGGGCCAATATGTCGTGTACAGGGTTGACATCGTGCGTTTCTAGGCACAGCAGTCTTTGGCGAGCTCCTCAGGTTGTCCCAAGAGGAGTTTGGCTTCACAAGCGATGACGGCAAGATCACACTTCCCTTTGATGCAGCAGTGGAGTACGACATGTGCTTGATAAGAAGCACCTCCGCGGAGATGGAGGCAGGGTCCAGCGTGTTGCTCTCTGCAGCTACGATGTGCTTGGCTCCACAACGATACCATTGCAATGCCACTACGATGCAAGCGGTGTGGTGCCACCTATGGGAATGGTCCAGCGTGTTGCTCTCTGCAGCTCTTGATTACCACCTGCTTTCTACTCAGTTACATGTAGGAAAAGGGTGGGGGGCCGTTGATGTAAAGCATTTTGATCTTGACAAACAAACAGCCAAGGAAGATAACCAGTACTGGCCACTGTTCTATCAATGTATATACTTTGTTGCAGAGATAAATGATTGAGCGCAGTTTTGTAGGGCATAAGCACGACAAATTTGTTCTGCGCGGTTATATGGCCCCAGACCCAAAATGTTATAAAGAATGGTGTAATCTTCACAGAAGGAGAAAGGAAACTGACCTTCTGGAGAAAAGGCTCGTGTGTTTTGGTCAACCAAAGATAAACCTGTCGATATTTGTATTGGGATCGGAAACCGGTGAATGTACAGAAATCAGTTCTATGACACAACATCTCATCAAGACCTGTGTTTAGCAAACAAAATTTGATACTGCTAGCAATGACCCTGTCAATCTGTCATGGACATGTAAGTAAACTATCAGTTAACAAATGAGCTCTGCGTTGCATTTTGCATTATTGCAGTCCTGGTCCCCACCAAAAAATACTGAAATGAACTAATGACAGCTCCGTAGAAATGGACTCAATGCCATTACCTGAAGCCATGGGCACACTTTCTCGCCGAAGTTGGCGACCTGATGGTTACCAACTGGTCATAGGCCTTGTAAAATGCAGCGAAGATACCAGGAAATGACCGTCACATCGGTGCTAGAAATCATGCAGACCATGAGATATGGATCTGTCAGGCAACTTGCTAGATTTGCAGCAATCAAAGCACTGCTAAACCAACCAACAAACACCCAGCATGCAGCTGCAGCTGTAAGTGCAAAGTACACGCCCAAAAGCATTGAAGCATACTCTGCATCTACTCTGCAAAGACTCCTGACCATCATATGCAGTGTCCCCTGTGACACTGGCTCTTCACCTGACCTGATTGCAATCACCGGGTTGCTGCAAACGCACAAAGACAGGGTCATCAAACCATTCAGAAATGATTGCTTTTGAATGAGACTAACTAGCTCCCTCCTAATCTCGTGATGCAGGACACTGTACCGAATAGAACACATCCATAAAAGCTGGACCCCAGATGGTTGCATATAATGCCCCCAATCTAGCATCAGACTGTAGCATGCACTGATTGCCTAGCCATAGCCCACTAGTCCACTACCTTTGCCTCTACACAGCAAGCCATGGTCCAGCAAAATCTGATCTGAATCTGGCTGCCTCCCTATACAACCACCAGCCCACACACCATGTCCCCTCTCAGCTGCTAGTAAGTCCCGCATCTCTCTGCCTATATATTCATGGGCTAAGACTAAGACACCATCACTTCATCAAGAAACTCGCACACCAAGCATTTCTGAGTGAAATACCTGAGAACCAAGAACACCCGGCCATGACCATGATCCATCCCAAGAGGCTTGCTCAGTTGGTGAGGAAGTGGCACAGGGTCAAGACGGTGGCCAGGGATGACGAAGCATGCTGCACGACATCGCCAGTCGCAGATAAAGGTCACTGTGCCATGTACACGGCCGACGGGAGGCGGTTCGAGGTCCCGTTGGCATACCTCGGCACGACAGTCTTCGGCGAGCTGCTAAGGATGTCCCAAGAGGAGTTTGGATTCACATGCGACGGCAGGATCACACTGCCCTTCGATGCAGCGGTGATGGAGTATGTCATGTGCTTGCTCAGAAGAAATGCATCAGAGGAGGTAGAGAGGGCGTTCCTGAGCTCCGTAGTGATGCCTTGCCAATATCCAAGCTGTACAGTGTCACATGTAACGCTGCACCAGCAGCTTGCTGTTTGTAGCTCCTGAATATGTGCAGAATTTTTGCCTCATTATTCTCCATTTTGCATGGCTTATCCAATACGATCAAAAATAGCTGAATGCTAGGGAATAGAAATTACATATTAGCATACCAAGCGTGTTGCATCTTACGGAGTCCTCTTAACTACAACTATATAGAATTGGATCATACTCCAACCTCAGGCTTCAAACCACCAATGGCTGACACCTGACAAGCAACACTACCATTAAGAGAAGCAAATATGTGATTCTATTATATGCTAAATAAACCAAAGAATTATATTTATTTAAGTAATAATTTCAAGAAAATTAACAGCAAATCAAAACTCTTTCACTGTTCTATGATCTATAATATATGCAGTTCTCTCAGATAATACATATTACAGAAGCAATTTTCTGCAATTACTGAGGGTGTTCTTGTTTAAAATACATTAAAAGATGTTCACCAGTCAGACAGGGCATATCAGCTGTTATATCATTTTCTTTGCATAAAATCCAAAAGTGGAAGAGAAAATTTTCATTTAGCAGTACAAACTATAGAGCAATTTTGGAGTAAATAATTGGCCATGTCTAGCTGTTACATATAAATTGAACGACCTTGAAAGGATAAAATGAGACTTAACAGAAGGTGGTAGGCCTGAAAATGCTCAAAGGGAAGTGTGCAACATAAGACTAGTCCATACCTGTCAAACATAACTTCCAGCTAAATTTACGGGAACCATGTTTTGCAAGCTTGCAGCTGGATTTGGGCCCGCAGGAAACTGCGGGGAAGGAGCTGAGAAATGGATGCCACTTAGAAGTCAAGTAGGCCATTGATTATGAGTTATGAAACTGTTCAGCAACTTGCTCGTGTTGCATCAGTTAATGTAGTCCCCATCAAACCTAATCAAGATGTTAATGATTTGCATTGAAGTGCAAACCATGCTAGCTAGCTAGCCCCATGACGCTGGCCCTCCAACTGATTGCAATCTCAGTGTTGATGATTGCAATGTACAAGACTAGGATCCCCTGATCATTATGAAATCATTACTCTTGCAACTAAGCATAAGTAGCTAATCCTTGACGGTTTCACTCTGATAACACAAGATTCCAAATAGGATGTAGCCCATCCATCAAAAGGCTGGACCCAAGATGCCTGCACAAGGCTTGTCTGCCAATATCTTGTTGGGACCCTGTTTGCATGGGGTCCTCCTGCCACTCATCCACCAGACCTGCCACTATGGGAGTACCCATCATGCACCAAACATTTGGTCCCATAGAAATACACGATCCCAATAATATTTCCTTGATCTGCTTGCGGCATTGCACAAATGAACCTCGTGGCCCTGTCCCCTTACCCAATCATCAACGGCACTTGACAGGGCTTGATCTTGAGCTATAAATTCTTGGTCCAGTGGCCTCAAAACAGCATCGCTTCATCCACAAATAAAGCATCTGCAACTCAACTAGAGTTTCCAACTCCCACCAAAAAAGAACCAACCATGATCAACGCCAAGAGAATTGCTCAACTAGCAAAGAAGTGGCAGAGGGTAGCAACTCTTGGGAGGAAGCGGCTTACCACAACAGCAACAACAGAAGTCGAAGAGTGCTCAACAACAGTGGCAGGAAAGGGCCACTGTGTCATGTACACCACCGATGGGAGACGGTTCGAGGTGCCATTGGCATACCTCAGCACGGTGGTCTTCAGTGAGCTCCTGCGGATGTCCGAAGAGGTGTTTGGTTTCGCGGGCAGTGAAGGAGGGATCAAGCTGCCCTGTGACGCCATGGTGATGGAGTATGCCATGTCCTTGCTCAGGAGAAGTGCCTCTGCTGAGATGGAGGCAGCGTTCCTTAGCTCCATGGTTATGCCATGCTACTATACAGCTCCACCTGTGGGAGTTAGCCAGCATGTTACTGTCTGCAGTTGCTAATTGTCCTCGTGTTTTGTACTTTTGTATGTAAAGTAGTTCGATGTAGGAAATAGGAAAGAGGACGTTCCATGCAAAGAATTTTAGTTTTGCAATCAAAAAACGGTTACAAACATCGTTCCTCCTCGAGCGTTTATATTTCTGTGTAGATAAATGACTGGTCGCTTTTAGGACTTGAACAGAACAACTCAACATATTCTTCTGCACAGTTACGTGACCTCAGACCCAGAAATTTACAAAGAAACGATCAGGTGGTCGGAGAAATGTTCGCGAATGAGCTTTAAAAACTGCCACAATTTGATAAATCCGCCCTAATGGGATCCTATGAGGAGAGTAGCTCGGACTAAGAAATCATGCAGACCATATGAACTGTCCAGCAAGTTGCTAGACTCGCAACAACCAAAGCGCTGCTTAACAAAACAACACCTAGCTAGCATTGCAGATGGAGACCACATTTCTCAGTTGAGACTCGAGGCAATCGTACCTCTTTTTCCAGCATAGCATGAGACCTGCCAAGTTCATTATTCAGAGCAGGAATTTACAACAAGATCAGACGAAAGACAAGCAAATGGAACAAAAGAAAGGAGGTTCATATCGTGGTTGGTTCCAATTCAAGTTCTGCTTTTTTACACTACCATGTCATCGAGGTTTAAGCCCTCTGTTTTTTCTTCTTTCATCAGTGCTTGACAATTTGGAGAACATAAGTGTAGCTTCAAATTCCCGTTGACTATTCTTTCAAGTTTTGCAAACGTCTTCCAAAATTCATCAACGAAACCAATTGACCGACTAGCAGGCTGACTTCTTTTTTACAAGAAAGCTTGCTGAATCTTATCAAGAACATTTAGTGAGTAACAACGCAAAAGATGCAGATGTGTAATCACAGGAAAATGACATTTTCAGAAAATTCACACTGGTCTGCTAAGATGAGAAAATAGTTGCCTTTGTTGCATTTCCTATTGTCCTGGCAACCTACATCTAATTGAACAAAAATATGTACCACTAGCTACAAACAGAAAATTGCTGATAAAATCCAGCTGATGACGCCAAACAGCTCGCATTGTAGCAAGGCCTCACTATGGAACTCAGGAACGCCTTCTCGACCTCTTCAGAGGCCTCTCTCCTAATCAAACATAGCACATACTCCATCACAGAGGCATCACAGGGCAATGTGATCTTGCCATCACAGGTGAAGCCAAACTCCTCTTGAGACATCAGTAGGAGCTCTCTGAAGACCATTGTGCCAAGGTACGCCAATGGGACCACGAACCGTGATCCATCGGCAGTGTACACAACACAATGGCCCCTGTCTGCAACAGAAGTGGTGCTGCAGCATCCATCAGTATCTGCAGTCTCCTGGCCACGAGCTGCCACCAGCCTCTGCAACTTCTTAGCCAGTTGAGTCAGCTTCTTTGGGTGAATCATGATTCTGTAGTGTTCTTGCTAAAATGCTCTTTCTCTCAGGAAGGTGTGATGCTTAGATTGCTATCCTGCTTGTGGATGAAGTGGTTGTATTGAGCAAGCTGTGGATTTATAGTTGAAGAGAGAGCAGTAGAAGAGTTAGGTGTAGCTATGAGCACAAGTGTGGACAGGACCACAGGAGGCAAGGCTATAAACATGGCATGTGCAATGCTGAAGAGACCGTCTGATTTGATAAGATTTTGATGAGGCCAGCTGTTTGGCATGTGATGCAGCAACCAATGCTGGTTGGATGGAAGTGTACTGTAGTACTGGTGCGCGCAATGGTTAGAAAACCTAAGATATTTTTCATGGACCAGCCCTCCATATCACCATGTCTCAAATGTGTTGCAGCGTGAGAAGACTAATAGAGCCCATGGTTTATGTGCACCACCTATACTTCTGGCCCTGAACATGCCGGTATCCAACACAAGCAACTTGTAGCAATATATAATTTCCATTTGCAGTGCGTCATGTGATTACTTCATTCGAGCCATGTTTCCTGGTCTTCATTTTCCTGTGGGCATTGTTTGTCCTGTTTCAACTTAAAATGAGACCTAGGCCTAAATTCTAGTGCATCTATATGATGTTAAAATGTTCGCCTAATTGTTTATATATCATTCAGCTCTGTGTGCAGGATCAGATCCTCTAAGAAACAGTGCTCGAGAAACACGATCCATATTAAAATGCAATCACAAATGCATCCTACTTGCGGACACTGCATGTAGAATATGCTATAGAAAAAGCAGAGTCTGAAATCAAACTTATACATGTGGAAAGATGGAAGCATTCAGGGATAATGGCAGCTTACAAACATTGCAGGAGTAACTTTTGGCCCTCGGCAGATCTCGGAAATGCCACATTCCCATGTTGAATACCTGCAGGCAAGTTATACAAGATTTAGCCACTGGTCATACTTTCTTAGTTAACCTTCAGTTTGTGCAAGAATCGGTCACATAATCACTATCAATGTATACTCTATTGTGATTGTGCAACATGATACAAATTATTTGAGTGCTTGATTAAATCCTGGTTAAATATATAGGGTGGCCCTGAGATGGAGATATATAGTCTGAAAGTTGGTTATGCCCATAACGAGTTGTTGCTCAACCACCAGATTCAAGGTCTTCAGTGGTCCAAACAGCTTGCTCAATAATCTCACACCACCTCTTTAGTTGATGGTTTGTTTGATTAACATCTCATATGTGAACTCCAGTTCGCTTGTTGTTCTTACAGTTTCCTGTAAGATTTTATCAGGATTTCTTAGTTTTTTTTTTAGTTTTAACCGCCTAGAATAAGGTTGGTGATCTGCAAGAGGTTCTAATAGTTATCGCAAAAGATAACTTTGCATGACCATGATTCCATACCATTTTGCTAAACAAGTACCAAGTTCTGTTCGAATTTTGGTGTGCTTGCACAAATCAGAATGCCAGACTCTTTAGTCTGAATTTCCTTGTCTTACACAATAGAGCCTTTAGCTTAATTCGTCGCAGAAGAAGAGTTATGGAACTAAGCAGTCAGGAGTCAAGATGAGAGTCAAATGGTCAACTTGCAATATGATTCTTTCATTTCCTATCTCCTACATAGAACTATTTACATCATCCAAAAGGATGGACAGATAAAAGAAGGTAAAACGAACACTGAATCCTCAGAAGCCAGAAACAGCTACTTGCTGGCTAACTCCCATAGATGGCTCCAAACCATTTCCATAGTGGCAAGGTCTCACCACAGAGCTCAAGAAAGCTGTCTCTACCTCTTCTGACGCGTTCCTTCTGAGCAAGCACATGACATAGTCCATCACAGCTGCATCACAAGGCAGGGTTATCCTTCCATCGCTTGTGAAGCCAAACTCATCCTGAGACATCCTCAGGAGCTCCCCGATGATCGTCGTGCTGAGGTACGCCAATGGCACCTCAAACCGCCTCCCGTCAGCAGTGTACATGGCACAGTGGCCCTTCACTGCCACAGACGTGCAGCACTCATCGACTTCTTTTGCTGAAGTCCACATGAGCCTCTTCCTCCCGATGGCTGCCACTCTTTGCCACTTCCTTGCCATTTGAGAAAGTCTCTTGGCACTGACCATGGTTGTATCACCTTCTTTCTTGGCAAAAAGCCCAGAGTTTTGTGTCGAGTGCTAAGCTAGTGGTAGTGCTTTTGCTTGTGGATGGAACCGGTGGTTCAGAGCTGATGTATTTATAGGTGGGCGGAAGATAGGCATGCAGCTTAAGTGGAGCTATCAAAGCAAGCTGGCAAGGGACAAGGCCATGAGCTTCGAACATGCAATGTTTAGAGGCTACCCCTTTGCTCTTTGGCACCTGTTGGGGCCAGTAGTGGTAGTGTTTGGGTGATTGGATATCGCAATGTGCCGCCATACTGGCCTGCTCAATGGACCAGGGGCATGCTTCATGAGGACTACAGGTAAGTTGGGTCCAACATGTGAACAGTGAGAGGCAGTTCTGTGGGAAATGAGATATCAATTATTTAAAGATCTGGATATCGCCTGAGATCAGGATACATAGTCTGACGATTTTCCACGCCCATTGTTTCTGAACCAGTTGTAATGTGTTTAGTGTCCAAAGTCCAAACAAGTGAACAACTTGCCTGGCAATTTCATAAAATCTTTTGCTGGTTGTCTGTTTGATTGGTAGCATCTCATGTGAACTCCATTTCGTCGCTGCTTCTTACACTCCCCAATATAGACCTACTGGACTAAAACTAACTTACTGTCATTTTATTTTTGGACTGAAAACTTATTGTCATTATTGAGTGGTAAGCAGTTCTACTGGACAATATTTCTCAGTTGAGACTTGAAGTAGTCGTATCTCTTTCTGAAAAATAGCAGGAAACCTGCTAAATTCATTGATCAAAGCAGAAACTTACACAACAACAAAAGAAAGACAAAACAAACAAAACAGAAGACAAGAGGTCCGTACTTCTTTCTGGACACTTGCTTAACAATGCCTAATCATCAAACTTTGAACTTATGCAAACGTCTTTCAAAGTTCAGCAATGAAGTCGGTCAGTCTACTGGCTGCCTGAGTCCTATCTAGAACATTTAGCGAGTACCAACACCAAAGATGTGGATGTAAATAATCATGAGGAATTCAAGATTTTCAGCGAAATTATCACACTGATCTGCTAAGATGAGAAAATCTATTCTTCCTTGCATTCCTACAATTCTTATAATTTACATTCAACTGAACAAAACATTTATCACTAGCTACAAACAGCAAATTTCTGATTAAGTTTCACTGAAGCCACACAACTCGCACTATGGCAAGGCCTTGCTATGGAGCTCAGGAACGCCTTCTCAACCTCTTCAGAGGCCTCTCTCCTAATCAAACACATCACATACGCCATCACAGAGGCATCAAAAGGTAATGTGATCTTGCCATCGCTAGAGAAGCCAAATTCTTCTTGAGACATCCTCAGGAGCTCACTGAAGACCATTGTGCCAAGGTACACCAAAGGGACCTCAAACCGTGATCCATCAACAGTGTACATGACACAGTGGCCCCTGTCTGCAACAGAAGCAGTGCTGCAGCATCCGTCTGTGTCTGCAGTCTGCTGGCCACCAGCTGCCACCAGCCTCTGGCACTTCTTGGCAAGCTGAGCAAGCTTCTTTGAATGGATCATGGTTGCTATGTGTTCTTGGCTAAAATGCACTTCGGCTCTGATGGTGTGATAACACTTTTGCACAGAGTGCTGTGTCGTTTGGAGATGTAGAAGTTGAGTCGGGCGGGTCATGGATTTATAGTAGAAGGACTGGGTCATGTGTAGCAGCCAGAAAAGATGGTGGGGCAGGAACTGCAGGAGACAAGGCCATGAGTGATCTGCATGCAATGTTGCAGCTGCAGACAATGTGATAAATGATTTGATCAAATATTTTGGGGGATCAGATTTTTGGTTATCGGTGAGGGATGGAGCAAATACTTCTAGTTGGATGACTGCTGCTCTGCTGTAGTACTGATTCCTTCAACTGCTAGAGGAATTAACCAACAAAAATTATATAGGACAAGCCATCCATACCACCCTGTCTCAAGTGTGTTTTGGCATGAGAAGGCTGATGCCTGATGGGGACCATGGCTTGTGGGCATGCCTTATCCTTGGGGCCCTGATCAAGTTGGTATTCAACTCAGGCAACTTGCTGCAATATCAAGAGGTATATTCTAGTTTGCATTTGCAGCACACCATGTGATCACTTCATTCGACACGCATTTCCTGGTCTGTGTTTTGCTGTGGGTAGTACCTGGTTCCAACTTACAACTGTGGCATCTGATTCAGACCAATCCGATTCGACCCCTAAATGGGCTAAAATTCTAGGGGCGGCTATACGATTGAAATTTAACCAGGGCAATATAATGATGTATGATGTTGAAATGTTGTCCCATTGTGCGTATATAATTCAGCTTAGGTTTGCAGGACCAGACCTTCTAAAGCAGTACTCGAGAAAACATCCCCTATCAAAATGCAATCGCAAGTACATTCTTCTTTGGGACATACTGGGTCAGAATATCATTCTAATGGCGAGGCACATTCAGAAATCAATGAATAGGTGCATAAACATGAAAGCATTCTGAGGTAATGACAACTTACAAATATTTCAGAAATGACTTCCAGCCCTCGGCAGATCTCCGCAATGTTGTGTCCTCGTGCCAAATAATCTGCAGCCAATAGTTATACCAGGTTTAGCCATTTGAGCACAGCTCTGTACCAAGATATGTCAAATGATAGCTTACTAAGCATTCTGCTTTGCTACCAGTGCATCATTATATGACTGTGAATCTTAATTTCTAGTGAGCAGAAGAGCAAAGGCAGAGGTCAGAAGCAACACTCCACAGTGATTTGAGAAACTAGGCAGTATATTCCCAAGCAAACATCAAATAGCTGTACGACGTACTCCTTCTCGTAAGCGAGTGACTGAAAAGAAATTGTTTGTGTTGCTATCCGCTGCTGATGAGCCGGCGTGACAGATTTGAAACCCTCGCCGGAGTGTGCAATGGAGGAGGTGGTCGAGCCGCCATGCAGCGCACCTACGATGCGTAGACCAGAAACCGCCAATCGTCCAGCAAAGGGCCCACTGACATGCGCCGGACATGACAGTGGTGGCGGCGTCAGTCTTCCAGGCAGTGGCAAGTAATCCAACATGAATGCATACCCTACTGCAAGTGTTCCTTAGCTCCATGGTGGTGCCATGCTACCATGCAGCTCCACCTGTGGGAGCCAACAAGTTATTCTCTGCAGTTGCTAATTGTCATCATTTTCTGTACTTTTGAATTTAAAGTAGTTCGATGTTGGAAACAGGAAAGAGGATGCAAAGAATTTTAGTTTTGCAACCGATTAAGCAATCGAAAAATAGTTAGAAACATTGTTCCTCCGGTGTATATAATTTTTCTACGACACTTTAGAGTCCTTCTATTATACTGGATCGGGGTGTTCTATTATACATCATGATGGAGTATTATCTTTGAATATACATAGAATAGATTAGTAGACTGGAACAGTAAGTAGTCTAATTCAAAAAAAAAACATTGCATCCACTTAATTTCAAGCAAGTCATAGCCTGGGTGCCACCATGATGTATGATGTTAAAATGTTGGATATCATTCAGCTGAGTGTGCAGGATCAGATCCTCTGAAACAGTACACAAGGACAATCCATATCAAAATGCAATCACGAGTACATCCTACGTTGAGACATTGTATTTCAGAATAGTCTATAGAAAAAGCAGAGTCTGAAATCAACTTAATACATGCGAAAACATGAAAGCATTCAGAGGTAATGGCGGCTTACAAGCATTGCGAGAATAACTTCTGGCCCTCAGCGTATCCTGGAAATGCCGCATCCCCATGTGAAATGACCTGCAGGCAATAGTTATACAAGCTTTAGCCAACTGGTCATAATTTCTTAGTTTGCATTCAGTTTGTCAAGGATCTGTCACATGATCACTGAATGTATACTCTCTTGTGATTGTGCATCATGATACAAATTATTTGAGTGCTTGAGCACATCCTGGTAAAATATATAGGGTGGACCCTAAGATGGAGATATATAATCTGACAGTTGGTTATGCCCATAATGAGTTGTTGGCTTGTTGCCGAACCACCAGATTCAAGGTCTTCAGTGGTCCAACCAACTTGCTCAATAATCTTACAAGTTACACCACCTCTTTAGTTGATGGTCTGTATGATTAGCAACATCTCATATGTCAACTCCAGTTCGCTTGTTGTTCTTACAGTTTCCTGTAAGATTTTATCAGGATTTCTTAGTTCTCTTTTTAGTTTTAACCGCCTAGAATAAGGTTGGTGATCTGCAAGAGGTTCTTACAGTTATTGCAAAAGATAACTTTACATGACCATGATTCCATACCATTTTGCTAAACTAGTACCATGTTCTGTTTAATTTTTGGTGTGCTTGCACAAATCAGTATGCCAGACTCGTCAACTTGCAATGTCTGAACTTCCTTGTCTTACACAATAGAGCCTTTAGCTTAATTCGTCGCAGAAAGAAGAGTTATGGAACTAAGCAGTCAGGAGTCAAGACGAGAGTCAAATGGTCAACTTGCAATATGATTCTTTCATTTCCAATCTCCTACATAGAACTATTTACATCATCCAAAAGGATGGACAGAAAAAAGAAGGTAAAACGAACACTGAATTCTCAGAAGCCAGAAACAGCTACTTGCTGGCTAACTCCCATAGATAGCTCCAAACCATTTCCGTAGTGGCAAGGTCTCACCACAGAGCTCAAGAAAGCTCTCTCTACCTCTTCTGATGCGTTCCTTCTGAGCAAGCACATGACATACTCCATCACAGCTGCATCACAAGGCAGGGTTATCCTTCCATCGCTTGTGAAGCCAAACTCATCCTGAGACATCCTCAGGAGCTCTCCGATGATCGTCGTGCTGAGGTACGCCAATGGCACCTCAAACCGCCTCCCGTCAGCAGTGTACATGGCGCAGTGGCCCTTCACTGCCACAGACGTGCAGCACTCATCGACTTCTTTTGCTGAAGTCGGTTAGGAAAGCAACTTGTATTATCATGAGGCCATAGGCCGATATATATATACATGTACAGGTGGAACATATGCAGGAAACCCCTTATACAACGGGATAAATACAAAGGGGTACATGACTTATATTATAACTCTAACACCCCCCCTCAAACTCATGGTGGAGGAACAACACTGAGTTTGGAGAGATAAAAGCCATGTTGTGCTCTAGTCTGGGCCTTCGTCAGGAAATCCGCCAACTGTAACTCGGAAGGCACATACTGAAGAGCAATAACCTGATCCTGCACAGCAGCGCGCACATAGAAAGCATCAACACCAATATGCTTGGTGAGCTCATGCTTCACAGGATCGCGTGCAATGCTGATAGCACCTGTACTGTCAGATAAGAGCTGAGTCGGTGTAGTGACAGAAACACCAAAGTCCTGAAGTAACCACTGCAACCAAGTCACCTCTGCCGTCAAAAGAGCCATTGCTCGCAACTCAGCCTCGGCACTCGAACGGGAAACTGCAAGCTGTTTCTTCGTCTTCCAGGCAATGAGAGAACCACCAAGAAAAACACAGTAAGCAGAAAGTGAACGGCGATCCGAAGGATCACTAGCCCACGTAGCATCCGAATAGGCCTGAAGCTGTAAAGAACTGGAGCTAGGAAAGAAGAGACGGTGAGAGATCGTGCCTCGAAGATATCGGAGAACACGAAGGAGATGACTATAGTGAACCGATGTGGGAGCAGAGACAAACTGACTCAGAATATGAACCGGATAAGAGATGTCTGGACGAGTGACAGCTAGATAGACAAGACTGCCAACAAGATGACGATAACGCGTCGGGTCAGGTAGAGGATCACCATCAGTAGCACGGAGATGAACATTGAGCTCCATAGGAGTCTCGACAATGCGCTCGTCAGTAAGAGCAGCACGAGCAAGAAGATCCTGGATATACTTTTCCTGGGATATAAAGAAGCCATCAGAGGTAGAAGAGACTTCAATCCCAAGGAAGTAGCGAAGAGGTCCAAGATCAGACATAAGAAACTGCTCACTAAGACGTGCCTTTACAAAGGCAATATACTCAGGGTCATCCCCCGTGATGATCATGTCATCAACATAGAGTAGAAGAAGAGTCCGACCACGAGAAGAAAGGTGAATAAACAATGCTGGATCATGAGCACTGGCTGAAAAACCAGCAGCAGTGATCACAGAGGCAAAACGCTCAAACCAGGCGCGGGGGGCTTGCTTAAGGCCATAGAGAGAGCGACGAAGACGACATACCATGCCATCAGGAACAGAATACCCAAGTGGTGGCTGCATGTACACCTCCTCACGCAGCTCACCATTAAGAAAGGCATTCTTAACGTCAAGCTGAGATATAGACCAGTGGCGTGCAGAGGCAACAGCAAGAAGTGTACGAACAGTGGTCATATGGGCCACAGGAGCAAAAGTCTCGTCATAATCACGACCATGCTCCTGCTGAAAACCACGAGCCACAAGACGAGCTTTGTGACGCTCAAGAGAACCATCGGAGCGAGTCTTAACCTTGTAAACCCACTTACAAGTGATCGGACGAACTCCGGGAGGGAGAGAAACAAGATCCCAGGTACCAGTGCGTTCTAGAGCAGCAATCTCCTCTGCCATCGCAAACTGCCATTCAGGATGAACAACAGCCTGACGGTAAGAAGTCGGCTCAAGAACAGCAGCACCAGCGGTGGGAAATCCAAAGCGATCAACAGGTGGACGAGGACGAGAGCGCAAGCCATAAGTAGGCTGAGAGGAAGATGACGACTCATCCACGGAGGCATCAACAGGTCGTGGACGACGAGTGTAATGCTGAGGAAAGGATGAAATAATGGAAGGAGGAATCGCCAAGGTAGAATCCGGGGATGGCGACGAAGAAGTCACCGGAGATGAAGGTGGGGAATCCCGTGACATGTGAGGAGAGGAGACCGGGGAGGAAGTCACCGGAGATGAAGGTGGAGAACCCTGTGACATGCTAGGCGAGGAGACCGGGGAGGATGGTGGCTGTAAATCAACTAGAGGTGAAGAAGGAGAGGAAGTGGAACGGAGAGGTACAGGCTCGACAGGTGTAATAGGAGAGTCAGGAAAAGTGAGGAAAGAGATATCCTGCACTGAAAAAGTCGAGGAGGATGGGCGTGGGTAGAAGGGACGAGACTCATCAAAAGTCACGTCTCGAGAGATACGCATCCGACGACCGACAGGATCCCAACAACGATAGCCCTTATGCTCATCACTGTAGCCTAGGAAGACACACTCAACAGACTGAGCGGTCAGTTTGGTGCGTTCGCGAGGGGCAAGAAGAACATAGCAAACACAACCAAACGAGCGAAGCATCGAATAATCAGGAGAACGATCCAAAAGTCGTTCAAAAGGAACACCACCCTGTAGAGCAGCGGAAGGCTGTATATTGATAAGATAGGTGGATGTGGAGACGGCCTCAGCCCAAAAATGAGGCGGGAGAGAGGCAGCAATCATCAATGCACGAGCCGTCTCAAGAAGATGTCGATGCTTTCGCTCAGCCACACCATTCTGAGCATGAGCACCAGAACAAGAGAATTGAGAGAGAGTCCCTTGCTCAGCAAGAACACCACGCAACATCTTAGAGATATACTCGCCAGCAGAGTCAGCACGAAAAATGCGAATGGGAGAAGAGAACTGAGTATGAACCATGGCAGCAAAACGCTTATAAATAGACAACACCTCACTACGAGAAGTCATGAAATAAAGCCATGTGTAACGGGAGAAATCATCTATGAAAATAATATAGTATTTATGACCACCTTTTGAAGCAAAAGGGGCCGGACCCCATACATCAGAATGGACTAAATCGAAAGGACGCTGAGACACTGACTCACTATGTGGATATGGTAACTGAATCTGTTTGCCAAGACGGCAACCCTGACACTCTAAAGAGACATCTCCTGAGACAGACCCCAGAAGACCTCGACGAACTAAAGAAGACAACCGAGAACCACACAGATGACCAAGTCGATGATGCCACTGCTGGAAGGAACCAGTAACGGAGGCGACAGAAGCGGAAGAACTGGCGATGGTGGTGGCAGCGGAAGGAACATGAAGCCAGTCCAACTCCCAAAGACCCTGAGAATCACGGCGCCGAGGGCCAGCCCCAACCAGAGTGTGCGTGCGACGGTCCTGGACAGAACAAGAGTCAGCATCAAGGATGACACGACAACCAGAATCAGTAAGTTGACCAGCAGAAAACAGAATCATGGTAAGTCGAGGAACATGAGCAACATCAGGAACAGAATAAGGAGTGGAAAGATTGCCTCTACTAGCAACAGAAAGTGGAGTACCATCAGCAGTGAAGACATGAATAGGAGAATCTAGCAATCGAAGAGAGGACAAAGTGGAAGAATGAGAAGACATATGAAAAGAAGCTCCAGAATCCAGAACCCATGGGGATGTACCTGACTGTGTAGAGGGCGGTTGCGCAACGCGGGAAGCATCAGTCACAGAACCAGCAGTACCCGTCGAGGAAGAACCTGAAGCCGCAAGCAGACGCTTAAGTCTCAGAATATCCTGCTCAGTCAAAGCAATGGCTGAAGCTGTCGAGGTAGAAGACGAAGTCCCTGAAGAGGATGGTCGTGCCTTGCGCAACTGTTTCTTCTTCTTGTAGCAGTGAGACTCGATATGACCATCATTGTTGCAGTAGTCACAATGTGGACGAGGGCGACCTGAGCCATCCGAAGGAGTGGGCAAGAGTGGCGGCGCACTTGAGCGAAACGGGGTCTGTGCAGCAGGTGGCGTGGAAGAAGACCGAGTAGCAAACACAGAGGGAACCTCCAGCAAACCAGCACCACGTAAGCGAGTCTCCTCAGCACGAATCTCAGAAAGAGCCTCCATGAGAGAAATACGACCACGAGCAAACAACTGAGCACGCCGGGGCTCAAACTCCTTACGAAGCCTAGACAAGAACTCGTAGACACGATGAAACTCCAAGTTGGCCTGGACAGCCTGGCAACAGGGACAAGTGCGACAACCAGCAGTGCGGAGAGAATCAAGCTGACGCCAGATAGCAGAACTCTGTGCATAGAAGTCATCAACAGTAGAGTCACCCTGCTGAAGAGCATGCTCCTGACGAACCACAGAAAGGTACAGGGCATCACCAGAGGGCTCATAGCGCTGACGAAGACGGGTCCACATCTCAAAGACAGTAGGCAGTCCCAAAAACTCAGAAGCAAACTGGGGCAGAACACTAGCAGTAAGAACAGCTGCAGCTTTAGCATCATCATCAAGCCACTGGGTGTAGACAGACAGAGCACCATGATACGTCTGAAGAGCCGCCTCATAAGCCAGAAACATGTCATCGTAAGCACGATCAGCAGCCTCATGAGCCAGCTTAGCCGCATCCTTGGCGGCCTGAGTAGCATCCGCCGGAAGAACTGGTGGAGTCGGCTGAATAGGAGCAACCGGAGGAACCGGACGTGGCGGACAGCAGACCTCGCCAGAAAGAACACCCCAAAGACGGATGCCACGCATGTGAATGCGCATGAAGCCAGTGAACTCAGTGTAGTTAGTACCATCGAAAATCACCGGACAGCGAGGGACAGCAATATAGCCTGATGCAGCAGACATTATTTTTTTTAGGAAACAGACGGGAAGATGGAGATCCGCTGACGCAGACGCGTCAGCTCGCGGATCGGGCGCACGGGCGGTGGCTCACGGGCGGACAGCGATGGGAGCGCAGGAGGCCGACGGGTGCGATCTTGACCCGGCTAGCGATGGAAGACTAGCGCCTGGAGGAGAGCCTGCCGATGGGTTCCGGGCTCCCGGGTTCGAACTGGACCCAGCTAGCGACGAGCGACGGGAGGGTGGCGCCTGGAGGAAGGCCGACGTGGTCGATCTGGCCCAGCTAGCAACGGGAGGTCGATCTGGCCCAGCTAGCGACGGGAGGGCCTGCCGACGGGTTCGATTAGCGACGGGAGAAAGCGATCGCCAGAGGGAAGCAGGCGCGACGGGAGCGGGCGACTGCGGGCGGGAAGCGGGGGCTGGAGGGAGATAGCGGGCGGGAAGCGGGCGACTGCGGACGGGAGCCCAACCAGCTATCGATAGGAGGATCCGTCGAGATCGGGAGAGATTCCGACGGGATTGGATCTGGAAGCACGAGTTGCGCGTGCGAAGAAAAAGAACCTAGGGCTCTAATACCATGTTAGGAAAGCAACTTGTATTATCATGAGGCCATAGGCCGATATATATATACATGTACAGGTGGAACATATGCAGGAAACCCCTTATACAACGGGATAAATACAAAGGGGTACATGACTTATATTATAACTCTAACAAAGTCCACATGAGCCTCTTCCTCCCGATGGCTGCCACTCTTTGCCACTTCCTTGCCATTTGAGAAAGTCTCTTGGCACTGACCATGGTTGTATCACCTTCTTTCTTGGCAGAAAGCTCAGAGTTTTGTGTCGAGTGCTAAGCTAGTGGTAGTGCTTTTGCTTGTGGATGGAACCGGTGGTTCAGAGCTGATGTATTTATAGTTGGGCGGAAGATAAGCATGCAGCTTAAGTGGAGCTATCAAAGCAAGCTGGCAAGGGACAAGGCCATGAGCTTCAAACATGCAATGTTTAGAGGCCCCTTTGGCACTTCTTACAGACATCAGTGGTAGTGTTTGGGCAATTGTATATCAAATGTGCCGCCATACTGACCTGCTTAATGGATCAGGGGCATGCGCATGCTTCATGAGTCATGAGGACTACATGTAAGTTGGGTCCATCATGTGAACAGTGAGGAACAGTTCTGCGGGAGATGAGATATAAATTATTTAAATATCTGGGTATCCCCTCAGAGTGAGATACATAGTCTGACGGTTTTCCATGCCCATTGTTTCTGAACAATCAGTTTTAATGTGTTTACTGGTTCAAATAAGTGAACAGCTTGCCCAGCAATTTCATAAAATATTTTGCTGGTTGTCTGTTTGATTAGTAGCATCTCATGTGAGCTCCATTTCGCCGCTGCTTCTTACACTCTCCTATATGGTCCTACAAGACTACAACTAGCTTAATATCATTGGTGAGCTGTAAGCAGTTCTACTGGACCATATTTCTCAGTTAAGACCTGAAGCAATCATATCTCTTTGATGGAAAATAGCAGGAAAGCTGCTAAACATTTATCAAAACAGGAACTTACACAACAAAAGAAATACAAACAAACAAAACAGAGAGCGAGAGGTTCATATTTCTTTCTGAACAACTCTTGCTTAACAATGTCTAACCATTTAATTTTCAACTCATGCAAACATCTTTCAAAGTTCAGAAATGAAGTCAGTCAGTCTACTAGCTGACTGAGTCCTATCTAGAACATTTAGAGAGTACCAACACTAAAGATGTGGGTATAAATAATAATGAGGAAATCAAAATTTTCAGTGAAATTATCAACTGGTCTACTAAGACGAGAGACAATCCGTATATTCCTTTCATTCCCTACAATTCTTCAATTTACATTCTACTGAACATAAACATTTATCACTAGCTACAAACAGCAAATTGCTGATTAAGTCTCACTGAAGCTACACAACTCGCACTGTAGCAAGGCCTTGCTATGGAGCTCAGGAACGCCTTCTCAACCTCTTCAGAGGCATCTCTCCTAATCAAACACATCACATACTCCATCACAGAAGCATCAAAAGGTAATGTGATTTTGCCATCGCTGGAGAAGCCAAATTCCTCTTGAGACATCCTCAGAAGCTCACTGAAGACCATTGTGCCAAGGTACACCAACGGAACCTCGAACCGAGATCCATCAGCAGTGTACATGACACAATGGCCCCTGTCTGCAACAGAGGTGGTGCTGCAGCATCCGTCAGTGCCTGCAGTCTGCTGGCCACCGACTGCCACCATCCTCTGCCACTTCTTTGCAAGTTGAGCAAGCTTCTTCGAATGGATCATGGCTGTTATGTGTTCTTGGCTAAATTGCACTTCTGCTCTGATGGTGTTATGGAGCTTTTCACAGATTGCGGTGTTGTTTGCAGATGAAGTTGTGTTGAGCAGGTCATGGATTTATAGTTCAAGGGATGGGTTATGTGTAGCTACCAGAAAAGGTGGTGGGCAGGACTACAGGAGACAAGGCCATGAGTGCTCTGCATGCAATGTTGCAGCCGCAGACAATGTGATAAATCATTTGATCAGATGTTTTTGGGACCAGATTTTTGGTTAACAGTAAGGGGTGAGGTGGAGCCAATGCTTCCAGCTCCATGATTACTAATGTACTGTAGACTGATTGCTTCACCTGTTAGAGGCATTAAGCTAAAAAATATATATGACCAGCCATCCATACCAGCATGTCTCAAATGTGTTTTGGCATCAAAAGGGCTGATGGCTGATGGAACCCATGGTTTCTGGGCATGCCTTATCCTTGGGGACCTGATCAAGTTGGAATTCTGGTTTGCATTTGCAGCACACCATGTGATCACTTAATTCAACCCGCGTTTCCTGGTCTGCATTTTGCTGTCGCGGTACCTGGTTCAACTTTCGACTGAGGCAGCTGATTCTGACCCATCCGATTTGACCCCTAAATGGACTAAAATTGTAGGGGCGGCCATATGATTGGAATTTAACCAGAAATCATCATGATGTATGATGCTGAAATTTTGTCCTGTTGTGTGCATATAATTCAGCTTAGTTTGCAGGACCAGACCTTCTAAAGCAGTATATTAGATAAAAACATTCCCTATTAAAAATTTAAAATGCAATCACAAGTAGTACATTTTTCTTTGGGACATACTGGGTAAGATCATTCTAATGAAGAGGCACATTCAGAAATCAACAGAAAGGTGCATCAACATGAAAGCATTCTGAGGTAATGGCAACTTACAAGTATTTCAGAAATGACTTCCAGCCCTCAGCAGATCTCCGAAATGCTTTGTCCTTGTGCCAAATAATCTGCAGCCAATAGTTATACCAGGTTTAGCAATTTGAGCAAAGCTCTGTACCAAGATCTGTCAACTGATGGCTTACTAAGCATTCTACTTTGCTACCAGTGTATCATTATATGACTGTAAATCTTAATTTCTAGTGAGCGGAAGAGCAAAGGCAGAGGTCAGAAGCAATCCTCCACATTGATTTGGGAAACTGGGCGCTGCATTCCCAAGTAAAGCTGTATGTTATACTCCTCATAAGCGAGTAACTGAAAAAAAATGTTTGCATTGCCATCTACTGCGACTGAGAGGGCCTGGCAGATTTGAAACCCTCACCAGTGTGCAGTGGAGAAGGTACCGAGCCACCGTGCGGTGCACGTATGGCGCATAGACCAGAAACGCGCCCAATGCCACCGCCAATCGCCCAGCGGTGGGCCCATTGACATGTGCAGCGGAATAGGTAGCTCGGACGCAGCGTCGGCAGTAGCCCCAGTCTTCCAGGCAGAGGCGAGAGATCTAATATGAATGCATATTCTACTGCACATGAGAAATACCAACCAGTTTCGCACCAATTCCCTATACCACCCATGGTCATTCCCAATACTTAATCTTGTTATATTACTAATTAAGATTGCATTAGACACCCCAATGATACCTTCTTTTTACTCAAATTGATCAATCTAACCATGTTTCTCTTGTGACCAGAACTCAGGCTTTCCTACTGCTTTGGAATCTGGATGTTTTTTTCTTTCAGTGCCAATCTGGATGATATGGTAAAGGACAGTGAGTCGAGAAACCGGCATATATAGTGGTGCCAACTGAGAAGTCCTGTAAGGATTTATTGTAGCACTGAAGTGTACTCCTCAGTGACTAATAGCTGTTTGACTGCACTATATAGTCTACTAAGTATTTTCCTCTAATAGTGGATGGAGATGACACATATGACTTCAGTCGCATGGCTCGAAAAGGAACATCACTACCTAGTGATCAAAGGTCAACTGCTGAGAGACAGCTACAATAGACCATATGTCCATATCAATGATTACATCATCCAGTTGAACTGATTCAAGAGGACATATGCAATTATCTATTTTCCCAGCTTATAAGTGACACATTACATTCAACAACTGAACTGGAATAAAAACACTACTAAGAAGTCAGAACGCAAAATATTCAGGCACAAATCTCTGATAAATTCATATTTGCTTTTCCACAAATCATGGAAAAAATGGGAATGGAAGACATAAGTGGACAAGTTCCCTGCTATTGTTGCCTGAAATAGCTTATCCACACACAAGAGTGCTAATGCTGAAGAACATCACTAGTCAGCATCAATAAGATACTGACACCTACTTCCTTCAGAAAAGATGGCGGAGACACTAGGATACAACACCATAATACATATGAAACCTTACACTAAAATTGCAAAATTATCCATTCGTGACCTATATACTCCCTATCAGACTATCACAAACAACAAACCAACAACTACAAATCCAACAGATTTCTGCTTCCAAATGCTAGTCAACAACACAGAAAAAGGCTAGCAGTAGCAAACGATCAATTTGCAATCTACATACTTTACTTTCCAACTACAATCAATCAGGATAACTGGAACAATGTCACCTTGAAGTCCACACCAGGCTATGCCTAGGCCGGCAACGGGAACCTCATTCCAACCGAAATGTGCATGCACATTGTGAGGCATAAGGTGAAGATGGCCATGGACTTGGCGCTCAGGTACTTGACGGCGACAAGACCCCTTTCGGCGATTTCGTCCCGGGCAACGACAATGCTCTTCCGTGCACCAGCCGACACCCGCTGAGTGGAGAACTCGAGGAATGACCGAACCATCTCGGCGGTGACCCTGCCCGTGACATCCAGCACAAACCTCCGGTTGCCTGGCATGGCCAACGTGGTCGATACTCTCTCCATTACACAGGTAGGACCTGAATTGCAGACCTCTCGTGCCGCCACTGCTGCTTCAGCCCGAGAAATGGAGGCCTCCTTTGTGACTTGTCGCGAGGTCCTGACGAACGTCTCGACGGCGCCGTTGCACACGGACACGAGCAGGTCCTTGAGCTTGGCGTCGTGCTTGGGGTCAGCGACGCCCGCGAGCACCTGGTCGGAGGTGCGCACGGCCGCGGTCCTGTCGAGGTAGGCGGCGACGGCGGTGCTGACGAACACCCGGACGAGCTCGGCGGCGGCCTCCTTGCCCCGGTCGCTGCACAGCGCAGCGAGCCAGTCGGGCTGGCCAGGGGCGCGGGGCCGGGCCTCGGGGTCACGGCAGGCCAGCACGAGGTTCCTGGCGAAGCTCCCGAGGACGGCGGAGGCGAACCCGGCGCCGGCGGGGGAGAGGAGGCGGTCCAAGATCCGGTCGTGCAGCGGCGGGGAGGCAGGATCCGGGCCCCGGGCGGCCCGGTGGGAGGAGAAGGCGCGGAGGGCCCCAGAGGCGAGCGACTCGGAGAGCGCGGAGGCGGCGGAGGAGACGTGGTCGGAGGCGGCGAGCTTGGAGAGCTGGAGCAGGCTGCGGGGCACCTGGTCGGAGTCGGAGCGGAGGAAGTCGGCCAGGTCGGAGCCGGCCTGGGAGAGCGCGTCGGCGAGGGAGAGCGCCGCGGCGATGCGGCGGCGGTGGTGGAGGTAGAGGCGGTAGAGGCCGTAGCAGGCGGTGGCGGCCGCCGCGCCGGCGAGGAGGCGGCGGCGGCGGGTGGGGGTGGGCGCGAGAGCGTCCATGGGCTGCGGCGAGGGGCGGGGCGGGGCGGGGAGCGGAGGGGAGAGTGCGGAGGCCTGCGCTATCTCGCCGGCCCGCTCTCGGCCCGCGGCGTCGCCATCGGCTGATCTAGTCCAGTGGTAGGAACAGCAGGGAGAGACGAGGCTTGACCGAGCTCGACCCAGTCGTGCTCGCCACTATCCTCCTCGTTGTTCACGTCCCAAAACCTGCTCCTGAAAAACTCTCGGTGTTGACTATTGAGAGAGGCTGCACTCTAATCCAACCCCAAAGATATCCCAAAATGAAAATTTTGATTTGCATTTCTCCCACATTGTGCATCCATATGAAACATTTCGACTTGACCGGTTACATAAACTTTATAGGGTATGTCTATGTCACATCTATATGTGACATATTATCTCACATCTAGATGTGACATATTATCTCACATCTAACTCACTCATCCTTATAATTCATGGGAGACTTTAAAATAAAAGATTAAGGATGAGTGTGTTAGATGATATCTCACATCTAGATGTGAAATAGCAAACCTGAATCTTTATATTCAGTTTTACTGTTTGTTAAGAAAACTACCATCTTCTTAAATTTCGAGATAATCACAAAGCTGGACAAAAGATCTCATGAACAGTGATGCGATTAAGCATAACACTTACTATGAACAGTGAAGCTAGCTCAGCTTAAACTTCTCCGCCACCCCCAGGCCTCGTCTTTGGAGTCGGACGAGATGATGATGATGTCATCGTCGTGGGGTTCGTTCTCATGTGTGCTTATGATTGCCCTTCTCATGAGGTCGTACTTGTTGGTTATTCTAAGCCTCATCCTCCACTAGTGTCCTTGCAATTGCCATCTCTTCACAGCTGGGGTAAATGGAGGTCGAGCTCGTCGGTGCGACGGATCGACAACCATTGACACTAGGTGCATCATGAGTTGTCGCTTCCACCACAGGAGATGAGTCGGTACCATCATCGGGCTCCTCATTGTGGTCTTCGACCGTGATTGAGCTGGGTATGGTTGAAGGGCATCACATTCTTATGGAGCATAAAAAAATCTATAAAGTATTTTTTGGACCTGTAGAAAGGAGTGGCTTTGATGCTAACTTTTAGTTTAATCATGCCATTGGCATGATATAAACAACATCATTGTGGATGAACTTTCTCTTGAAGAAATTAAAGTCATTTTTTTCTGGATCCCCGATGGATTCCAATTGAGTTATATTAACGTTTTTAGGACATGGTTGAACATACGTTGAAGGAAACGTTTGATTTTATTTTATCAATGAAACCTTAATGTTCATACATAAAATTATGGAGCCATTTCTCTGACCCCAAAATTACCTGCTGATAATAAGATCCTTTACTTTAGCCCTATATGTGTCTCCTCATTTCTAGTTACAGGCTACTTACTAAACATGTTAATAATAGAATGAATGTTTGTGCCGCGGAGATCATCGATCTATCACGTACTACTTTTATGATAGGTGGAAATATCATGGATGGCATTCTCACCTTGCATGAAGTTGTACATCATGTGCCTATTAATAAACAATTTGGAGTGCTTTTATAAGTTGACTTTGAGAAAATATATGAATATTAAGTGGGCTTTCCTTCGTAAACTATGAAGCTTAAAGGGCTCTATAATCCAGTTATGGACATGATTGTGGATGTTATTGCTGGGGAACGTAGCAGAAATCAAAAAAATTCTACGCTTCACCAAGATCAATCTATGGAGTCATCTAGCAACCAGGGAGAGGGGAGTGCATCTACATACCCTTGTAGATCGCGAGCGGAAGCGTTCAAGAGAACGTGGATGATGGAGTCGTACTCGTCGTGATCCCAAATCACCGATGATCCTAGCGCCGAACGGACGGCACCTCCGCGTTCAACACACGTACGGAACAGCGACGTCTCCTCCTTCTTGATCCAGCAAGGGGGAGGAGAGGTTGATGGAGATCCAGCAGCACGACGGCGTGGTGGTGGATGCAGCGGTATTCCAGCAGGGCTTCGCCAAGCAACACTGGAGGAGGAAGGGGTGTCAAGGGAGGGAGAGGGAGGCGCCAGGGCATGGGTGCGGCTGCCCTCCCTCCCCCCACTATATATAGGGGTCATGGGGGGCACCGGCCCTAGGAGATCCAATCTCCTAGGGGGGCTAGGGGGGACTTGCCCCCCAAGCAGGTGGGGCGCCCCCCATCCCTAGGGTTTCCAACCCTAGGCGCAGGGGGGAGGCCCAAGGGGGGCGCACCAGCCCACTATGGGCTGGTTCCCTTTCCCTTTCAGCCCATGGGGCCCTCCGGGATAGGTGGCCCCACCCGGTGGATCCCCGGGACCCTTCCGGTGGTCCCGGTACAATACCGGTGACCCCCGAAATTCTCCCGATGGCCGAAACTGGACTTCCTATATATAAATCTTTACCTCGGGACCATTCCGGAACTCCTCGTGACGTCTGGGATCTCATCCGGGACTCCGGACAACATTCAGGTTACCGCATGCATATATCTCTACAACCCTAGCGTCACCGAACCTTAAGTGTGTAGACCCTACGGGTTCGGGAGACATGTAGACATGACCGAGACGACTCTCCGGTCAATAACCAACAACGGGATCTGGATACCCATGTTGGTTCCTACATGCTCCTCGGTGATCTCATCGGATGAACCACGATGTCAAGGATTCAATCGATACCGTATACAATTCCCTTTGTCTATCGGTATAGTACTTGCCCGAGATTCGATCGTCGGTATACCGATACCTTGTTCAATCTCGTCATGACAAGTCTCTTTACTCGTTTTGTAATACATCATCCCGTGACCAACACCTTAGTCACATTGAGCTCATTATGATGATGCCTTACCGAGTGGGCCCAGAGATACCTCTTCGTCATACGGAGTGACAAATCCCAGTCTCGGTTCGTGCCAACCCAACAGATACTTTCGGAGATACCCGTTGTGTACCTTTATAGCCACCCAGTTACGTTGTGATGTTTGGCACACCCAAAGTATTCCTACGGTATCCGAGAGTTGCACAACTTCATGGTCTAAGGAAAAGATACTTGACATTGGAAAAGCTTTAGCATTACGAACTATACAATCTTGTGCTAGGCTTAGGATTGGGTCTTGTCCATCACATCATTCTCCTAATGATGTGATCCCGTTATCAATGACATCTAATGTCCATGGTCAAGAAACCGTAACCATATATTGATCAACGAGCTAGTAACTAGAGGTTTACCAGGGACATGATGTGGTCTATGTATTCACACATGTATCACTATTTCCGAATAATACAATTCAAGCATGAATAATAGACAATTATCATGAACATGGAAATATAATAATAACCATTTAATTATTGCCTCTAGGGCATATTTCCAATAGTCTCCCACTTGCACTAGAGTCAATAATCTAGTTACATTGTGATGAATTGAACACCCATAGAGTTCTGGTGTTGATCATGTTTTGCTCGTGGAAGAGGTTTAGTCAACGGATCTGCGACATTCAGATCTGTATGCACTTTACAAATATCTATGTCTTCATCTTGAATATAATTTCGGATGGAGTTGAAATGGCGCTTGATGTGCTTGGTCTTCTTGTGAAACCTGGGCTCCTTGGCAATGGCAATAGCTCCAGTGTTGTCACAGAAGAGAGTCATCGCGCCCGACTCGCTTGAAATAACTCCTAGGTCGGTGATGAACTCCTTCATCCAGACTCCTTCCTGCGCTGCTTCGCAAGCAGCTATGTACTCTGCTTCACATGTAGAATGCGCCACGACGCTTTGCTTGCAACTGCACCAGCTGACTGCCCCACCATTCAAAATATACATGTATCCGGTTTGTGACTTGGAGTCATCCAGATCTGTGTCGAAGCTAGCATCGACGTAACCCTTTACGACGAGCTCTTCGTCACCTCCATAAATGAGAAACATATCCTTAGTCATTTCCAGGTACTTCAGGATGTTCTTGACCGCTGTCCAGTGTTCCATACCGGGATCACTTTGGTACCTCCCTACCAAACTTATGGCAAGGTTCACATCAGGTCTGGTACACAGCATGGCATACATAATAGAACCTATGGCTAAGGCATAGGGGATGACACTCATCTTTTCTCTATCTTCTGTCGTGGTCGGGGATTGAGCCGTGCTCAATCTCATACCTTGCAATACATGCAAGAACCCTTTCTTGGACTGATCCATATTGAACTTCTTCAATATCTTGTCAAGGTATGTGCTTTGTGAAAGACCAATGAGGCGTCTCGATCTATCTCTATAGATCTTGATGCCTAATATGTAAGCAGCTTCTCCAAGGTCCTTCATTGAAAAACACTTATTCAAGTAGGCCTTTATGCTCTCCAAGAGTTCTACATCATTTCCCATCAGCAATATATCATTCACATATAATATGAAAAATGCTACAGAGCTCCCACTCACTTTCTGGTAAATACAGGCTTCTCCCAAGTCTATATAAACCCAAACGCTTTGATCACCTCATCAAAGCGAATGTTCCAACTCCGAGATGCTTGCACCAGCCCATAGATTGAGCGCTGGAGCTTGCATACCTTGTTAGCATTCTCAGGATCGACAAAACCTTTCGGCTGCATCATATACAGTTCTTCCTTGAGGAAGCCATTAAGGAATGCCGTTTTGACGTCCATTTGCCATATCTCATAATCATAGAATGCGGCAAATTGCTAAAATGATTCGGACGGACTTCAGCATCGCTACGGGAGAGAAAGTCTCATCATAGTCAATCCCTTGAACTTGTCGATAACCTTTAGCGACAAGTCGAGCCTTATAGATGGTCACATTACCATCCGCGTCAGTCTTCTTCTTAAAGATCCATTTGTTTTCTATGGCTTGCCGATCATCGGGCAAGTCCACCAAAGTCCATACTTTGTTTCCATACATGGATCCTATCTCGGATTGCATGGCTTCAAGCCATTTGTTGGAATCCGGGCCCGCCATCGCTTCTTCATAGTTCGAAGGTTCACCGTTGTCTAACAACATGATTTCCATGACAGGGTTGTCGTACAACTCTGGTGCAGAACGTGTCCTTGTGGACCTACGAAGTTCAGTAGTAACTTGATCTGAAGCTTCATGATCATCATCATTAACTTCCTCCCTAGTCGGTGTAGGCACCACAGGAACATCTTCCTGCGCTGCGCTACTTTCCGGTTCGGAAGGGGTGACTGTCACCTCATCAAGTTCCACTTTCCTCCCACTCACTTCTTTCGAGAGAAACTCCTTCTCAAGAAAGGATCCATTCTTGGCAACAAAGACCTTGCCTTTGGATCTGAGGTAGAAGGTGTACCCAATAGTTTCCTTTGGGTATCCTATGAAGACACATTTTTCCGATTTGGGTTCGAGCTTTTCAGAATGAAGTTTCTTGACATAAGCATCGCAACCCCAAACTTTCAGAAACGACAGCTTAGGTTTCTTGCCAAAACCAAAGTTCATACGGTGTCGTCTCAACGGATTTAGACCGAGCCCTATTTAAAGTGAATGCGGCAGTCTCTAAAGCATAACCCCCAAAAGTTAGCGGTAAGTCGGTGAGAGACATCATAGATCGCACCATGTCCAACAGAGTACGTGTGACACCCCGAGACCGGTGCGCCAGGTGTCAACAAGTTATTCATTGTCGTTGCCATGTCATCTGCTTGCGTGTTGCATCTTTGCCTAGTCATCATGTGCATTGCATCCTCATGTTTTCAAAACTTGCATCCGTCCGAGTCTGCCCGTCCTTTCCGTTGTCCGTTCTGAGCCCAGACACACTTGCACGCGCCCGCGGCATCTCCGAATATTTATTTTATGAGTGGCCGGAAAATGTTCTCGGAATGGGATGAAACTTGGCGTGTGGTCTTATTATAGTGTAGACAGGCCGCCTGTCAAGTTTCATCGCATCCTCATGTTTTCAAAACTTGGCGGTGGCACTAGTCGCCGGTTTAATCGTCGGACGTTTTCGGCCTCCGAAAACCCCGCGGGCCTCTCCCTCTCTTCTCTCCTCTAAGCCCCTCTAACACAGCCCACTAATGCCACCTAGGCCCAACCTACCTCTTCATCCGACCGGAACCGTCCGATCGACATCCGATGGCTCCGTTTTGCTCCAAAAGCCCCCATTCCCCCCAAACCCTAGTCCCCTTGCTATATATGGACGCTCTCTTGCCATTTTTGGCATTCCCTACCCTTCCCCTACCTCCTACCGCAGCCTCCACCCTCCTCCTCGTTTTCCATGCTGCCCCAGTCGTCCCTCGCCACTTGGCACCGCCGCCGGCGCGCCCCGGACCAATCCCGTTGCGCCACATCAGCACCAGGCCGCCCAGCAGCCAACCCCGTCGCGCCAGTTGGCCTCTCAGCCGCCAGCCAGTCCCGCTCCTCCCCGCGGCCCGCCAGGCCCGGCCGCGGCCCGCCAGGCCCGGCACCGGGCCCGTAGCCGCCCGCTCGATCGCGCATGCTCCGGATCGAGGGAAGGAGTCCCTCGACCCCGAGCACTCTGCCCCACCGCCGATCCGCTCGACCTCGCCGCCGACGAGTCGCCGAGGAGCCCCGCCGCCCCTCCAGGCGAGAGCCTCATCTCGCCCTGCCTTCTCTTTCTCTTCACGTCGCTCATCTCCCTCCCTCGTTTTTCTCTGTAGGAGCGCTGCCGCCATGGCCTTCACCGCCGCCGCACTGCCAGCTCCGGCCAGATCCGGACGGGAATGGGCCCCCCACGGCCGGATCCACCTCTTCCCAGCCTCCTCCGTCGTCCTTGCCGCCCCACCTCACCGGAGCCTCGCGTCGTCCCCGTCGACATTTCGGCGCCACCGCCCGGTCTCGGGAAGACGAGACGAGCGCCCTGCTCCCCCGGCCTGGTCTCGTGGGCCCCGCAGGCCGAGGCCCAGCCGCGGCCAGAAGGCCCGAGGCCCAGCTCAGGCCTCCCTGCGGCCCAGCTCCTCCCTCTGGCCCAGCTGGCCAGCCCGCCTCCGTCTCCCCGGCCTGCCTCCTCCTCTTCGACTTGGGCCAAAGCCCATGGGTGAGCAGCTTAAATCCCGCCCGTGCACCGAATAACTATACGGCGCTTGCTATGTTTTTTTCCTCAGTGTTAAAATGGCTAAGTCCCTGGCATCTTGTAATTTTGTTGCATACTTTGCATGCCTGTAACATTTTGTGTGGTGATCCAAATTGAGTGAATGATATGTCAAAATGATCGTGGTGATATGCTCTTCATTTTGTTCCATTGTGCCATGCTTGTTTGAGTTTATCTTGATGCGCTAATCATCGTTGCAAGAGTGCTATAAGTTTAAAACTGATGTTAACTATAATTTTGTTGCATACTTGTGATGCTTGTAAATTTGTGCATGTTTATCCAAATGGAGCATATGATATGTCAAAATGTTCATTGTGAAGTGCTCTACATGATGGTTGTTGTAGCATTCATGTTAGGTGTCATATTGACATGTTAATCTGTGTTGCAAAAGTCCATGTGGCTGTTAAGTGCTGAAACTTGTTATGAGATGCTGATTTGACTTGCTCATTGCTATTGGTGTGTTTGTCTTCATGCCACATGTCTAGATGTTTTAGAAGCACAATCATATGGTCTTTGCTGTGGTGCAATCCACTTTCCATGATATGCCTTGAGGTGACTTAAAAAAGCTTGTAAACATGCCATGCCAATGTTGCTGTTTTATAATTAGTGAAAAAACTGCTAAGTCTGGAATCTGTTTAACCTGATGCTATGTTTGCTTGATGCCCTAGTCAAATCCATGCTTGTTTTGGAGTGGCCAACGATCATGTCTTGTTTTCCATGTTTTTGTCTACCAATTCATGCCCTTACTTGCACATATGGCCTGCTATAGCTTATTTATTTCTTGCTCTCAAGTTGCTATAAATTTCACCTATCATGATTTTATCAACATGTTCAATTTGGTGGAGCTTCTTGTTATTGATCCATGCCTCCTATGGAGATGCTCCATTTGAGTTGCTTGCTGAATGATATGTCTATTACATGCCCATGATCTTTATATACTTAGTTGAGTTGATATGCTTGTTGTTTTGTGCCTCCGAAGGCAGCATCATGATGATGTTTTTGCCTTCCCAGATTTTGACTAAGTCTGGATAATTTTATTGCAACTTGCCATGATTGGTTAATTGTGTTCCAGCAAGCTTTTGGGTGTGTTCTAAGTTAATGCTTGTTTAATATCATGTCTACTTCACATCCATGCTTCTTGTTATCATGTTTGGGTGCTGTAGCATATATTTATCTTGCTCCAAAGTTGCTATGTGGTTGTTAACTTCAGCTTGTTGTTATATCTTGTTTCATGTGTATGTGTTGAACCGTTGCTCCGTTTTGAGTGTGCCCTATATGAAACTTGTGTGATTTTGCATGTAGAAGCATAATATCATGTTTTTTTCATGTTTGAAGTGAGTTTGCTTGATGTTTGGGTGCATCTCAACTGTTGCCTTGC
Source organism: Secale cereale (assembly GCA_902687465.1). NCBI lineage: Eukaryota > Viridiplantae > Streptophyta > Magnoliopsida > Poales > Poaceae > Secale > Secale cereale. Next base: position 660,542,990 of record LR738713.1, read on the forward strand.
TTGACTTGTTTTGCTCATATCTTCTAGGCCGTAGCTCCGAATTAAACAAACTTTATATGAAACTTGACTAGAATTTCGAGTACATCTTCATGGTGCATGTTAACTTGCTGTTTAACAACTTTAAATTAAGGTTTGTTCGGATATGGACCAATTTTGAAATGTGCATATGAGGACATACCGGAATAGTTATATGTTGATTCCGACCTCATTTAACCTTGTTGGTTTGTGTTGTTCTTGTGTGCTTCATCCCTTGCCATGAATTGCATCATATAGACTTGTCTTGCATCATACTTGGTTGAGCTTCTTGTCATGTTCTTGATTGGTGTGTTTACATTGTTGTGTGCTTTCTTCTCGCTAGTTCTTTTTCGTTCGTCTTCATGTGGTTATTCTTCGAGGCTTCTTCTTCGTCTTCTTCATGGAGCCGTTCTTCTTCCTTGCGGGATCTCAGGCAAGATGACCATACCCTTGGATACCTTTACTACCATTGCCATGCTTAGTTGTCTCGATGCTATCGTTATATGTCGCGCTACCCATCTTTATTGTCAGCCCCTCTCCTTGTTGCCATGAAACCTCTAACCTTTGACACCTTCCTAGCAAATCGTTGTTTGGCTATGTTACCCGCTTGCTCAGCCCCTCTTATAGCATTGTTAGTTGCAGGTGAAGATGAAGATTGATCCATGTCGGATCTTGTTGTTGGATTATCACAATATCTATTATTATTATTAACACACCTATATACTGGGCATGGGTGGAAGGCTTGGCCTTTTGCTCGGTGTTTTGTTCCACTCATGCCGCCTTAGGAGCCGATAAACCGGCGTTATGTTCCTTGATTTTGCGTTCCTTACACGGTTGGGTATATGGGGACCCCTTGACAGTTCGTCTTTGAATAAAACTCCTCCAGCAAGGCCCAACATTGGTTTTAATTTGCCTCATAATAACAACTTAATTAATTAATTAAATTGCATAGGGGGTCGCATCCCCGGGGATTCTTTCTACATAGCAGGGGGGCCAGTGCTGATGGTGTTGGTCCAAAATAGAGCAGCTTGCGGCGCTGCCCCTTGGAAACTTGGGATATCTGGTCGCTGTAACCATAGCTCATCCGGACGTGGCCTGAGACGAGATACGCGCGGCTACTATCAGGGTGTCGGCACGCCGGGAGGTCTTGCTGGACTTGTTTTACCATTGTCGAAATGTCTTGTGCACCGGGAATTCCGAGTTTGACCGGGCCTTCCCTAAGATAAGGGGTAATATTATTATTATCTCTGCTGATCGTGAGAGCTTGTGATGGGCTAAGTTGGGACACCCCTGCAGGGTTATGATCTTTCGAAAGCCGTGCCCGCGGTTATGTGGTGGATAGGAATTTGTTAATGTCCGGTTGTAGAAAACTTGACAGAGGATCCGAAGTAAAACACACAACTGTGTGAGTAACCGTGACTGTCTCTTTTCACTTTGAGAAGAGAACATGGTGGGGTTATGTTTGACTCGTAGGTAGTTCAGGATCTTTAGCGATCACTACTACTTTGCGAACGTTTGCGTAGATCCTCATCTTATTCTTGTACTCGTAAGTTAACCACCATATATTGCTTAGCTGCTACTGCAACCTCACCACTTTACCTCTTCTTTCCCATTGAGCTTTGCTAGTCTTGATACCCTTGGTTATGGGATTGTTGAGTCCTCGTGGCTCACAGATACTACAACAACAGTTGCAGGTGCAGGTTTCCGATGACTCGACGTGAGAGCGTTGTTCGTTGTGTTGGAGTTCTTTCTTCTTCTTCTTCTTCTTCAGTCTTGGGTTAGGTTCCTGGTCGGCAGCCTGGGATAGCAGATGGATGTCGTTGTGCTTTTCATGTTTGCATCCGTAGTCGGATGCCTTGTATTGATGTTGTTGTATTCATGTGACTTGTATGGATTGTTGTATCCCCCATGTATGTATGTAATGGTTCGATGTAATGATATCCATCTTGCTAAGCGCCCGAAATGCGGTTGTGCCCCAATCACGTAAGTGTCACGTGATCGGGATAGAATCGCATCTTGGGCCTGACAAGTTGGTATCAGAGCCTCGACCGACCATAGGAGCCCCCTTGATTGATCGTAGTTTGGCCGTTGTTGAGTCTAGCAAAAAAAATCGGAGTCTAGTTATATCGGAGAGTAGGAATTCTTTTTACTCCCCTGCCCCTTCGTCGCTCTGGTAAGGAATCTTGACGTAGGTATTTTGAATTTCTCCTCTTCCCCTTCAAATTTTTTTTAGGATCACACGGTTAGTTTTCGTTTGTTGCGTTGTCAGTTCTTTTCATCTGGTGCATCTCTCATCAAGTGGACTCGACCCTCTTCTTCTTTGCAAGTTCAACCCTCAGTTCTTTTCAACCGACGGTGTTTTTCCCCGTTCGAAGTTGTCTTTCTTTTCCCACCCGCCCAACCTTTTTTTCTTCTCAGAGTCGGAGTCCTTAATTGAGTATCCATCCTACTCGTGTGAATCCTTTGCATTCTTTCCTTAATTATTCCGACCGGTGAATTCTCGTCTAGTTCGTCTTTCTTCATCTCTTCTTCTTTTCCGGTGGAATTCAATTCAAGTATTCGGTGTTGTTCATATTCTTTTCCCTCGGCTCGGATATTCCGCTTGCTCGTTTATCTCTCGCCATTTAATTATTCCGGAGTTCCGAAGAAATCTCAGGAGATTCATCTGTGTTCTAATTAATTCGAGGTTGTCACCTCATTCAAGTTTTTCAATCGTTCCGGTGCATTATCTCCATTTCAATCCTTTCAACGGTGTTTTCTCTTTGGTGGGCTCATAACCCACAGGTTTTTTCCAGGATCTTACCCGACTCTTCTTATTTTCTGAAGTTATTCTCAAATTCTTTTCAAGTGTGACGTAGGTATGTTTTCCATCAGTCATATGCCTTCCGAAGATCGTTTCCAAATTATTTTCATCATTGGTTCAACCATTATTCTTTTCATTCTTCCGGAGTATTCATGAATTCTTTTCTTTGTGTTCCTCCGAAGGCCTTCATTTTAGAAGAATTCTTCGTTCTCAGTTTTCAACTTCGTCCTCCAAATATTCTTCATTGATGCCTTTTCGTTCGTCTCACATTCATCCGGTGCTTCGTTCAAGTATTCTTTAATCAGTTCGTGATCTCTTCGTTCTCTGTATCTAAATTTCCTCAAGTGCTTTATTCTTCCTGGCGATTCATTTTATTGTATTCACTCAATTTCAATTCCTTACGATGGCCGTTCTCTTTCATCACTCGATTTTAATTCTTCTCGGTGGTTTGTTCTTTTTCATCATTCGATTTCAATTTCTTCACGGTGGTTCGTTCCTTTTTTTTCTTCACTCGGTTTCAATTATTTACGGTGGTTCGCTCAAGAGTTCTTTCCGGTGTTATCATATCAATCCATTCATTTTTATTCCAATCATATCGGTGTTTCATGAAGATTTTCGCAAATTCGCGATATATCCCTCTTTAATCTTTCCAACAAGAATAAGTAGTATGCGAATCCATTGCTTTCATCAATTTAATTGATGGGGGATGAGCATAACATAATTCTTATTCATTCTCGTCAAGTTGATTTATTCCTTCCTTAGGAGTTTATTCTTGATGAATAAATTCTAGTTCCAAGTGCTTTAATCTCTTCTCTCTGGAGTTAAAAGTTTCCTCGGCTATCTCGTCGGAACCCCCATCTAAATCATCGCAAGGCCTTAATCTTTTCATCCATCATCTCTATTTCATCGTCCTTTTGTTACCGGAGTTCTTCATGGTGGTTCTTCATGACATAATTCGATCTTCAAACGTTCATCTAATTTTGTGGAGCAGCTCAAGCATTATTCTTTTGTGTCTTGAGATGCAAATAATTTTTCCCTATTCTTTTGAAGTGGAGTTTTGCATTTCTTCATTCTCAGCTAATCCATCTTTTCATTGTGGCACATATTCACATCAAGTTTTGATTTGTTTAAATAAGCCCACATCAAACTTATTCTTTGGTTGTTGATTTTCTCAACAGCTCCGTTCAAGCCTTTCTTTTGAAGATGCTCTTTCGAATTCTTTCATGGTGGAAGTTGTTGTTCTCTTATCCGTTCTTTTGTTTCACTCTTTCAATTCTTCCGGAGGCATTGTGTTGTTTCTCTCATCAAGTATTATTCCTTCTTCTCAAGCTCTTGTTCTATTCAATTCATATTCAACCGGAGTGCTAGCTAAATTTTCTTGTTCTTATTCCTTTTCTATCTCTTTTAACCGGAGTGGTTTCAAATTCATTCTTGTCTTGTCAATTCTTGTTTCTTATCCTTCAACCTTTTGGTTCTCGTCGTATCCCTTGTTCCTCTTGTCTAACGAAGTGTTTACAACTTTGTTCTTCTCCGTTATATCGTTTCTTTCAAGTTTTTCAACCTCTTAAGGTTCTTTGGTTTCACCTTCTTCCTTTTTCCCTTCCGTCTCGTTCCTAAGATCTCGGGACGAGATCTCTTGTTACTAGGGGAGTGTTGTGACACCCCGAGACCGGTGCGCCAGGTGTCAGCCAGTTATTCATCGTCGTTGCCATGTCATCTGCTTGCGTGTTGCATCTTTGCCTTGTCATCATGTGCATTGCATCCTCATGTTTTCAAAACTTGCATCCATCCGAGTCTGCCCGTCCTTTCCGTTGTCCGTTCTGAGCCCATACACACTTGCACGCGCCCGCGGCATCTCCGAATATTTATTTTATGAGTGGTCGGAAAATGTTCTCGGAATGGGATGAAACTTGGCGTGTGGTCTTATTATAGTGTAGACAGGCCGCCCGTCAAGTTTCATCGCATTCGGAGTCCGTTTGATAGCCCAACGGATATATATATATAGCGGCACTAGTCACCGGTTTAATCGTCGGACGTTTTTGGCCTCCGAAAACCTGCGGGCCTCTCCCTCTCTTCTCTCCTCTAAGCCCCTCTAACACAGCCCACTAATCCCACCTAGGCCCAACCTACCTCTTCATCCGACCGGAGCCGTCCGATCGGCATCCGATGGCTCCGTTTTGCTCGAAAAGCCCCCATTCCCCCCAAACCCTAGTCCCCTTGCTATATATGGACGCTCTCTTGTCATTTTTGGCATTCCCTACCCTTCCCCTACCTCCTACCGCAGCCTCCACCCTCCTCCTCGTTTTCCGTGCCGCCCCAGTCGTCCATCGCCACTTGGCGCCGCCGCCGGCGCGCCCCGGACCAATCCCGTTGCGCCACATCGGCACCAGGCCGCCCTGCAGCCAACCCTGTTGCACCAGCTGGCCTCTCAGCCGCCAGCCAGTCCCGCTCCTCCCCGCGGCCCGCCCGAGCCGCCCCCGGGCCCGTAGCCGCTCGCTGCCGCCCGCTCGATCGCGCATGCTCCGGATCGAGGGAAGGAGTCCCTCGACCCGAGCACTCTACCCCGCCGCCGATCCGCTCGACCTCGCCACCGGTGAGTCGCCGAGGAGCCCCGCCGCCCCTCCAGGCGAGAGCCTCATCTCGCCCTGCCTTCTCTTTCTCTTCCCGTCGCTAATCTCCCTCCCTTGTTTTTCTCTGCTGGAGCGCCGCCGCCATGGCCTTCATCGCCGCCGCATTGCCAGCTCCGGCCAGATCCGGCCGGGAATGGGCCCCCCACGGCTGGATCCACCTCTTCCGAGCCTCATCCGTCGTCCTTGCCGCCCCACCTCACCGGAGCCTAGCACCGTCCCCGTCGACATTTCGGCGCCGCCGCTCGGTCTCGGGAAGACGAGACGAGCGCCCTGCTCCCCCGGCCTGGTCTCGTGGGCCCCGCATGCCGAGGCCCAGCCGCGGCCAGAAGGCCCGAGGCCCAGCTCAGGCCTCCCTGCGGCCCAGCTCCTCCCTCTGGCCCAGCTGGCCGGCCCGCCTCCGTCTCCCCGGCCTGCCTCCTCTGCTTCGACTTGGGCCAAATCCCATGGGTGAGCAGCTTAAATCCCGCCCGTGCACCGAATAACTATACAGCGCTTGCTATGTTTTTTTCTCGAGTGTTAAAATGGCTAAGTCCCTGGCATCTTGTAATTTTGTTGCATACTTTGCATGCCTGTAACTTTTTGTGTGGTGATCCAAATTGAGTGAATGATATGTCAAAATGATCGTGGTGATATGCTCTTCATTTTGTTCCATTGTGCCATGCTTGTTTGAGTTCATCTTGATGCCCTAATCATCGTTGCAAGAGTGCTATAAGTTTAAAACTGCTGTTAACTATAATTTTGTTGCATACTTGTGATGCTTGTAACTTTGTGCATGTTTATCCAAATGGAGCATATGATATGTCAAAATGTTCATTGTGAAGTGCTCTACATGATGGTTGGTGTAGCATTCATGTTAGGTGCCATATTGACATATTAATCTCTGTTGCAAAAGTGCATGTGGCTGTTAAGTGCTGAAACTTGTTATGAGATGCTGATTTGACTTGCTCATTGCTATTGGTGTGTTTATCTTCATGCCACATGTCTAGATGTTTTAGAAGCACAATCATATGGTCTTTGCTGTGGTGTAATCCACTTTCCATGATATGCCTTGCGGTGACTTAAACAAGCTTGTAAACATGCCATGCCACTGTTGCTGTTTTATACTTAGTGAAAAAACTGCTAAGTCTGGAATCTGTTTAACCTGATGCTATGTTTGCTTGATGCCCTAGTCAAATCCATGCTTGTTTTGGAGTAGCCAATGATCATGTCTTGTTGTTTATCTTTTTGTCTACCCATTCATGCCCTTACTTGCACATATGGACGGTTGTAGCTTATTTATTTCTTGCTCTCAAGTTGCTATAAATTTCATCTGTCAGGATTTTATCAGCATGTTCAATTTGGTGGAGCTTGTTGTTATTGATCCATGCCTCCTATGGAGATGCTCCAATGGAGTTGTTTGTTGTATGATATGTCTATTACATGCCCATGATCTTTATATACTTAGTTGAGTTGATATGCTTGTTGTTTTGTGCCTCCGAAGGCAGCATCGTGATGATGTTTTTGCCTTCCCAGATTTTGACTAAGTCTGGATAATTTTATTGCAACTTGCCATGCTTGGTTAATTGTGTTCCAGCAAGCTTTTGGGTGTGTTCTATGTTCATGCTTGTTTAATATCATGTCTACTTCACATCCATGCTTCTTGTTATCATGTTTGGGTGTTGTAGCATATATTTATCTTGCTCCAAAATTGCTATGTGGCTGTTAACTTCAGCTTGTTGTTATATCTTGTTTCATGTGTATGTGTTGAACCGTTGCTCCGTTTTGAGTGTGCCCTATATGAAACTTGTGTGATTTTGCATGTAGAAGCATAATATCATGGTTTTTTCATGTTTGGAGTGAGTTTGCTTGATGTTTGGGTGCATCTCACACTGTTGCCTTGCTTGACTTGTTTTGCTCATATCTTCTAGGCCGTAGCTCCGAATTAAACAAACTTTATATGAAATTTGACTAGAATTTAGAGTACATCTTCATGGTGCATGTTAACTTTCTGTTTAAAAACTTTAACTTAAGGTTTGTTCATATCTGGACCAATTTTGAAATGTGCATATGAGGACTTACCGGAATAGTTATATGTTGATTCCGACCTCATTTAAACTTGTTGGTTTGTGTTGTTCTTGTGTGCTTCATCCCTTGCCATGAATTGCATAATATAGACTTGTCTTGCATCATACTTGGTTGAGCCTCTTGTCATGTTCTTGATTGGTGTGTTTACATTGTTGTGTGCTTTCTTCTCGCTATTTCTTTTTCGTTGCGATCATGAGGATTCGTTCCTCTTCATGTGGTTCGTCTTCAAGGCTTCTTCCTCGTCTTCTTCATGGACCCGTTCTTCTTCCTTGCGGGATCTCAGGCAAGATGACCATACCCTTGGATACCTTTACTACCATTGCCATGCTTAGTTGTCTCGATGCTATCGTTATATGTCGCGCTACCCATCTTTATTGTCAGCCCCTCTCCTTGTTGCCATGAAACCTCTAACCTTTGACACCTTCCTAGCAAACCGTTGTTTGGCTATGTTACCCGCTTGCTCAGCCCCTCTTATAGCATTGTTAGTTGCAGGTGAAGATGAAGATTGATCCATGTCGGATCTTGTTGTTGGATTATCACAATATCTATTATTATTATTATCACAATACCACGATCCGATCGTAAGAACTTTATTTTTCTGTCACGTTGATTCTCTACCTCATTCTGAAATTCCTTGAACTTTTCAAAGGTCTCAGACTTGTGTTTCATCAAGTATACATTCCCATATCTACTTAAATCATCCGTGAGGGTGAGAACATAACAATAGCCTCCGCGAGCTTCAACAATTGGACCGCACACATCAGTATGTATGATTTCCAATAAATTGGTTGCTCGCTCCATTGTTCCGGAGAACGGAGTCTTGGTCATCTTGCCCAAGAGGCATGGTTCACACGTGTCAAATGATTCATAATCAAGAGACTCCAAAAGTCCATCTGCATGGAGCTTCTTCATACGTTTGACACCAATATGACCAAGGCGGCAATGCCACAAGTATGTGGGACTATCATTATCAACCTTACATCTTTTGGCATTCACACTATGAATGTGTGTAACATCACGTTTGAGATTCATTAAGAATAAACCATTGACCAGCGGGGCATGACCATTAAAACAAATCTCTCATATAAATAAGACAACCATTATTCTCGGATTTAAATGAGTAGCCATCTCCCATACAATGTTCATGCTCAAGGCTAGTACTAAATAACAATTATTAAGGTTTAAAACTAATCCCGAGGGTAGATGTAGAGGTAGCGTGCTGATACGTCCAAAATGTATCTATAATTTCTGCTTGCTCCATGCTTCTTTTGTGTGATATTGCTATGATATTGATGCACTTCCATGCACTTTTGATCATATTTGGACTAACCTATTAACTTAGTGCACCACAGTGCCAGTTCCTGTTTTCTACTGTTTTTCTATTTCAGGTTTCCCCCATATTAAAAGTGCTCCAAATATTCCAGGAAAAATATAGGAAAAATCAGCGTACAGGAAGCCTCGCGAAGAACCAAAGATGGGCCAGAGGGGAGCCAGGGGAGGCCCAAGCGGCCACCTGGCGCGGCCCCACCCCTGGCCGCGGCAGGGGGGCGCCTGGGCCCCCTGCTCCGCCTCTGGCTGCCCCCCTTCGCATATATATCCCTCTCGTCCCGAAACCCTCGAGGACAGAACCCTTTTTCGTAATCTCGCCTCTGTTCCGCCGCCGCAGCGCTTCCAAGATCGGGAGCATCAGGAGAACTCTTCCCGGCACCCTGCCGGAGGGGAGAACCACCACCGGGAGCTTCTCCACCACCATGGACGCTTCCCGGATGAGTCGTGAGTAGTCCACCTTGGACCATGGGTCCATGATCAGTAGCTATGTGATGTTCTCCTCCCCTCTTTGCTCTTCATGGTTTAGACCTCGTGAGCTGCCCTACATGATCGAGGCACATACGTAATCTTTCTGCTGTTGCTTTGCTGAGTTTGCTCGGATCTGATGGATTATGAGACTATGTTCAGATTGTGTTTGAGTAATATATTTGATTCACCTCTTTTATATCTTTGTTCTTGAGTAATTCTTGCATGTTCTCCGTTGCTGTTTATTACTTTGGCCAAGTAGTAGGTAGTAACTCCAAGAGGGAGCGTTATGCTTGATTATGGGTTCATGCCCCCTGATGACTAGCTTGAGTGACAGAAACATGAGTCTAGGGGATGTGATGTTGCCACAAGGGAGAAAACAATGGTGCTTGTACTTGCGGGTGCAAGGATTGTTTACTTTACGCAAAGTTCTTTTAATGCAGTTGTCTGTTGCTTTGAGTTTACACTTTGGGTGGGATTCGCAACTTAATACCAGCGAGATGTTCTGGATAGATATCTCAAGGTGGATGATTAGTAGTAGATGCAGATGGATTTCGGTCTACTTGCCTTGGCGTATCGCCCATGCTTTTGAGCCTCTACCTTTCTTTGCAGAATAGTTAGCATTGGTTTGCGCACATAATCTTGTCAATTGCCCAGCTGTAATTTGTTTGCCTCACTTTGCTGTTTTATCGTCTTTTGGGAGAGACACATCACTAGTGAACATCATGGGACCCCGGTCCATATTACCACCGCTGATCACACCTTCTATTTACTTCCTGTTTTTATTTCCTAGTTGCAGTCATAGCTATCATTATTATCTCTTGTGTTTGATTCTTTGTAAACAACAAGGCCGGAGGGATTGACAACCTCTCTGAACTCGTTGGGAGCAAAGTTATCTGTATCTGTGTGCAGGTCCCGTCAACCGCTAAGTTTCTGGCGCCGTTGACACCTACTTGTCGACCCTCGGAGTCTCACGAGATTCGATCCTTGGTATCTTTGCCAAGGGAAATTTGCCGCTACGCTACATATCAACCTTCCACTTGGGGTAACCAACGAGGGGCGAGAAGCCATCAAGCAAGTTTCTGGCGCCGTTGCCGGGGACTCCACTCTTCAAGATATGGGAGTTGCATGCTATCTTTTATCTTTGCTTTTTAGTCTTGTTAGTTTACCTTTCAGTTTTTGCTTTAGTGTCCCTTACCAAAAATCACAAAAATAGTTATCTTGCTTGATGCTGCTATGGGTTCCACCGAGAACACCAAGTTGTGTGACTTCACTAGTCATAACAACAATGACTTTATCTGCACGCCTATTGCTACACCTGCCACTTCAGCACCTTCTTATGAGATTAAACCTGCTTTACTGAACCTAGTTATGAAAGATCAATTCTCCGGTGCTGGAGATGATGCTGCTTTGCACTTAAATAATTTTGTTGAGCTCTGTGATATGCAAAAGTACAAAGAAGTAGATGGTGATATTGTTAAGTTTAAGCTTTTTCCTTTCTCCTTGAGAGGAGGAGCCAAAATCTGGTTTCAATCCTTGCCTAGGAATAGTATAGATTCTTGGGACAAGTGCAAGGATGCCTTTATTGGGAAGTACTATCCCCCTGCTAAAATTATCCAATTAAGGAGTAACATAATGAATTTTAAACAATTGGATAATGAACACGTTGCCCAAGCTTGGGAACGCATGAAATCTCTTGTCAAGAACTGCCCTACTCATGGTTTGACTACTTGGATGGTTATCCAAACTTTTTATGCAGGCTTGAACTTTACCTCGCGGAACTTGTTAGATTCGGCCGTGGGAGGAACCTTTATGTCAACTACACTTGGTGCTGCCACGAAACTTCTCGACGAGATGATGACCAATTATTCCCAATGGCACACCGAACGCGCTCCAACAGGTAGGAAGGTAAACTCTGTCGAGGAGATTTCCTCCCTAAATGAAAAAGTTGACTTGATCATGTCTCTACTTTCCAAGCAATCTTCTATTGATCCTCGTGATGTTCCTTTAAATTCTTTGATTGCTCAAGATCAAGTAGATGTGAACTTTATCTCTAGAAACAACTTCAATAACAATGCTTATAGGAGTAATTTTGGTAGCAACCCTAGACCGTTCCCCTCTAATTCCTATGGGAACAACAATACTTATCCTAGCACCAAGAACTCCACTTCTGAACTAGAGATTATGCTTAAAGACTTCATCACTACCCAAAAGGCCTTCAATAAGAGTGTAGAAGAAAAACTAAACAAACTAGATAATCTCTCTTCGAAGGTAGACAATTTAGCCCATGAGGTAGAGTTGCTTAAAATTAGAACTTCTCCTCTTGAGGAGAGGAAGACCACTCCTATGAATGCTATTCAAGTGCAAATTAATGAAAACATTAGGATGATGGCTAAACTTAAAGAGAGATGGGCTAGAGAAAAGGAGGAAGAAGATAGAATTAAGAGCCTTCCTACCCACCACACTGTTGCTACTATCCAAGTTGTTGAGGATATCCAAACTCTTAGCACCCAATGCACTCCTAGTCCAATTGGACCTATTAATGGTGATGCTATGACCTCAACCGTAGAAGAAGAAACTCCTATGACCATAGAAGCTACCAAACAAGTGAGCCTAAAGGACACCACTACCACTTTACTTGATAGTAGTGACCTTGATTTTGATAATTGCACCCTTTCTGAAGTTATTGGTTTTCTTCACAAGATGTCTAGAGATCCCCACACTAGCACACTTAATCTTGCCTTCACGGAGCATATCACTAATGCTCTCATCAAAGCTAGGGAGGAGAAGCTTAGGGTAGAAGCCTCCATACCTAGAAAGCTAGAAGATAGTTGGGATCCTATGATTAAAATTAAGTTGAATAACTTCTCTTGCTATGCTTTATGTGATGTTGGAGCTAGTACCTCCGTTATGCCCAAAAGAATGTATGATATGTTTGAATTGAAACCTTTTGATCCTTGTTATTTTGGTGTTCGTCTTGTTGATTCTTCCGTAAAGAAACCTTTGGGGAAGATCGACGATGTTCTTGTCATTGTCAATGACAATTATGTTCCCGTTGATTTTACTATTATGGATATTGAATGTGAACCTTCATGTCCAATTATTTTGGGACGTCCTTTTCTTCGCACCGTTGGTGCTATCATTGACATGAAAGAGGGGAATATAAAATTCCAATTCCCTCTCAAGAAAGGGATGGAACACTTCCCTAGAAAGAAGATTAAGTTGCCTTTTGAGTCCGTTACACGGGCTAGCTATTCTCTTACTCTTGATAAAACTTGATCTTCTCTTTTTGCATCATGGCTAGCTTAAAGGCATAAAAGAAATCACTTTTGGGAGGCAGCCCACAATGAATTAGATTTTATTTTTCTTTTGTTGTGTCTTGATGTTTGTTACTACAGTAGCATCATCATTGTATCTTTTCTTTTCAGCTTTGTGCCAAGTTTAGCCTCCGATTGCAAGAAAGTTCAAAAGTTGTGACGTGCTGTCCAGAAAACAGATTCTGTCCTTGGACAGAAAATTTCGAATAAAATCACCAGATCATCTTTTTGATCTGAATTTTTTTGACAGCATGCTCTATACAATTGGCTTTCGAGCGTCTGTTCTGAGTTTTTTGATTTGAGTTGCAGAAGTGCCCCGAAAAAATTATTTACTACCTGCTGGTCTGTTTTTCACAGATTCTGTCCTGTTTTGCCTTTTCTTCGTTTTGCAAACCTTGAGCTTGCTTTTTCTTTGCAAAAACCTTTTGGCAATCTTGAGAAACAATAGCTCTTCAAGATTATTTTTATTTGCAGTAGGGAAAAATTATTTTATTGTGGGTACTAACCTCGCTAATCAGATTATGATGAGTTATGTATGAAGGGAGTTTTCAAGTGTGCGAGGGAAGATGATAAAAGAAGATTCATGAGGGTCAAACGCTCAAGCTTGGGGATGCCCCCGTGCACCCCCAAGAAATATTCAAGAAGACTCAAGCGTCTAAGCTTGGGGATGCCCCCATGCATCCCCTTCTCCATCAACAATTATCAGTTCGTCTTTCGTTCCACTATATTCTTATCACTTCATGCGTTATGTGCTATGCTTGGAGCGTCTCGCTCTTAGTTTCCTTTTTTAGTTTTCTTTAGCTTTGCTTGCTGTTCATAACAAGTTAGAACCCAGCTTTCTTTGTGTGGGAGAGAAACACGCTCCACTTCAACCTAGAACACAACATAGGATTTTCATGCTTATCTTTGATGTGTGTGTTCTTTGTCTTTCCATAGCTGTTGTCATGTTTAGCTCTTAGTTTTCATGCTTTTCTTTTTAAAGAGCTTTTGTTTAGTTGGTTGCTGAACTCTCTTGAGTTTTCATGTTTATCTTGTTAAGAGAGTTTGCCTATTGCACTGAGTTGTGTGTCTTAACTTAAAGTAGGTAATTGAGGTTGCTATTTAATTTTAGTAGTAACTTGCAATAGTTTTGAGGTATTGCCATGAGTAATGTCTGAACTTTTGGTGTCAAGAGCTTTAGCCTATTAGTGATAGATGTCGTATTTTGGGCAATCTGTGTTTATTTTCGAAAACCTGCAAAATAGTTGAGAACTTTAGCTACTAGATGGATCACTAATCTTTGGAGGGATCGAATATTAGAGTACACTCACGTACCATGAGTCGAGGATGCGCAAGGATAACCAAACCCCCATACACTCCTCCTCGGGGTACTTGTCTCTTTGTGAACCTCCTAATTAGATTGAGAGTTACCGATAATAAGTGCATGAGTTCTTCGGACTAATGTGAGTATTCGAAAGATGACACTTCCACCTAGCCATATTTTTCTAGCCTCTTCGGTACCGTGCATTGCCCTTTCTCACCTCGAGAGTTGGCGCATACTTCGCTGGTGCATCCAAATCCTTGGCATGATACGCTCTGTCATCATAAGCCTCATTATATCCTTCCTCAAAACAGCCACTATACCTACCTATCAAGGCATTTCCATAGCCTTTCCGAGATACATTGCCATGCAACATCCATCTTCTCATGACTTGATCTTCATGTCATACATGCTTTTTGCTTGATCGATGAGCCGCATGCTAGTTGGGCCTTGCCGTAATCATTGCTACATGACGCGCTAGTATCATTGCATATCCTGCTACACTGGCAGAGGCATACATTTGCATACATCATGATAGTTTCATCTTCTTTATGTTGAGTACTTTTGTAAAGTGTGAAAGATCTTCTATACTTCTTTTAATATATAGAGTGTTGCCCCTAAAGTGAGGAAAAGATCCCAAAGAGGACAAAATCAAAAGATCCCAAAGAGGACAAATGAGAGTTAAATAGAAAGAGCCATTGAGGCCACAAAAAAAATTAAAAAATAGAAAAAAGATAAAAAGAAATAAAAAGAGAGAAGGGGGCACACTACTATTCCTTTTGAGAGATCCACACTCGTACTTCATCTTATACCTTGTACTCCATGGAGATTATCATTCATGCATATAGCTATGTGGGGACCTTCACACTATAGAACTTGGCTTGTATATCCCAATGATGAGCCTCCTCAAAAGAGCTCTAGGTCTTCTTGAGCGAGCAAGTTGGATGCACCCCCACTAGTTCCATTGGAGAGCTTACCTTAGCTCATATGTGCATCCGTTGCATGGCAATCCCTACTCCTCACATCATATCTATCATTTGGCTTTCTCTCGCCTATGATTGTCCTCATTGATGTGAGCCTTTCACACTTTTTTTGTCTTCCCCCTTCATCATTTTCTCTCTCTTTGCCATCCTAAGTGTCAACTTTCATGCTTACGCTCATCCATTGCATGAGTGCTCAAAATATCGAAAGGGAGTGGATCATTTTGACTTGTACCTGACTAGTGGTCTGGGGATGAGTCAAGATAAGATTCCAAAGAAGACCAAGTGTGAAACTTTAGTAGATTAAGTTCTCAACAATACAAAAACTATGTTTTACTCTCTCGTATATCCCTATCCCCTTTCTTGCACGCAAACACCATTTGGAGACATTCGAGTCACGGACAGCGAGAGCTCTTGCACCTTTATGTTCTTATGTTGCTTGTTACAATGCTAATATAGACTCTTGCTTGTTATGACTTGAATTGAATTACATGCCTTGATTGCTTTACTTAAAAAGTTCTTATATGGTTGATAGCATGTCACCACAGAAATTATGCTTGTTATCATTTACCTACTCGAGGACGAGCAGGAATTAAGCTTGGGGATGTTGATACGTCCAAAACGTATCTATAATTTCTGCTTGCTCCATGCTTCTTTTGTGTGATATTGCTATGATATTGATGCACTTCCATGCACTTTTGATCATATTTGGACTAACCTATTAACTCAGTGCACCACAGTGCCAGTTCCTGTTTTCTGCTGTTTTTCTATTTCAGGTTTCCCCCATATTAAAAGTGCTCCAAAAATTCCAGGAAAAATATAGGAAAAATCAGCGTACAGGAAGCTTCGCGAAGAACCAAAGATGGGCCAGAGGGGGGCCAGGGGAGGCCCAGGCGGCCACCTGGCGCGGCCCCACCCCTGGCCGCGGCAGGGGGTGCCTGGGGCCCCTACTCCGCCTCTGGCTGCCCCCTTCGCATATATATCCCTCTCGTCCCGAAACCCTCGAGGACAGAACCCTTTTTCGCGATCTCGCCTCTGTTCCGCCGCCGCAACACTTCCAAGATCGGGAGCATCAGGAGAACTCTTCCCGGCATCCTGCCGGAGGGGAGAACCACCACCGGGAGCTTCTCCACCACCATGGACGCTTCCCGGATGAGTCGTGAGTAGTCCACCTTGGACCATGGGTCCATGATCAGTAGCTATGTGATGTTCTCCTCCCCTCTTTGCTCTTCATGGTTTAGACCTCGTGAGCTGCCCTACATGATCGAGGCACATATGTAATCTTTCTACTGTTGCTTTGCTGAGTTTGCTGGGATCTGATGGATTATGAGACTATGTTTAGATTGTGTTTGAGTAATATATTTGATTCACCTCTTTTATATCTTTGTTCTTGAGTAATTCTTGCATGTTCTCCGTTGCTGTTTATTGCTTTGGCCAAGTAGTAGGTAGTAACTCCAAGAGGGAGCATTATGCTTGATTGTGGGTTCATGCCCCCTGATGACTAGCTTGAGTGACAGAAACATGAGTCTAGGGGATGTGTTGTTGCCACAAGGGAGAAAACAACGGTGCTTGTACTTGCGGGTGCAAGGATTGTTTACTTTACGCAAAGTTCTTTTAATGCAGTTGTCTGTTGCTTTGAGTTTACACTTTGGGTGGGATTCGCAACTTAATACCAGCGAGATGTTCTGGATAGATATCTCAAGGTGGATGATTAGTAGTAGATGCAGATGGATTTCGGTCTACTTGCCTTGGCGTACCGCCCATGCTTTTGAGCCTCTACCTTTCTTTGCAGCATAGTTAGCATTGGTTTGCACACATAATCCTGTCAATTGCCCAGCTGTAATTTGTTTACCTCGCTTTGCTGTTTTATCGTCTTTTGGGAGAGAGACATCACTAGTGAATATCATGGGACCCCGGTCCATATTACCACCGCTGATCACACCTTCTATTTACTTCTGGTTTTTATTTCCTAGTTGCAGTCATAGTTATCATCATTATCTCTTGTGTTTGATCCTTTGTAAACAACAAGGCCGGAGGGATTGACAACCTCTCTGAACTCGTTGGGAGCAAAGTTATCTATATCTGTGTGCAAGTCCCGTCAACCGCTAAGTTTCTGGCGCCGTTGACACCTACTTGTCGACCCTCGGAGTCTCACGGGATTCGATCCTTGGTATCTTTGCCAAGGGAAATTTGCCGCTACGCTACATCTCAACCTTCCACTTGGGGTAACCAACGAGCGGCGAGAAGCCATCACGTGCCGACGGCGATCACATCGACCTTGGAACCATTCCCGACGCGCATCGTCGCCTCATCCTTCGCCAGTCTCCGCTTATTCCGCAGCTGTAACAAACTGAGAAACATGCTACAGTAACTCCACACTAATGAAGCCATGTCACCCTGGTTACTAAGCTAAATTGCCCCTTGATTAAAAATCAATTCAAATTCAAATTTGAAATGCAAGTCAAAAATTTACATCTTCAAAAATGCAAACAAAATAGTTCATAATTTGTCAAAGAGATCTTAAATAATTATGTTGGGGAAAACAACATCACCTAAATCCCTGAATTGCCTCTGGCATCCAAAACAGTCCCAAAATTATATCCTTTCTATTATTAAACAAAATTCAAATGGATTCAATTAATCCTCAAACTTTTGTGGCAGTGTGTCGGCGTACTAAAGTAGGGGTACCTTAGTATCCCGACTTTTGCACGGGCAGTAGCAGCACCCCGCGGTTGGGCTTACCACGCGCCCGCCAAGGCCCGCTCTGGGTCCTATAGAACCATTCAAGAACAAAGTATACAAGTCAGAAGAACAAGGCCCCGGCAAGAGGAGTTTGCCGGGAAGGCTGCTCCAAGCACAAGACCACCCTATTTTCACAGGACCCTGGCAAGAGGAGCTTGCCAGGAAGACCAGAAAACAGCATCTCAGAAGACATATCGTGGCGCACCACGCGCCCCGACAGGACCCGGAGAGCGACAAGCTTCCGGGCCCGGCAAGAGAGCAACCCCAGCAAGGTGCTTGCCGGGGCAAGCTTTCACTGTGTGCCCGCGCTCCAGCTCATCTGTCCACGCGTCGCCCTGGGGCCCTTCCAGGGGCACGTGGTGTAATGCCCAGGATGGAGTTATACCTCCTACGTGTCGAGGCACGACTTAAAGGCATAAGTCCATCCTAGAATGATCTCAAGTTTGGTATCTTTGCACAACTCATGTAAAAGAGGGATTAAAATGCAAAAGAGATAGTTGGCTTACACTCGCCACTTCACACAATACATTACATAAGCAATCCATCATACAAAACATCACAACCCGACTACGGGTGAAGATCCAAAAGAAAGATACCAAAACAACATAAAGCCACAGGTCAGGATCGAATCCTAGTAGAAACCACTACTGAACATCGAAACGTCACAAGCAAACGGCCACAAACTTCATCGGACTCCTGGTGAAGCACTGAACCAGCTCCTGCATCGTACACGGCTGAACCTGCAACTGGTGTGGTGGAGTAACTGTGAGCCACAGAGGACTCAGCAATCCCGTTCCCGGGTAACAAGACTATTTAAGCCTTGGGTGTGGACAAGGCTGAAGAAAGAATATGAGGTGAAGGAACAAACAAGAGTCTGCAGCAGCAACTAGCACTAACTTACGCAAAAGAGAGCGAGAAGAGAAGAGCATCGGTCGAAAGATGATCACGAAGTGATCCTAGCTAAAGCCGGTCAAACATAACCCCACCGTGTTCAACTCCCGAATCCCTATTCGGAAAATGACAGTCACGGTACACACGCTGGTAGTGTATTAGAAACATTGTGTCAAGTTATCTACAACCGGAATTAACAAGCTCCCATCTGCCACATAACCGCGGGCACGGCTTTCGAAAGTTCAAACCCTGCAGGGGTGTTCCAACTTGACCCATTACAAGCCCACGATCCGCGGAGTCGCAACTCCATAGTTGGGAAGACCCGAGTATTCTCGGAATCCCGTGCTCAAGTTAAACCGAACTAAGGTAAGGCTAATCCAGCAAATCCTCCCGGCGTGTCGACACCCTGATAGTAGCCGCGCGTATCTAGGTCTCAGGACACGACCGGATGGGCGATTCTACAGGACCCAATCCTCGAGTTTCCCCGTGGTGGTTCCCGCAGACTCCCCGTTTGGGACCAACACCATCGGCACTGGCCCCCCCTGCTATGTAGAAATAAAGGATCCTCGAGGGAGCGACCCTCTATGCAAATTTAATTAATTAATTAAGTTGTTATTATGAGGCAAATAGTACCAAATGTTGGGACTTGCTGGAAAAGACTTAGCACTTAGCGGTTTATCAAGGGGGTCCCATACACCCCAACCGTGTTAGGAACGCAAAATCAAGGAACATAACACCGGCTTATACGGTTCCTAACGGCATGAGTGGAACAAAACACCAAGCAAAAGGCTTAGCCTTCCACCCTGCCAGTATATAGATGATTTCATTTTTTAAGCATTTATATAGTGTGATATAACCCAACCAAACTTCAACATGAAGCAAGCATCTTCAATCTTCACCTGCAACTAACAATGCTATAAGAAGGGCTGAGCGAAGCGTACTTAGCCAAGCAACGGTTTGCGTAGGTAGGGTGGTTAAACATGGCAATGGTTACAAGTAGGAGGCTGACAAGAAAGACATGGGCATCGAGGCAAAACTATAGAGCGATACTCTAGCAAGAGGCAAAAATAGTAATGGTATCCGGGTTCGGTCATCTTGCCTGGGATTCCACAAGGGAGAAGAACGGATCCAAGAAGAAGACGGAGCAACAGTCGAGCGGATCCTCACAACTCCGGAACGAAACCGAAGCTAACAAGAGAAGCAACCGGAAAGAAGAAAACAACACGGTAAACACACACATCATAAACATGTCATATGATGCACATCCAAAATGATGCATGTCCGGTTTAATTATGCATGGCATGGCAAAGTGCACAAACAACACTACAAGTTAAGTGGAGATCAATATGCAACGAGTTGCATATTGACGAAACACCACATTATAATTATTTAGTTGACTCTCATTATTTACAAGACAAGATTAAAAGTTGGTTAACATGGCAAGAGGTGAAACATAAAGAAACTACACTACTAGACATTTTAAATGAGGCCGG
Source organism: Secale cereale (assembly GCA_902687465.1). Taxonomy (NCBI): domain Eukaryota; kingdom Viridiplantae; phylum Streptophyta; class Magnoliopsida; order Poales; family Poaceae; genus Secale; species Secale cereale. The sequence continues at coordinate 660,563,019 of LR738713.1, forward strand.
AGAATAACAACAACATATCCGGAAAATCCCCATGAGCATGTTTAATAATTATAAGCAAACAACAATTAACCATATAATGTTGTTATCATGATGCGGATGACATGATCAAGTTTATGCAAGTTTTATTAAAAGGTTGGCTTAAAGGAGATATGAAGTATTGTCACCGTGGTGGAACTAAAGGGTGCCACGGCAACGATCCGAAAATGATGCAACGCATCATATCGGTTCCGGTAACTCGTCGAGGGACCGATGCAAAAGATGAAGGTGGCGTGAGCGAGTCAAACGAGAAAGGTGGGACGATCCCGTTGCCGGGTTCCCACGGGTCGGTGACGAAGCAACCGAGGGACATGACAAAAGGTGGAACGGGCACGAAGCACACACGGGAGACATTTCATACAACACAAGCAAGCATCCACGGTTCACGGGCACGGGGTTATACCTTCGGAACCATCGTTCTCGGAGGGGTTCGAGGTCGTAGTGGAAGTAGCCGTAGTAGAGGAAGTAGTGGTACACGAGTCGTTCACGCGGGTCGTAGAGGAAGTAGAGGTTCTCGGCGACGGTAGACGTTCGGGCGACGGTAGTGGTACTTGGGTCTCCGAGTAGTCGTTCTCGAGCTCGTAGCCGTTCGGTCGTCGAGGTACTTGGTCGTAGGGGTACTTGCCGGGTCATGTAGAGGTACTCGGTGTCCGTCGTGGTACTTGGCGCTTCCGGCGACGGTAGTGGTACATGTTCATGTGTCGTAGACGTTCGGTTCTTGCGTCGATCTTGCGTGTCTTGGTCACACCTCAAGAAACACTTGGCGAAACAACAATAGTAACAAAAAAAACAACAAAAAGGGCACGGTCACTGTCACAGCAGCACGGGACAGCAGCGACAAGGAAGGAGGCAGCAGGTCACGTCTCGGCGCGGAGGATCCAGCAGAGGAGCTCTGCCTGGTCGAAGGAGGACGCGGGCCTCGAGGCGCGGCAGCTCCTGGTTGAAGGAGGAGGAGGCGAACTGGAGGAGGGAGGCGCCGGCTCGGGGCGCGCAGGGAGAGAAGAGGGGCGCCGGAGGTCGCGGCCCCGGTGCGTCGGGGTGGCCGGGCGCAGCTCGCCGGGCTACGGCACCTGGAGGAGAAGGACGCCGGCGGCTCCTGGCCGCTGGAGGTGGCCGGCGGGAGGAGAAACCTGGCCGCGGCTGCTGGAGCCAGCTGGGGCGGCGACGAAGGCGGGTACCCGGGGCGCGGCTGCGACGGGAAGGGAAAGGGAGGACGGGGCCGAGGGGTCATGGCGCGCGGGGCGGCCGGCTCCGGCCAGAGAGCAGAGGGGGCGCTCGGGGAGGATCCACGCGGGGCCGAGCGAGGCTGGAGGGACGAGGGAAAGGTTCGGGCGCACCCTGGCGCTAGATCGAAGGAGAGGGAGCGGGGAGATCGATGCCTGGCTCGGGCTCGAGGGAAAAAGAGGTGGCGGCGGCGCACAAGAGGGAGAGGAGCGATGGGAACGGTGAGTCGCCGCTAGGGTTAGCAAGCGAAAAGGGCCTGGCCAGATGGGCCTAAGGGGGCCGGCTGGAGTGGCGGCTGGGCCTGGAGGCCTGGCTGCTGGCCTCTCTTTTATTACTTCTTAACAGAATAAAAGAGAGAGAGAGAGAGCAAAATAAAAAGAAAGAGCCACAGAAAAGAAAAGAAAAATGATGGACATTTTGTAAGGCTTTACGGAACAAACCCAACCCAACAAAATAATTCCAACAAAAAGGGAAGTGCAAAACTAAAACATTTAGCTTGCAACACGGAGTTTGAAAAGAGTCTAGATAAAATGGAGGAGCCTCGAAAATAACGGAAAAGAATTACCGACAAGATTTTGAAGGTGAAACTCGAAGTGAAAAGACAATGGGGAATTTATGCAAGTGTGTTATGGTGATTCCGGAGCAATGGAATATTTATTAATATAGCTCCATATTTATTAGGAGGCTTTTATATGTTATAAAGAGAAGACATCTTCCCTCGATTTAAATGGACCGAAGGTCCACACGATTTATTTGGTTGAGATGCAAAATAAAATATGACATGGTGGCATGATGACATGATGCAATGCAAAAATAAATAACACAAGCCCAAAAGAAACCCACGGGCAACCCGGAACATCTGGAATCTTCGGGAAGCTTCTGGAATCTTCTGGGACGTCGGTCTCGGGCGTCACAACTCTCCCACACTAACAGAGGATCTCGACCCGAGATCCTAGAGATATCACCGGGTAAAAACGGAAGAGGAAGAGGTAAAACAAAGTTGCTTCTTTGACAGACGAGTGAAACCAAAGAACCTTAAGAGGTTGAACAATCTTGAAAGAAAGAACGCAACGGAGATGAACGGAGTTAAGAGCACTCCGGTAAAATGGAGGAACAAGGAACATACGGGAACCTTGTAGGTTGAAGACATTAAACAAGAGCTCACGAACGAAAAGAATATGAAACCAGAACGGTATAGCCAAGGAATAAGAATGACAGAATTTGGACAGCACTCCGTCTGAAATGAAAGGAATTAACAAAAACTTGAGGAGAAGGGATGATACTTGATGAAAACAACAACACATAGCCTCCGAAACAATTGAAAGAATGGCACAAGGGGTAAGAAAGATTCAGACAGCACTCCGGTTGAAAAGAGAGGCAAAAGCTGGATAAGATGACGAAACTTGAATGAAGAATACAACACTCCGGTTAAAAGACAAGCAAGGGAAGAATATGATCTCGATAAAACGAGATGATGGTTAAAGAGAGCAATATCACAAGGCCTCCGGAACGAAAGAATAGCATATAGATCAACGAAAGAAATGAACGGAGAAGAAAATGACAACTTCTCTCAAAATTGAATTTGAAAGAGCATCCTTACGAAGAAGGGTTGAACAGAGTTGTTGGAATTTCAACAACGAGAAGAATAAGCTTGATGTGGACTTATGGAAAACATCTCAAAATTAAGAGGTGACAACCAGCCACTGACGAGAACAATTGATTGGATAGAGATCAACAAGGAGACGAAAAACTTATCTCACCGGAATGATAAATGAAGAACTTGGGTCATTTATAAGCACCATAATATCAACAATCCTTAGGGAAAGCTTTTAGTGAAATACAACCCAAGATGACTCCAACGAATAAAAAGAGGGGTTGGAAGGATCTCCTAGAGAGAAAGAAATGATGGTTTTAATTATCTCAAACTTGATAACTCGTGAATCATGAAACATGAAGGAATTTACCAAGAATGACATAACACCATCTGAAAAGATAAGGTAGAAAGAATTGCAAAAGGAAAGCATGATGAAGAATGCTTGAGCTCCAACAAAAATCTTGATGAAAACTTCGAGGAAGAATTAAAACATGATGAACCACCATGAAGAACTCCGGTAACAAAAGGATGAGAAGTGAAGGTAGAAAAGAATAAGATTCAAGGCCTGCGATGAATTAGATTGAGCTTTGAAATGATATAATTGAAATAACTTGGAGCTCCGGAAAGAAGATGAAAAACTTAGAACCAAGGATATGATATGATGAACAAGCTCCAGACAAAAGAATTAAAACACCTTGAAGGAATAAGAATAAGAATTATGTAATGCCTCTCCTTCACCAATTTAAATTGATGGCAAGCAACGGATTTGGCATACTACTTATTCTCGTTGCAAAGAATTAAAGAGGGATCTAGCACAAGCTTGGATAAATCTTCAACAAGGCACCGGTAGGATTATGGAAAGAACAAATGAATTAAAACGATAACAACGGAAGAGAAAAACTTGAAAGAACCACCGTAAGAATATGGAGACGAACGAAGAGACATCAAAGAAGAATATTTGAAGAACGAAGTTGAAAACTGAGAACGAAGAAATATTCTGAAAAGATGGCCTTCGGAGGAACACAAAGAAAAGAGTTCATGAAAAACTCCGGATGGGTATAAAAAGAATTCCTCACAATCGAAACAACTATGAGGATGGCATGAAGCTAGAACCACGAATCTTCAAGAGAAGGGCCAAGATTTAAGAGAAACACTTCTCCGGTCTCCAAATGTTGAGAATGAAGATGAGAAAAGCCATGAAGAATTGTTGAGCACTCCGGAATGAAGAATTAGAAAGGTTGAACCAACGATGGAAAGAATTGAAAGCGATCTTGGAGAAAGCATGTGACTGATGGAAATTATTCTTACGTCACACTTTGAAAAGAATTGAGTATAACTCCAGAATAATTGAAGAGTCAGGTAAGATCCTGGAAAAGACCTGTGGGTTAGGGCCCACTCAAAGAAATCACCGTTGGAAAAAGATTGCTTAAGAGATATAGCACCGGTTGAATTAAAAGGCTTGAATAAGATAACAATGCTCAAACTAGCTTGAACGGAATAAGAATGGAATTATGAATCTTCAGCACTCCGGATATGAATAGCAAGAGGAGAATGATTACTTGATGCGCCGGAATAAGAAAGCATTGTGAAATGAGGAAAAAGGATAAGATCAACACCAAAACTTGAATTACATCCACCGGCAGAATAGAGAACAAAAGAATGATGAAGTTGAAGCTCTTGAGCATGTTCGCGATAAATCACCGGATAAGAACATTGAAGGAAAAGAATGAAGAAATATCACATGAATAAAATGGATACTTCATTTAAGAATTTCTTGCTCTGAGAAGAAGAAGGGTGGGAGGGTGGGAAAAACAAAGACAACTTGGGATGAATGAAACAGACAAATCGTCAGATTTCTCAACGGTGTCCGTATGGAATAACTTGAAGAGAAGACACACCGGTTGAAAAGGATTAACAAGAAGATCTTGATGGACAAGAAGGACTAGCACTCCCATAGAAATATGAGAATACCGATTAGGAAAGGTCTGGAATCAACATTTGACATCGAAGCAACTCGAATACCAGAATCAAAACGAAACAAAGGATAGATATACAACATGATCTTCACAATATCATCCGAACAGAGAATTGAACGAATGAATTCTGCAGATACATCAACTCGTCGAGAAGCCACTTGGAGAATAAAAGGTAAATAAAAGGAACAAGGATCAGATAGAACAAATACAAGATAGAAGCTTCGTTCGACATCTTCGTGCTGAAAGCTCATGGAACGTGTTACAAAAGGGTTTTGCAATCCCCGGATCAGCATAGCCAAGGACCCTTTAAGATGCAACTCCCGATCAGAACAAGTCCATAAAACCACTTCACTCAATGTAGAACCCCAAACTTCATATCGAGCATCCGTTGGAAGAATGCCTAGAACTACTAGATGAACCCACCTATAGATTTCCGAAAGTTTCCAGTTATGCAATCAGGTGTTGGGGATACACGGGAAGCACCGCGCAATCAACTCTAAACCTACATCCAGGTGTATCCATCCATCAACACATAACCAGTCTTTCTCGGAAACTGTTTACCTCGGACCTTCGAAAACGCATCCACTATAACAAGCTATGGCAATACTCTCGAACTACCTCCCCAGTACTGGGTGATGTCGGGGTTATCTTGCCACTGGCCGTATAGGAGAGATTTTCGATGTCGGCCGTCTTAAGTATTTAGTACTGTCGCGATATGCTTGTGTCAATGATACCCCGAAGCTCAACTCCTCGGTAACAGGAGGCATCGAGAACAATATCCTTGTCACAAGAACATCGAAACAATCCCAGAATACTCGCGGGATCCTAAAAAAAAATTTGGTGTAATTTTTGAAAGTAGAAGAGATAAGAGTAATCGTCAGGAGTCCTCACCAGAGAGAAAGGGGATGAGAAGCAAAGAAATCCTACTCTCCGATATAATATAGGACTCAAAATATTTTCAGTGTGTGCCTAGACTCAACCGTCAACGATTCGATCAATCAGTGGGGCTTCTAGGTCGGAGAAGGCTCTGAATACCAACTTGTAATGCCCAGGATGGAGTTATACCTCCTACGTGTCGAGGCACGACTTAAAGGCATAAGTCCATCCTAGAATGATCTCAAGTTTGGTATCTTTGCACAACTCATGTAAAAGAGGGATTAAAATGCAAAAGAGATAGTTGGCTTACACTCGCCACTTCACACAATACATTACATAAGCAATCCATCATACAAAACATCACAACCCGACTACGGGTGAAGATCCAAAAGAAAGATACCAAAACAACATAAAGCCACAGGTCAGGATCGAATCCTAGTAGAAACCACTACTGAACATCGAAACGTCACAAGCAAACGGCCACAAACTTCATCGGACTCCTGGTGAAGCACTGAACCAGCTCCTGCATCGTACACGGCTGAACCTGCAACTGGTGTGGTGGAGTAACTGTGAGCCACAGAGGACTCAGCAATCCCGTTCCCGGGTAACAAGACTATTTAAGCCTTGGGTGTGGACAAGGCTGAAGAAAGAATATGAGGTGAAGGAACAAACAAGAGTCTGCAGCAGCAACTAGCACTAACTTACGCAAAAGAGAGCGAGAAGAGAAGAGCATCGGTCGAAAGATGATCACGAAGTGATCCTAGCTAAAGCCGGTCAAACATAACCCCACCGTGTTCAACTCCCGAATCCCTATTCGGAAAATGACAGTCACGGTACACACGCTGGTAGTGTATTAGAAACATTGTGTCAAGTTATCTACAACCGGAATTAACAAGCTCCCATCTGCCACATAACCGCGGGCACGGCTTTCGAAAGTTCAAACCCTGCAGGGGTGTTCCAACTTGACCCATTACAAGCCCACGATCCGCGGAGTCGCAACTCCATAGTTGGGAAGACCCGAGTATTCTCGGAATCCCGTGCTCAAGTTAAACCGAACTAAGGTAAGGCTAATCCAGCAAATCCTCCCGGCGTGTCGACACCCTGATAGTAGCCGCGCGTATCTAGGTCTCAGGACACGACCGGATGGGCGATTCTACAGGACCCAATCCTCGAGTTTCCCCGTGGTGGTTCCCGCAGACTCCCCGTTTGGGACCAACACCATCGGCACTGGCCCCCCCTGCTATGTAGAAATAAAGGATCCTCGAGGGAGCGACCCTCTATGCAAATTTAATTAATTAATTAAGTTGTTATTATGAGGCAAATAGTACCAAATGTTGGGACTTGCTGGAAAAGACTTAGCACTTAGCGGTTTATCAAGGGGGTCCCATACACCCCAACCGTGTTAGGAACGCAAAATCAAGGAACATAACACCGGCTTATACGGTTCCTAACGGCATGAGTGGAACAAAACACCAAGCAAAAGGCTTAGCCTTCCACCCTGCCAGTATATAGATGATTTCATTTTTTAAGCATTTATATAGTGTGATATAACCCAACCAAACTTCAACATGAAGCAAGCATCTTCAATCTTCACCTGCAACTAACAATGCTATAAGAAGGGCTGAGCGAAGCGTACTTAGCCAAGCAACGGTTTGCGTAGGTAGGGTGGTTAAACATGGCAATGGTTACAAGTAGGAGGCTGACAAGAAAGACATGGGCATCGAGGCAAAACTATAGAGCGATACTCTAGCAAGAGGCAAAAATAGTAATGGTATCCGGGTTCGGTCATCTTGCCTGGGATTCCACAAGGGAGAAGAACGGATCCAAGAAGAAGACGGAGCAACAGTCGAGCGGATCCTCACAACTCCGGAACGAAACCGAAGCTAACAAGAGAAGCAACCGGAAAGAAGAAAACAACACGGTAAACACACACATCATAAACATGTCATATGATGCACATCCAAAATGATGCATGTCCGGTTTAATTATGCATGGCATGGCAAAGTGCACAAACAACACTACAAGTTAAGTGGAGATCAATATGCAACGAGTTGCATATTGACGAAACACCACATTATAATTATTTAGTTGACTCTCATTATTTACAAGACAAGATTAAAAGTTGGTTAACATGGCAAGAGGTGAAACATAAAGAAACTACACTACTAGACATTTTAAATGAGGCCGGAGAATAACAACAACATATCCGGAAAATCCCCATGAGCATGTTTAATAATTATAAGCAAACAACAATTAACCATATAATGTTGTTATCATGATGCGGATGACATGATCAAGTTTATGCAAGTTTTATTAAAAGGTTGGCTTAAAGGAGATATGAAGTATTGTCACCGTGGTGGAACTAAAGGGTGCCACGGCAACGATCCGAAAATGATGCAACGCATCATATCGGTTCCGGTAACTCGTCGAGGGACCGATGCAAAAGATGAAGGTGGCGTGAGCGAGTCAAACGAGAAAGGTGGGACGATCCCGTTGCCGGGTTCCCACGGGTCGGTGACGAAGCAACCGAGGGACATGACAAAAGGTGGAACGGGCACGAAGCACACACGGGAGACATTTCATACAACACAAGCAAGCATCCACGGTTCACGGGCACGGGGTTATACCTTCGGAACCATCGTTCTCGGAGGGGTTCGAGGTCGTAGTGGAAGTAGCCGTAGTAGAGGAAGTAGTGGTACACGAGTCGTTCACGCGGGTCGTAGAGGAAGTAGAGGTTCTCGGCGACGGTAGACGTTCGGGCGACGGTAGTGGTACTTGGGTCTCCGAGTAGTCGTTCTCGAGCTCGTAGCCGTTCGGTCGTCGAGGTACTTGGTCGTAGGGGTACTTGCCGGGTCATGTAGAGGTACTCGGTGTCCGTCGTGGTACTTGGCGCTTCCGGTGACGGTAGTGGTACATGTTCATGTGTCGTAGACGTTCGGTTCTTGCGTCGATCTTGCGTGTCTTGGTCACACCTCAAGAAACACTTGGCGAAACAACAATAGTAACAAAAAAAACAACAAAAAGGGCACGGTCACTGTCACAGCAGCACGGGACAGCAGCGACAAGGAAGGAGGCAGCAGGTCACGTCTCGGCGCGGAGGATCCAGCAGAGGAGCTCTGCCTGGTCGAAGGAGGACGCGGGCCTCGAGGCGCGGCAGCTCCTGGTTGAAGGAGGAGGAGGCGAACTGGAGGAGGGAGGCACCGGCTCGGGGCGCACAGGGAGAGAAGAGGGGCGCCGGAGGTCGCGGCCCCGGTGCGTCGGGGTGGCCGGGCGCAGCTCGCCGGGCTGCGGCACCTGGAGGAGAAGGACGCCGGCGGCTCCTGGCCGCTGGAGGTGGCCGGCGGGAGGAGAAACCTGGCCGCGGCTGCTGGAGCCAGCTGGGGCGGCGACGAAGGCGGGTACCCGGGGCGCGGCTGCAACGGGAAGGGAAAGGGAGGACGGGGCCGAGGGGTCATGGCGCGCGGGGCGGCCGGCTCCGGCCAGAGAGCAGAGGGGGCGCTCGGGGAGGATCCACGCGGGGCCGAGCGAGGCTGGAGGGACGAGGGAAAGGTTCGGGCGCACCCTGGCGCTAGATCGAAGGAGAGGGAGCGGGGAGATCGATGCCTGGCTCGGGCTCGAGGGAAAAAGAGGTGGCGGCGGCGCACGAGAGGGAGAGGAGCGATGGGAACGGTGAGTCGCCGCTAGGGTTAGCAAGCGAAAAGGGCCTGGCCAGATGGGCCTAAGGGGGCCGGCTGGAGTGGCGGCTGGGCCTGGAGGCCTGGCTGCTGGCCTCTCTTTTATTACTTCTTAACAGAATAAAAGAGAGAGAGAGAGAGCAAAATAAAAAGAAAGAGCCACAGAAAAGAAAAGAAAAATGATGGACATTTTGTAAGGCTTTACGGAACAAACCCAACCCAACAAAATAATTCCAACAAAAAGGGAAGTGCAAAACTAAAACATTTAGCTTGCAACACGGAGTTTGAAAAGAGTCTAGATAAAATGGAGGAGCCTCGAAAATAACGGAAAAGAATTACCGACAAGATTTTGAAGGTGAAACTCGAAGTGAAAAGACAATGGGGAATTTATGCAAGTGTGTTATGGTGATTCCGGAGCAATGGAATATTTATTAATATAGCTCCATATTTATTAGGAGGCTTTTATATGTTATAAAGAGAAGACATCTTCCCTCGATTTAAATGGACCGAAGGTCCACACGATTTATTTGGTTGAGATGCAAAATAAAATATGACATGGTGGCATGATGACATGATGCAATGCAAAAATAAATAACACAAGCCCAAAAGAAACCCACGGGCAACCCGGAACATCTGGAATCTTCGGGAAGCTTCTGGAATCTTCTGGGACGTCGGTCTCGGGCGTCACACGTGGCGGATGGCTGTGCAGCCTGGGGTACACGGTGGCGAGCCACGGTGACGAGGCCACCATCGTGGCGAACGGAGACGCCCGGACGGACGCTTTTGGGGTGACGGCGATGGGCATTCAATGCCCTTGTCCCCCACCATCAGGGTTAGGTATAGACCACTGTGCATACACTGTACACGCACTGTTACAACTACCACCAATTTTACGTTTTTACCCTCCTCTACGTTGACACCTGTCGGTGACCCCTTTGAGCTATAAAAGGAGGCCCATGCACAACGTAGAGGGGGTTCGGTTCAGAAACTTGATCACTCCCACGCTCGGTGTAGCTAGTACTGTAGATTTTCTTACTCCCGAGCCAAGAACTCAATACAACGAAGGCAGGAGTAGCTAGTACTGTAGATTTTCTTACTCCCGAGCCAAGACGGGCGAAGTAGTAGATGAGTTCCGGCAGCACGACGGCGTGGTGACGGTTGTTGATGAAGAACAATCTCTGCAGGGCTTCGCCAAGCACTACAGAAACTAGACGGAGGATAAACTAGAGGGTCGGGGTAGCCGGCACACGGCTTGGTGTATCTTGATGTGTCTTGGGTGCTAGCCCTACCCCTCTATTTATATGTTGAGCCTAGGGGTCGAAACTTGGAGTAAAAGCCTTCACAAAGTCGGTTTCACCCGTAAGGCAAGAGTCCTTCTCGGACTCCAGGACCAGACGCCAGGGTTCCCGGCGTCTGGACCCAGACGCCAGGGACCCTGGCGTCTGGCCCCTGGACTCCGCAAAACTTCCTTTTGCGCTTTCCAAAAACCTTGTGTGCTTTCCCTTTTGGCCCAAATAACGTGTTCTCGTACCCAAACACTTCGGGAAACATCCGGAACCTCTTCCGGTGAATTCCGGAACCCTTCCGGAGGTCAAACACTATTATCTCATATATTAATCTTTATCTTCGGACCATTCCGGAGTTCCTCGTCATGTCCGTGATCACATCCTAGACTCCGAATAACATTCGGTCACCAACAAACATAACTCATTAAATACTATATCGTCAACGAACGTTTAAGCGTGCGGACCCTACGGGTTCGAGAACTATGTAGACATGACCGAGACATCTCTCCGGTCAATAACCAATAGAGGAACCTGGATGCCCATATTGGCTCCTACATATTCTACGAAGATCTTTATCGGTCGAACCGCATAACAACATATGTTGTTCCTTTTGTCAAACGGTATGTTACTTGCCCGAGATTCGATCGTCGGTATCTTTATACCTAGTTCAATCTCGTTGCCGGCAAGTCTCTTTACTCGTTCCGTAACACATCATCTCGTGACTAACTCATTAGTCTTTTGCTTGCAAGGCTTATTGTGATGTGTGTTACCGAGAGGGCCCAGAGATACCTCTCCGACACTCGGAGTGACAAATCCCAATCTTGATCTATGCCAACACCACGAATACTTTCGGAGACACCTGTAGAGCATCTTTATGATCACCCAGTTACGTTGTGACGTTTGATAGCACACAAGGTGTTCCTACGGTATTCGGGAGTTGCATAATCTCATAGTCATAGGAACATGTATAAGTCATGAAGAAAGCAATAGCAGTTAAACTAAACGATCATAGTGCTATGCTAACAGATGGGTCTTGTCCATCACATCATTCTCCTAATGATGTGATCCCGTTGATCAAATGACAACTCATGTCTATGGCTAGGAAACATAACCATCTTTGATCAATGAGCTAGTCTAGTAGAGGCATACTAGGGACATACTGTTTTGTCTATGTATCCACACATGTACTAAGTTTCCGGTTAATACAATTCTAGCATGAATAAAAGACTTTTATCATAATATAAGGAAATACAAATAACATCTTTATTATTGCCTCTAGGGCATATTTCCTTCAGTCTCCCACTTGAACTAGAGTCAATAATCTAGATGGTGCTGATCATGTTTTGCCCGTGGAAGAGGCTTAGTCAACGGGTCTGCAACATTTAGATCCGTATGTATTTTGCAAATCTCTATGTCTCCCTCCTTGACTAGATCGCGGATGGAATTGGAGCGTCTTTTGATGTGCTTTGTTCTCTTGTGAAACCTGGACTCCTTCGCCAAGGCTATGACTCCAGTATTGTCACAAAAGATTTTCATTGGACCCGATGCACTAGGTACTACACCTAGATCGGATATGAACTCCTTCATCCAGACTCCTTCATTTGCTGCTTCTGAAGCAGCTATGTATTCCGCTTCACACGTAGATCCCGCCACGACGCTCTGCTTGGAACTGCACCAGCTGACAGCTCCACCGTTCAATAAAAATACATATCCGGTTTGTGACTTAGAGTCATCCGGATCAGTGTCAAAGCTAGAATCGACGTAACCGTTTACGACGAGCTCTTTGTCACCTCCATATACGAGAAACATATCCTTTGTTCTTTTCAGATACTTTAGGATGTTTTTGACCGCTGTCCAGTGATCCACTCCTGGATTACTTTGGTACCTCCCTGCTAGACTTATAGCAAGGCACACATCAGGTCTGGTACACAGCATTGCATACATGATAGATCCTATGGCTGAGGCATAGGGAATGACTTTCATTTTCTCTCCATCTTCTGCAGTGGTCGGGCATTGAGTCTTACTCAACTTTATACCTTGTAAAACAGGCAAGAACCCTTTCTTTGACTGATCCATTTTGAACCTTTTCAAAATCTTATCAAGGTATGTGCTTTGTGAAAGTCCAATTAAGCGTCTTGATCTATCTCTATAGATTTTGATGCCTAATATGTAAGCAGCTTCACCGAGGTCTTTCATCGAAAAACTTTTATTCAAGTATCCTTTTATGCTGTTCAGAAATTCTATATCATTTCCAATTAACAATATGTCATCTACATATAATATTAGAAATGCTACAGAGCTCCCACTCACTTTCTTGTAAATACAGGCTTCTCCAAAAGTCTGTATAAAACCATATGCTTTGTTCTTTTCAGATACTTTAGGATGTTTTTGACCGCTGTCCAGTGATCCACTCCTGGATTACTTTGGTACCTCCCTGCTAGACTTATAGCAAGGCACACATCAGGTCTGGTACACAGCATTGCATACATGATAGATCCTATGGCTGAGGCATAGGGAATGACTTTCATTTTCTCTCTATCTTCTGCAGTGGTCGGGCATTGAGTCTTACTCAACTTTATACCTTGTAAAACAGGCAAGAACCCTTTCTTTGACTGATCCATTTTGAACCTTTTCAAAATCTTATCAAGGTATGTGCTTTGTGAAAGTCCAATCAAGCGTCTTGATCTATCTCTATAGATTTTGATGCCTAATATGTAAGCAGCTTCACCGAGGTCTTTCATCGAAAAACTTTTATTCAAGTATCCTTTTATGCTGTTCAGAAATTCTATATCATTTCCAACTAACAATATGTCATCTACATATAATATTAGAAATGCTACAGAGCTCCCACTCACTTTCTTGTAAATACAGGCTTCTCCAAAAGTCTGTATAAAACCATATGCTTTGATCACCTCATCAAAGCGTATATTCCAACTCCGAGATGCTTGCACCAGTCCATAGATGGATCGCTGGAGTTTGCAAACTTTGTTAGCACCTTTTGGATCGACAAAACCTTCTGGTTGCATCATATACAACTCTTCTTTGAGATATCCATTTAGGAATGCAGTTTTGACATCCATTTGCCAGATTTCATAATCATAAAATGCGGCAATTGCTAACATGATTCGGACAGACTTAAGCATCGCTACAGGTGAGAAAGTCTCATCGTAGTCAACTCCTTGAACTTGTCGAAAACCTTTCGCAACAAGTCGAGCTTTGTAAACAGTAACATTACCGTCTGCGTCGGTCTTCCTCTTGAAGATCCATTTATTTTCGATGGCCTGCCGATCATCGGGCAAGTCAACCAAAGTCCATACTTTGTTCTCATACATGGATTCCATCTCAGATTTCATGGCTTCAAGCCATTTTGCGGAATCTGGGCTCATCATCGCTTCCTCATAGTTCGTAGGTTCATCATGGTCCAGTAACATGATTTCCAGAACTGGGTTGCCGTACCACTTTGGTGCGGAACGTACTCTAGTTGATCTACGACGTTCAGTAGAAACTTGATCCGAAGTTTCATGATCATTATCATCAACTTCCTCACTAATTGGTGTAGGAATCACTGGAACAATTTCCTGTGATGTACCATTTTCCAATATGGGAGAAGGTACAATTACCTCATCAAGTTCTACTTTCCTCCCACTCACTTCTTTCGAGAGAAACTCCTTTTCTAGAAAGGATCCGTTCTTAGCAACGAATATTTTGCCTTCGGATCTGTGATAGAAGGTGTACCCAACAGTTTCTTTTGGGTATCCTATGAAGACACATTTTTCCGACTTGGGATCGAGCTTATCAGGTTGAAGTGTTTTCACATAAGCATCGCAGCCCCCAATTTTAAGAAACGACAACTTTGGTTTCTTGCCAAACCACAGTTCATAAGGTGTCGTATCAACGGATTTAGATGGTGCCCTATTTAACGTGAATGCAGCTGTCTCTAAAGCATAACCCCAAAACGATAGTGGTAAATCGGTAAGAGACATCATAGATCGCACCATATCTAATAAAGTACGGTTACGACGTTCGGACACACCATTACGTTGTGGTGTTCCAGGTGGCGTGAGTTGTGAAACTATTCCACATTGTTTCAAATGAAGACCAAACTCGTAACTCAAATATTCTCCTCCACGATCAGATCGTAGGAACTTTATTTTCTTGTTACGATGATTCTCTACTTCACTATGAAATTCTTTGAACTTTTCAAATGTTTCAGACTTGTGTTTCATTAAGTAGATATACCCATATCTGCTCAAATCATCAGTGAAGGTCAGAAAATAACGATACCCGCCGCGAGCATCAACGCTCATTGGTCCACATACATCAATATGTATGATTTCCAACAAATCTGTTGCTCGCTCCATGGTTCCGGAGAACGGAGTTTTAGTCATCTTGCCCATGAGGCATGGTTCGCAAGCACCAAGTGATTCATAATCAAGTGATTCCAAAAGTCCATCTTTATGGAGTTTCTTCATGCGTTTTACACCAATATGACCCAAATGGCAGTGCCACAAATAAGTTGCACTATCATTATTAACCTTGCATCTTTTGGTTTCAATATTATGAATATGTGTATCACTACAATCAAGATCTAGTAAGAATAGACCACTCTTTAAGGGTGCATGACCATAAAAGATATTATTCATAAAAATGGAACAACCATTATTCTCTGATTTAAATGAATAACCGTCTCGCAATAAACAAGATCCAGATATAATGTTCATGCTCAACGCTGGCACCAAATAACAATTATTTAGGTCTAAAACTAATCCCGAAGGTAGATGTAGAGGTAGCGTGCCGACGGCGATCACATCGACTTTGGAACCGTTTCCCACGCGCATCGTCACCTCGTCCTTAGCTAATCTTCGTTTAATCCGTAGTCCCTGTTTCGAGTTACAAATATTAGCAACCGAACCGGTATCAAATACCCAGGTACTACTACGAGCATTAGTAAGGTACACATCAATAACATGTATATCATATATACCTTTGTTCATCTTGCCATCCTTCTTATCCGCCAAATACTTGGGGCAGTTCCGCTTCCAGTGACCAGTTCCCTTGCAGTAGAAGCACTCAGTTTCAGGCTTGGCTCCAGATTTGGGTTTCTTTGTTGAAGTAGCAACTGATTTGCTATTCTTTTTGAAGTTCCCTTTCTTTCCCTTGCCCTTTTTTCTTGAAACCAGTGGTCTTATTAACCATCAACACTTGATGCTCCTTTTTGATTTCTACCTCCGCAGCTTTGAGCATAGCGAAGAGCTCGGGAATAGTCTTTTGCATCCCTTGCATGTTATAGTTCATCACGAAACCTTTATAGCTTGGTGGCAGTGATTGAAGAACTCTATCAATGACACTATCTTCGTCAACATTGCAACCAAGTTGAGTCATATGATTGTAGTACCCAGACATTCTGAGCAAGTGTTCACTGATAGAACTATTCTCCTCCATTTTGCAGCTATAGAACTTATTGGAAATCTCATATTTCTCAATTCGGGCATTTGCTTGAAATATTAACTTCAACTCCTGAAACATCTCATATGCTCCATGACGTTCAAAACATCGTTGAAGTCCCGGTTCTAAGCCGTAAAGCATGGCACACTGAACTATCGTGTAGTCATCAGACCGCGACTGCCAGACGTTCACAGCGTCTGCATCAGCGGCAGGGGGCTTGTCACCTAGCGGTGCTTCAAGGACATAATTCTTCTGTGCAGCAATGAGGATAATCCTCAGGTTACGGACCCAGTCCGTGTAATTGCTACCATCATCTTTCTACTTAGCTTTCTCTAGGAATGCATTAAAATTCAAAGGAACGGTAGCACGGGCCATTGATCTACAACGACATAGATATGCAAAACTATCAGGACTAAGTTCATGATAAATTAAAGTTCAATTTAATCATATTAATTTAAAGAACTCCCACTTAGATAGACATCCCTCTGGTCATCTAAATGATCACGTGATCCAAATCAACTAAACCATGTCCGATCATCACGTGAGATGGAGTAGTTTTCAATGGTGAACATCTTATGTTGATCATATCTACTATATGATTCACGCTCGACCTTTCGGTCTCCAGTGTTCCGAGGCCATATCTGTATATGCTAGGCTCGTCAAGTTTAACCCGAGTATTCTGCGTGTGCAAAACTGGCTTACACCCGTTGTATTTGAACGTAGAGCTTATCACACCCGATCATCATGTGGTGTCTCGGCACGACGAACTTTCGCAACGGTGCATACTCAGGGAGAACACTTATACCTTGAAATTTAGTAAGGGATCATCTTATAATGCTACCGTCGTTCTAAGCAAAATAAGAAGCATAATAAGATAAACATCACATGCAATCAAAATATGTGACATGATATGGCCATCATCATCTTGTGCTTTTGATCTCCATCTCCAAAGCACCGTCATGATCACCTTCGTCACCGGCTTGGCACCTTGATCTCCATCGTAGCATCGTTGTCGTCTCGCCAACTATTGCTTCTACGACTATCGCTACCGCTTAGTGATAAACTAAAGCAATTACATGGCGATTGCATTTCATACAATAAAGCGACAACCATATGGCTCCTGCCAGTTGCCGATAACATTACAAAACATGATCATCTCATACAAAAACGTATAACTCATCATGTCTTGACCATATCACATCACAACATGCCCTGCAAAAACAAGTTAGACGTCCTCTACTTTGTTTGCAAGTTTTACGTGGCTGCTACGGGCTTAGCAAGAACCGTTCTTACCTACGCATACAAAACCACAACGATGTTTCGTCAAGTATGTGCTGTTTTAACCTTCACAAGGACCGGGCGTAGCCACACTTGATTCAGCTAAAGTGAGAGAGACAGACACCCGCCAGTCACCTTTAAGCAACGAGTGCTCGTAACGGTGAAACCAGTCTCGCGTAAGCGTACGCGTAATGTCAGTCCGGGCCGCTTCATCTCACAATACCGCCGAAGCAAAGTATGACATGCTGGTAAGCAGTAAGACTAGTATCGTCCACAATCTTATTGTGTTCTACTCGTGCATATCATCTACGCATAGACCTGGCTCATGATGCCACTGTTGGAGAACGTAGTATTTTCAAAATTTTCCTACGATCACGCAAGATCTATCTACTAGATGCATAGCAACGAGAGGGGAGAGTGTGTCTACATACCCTCGTAGACCGAAAGCGGAAGCGTTTATCAACGCGGTTGATGTAGTCGTGCACCTTCACGATCCGTCCCGATCTAGTACCGAACGTACGGCACCTCCGCGTTCAGCACACGTTCAGCTCGATGACGTCCTCGCCTTCTTGATCCAGCAAGACGGGCGAAGTAGTAGATGAGTTCCGGCAGCACGACGGCGTGGTGACGGTTGTTGATGAAGAACAATCTCTGCAGGGCTTCGCCAAGCACTACAGAAACTAGACGGAGGATAAACTAGAGGGTCGGGGTAGCCGGCACACGGTTTGGTGTATCTTGATGTGTCTTGGGTGCTAGCCCTACCCCTCTATTTATATGTTGAGCCTAGGGGTCGAAACTTGGAGTAAAAGCCTTCACAAAGTCGGTTTCACCCGTAAGGCAAGAGTCCTTCTCGGACTCCAGGACCAGACGCCAGGGTTCCCGGCGTCTGGACCCAGACGCCAGGGACCCTGGCGTCTGGCCCCTGGACTCCGCAAAACTTCCTTTTGCGCTTTCCAAAAACCTTGTGTGCTTTCCCTTTTGGCCCAAATAACGTGTTCTCGTACCCAAACACTTCGGGAAACATCCGGAACCTCTTCCGGTGAATTCCGGAACCCTTCCGGAGGTCAAACACTATTATCTCATATATTAATCTTTATCTCCGGACCATTCCGGAGTTCCTCGTCATGTCCGTGATCACATCCTAGACTCCGAATAACATTCCGTCACCAACAAACATAACTCATTAAATACTATATCGTCAACGAACGTTTAAGCGTGCGGACCCTACGGGTTCGAGAACTATGTAGACATGACCGAGACATCTCTCCGGTCAATAACCAATAGCGGAACCTGGATGCCCATATTGGCTCCTACATATTCTACAAAGATCTTTATCGGTCGAACCGCATAACAACATACGTTGTTCCTTTTGTCAAACGGTATGTTACTTGCCCGAGATTCGATCGTCGGTATCTTTATACCTAGTTCAATCTCGTTGCCGGCAAGTCTCTTTACTCGTTCCGTAACACATCATCTCGTGACTAACTCATTAGTCTTTTGCTTGCAAGGCTTATTGTGATGTGTGTTACCGAGAGGGCCCAGAGATACCTCTCCGACACTCGGAGTGACAAATCCCAATCTTGATCTATGCCAACACCACGAATACTTTCGGAGACACCTGTAGAGCATCTTTATGATCACCCAGTTACGTTGTGACGTTTGATAGCACACAAGGTGTTCCTACGGTATTCGGGAGTTGCATAATCTCATAGTCATAGGAACATGTATAAGTCATGAAGAAAGCAATAGCAGTTAAACTAAACGATCATAGTGCTATGCTAACAGATGGGTCTTGTCCATCACATCATTCTCCTAATGATGTGATCCCGTTGATCAAATGACAACTCATGTCTATGGCTAGGAAACATAACCATCTTTGATCAATGAGCTAGTCTAGTAGAGGCATACTAGGGACATACTGTTTTGTCTATGTATCCACACATGTACTAAGTTTCCGGTTAATACAATTCTAGCATGAATAAAAGACTTTTATCATGATATAAGGAAATACAAATAACATCTTTATTATTGCCTCTAGGGCATATTTCCTTCAGAGGTTGTGCGAACCTGATCCGGCGCTCACGCGGGCGCAACTTTCAGCAACTTCACAAGCTTCATCAACCTCGTCGACTACATCAGCATGCCACCGAAGAAGAAGGCTTCGGAGGTAGGAGGCCCGTCCGCGTCGATCCCACCACCACCAGAACCAACGGTTGGTGGGGTAGACGCTGGCGGAAGGGTGGACGCCGGTGAGGACACTCACGGCGCCGCCAAGTCCAGGGACAAGACGGACGACCGAGCCCACTCCAAGACCTTGGTGTCCGTGCATGCACCGCGCCCCTCTCAGGAGGTGCTGGACCAGCAGCGGCGTGGTACCGGGGGTACCATACGCTTGCTGGGACGTAGCCAAGCCGGCGGGTCACGAGACGCTCAAGGCCAGTGCGCCGGCTCGAGCAAGGCGCGGTCGCCGGGGCGAGAACCTGCTCCTTCTAGCGCTGTTAGAAGTCCGAGCATATCTCGCTCCTCGCACCGCTCGCCACCGCTTCCCTCCTCTCCAGCAGAAGCTCTAGCTAGGGCTCAGCTGCTCCTCGACTTCCCTCCAGCGGCGGACAAAGCCGAAGACTGGAGGGCTACGATCCAGAGCCTCATCGCCTTCGCCAACAATGACACGCCGCAGCAGCCGGCAACATCACGGCCGCGGCAAGTCAGCCAAGCGAAGGCTGATGGAGACAAGACCGCCGGGGGTGCAACTACCGTGCACTCCCCGCCGCAGAAGCAAAAATCGCCGGCTCGCCGGATCAACGTCGACGATGACTCCACGAAGTCGTCGGATCCGCGAGCTCGCCGCGATCAGCGCCAAGTCCTCAACGACAGGCGACAAGAGGACGCTCGAACTCGCATCGAGTGTCGAAGAGAAGCACGACGACAGTCCGACCAGCGCGCTGGGACCGCTGTCGACTTGCACGCGCCCGGTGAACCAGGCGACTTGCCGTATGCGGCAGGTTGCCCTGCGTTCACCCGAGAGCTGCGGCAAGTCCAGTGGCCCAGCATGAAGAACTTCAAGCCCGACGTACCCGAGAAGTACGACGGCAAGACCCATCCCTCGGAGTTCCTCAGCATCTACACCATTGCGGTGCAGGCTGCCGGGGGACGCGACGAGAGGATTCTAGCGAATTACTTTCCGCTTGTGCTTAAGCCAAACGTCAGATCTTGGCTTATGCACTTGCCGGAGAACTCCATCTCTTCTTGGGCAGATCTGTGCCACCAGTTTGTCGGCGCCTTCACGGGCGGCCACAAACCCCACGGCCAGGAGAGCGATCTCCACATTTTTGCCCAGAAGGAGGGAGAGTCCCTACGAAAGTACATCCAGAGGTTCAGCCGCGTTCAGCACAACATCCCGGATGTCCACCCTGCCGCGGTTATCAGCGCGTTCCACCAGAACGTGCGTAACCGCCGGATGAGGGAGGAAATGGCGATGACCAAGATCCAGGACGTCAGCGAGCTTTACGCTCTGGCTGACAAGTGTGCGCGCGCTGAAGAAGGAAGGAGACTCCCCGGAGAGGATACTGGAGCAGGAGGAACGGACAGCGAGGATGCCGCCCCGGCAAGGAAAAACCGGCGGCGGAACAACAAGAAGAAGAAGAACAAGGAAGTACTGGTTGTGGAGAAGTCCGGCAAGGAGGCTGGCAACAAGAAAACTCAGGCTGGTGGCTCCGGCAAGGAGCCTGCCACTGTAGCCGCCGCCGACAAGCAGGACGGCTCCGACAAGCAGTACTGCAAGATCCACCGCACCAAGGGCCACGATCTCCAGAACTGCAAGAGGGTCGAATACCTCGTAGAGCAGCAGAAGGCTGAATACGAGCGACGCGACAAGGAGAAGGCCCAGGGAGGCAGAGGTGAGTCCGGCAAGAAGCGGCTATTCAATGGCCGGGGAGGACGCCGCGGCAAGGCCAAGCAGCGGCAAGGAGATAGACCTTCCCGGGGCCGCGACAAGGATGAAGACGAAGATGACGACGAGGACATGGACGACGGAGACAACGGCGAGCAGGAGTTCCAGAAGGCCACAGAAGTTTTGTGCGTCGATGGAGGTGCCTCTCTGCACACTTCCCACCGCCAACTCAAGCAATGGGTGCGGGAAGTGAATGCAGCTGAGCCACCCGTCGAATCGCGTAAGCTGCTGAAGTGGTCCAGCACGCCCATCATCTTCGACCTTGAGGACCACCCTGACCGCACAACTGCGGTCGGGTGCTTGCCGATGTTGGTTTCACCAACCATCCGCAACCTCAAGGTCACCAAGATGTTGGTCGACGGCGGGGCCGGCCTAAACTTGATCTCCTCTGCTGTAATCCGGAAGCTGCAGATCCCCGACAGCGAGCTCGAAGAAACCGGGACTTTCCAAGGGATTAACCCGGGAAGGAGCAAGCCGAAGGGGAAGATAACATTGCCGGTGACCTTTGGCGGAGAGCTAAACTTCAGGACTGAGAGGATCACCTTCGACGTCGCCGATATCCCATTGCCATACAATGGGATACTTGGCCGTCCTGCGCTCGCCAAGTTCATGGCGGCCTCTCACCATGCATACAACATGCTCAAGATGCCAGGGCCAATAAGCGTCATCTCTGTCCCCGGTGACAAGAAGGACGCGCTTATTTGCGCCGACAAAATCTACCGGGACGCAGCAGCCGCGGCAGACAGCAAGACACTTGCCGCTGAAGCTCCCGGGGGGAAGACCAAGACCAAGTCCGGCAAGAGCTCTGGGGCCCACTCCGGCAAATGCACCTCTTCGGAGTGCTGAGCTGCCGTCGAGGACGCACCATCGAGCTCCACCGGCAAGTGCAAGAAGGGAATGGCAGCTCCACCCGCAACCAAGAAGGTGTCCGCCAAGGAGGACGGCACTGGTGGTACCTTCACCGTTAGTGCTACGCTCAATCACAAATAGGAAAGCGCGCTCGTTGCCTTCCTGCGGGCGAATGTCGACGTGTTTGCATGGCAACCGTCCGACATCCCCGGCGTTCCCAGGAAGGTAATTGAGCACAAGCTTGCTGTTTGCCCTCACGCGCGGCCCGTCAAGCAGAAGGTCAGGAAGCAAGCAGTGGAGCGCCAAGAGTTCATTGCCGAAGAGATCAACAAGTTGGAAGCGGCAGGCCTTGTTAGAGGTGTGCTTCATCCTACGTGGCTGGCCAATCCAGTTGTCGTGCGCAAGGCTAATGGGAAGTGGAGACTTTGTATAGACTTCACTGATGTGAATAAAGCTTGTCCCAAGGATCCATTTCCCTTGCCGCGCATTGACCAGATCGTTGACTCCACGGCCGGATGTGAGTTGCTTTCATTTCTTGACGCATACTCCGGGTATCACCAGATATTCATGGCTGAAGAAGATGAAGAGAAGACCGCATTCATTACTCCATGTGGCACTTACTGTTTCATACGCATGCCCTTTGGACTGAAGAATGCGGGCTCAACATTTACACGGGTGGTCCACACTGCTTTTGAGCCACAGATACACAGGAATGTAGAAGCCTACATGGATGACATAGTGGTCAAGAGCAAGGACAAGGATACCCTGATCCAAGACCTGGATGAGACTTTTGCGAATCTGCGCAAGATACAACTCAAGCTGAACCCCGAGAAGTGCGTCTTCGGAGTCCCCTCCGGCAAGCTTCTCGGGTTCTTTGTGTCCCAGAGGGGGATTGAAGCCAATCCCGACAAGATCAAGGCCATCGAGCAGATCGAAGCTCCGAAGCGCGTCAAGGATGTACGGAGACTTGCTGGTTGTGTGGCTGCCCTCAGCAGGTTCATTTCAAAGTCTGCAGAACGTGCCCTGCCTTTCTTCAGAATCTTGAAAAAGGCAGGTCCTATGAAATGGACTCCGGAAGCGGAGGCAGCGCTGCGGGACTTGAAAAGGTACCTGTCCTCCACTCCTATACTTGTCGCACCTAGGCCGCAAGAGAAGTTGCTGCTATACTTAGCAGCAACCAATCAAGTGGTTAGTGCTGCGTTGGTAGCGGAGAGGGAGGCAGAGGAGGAGCCCACAGCCCCGGCAAGCACATCCAGCGACAAGCAGGGGGCTTCCCCGACAAGCTCTGACCCCGACAAGGACAAGTCTGCGCAGGAACAAGGAGAAGTGCGAAAGAAGATGGTGCAGCGCCCAGTTTATTTTGTAAGTTCCCTCTTGCAGGGGGCTAGATCAAGATACTCTGGGGTGCAGAAGCTGCTTTTCGGCCTCCTCATGGCCTCGAGGAAGTTGTGCCATTACTTCCAAGCACATGAGATAACAGTGGTTACTCGCTTTCCGCTGAAGAGGATATTGCAAAACCCAGAAGCAACAGGTAGGATCGTCGAGTGGGCACTAGAGCTGTCAAGCTTTGGTCTTAAGTTTGAAAGCACATCAACTATACAGAGCAGAGCTTTGGCAGAGTTCATAACGGAATGGACGCCAACACCAGACGAAGAAGTTCAAGAGACAAGCATCCCCGTCAAGGAAGCAAGCAAGGAATGGATAATGTACTTTGATGGTGCCTTCTCGGTGCAAGGCGCCGGTGCAGGTGTGTTACTCATAGCACCCACCGGGGAACACCTCAAGTACATTGTTTAGATGCACTTTCCCAAGGAGCAAGCGACAAACAATACTGCAGAGTATGAAGGTTTGCTTGCCGGCCTCAGAATTGCAGCCGAACTTGGGATCAAGAAGCTGATTGTGCGGGGAGATTCACAGCTGGTGGTCCGAAAAGTAAACAAGAGCTACCAGAGTCCTTTGATGGAAGCTTATGTCGATGAAGTGAGGAAGCTTGAAGAACACTTTGAGGGCCTGCAGATGGAGCACATTCCGAGAGCTCAAAATGATATCGCAGATGGCCTCTCAAAGTGCGCTGCAATGAAGTTACTTGTGGAACCAGGGACCTTCGTGCTCAAGCTAACTCAACCATCCGTTACACCATCAGTTGGGCAGAGCAAGAAAAGAAAGTTGGTCTCCGGTGACTACTTGCCGGCGGATCTTCCTGAAGCCGCCGCCAAGGTACCCAGGATCGACGACCAAGTTGCTGAGGAACAGTCTGCTCCTGCGGACCCAAGGGTTCGTGCAGTTGAAGCAGATGTTCCCGGCAAGTCTTGCCCCGGCAGGCTTGCCGGGGAACGTCCAGCTCCGGCAGAGCCGCAGGTTTTTGCCGTAGAAGCTGACGTTCCTGCAGCAGCACTAATGCCTTTAGTCCTTGTTGTCGAGCCTCAAGCTCCAGCCTGGGCACAGCAAGTTGTCCGTTTCCTTCAAACTGGAGAACTTCCCGAAGAACCAGAAGAGATAGAGAGAATAACCAGGCAGTCAAGTATGTACCAGTTCGTCGGCAATGAACTGTACAGAAGAAGACTCAATGGTGTCAAATTGAAATGCATTTCCCGGGAAGATGGACAGAAGCTGTTGGCAGAGATACACGGAGGCATATGTGGACACCACATTGGTGCAAGAGCACTTGTCGGGAAGGCGTTCCGGCAAGGTTTCTTCTGGCCAGAAGCCCTCCAAGATGCAACTGCACAAGTAACCAAGTGTGAAGCGTGCCTGTTCCATGCCAAGCAAATACACCAGCCAGCTCAAGCTCTCCAGACGATCCCTTTGTCCTGGCCCTTTTTGGTCTGGGGGCTCGACATCCTCGGCCCCTTTCCCCGCGCTGCCGGGGGCTTTGAGTACTTGTACGTTGCTATCGACAAGTTCACAAAGTGGCCGGAAGTGGAACCAGTGAGAAAGGTGACCGCCCAGTCAGCAGTCAGGTTCTTCAGATCGATCGTTTGCCGTTTCGGAATTCCTAACAGGATCATCACCGACAACGGCACATAGTTCACAAGCCGCACCTTCATGCAATACGTCCAAGACCTTGGCGCTAAGGTCTGCTTCGCTTCTGCTGCTCACCCGAGGAGCAATGGTCAAGCGGAAAGGGCAAATGCTGAAGTGCTGCGCGGACTCAAGACAAGAACCTTCGACAGGCTGCACAAGTGCGGAAGAAACTAGATTGAGGAGTTGCCGGCGGCTCTTTGGTCAATCAGGACGACACCAAATCGAGCCACCGGACAGACACCCTTCGCTCTTGTCTATGGAGCGTAGGCAGTTCTCCCCACGGAACTCGTATACGGGTCTCCTCGAGTGCTAGCTTACGATGAGCTTGAGCAAGAGCAGCTGCGGCAAGATGATGCATTGCTCCTCGAGGAGGACCGTCTCCAGGCTGCTGTGCGAGCTGCTCGATACCAGCAAGCTTTGTGTCGCTATCATAGCCGCAAAGTCAAAGCCAGGAGTCTCGAGGAAGGCAACCTTGTTCTTCGGCGCGTTCAGTCCGCCAAGAACTCCAACAAGTTGGCGCCGAAGTGGGAAGGCCCTTATCGTGTGAGACAAGTCACAAGGCCCGGCGCTGTCCGCCTTGAGACCGAAGAAGGCTTACCGGTGAGCAACTCCTGGAACATTGAGCATCTTCGCAAGTTTCACCCATGAGGCGCGGTTGCCGTGATCCGCTCCGGCAACCACCTTTTGTACAAGTCTTGCCGCTGTTGCATGTAAACCTTTGTAAAAAGCCGGGCGCAGACCCCGTGCATCAGTAAAACTTTTGTGCTTCGCACAGCTTGTCGTTTCATGCATTCTTGTTTTCATTGCATGTATTATCTGACACTTTGTGCAGCGCACGGTCCCGGTAAGCGATAACAAGCCGCAAGGCTCCATATCAGTGTTTCCTCCCCTCCACCTTTTTTTTCTCAAGCAGAAGAAGTGTTCCTCGCGCACAAGTTTGCCGGGAGGGAAGGAGACAGTGGTATGGACCAAGTGTTGTTCAAGGAAGACAAGCCTTGCCGAGAAGCAAACAGAACACAAAAGCTAAGTTGCCAAAGTTTGAGCATTCAAAATTTTAAAATTTTTAGTTATCTTCCTTGAACGACCACACTTTGTATGGAAAACCTGTGCGCAGAGGAACCTACCCGTGGCTAGCCGCGCCCTTACTTTGCTTCGAGCATGCTCAACGGCTTAAGTGAGCTGCGACAAGTGTCGCACCCTTATTTCGTTTTCGAGTTCGCTCAGCAACCTAAGTGTGCTGCGACTAGCTGCGGCAAGGTTTCTTGCCGGCAAGGGCATTGCCAGCAGGCTGCTAAGAGTCCCGCACTCAGCGCTCGCGGTAAGGGTCCCTTTGCCGGCAAGTTCCCTAAAAGCGTAAGGTGGAAAGCATACAAAGTGAAGGGATCAAACAAGAGAGATAACACTGCATTGACTATCCAAAATAAAGTTATATTACAAGATAACTTGCCGCTGTTCTAACCAACTACTACCCATGACTTAATCGACAGCGGCAAGGGAAGCAGAAAGGTTGCGGTAGACGATCTTCGTCAACACCCGCTCCATAGTACCATGCAAAGCCGGCGCGCCTCGTTAGCCAGCTGCGTGGGGACCCTCTCCCGTAGTTGCGCGAGGGCCGGCGCCACTCCTCTGAAGAAAAAGCTCAGCTTAGCGCTGTGGGGGAGGCTATCATCGGGGGAGTACACAGGTGCTCCGCCCTCAGCGCCACCATCTCC
Organism: Secale cereale; assembly: GCA_902687465.1. Lineage (NCBI taxonomy): Eukaryota > Viridiplantae > Streptophyta > Magnoliopsida > Poales > Poaceae > Secale > Secale cereale. The sequence continues at coordinate 660,589,942 of LR738713.1, forward strand.
TTGTCGATGTTGGCAGCGGAGGCGACGAGCTCCTCGGTCCACTGCTCCACCGTCCGCTGGAAGTTGTTCTGCGACAGGGCGGCACTGTCCAGCAGCGCCCTTTCAGCCCGGAGATCTTCCTTCAACTTGGACTCCCTGTTCCGGGCCCCGTCAAGCGACTCGGTGAGGGTGGACACCTTCAGCTCCAAGTCTGCGATGGAGTCCTTGGCGTCGTTGAGCTCTTTGCCCTTCTCGGAGAGCTGGACCTGCAGCTCCGAGTGGCTGTGGGCGTCCTTCTCCCTTTCAAGTTTGAGCGCGGCAACCTTCTCCTCGCTCGTTTTCAGACTGAGCTCCAACTGCGCCACCCTCGCCTCCAGGTCCTTCTTGGCGGTCTCTGCGGCAGCAGTGGCGTCCCTCGCCTCCTGCAGAGCCCCGCCAATGGACTGCTCTCGAGCGGTGAGGTCGTCCTCGTGGCTATCGAGGTCGACCTTCCGCTGGTTCAGCGCTCCTTCCCGCCGAGGCAGGTCCTCGGTGGCCAGTCGATGCTGCTCCTCAACCTCGGCCTTCTCGAGGATGAACGCCTGGTGCGCCTCGGCGAGCTCCTCGCGCTCCTCCGCCAAGTTCCGGAGGGCCGCTTGGTTGGCGGTGTGGAGCTCGGCGGCGCGCTTCTCCAAGTCGATGCTAGCCTTGGCGGCCAGAGCCTCTCGGGACTCCAGCTTGGCTTGCCTGGCTCGGTACAAGGCCAGAAGCTGGCGCAGGAGCTGCTCCTCTTCGGGCTCGCTGCTGCTGCCGGGCGCGTCGACAACCTTCAGCCCGGCGGAGGCGAGGACTTCTCCATCGAAGCTCTCCCCCTCCACGGGTTCCCTTGATGAGGACGTCCACGGGACTTGGATGAAGACCCCGTTGGCGGCCTCCAGATAGATACCCGGCCCAGTCGCGGCGGCGGAGGAGTCGGCGGCCGGTGCAGCGTCCAGCGCTCCTGCGGCCTCGGGGCCGTCAGTGCGGTCGCCGGTCTCCTCCCCAGTTGCCGCGTCAGTGGCCGCGGGGGTCTCGTCGGCGGCGGGCTCGTCAGCAGTGGCGGCATCGCCAGCATTGTAGCGCACTTCCTCCTCGGCGACGGTCTCCATCTCCATCGGCTCCGGGGCAAGCGGATCTGGCAACAGAAAAAGAAAAGAAGAATCGTCAAGCAAATATCCAAAAAAGAAGAGTTCAAAAGAAGGAAATTACAAGGGTTTACCTGCGCGGGCCTCTTCAATAACGGGGTCCCTCACCGGGGAGTTCTCCCTTGGCGGCGTAGTAGTGGCCCCCGCCGGCGGAGGGCTGCCGGTGCCTTCCCTTGGCGGGGTGACCTCCCTTGTCGGGGTGCTCGCCCTTGGCGGGGTACTCGCCCTTGGCGGAGTACCCGCCCTTGGCGGAGCACCCTCCCTCGCCGGGGAGTTCCTCCTTGGCGGGGATGGTGGGACAAGCGGCTCATCGGGAGCAGTCTCTTGACGCTCCTGCGGCTGCGGCTCCACTTCTGCACAAGACAACAAGCAAACAAGACATCAATAAGGATAAGAAGCTCAAGCGCGCCCGATAAGCAGAAAGGTGAACAAGGAACTTACGCTGGGGGATGCGCTGGGGGCTGCTCTCTGGAGCAGCCGGCTGGTCCGGCAAGCCTGTCGCGGGCGCATCCCCTGCTGCGGCGACGGGCTCGTCGTCCTCGAGGTCAACCACAGGGATCTTGGCCCTCTTCGCCAGCCTCTGGGTTAGGGTCCTGGAAGCCAAACAAGATCGGAGTTACGCAAAGAGAATTCAAGACAAGAGCAACAAGAATCAATGGAAATAAAAGTTGCAAGTGCTTACTCTTCCTCCTCCTCGTCGGAGCTAAGGGCGGAGAATTCAAATTCCGCCTCGCGCATCCCAGCGCGAGGAGCTGGAGGAGTAGGCTCCCTCGGGCGCTTGGCGGGCTCCGGAGCCGTGGGTTGCGAAGACCCCGCTCCGGTCGTCGCCGAGGACCGAGGGGTAGAAGGAACACCAAAACCGCTTCGGGAAGATCCCCCTCCGCTTGCCGCTGGGACGCGAGGCGCCTCCTTGACGACCTTGCTCGTCGTGGTAGTGCGTGTCGCGCGGCGCTTCGGCTGCTGTCGGGGCGCCGGTTGCTTCACCGTCTCAGTGGTCCTGCGGAGGCGCTTCTTCGGCTGTGGCGGAGGACTTGGTGGCGGCGGAGAGTTCTCCGAGGATGAGGAAAGGTCGTCGAGGTTCAGCGACCCGCCCGAGTCTTCGTCGGAATCGTCCGATTCGATGTTCTCCTCGGCGGGCTCACTGGACTCAGTGCCTTGCCCGGCAGCCTCGCTCGTCCTGGCAGGCTCCCCGGCAGGCTTCCCGGCAGGCCTCAGCAGCTTGAGGATTTCTTCCTCCTCGGCCCGGCTCACTGCATCCGCTGCTTCTGCTTCCTCCACGGTGTACCCGAACTCACCCACGGCCGCCGCTGCAGCGGCCTCCTCCATCATGTTGGCTATGTATGCCACGTCCCGGTCGGTGGTCGCGCGGGTGAGACCTTTCTTCTCGTCGGGGTTGCGCGGCCATTCAACCAGGTTGTCGAAGAAAGTCTGCGCGGTCTCTTCTGAAGGCATCAGCCAGGTGGAGCAACCCCATGGGAGTCGCACTCAGGCATTGCTGCACGGATAGCACTAAGGGCAGAGTTGTTGCATAATGGAACCACTCCGTCCGACGGGGTGAACCACTTCGGGTGCTTGGGGTCATGCTTGAACAGCTCCCGGACCATCCCCTTGAGTTCCAAGACGGTGAAGTTGTAATTCAGCCCGGGGAGCAACCTCATGAAGTCTGCCGCATTGCCGAACTCCCAAGCAGGCCTTTTCCTGTCCTGCAAGGGGGCAATGTGGCTGCGGAGGAAATCCGCCCCGACCTCACCTACAGTAAGGTTGGCGGCCCGGAGGCGAAGGATCCTAGTAAGGGCAATTTGCAGCTTATCGTCCTCCGGGGCCAAGTCACTCCAATCCTTGCCACGCACTATTGCCGCTCGGCGCGGGGAGGTAAACTGCTGGGGTTCATCTTCCATAACCCAGCACCAATCAGCCCTCCACACATCCCACTTGCCGCGGAGCTCTCCAATCAAGTACGCCTCTTTCTTGTTGAGCCTGAAGATCCAAGAGATGCCGCCGGAGAGTGGGGATCCAGACTCTACTCTAGGTGTAAAAAAGTGGCGGAAGAGAGCTACGTTGGGGTGGACCCCGACAAAGTTTTCGCACAAACGTGCGAAAACGGCCAAGGTCAAGACTGCATTCGGGGTGAAATCCAGGAGGTGGAATCCGTATGTGTTCATCACATCGCAGAAAAACTCAGAGTACGGAGGACAAAGACCACAGTGGAAGAACAGAGCGAAGAAGTGGTAACCTCCCGGATACATATCGCAGGCTTCGGCGAGGAGGACCCTGGTGCGCGGGTGAGCCTTCGTCTCCCTCGCCCAGAACAGGTAATACTTGTCCCTCAACTCCCTCGCGCCGAGCCTCGGCGGGAAGACCACCATCCTCTTTCGCATGGCTGCCAGCTTCGCCGCCTTATCGGACTTCTCTTTCTTCGCCTTGTCGCTCTTCGGGGCCATGGCGGGGACGGCGAGGGGGGTCGGCGGTGCTGAGGATGCCGGAGACGGCGGAGGAAGGCTGGAGCTCGGCTCTCTGTCGACCTTTGGGGAGGCGGAGAGCGGCGTGGGTTTCTGGAGATTGAAGACGCAATGAAGCAATGGGGGGAAACTGCCCCTGCTTCCTCTGCTTTTAAGGGGGAAGTGGGGGACGTTCCGCATTTTCCCATTAAAGAAACATGCCATGATCTCTCCCACGACGCCGCAATCGACGCGTGCCGTTAGAGAGGGATGCGGCGGATACGGAGTGGGATGCGGCGCGCCGTGGGCCACGTGTGCCCATGCATTGTTTTGGGCCTGGCCCAACAGCGTCCGGCACCGTGTGTGGCCCAGGCCCGGGGGCTCCTGTCGGCGTACTAAAGTAGGGGTACCTTAGTATCCCGACTTGTGCACGGGCAGTAGCAGCACCCCGCGGTTGGGCTTACCACGCGCCCGCCAAGGCCTGCTCTGGGTCCTATAGAACCATTCAAGAACAAAGTATACAAGTCAGAAGAACAAGGCCCCGGCAAGAGGAGCTTGCCGGGAAGGCTGCTCCAAGCACAAGACCACCCTATTTTCACAGGACCCTGGCAAGAGGAGCTTGCCAGGAAGACCAGAAAACAGCATCTCAGAAGACATATCGTGGCGCACCACGCGCCCCGACAGGACCCGGAGAGCGACAAGCTTCCGGGCCCGGCAAGAGAGCAACCCCGGCAAGGTGCTTGACGGGGAAAGCTTTCACTGTGTGCCCGCGCTCCAGCTCATCTGTCCACGCGTCGCCCTGGGGCCCTTCCAGGGGCACGTGGCGGATGGCTGTGCAGCCTGGGGTACACGGTGGCGAGCCACGGTGACGAGGCCACCATCGTGGCGAACGGAGACGCCCGGACGGACGCTTTTGGGGTGACGGCGACGGGCATTCAATGCCATTGTCCCCCACCGTCAGGGTTAGGTATAGACCACAGTGCATACACTGTACACGCACTGTTACAACTACCACCAATTTTACGTTTTTACCCTTCTCTACGTTGACACCTGTCGGTGACCCCTTTGAGCTATAAAAGGAGGCCCATGCACAACGTAGAGGGGGTTCGGTTCAGAAACTTGATCACTCCCACGCTCGGTGTAGCTAGTACTGTAGATTTTCTTGCTCCCGAGCCAAGAACTCAATACAACCAAGGCAGGAGTAGGGTTTTACGCATCCGTGCGGCCCGAACCTGGGTAAACTGCTTGCGTGTGCCCCTCGATCTGCTCTTCGTGCTCCCTCCGCTCCCTTGCCGTATCGATAAGGGGCTCCGGTCCCATAGGTGTTCGTGGGCGACCAGTTTCCCCGACACAGTGTAGTTTATTGCATAGCATTTATTTGGCAAAGTTTCACATTTTACAAAAGTCGTCTGGTAGCTAGAATGAATAAAAACAGTAGCTAAAGAAATAAAAAGGAGGAAAAGGAAAACGGTTTTGAAAAAGCCCATAGGTGCACTGTGTTGCTCGGCCTGGGTCAAACGATGGAAGGCCCAGCCCAACTTCATCTCCCTCCACCTCTCGCTACAGGAGGCAGAGGGGAGCGTGGCGGCCATCCTGGCCTTCCTAGCCGGCGATGACGCCGTGGCACCCATCCCACGGCCCCCCTGAGGTTAAGAGCAATCTTGCGACCCCAAACCCTAGCATCCCCAGAACCCCCCTTCCTCTCGCCTCACCTCTCTCTTACCCTCTCGGTTCCCCTCATCCGAGCAAGGCCGCCGCCGACGCACCTCCGTCGTCTACGTGCTCCGGAGGCCTCCCCAAGCAAGAGACCGCGTCCAGGAGGACCGCCGCCATCGACTTCGTCCACCCCGAGTACCCAATCGAGCGGATCTGCCGCGTACGCTCGCCATCGAGCTCTTCTTCCTCCATCGGTCATCGTCGTTCGTCTTCGATTTCAGCGTCGTCGGGCCCTCCCCGGGCTCGCCTTGCACCCCTACAGAACCTAGTGAGCACCGCCTCGCCTCCCTATGCTCCTCTATCTTGCGCACGAATTCTAGCTACCTCTCCCGAGAGCTCCGGCACCATCGTCGTCACTGCCGTCAACTTGGCCGCGCCTACGACCACCAAGCTGCCCTGGCCACGCGCCCGCGTGCCTCGCCTCCACCTCGACCCGCTCCTGCCACGCCCTGGCCTCGCCCGCCCGCGTCCGACCAGGTCCAGCCGCGCCGTCCGCCGCTGCCCCTGGCCTCGCCCGCACTGCGTTGGCCTCTGGCCATCGCCGGCCAAGGCCGCCGCTGCCGCCTCCTCCCTCGCCTGCCTCGCAAGCCGCTGCCCCCGCGCGCACGCACCGCCCACCACCGCGCGGCCACCTCCGACGTCCGGTGCCGGCGGCCGCGCCGGCGCCTTCGCGCGCTCGCTACGCTGTGTCCACTCGGGCGGGTTTGCCCGCCCCGCGGCCAGCGCCCGATAGTGCCCGCCCCGCTAGCCCTGGGCCATTGCTAGGCAGGGCCCGGCCCCTTTAAAACAAAAAAAAGAGTTAAAAAAAGTACTAAAAAAATAAATGCATTAATTAATTAATTTAATTAAGTTTACTTAATTAACTTAACTTAATTAACCTACAAATTAAACTGGTTAATTGTTAGTTAGCTAACAACCTATGACAGACGGGCCCCGCTGGTCAGTTTGACCGGTCAGCGGTCAAAGTTGACCGCTGACGTCATGCTGACATCACCTATCACTGTTCTGGATAATGTTAGATTTAAATTAATTAATTAAATTCCAGAAATTAATAAAACCTTTAGAAAATCATATCTTTTAAACCGTAACTCGGATGAAAATACATTGTACATGAAAGTTGCTCAGAACGACGAGACGAATCCGAATACGCGGTCCGTTCGTCCGCCACACATCTCTATCATACCGAACATGCAACATTCCCCCTCTGTTTCATCTGACTGAAAATGCCTAACACCGGGAATACTTTCCCGGATGTTATTTCCTCTTCACCTGTATCACCGAGCACCGCGTTAGGTCACACGTAGCACCGCCTTTTGCAATGTTATGCTTTGTGATGCTATTGTTTGCTCTGCTATTTATTTGTTTCCCCTTCGTTGCTTATTTTCGATAGACTCTGATACTGTGATAGACCCCGAGACCATTGATGCTTCGGTGTTCGACTACGGCTACGCTTCCGAAGATTCCTTTCGTCTGCAGGGCTTCCAGGCAAGCCCCCCCCCCCCCTTTGATCACCAGATATCGCCTATTCTTCTTTCTACTGCTTGCATTAGAGTAGTGTAGCATGTTACTGTTCGATTACTCCTATTCTGTTGCATAGCCTGTCGTTGCTGCTACAACTGTTGATACCTGTACCCGCCATCCTAATGCTTAGTATAGGATGCTAGTATTCCATCAGTGGCCTTCATTCTTGTCCGTCTGCCATGCTATACCGTCGGGTCGTGATCACTCGGGTGGTGATCACGGGTATATACTATTTACATACTTTACATACACATGATGATGATGCGGAGATGGGGGCTGAAGGGGCAGGTGGTTCCACCCAGGTAGTGGTGGACATGGGTTCCCGACAGCCCCCTGATGGTTACTTTGTGGCGGAGCGACAGGGTGGGTTGCGACCACCTAGGAGACAGGTGGGCCTGGCCCTGGTCGTTGTCCGCGGTTATTTCATAATAACACGTTTAACGGGATCTTGGTATTTGATCTAAGTCTGGCCATTTGGTCTATACGCACTAACCAGCTACGTGGAAATAGTTATGGGTACTCAACGTCGTGGTATCAGCCGAAGCCTTCTTGACGTCAGCGACTTAGCGGCGCGCGCCGGATTGGACTGGAAAGCCTACTCTGGTATTAGGAGAGGCTAGGTCTGCTTACTAGCCGCCCTCGCAACGCGCAGGTGTGCATTGGGCGATGGGCCCAGATCCCCGTGCGCTTAGGGTTTAGACCGGCGTGCTGACCTCTCTGTTGTGCTTAGGTAGGGATGCGACGTGTTGATCTTACGAGGCCGGGCATGACCCTGGAAAGTGTGTCCGGCCAAATGGGATCGAGCGTGCTAGGATATGTGGTGCACCCCTGCAGGGAAGTTAATCTATTCGAATAGCCGTGTCCCTTGGTAAAAGGACGATCCGGAGTTGTACTCTAACCTCATGACAACTAGAACTGGATACTTAATTAAAACACACCCAGACAAGTTCCAGATACAACCCGGTGATCGCTTTCCCACAGGGCGACGAGGGGAGGATCGCCGGGTAGGATTATGCTATACGATGTTACTTGGTGAACTCTTCAGCTACTCAAGACGGAGGCTGTCAGGAGCTTTGATACTAGTTACTTCCATCTATTCTCTCCTACTGCTGCAAGATGGAGATGGCCAGAAGTGTTGTCTTCGATTGGATTAGCTACCCCCCCTTATTCTGGCTTTCTGCAGTTTAGTCCACAGATATTACCCCTTTACACTTATATCATTGCATATGTAGTGTAGATCCTTGCTTGTGAGTACTTTGGATGAGTACTCACGGTTGCTTTGCTCCCCCTTTTCCCCCTTCTTTCTTCTTTCTGGTTGACGCAACCAGATGGTGGAGTCCAGGAGCCAGAGGATCCCGACGATGTTTCTACGTGGAGTTCGGCTTCGAGGAGTAGTTAGGAGGTCCCAGGCAGGAGGCCTTGCCTTTTCGATCGTTGTTACTTTTGTGCTAGCCTTCTTAAGGCAAACTTGTTTAACTTATGTCTGTACTCTGACATTGTTGCTTCCGCTGATTCTTGTGTTTTCGAGCTTATGTATTCGAGCCCTCGAGGCCCCTGGCTTGTAATATAAAGCTTGTATTATTTTGATTTGTGTCTAGAGTTGTGTTGTGATATCTTCTAGTGAGTCCCTGATCTTGGTCGTACACATTTGCGTGCATGATTAGTGTACGGACAAATCGGGGGCGTCACAGCAGCTCCTGCTTTGAGTTACAAATATGAGCAACTGCACTGGTATCAAATACCCAGGAGCTACTACGAGCGCTGGTAAGGTACACATCAATAACATGTATATCACATATACCTTTTGTTGGGGAACGTTGCATGGAAAACAAAAATTTTTCTCTACGTTCACCAAGATCAATCTAGTAGATGCAACTACGAGGGGAGAGTAGGATCCACATACCCTTGTAGATCGCTAAGCGGAAGCGTTAAGAACGCGGTTGATGGAGTCGTACTCGCCGCGATTCAGATCGCCGAAGATCCTAGCACCGAAGCAACGGTGCCTCCGCGTTCTTCACACGTACGGCTCGGGGACGTCTCCTCCTTCTTGATCCAGCAAGGGGTGGAGGAGAGGTTGATGGAGAGACCGGCAGCACGACGGCGTGGTGGTGATGGTGGAGGAGGATTCCAGTAGGGCTTCGCCTAAGCACCGCGGGAGATGAAGATGTTATGGGAGAGGGAGGGCAGCACCGAGGCACAAACGTGTGTTGGCTGCCCTCCCTCTACCTCTCTATATATAGGGGGAAGGAGGAGAGGGGGCGCCCTAGGGTTTCCCCTAGGGGGGCCGGCGGCCAGGGCAGAGGGGGGCGGCGGCCAAGGGCCAGGCCCTAGGGTTTCCCCCCCTAGGTGCCTTGCCCCCCAAGCCAGGGGGGGTGCGGCAGCCCTAGGAGGGTCCACCTCCCCTTGCGCATGAGGAGAGGGCCCAGGGGGGGGGCGCACAGCCCTATGAGGGCTGTGGTGTCCCCCCTTGTGGCCCATTAGGCCCAGAACCACTTCCGGGACCCCCGAAACCCTTTTCGGTAATCCGCCGATTTCTCGATGCTCCCCAGAACACTTCCGGACTCCGAAACCTTTCATCCTATATATCAATCTTCGTCCCCGGACCATTCCGGAGACCCTCGTCACGTCCGGGATCTCATCCGGGACTCCGAACAACCTTCGGTAACCATGCACTGTTCTCACTAACAACCCTAGCGTCACCGAACCTTAAGTGTGTAGACCCTGCGGGTTCGGAAACCATGTAGACATGACCGAGACACTCCCAGGTCAATAACCAATAGCGGGATCTGGATACCCATATTGGTTCCCACATGTTTCTCGATGATCTCATCGGATGAACCACGATGTCAAGGATTCAAGCAATCCCGTATACAGTTCCCTTTGTCTCGTCGGTATGTTACTTGCCCGAGATTCGATCGTCGGTATCTCTATACCTAGTTCAATCTCGTTACCGGCAAGTCTCTTTACTCGTTACCGTAATACATAATCCCGTGACCAACTACTTAGTCACTTTGAGCTCATTGAGATGACGTATTACTGAGTGGGCCCGGAGATACCTCTCCGTCACACGGAGTGACAAATCCCAGTCTCGATCCATGTCAACTCAACAGACACCCTCGGAGATACCTGTAGAGTACCTTTATAGTCACCCAGTTACGTTGTGACGTTTGGCACACACAAAGCACTCCTACGGTGTCAGTGAGTTACATGATCTCATGGTCATAGGAACTTATACTTGACATGCAGAAAACTATAGCGATAACTGACACGATCAAAAGCTATGTTTAACGTTTGGGTCTCGTCCATCACATCATTCTCCTAATGATGTGATCCCGTTATCAAATGACAACTCATGTCTATGACCTGGAAACCGCGGTCATCTTTGATCAACGAGCTAGTCCTGTAGAGGCTCACTAGGGACACAAAGTCTGTCTATTCATCCACACATGTATTTGAGTTTCCAATCAATACAGTTATAGCATGGATATTAAACGATTATCATGAACAAGGAAATATAATAATAACTCTTTTATTATTGCCTCTAGGGCATATTTCCAACAGTCTCCCACTTGCACTAGAGTCAATAATCTAGCATTACAAGGTAATGAATCTAACACCCATAGAGTCTTGGTGTTGATCATGCTTAGCCCGTGGAAGAGGCTTAGTCAACGGATCTGCAACATTCAAATCCGTGTGTACTTTGCAAATATTTATGTCCTCCTCCTTGACCGAATCGCGGATGGAATTGAAGCGTCGCTTTATGTGTCTGGTCCTCTTGTGAAACCTTGGTTCCTTGGCTAGAGCAATGGCACCAGTGTTGTCACAGAACAGAGTCATTGGGTTCAATGCACTAGGCACAACTCCAAGATCTGTCATGAACTCCTTCATCCAGACACCTTCCTTTGCCGCCTCCGAGGCAGCTATATACTCCGCTTCACATGTAGAATCAGCTACCACGCTCTGCTTGGAACTGCACCAGCTTACCGCTCCCCCGTTGAGAATATATACGTATCCGGTTTGAGACTTAGAGTCATCCGGATCAGTGTCAAAGCTTGCATCGACGTAACCCTTTACGACGAGCTCTTGATCACCTCCATAAACGAGAAACATCTCCTTAGTCCTTTTCAGGTACTTTAGGATATTCTTGACCGCTGTCCAGTGATCCATACCAGGCTTACTTTGAAACCTTCCGGCCATACTTATGGCAAGGCTGACATCTGGTCTTGTGCACAGCATTGCATACATGATAGAGCCTATGGCTGAAGCATAGGGGACGACACTCATCTTTTCTCTATCTTCCGCAGTCACTGGGCATTGAGTCTTACTCAACTTTGTACCTTGCAATACCGGCAAGAACCCCTTCTTGGATTGATCCATTTTGAACTTCTTCAAAACTTTATCAAGGTATGTACTTTGTGAAAGTCCTATCAAGCGTCTTGATTTATCTCTATAGATCTTGATGCCCAATATGAAAGCAGCTTCACCGAGATCCTTCATCGAAAAACTCTTGTTCAAATACCCCTTCACGCTATCCAAAAATTCTATATTGTTTCCAATCAGCAATATGTCATCCACATATAATATTAGAAACGCTATAGAGCTACCACTCACTTTCTTGTAAATACAAGCTTCATTGTAAACTTGTATAAACCCAAACGCTTTGATCACCTCATCAAAGCGAAGATTCCAACTCCGAGATGCCTGCACCAGCCCATAAATGGAACGCTGAAGCCTGCATACTTTGTCAGCATTCTCTGGATCGACAAAACCTTCCGGTTGCATCATATACAACTCTTCCTTAAGAAAACCGTTAAGGAACGCTGTTTTGACATCCATCTGCCAAATTTCATAATCGAAATATGCAGCTATTGCTAACATGATTCGGACGGATTTAAGCATCGCTACGGGTGAGAAAGTCTCATCGTAGTCAATCCCTTGAACTTGTGAAAAACCCTTTGCCACAAGTCGAGCTTTATACACGGTGACATTACCGTCAGCGTCCGTCTTCCTCTTAAAAATCCATTTATTCTGAATGGCCTTCCGCCCTTCAGGTAATACTTCCAAAGTCCATACTTTGTTTTCATACATGGATCCCATCTCGGATTTCATGGCCTCTAACCATTTGTCGGAATCCGGGCCCACCATCGCTTCTCCATAGCTCGTAGGTTCACAGTTGTCTAACAACATGACCTCCAAGATAGGGTTACCATACCACTCAGGTGCAGTGCGTACCCTTGTCGACCTACGAGGTTCGGTAGTAACTTGATCAGAAGCTATTTGATCATCATCATTGGCTTCCTCTTCAACATCTGCAGGCTCCACAAAAACATCTTTCTGTGCTGCGCTACTCTCTGGTTGAAGCAGAGGTTCAATAACCTCATCAAGTTCTACCTTCCTCCCACTCAATTCTTTCGAGAGAAACTCTTTCTCGAGAAAGGACCCGTTCTTAGCGACAAACACTTTGCCCTCGGATCTGAGATAGAAGGTGTACCCAACTGTTTCTTTTGGGTATCCTATGAAGACACATTTGTTCGCTTTGGGTTCGAGCTTTTCTGGCTGAAGCCTTTTGACATAAGCATCGCAACCCCAAACCTTGAGAAAAGACAACTTAGGTTTCTTACCAAACCATAGTTCATACGGTGTTGTCTCAACGGACTTAGATGGAGCCCTATTTAAAGTGAATGCAGCTGTCTCTAACGCATATCCCCAAAACGATAGTGGCAAATCGGCAAGAGACATCATAGAACGTACCATATCTAATAGTGTTCGATTACGACGTTCGGACACACCATTACGCTGTGGTGTTCCAGGTGGCGTCAACTGTGAAATAATTCCACATTTTCTTAAGTGATCACCAAACTCATAACTCAGATATTCTCCCCCTCGATCAGATCGTAGGAACTTGATCTTCTTGTTACGATGATTTTCAACTTCACTCTGAAATTGCTTGAACTTTTCAAAAGTTTCAGACTTATGCTTCATCAAGTAAATATACCCATATCTACTTAAGTCGTCAGTGAAGGTGAGAAAATAACGATATCCACCGCGCGCCGTTACACTCATCGGACCGCACACATCAGTATGTATGATTTCCAATAAGTCACTTGCCCGTTCCATTGTCCCTGAAAACGGGGTCCTTGTCATCTTGCCCATGAGGCACGGCTCGCACGTGTCAAGTGATTCAAAATCAAGAGACTCCAAAAGTCCATCAGCATGGAGCTTCCTCATGCGTTTCACGCCGATATGACCCAGACGGCAGTGCCACAAGAAAGTGGTATTATCATTATCAACTCTACATCTTTTGGCATCAATGTTATGAACATGTGTATCATCACTATCGAGATTCAATAAGAATAAACCCCTAACTTCGGGTGCATGACCATAAAAGATATTACTCATATAAATAGAACAACAATTATTCTCTGACTTAAATGAGTAACCGTCTCGCAATAAACAAGATCCAGATATAATGTTCATGCTTAACGCAGGCACTAAATAACAATTATTCAGGTTCATAACTAATCCCGATGGTAATCGAAGAGCGAGCGTGCCGACGGCGATCACATCAACCTTGGAACCATTTCCCACGCGCATCGTCACTTCGTCCTTCGCCAGCCTCCGTTTATTCCGCAGTTCCTGTTTAGAGTTGCAAATGTGAGCAACCAAACCGGTATCAAATACCCAGGCACTACAATGAGAGTTGGTAAGGTACACATCAATAACATGTATATCACATATACCTTTGTTGTTGTTGGCCCCCTTCTTGTCCGCCAGATACTTGGGGCAGTTCCGCTTCCAGTGGCCGTTCCCCTTGCAATAGAAACACTCAGTCTCTGGCTTGGGCCCAGCCTTGGGTTTCTTCACTGGATTAGCAACTGCTTTGCCACCCTTCTTAGAGTTACCCTTCTTGCCCTTGCCATTCTTCTTGAAACTGGTGGTTTTATTGACCATCAACACTTGATACTCCTTCTGGATGTCTGCCTCAGCGACTTTCAGCATTGAAAACAGCTCGGCGATGGTTTTATTCATCCCTTGCATGTTGTACTGCTGCACGAAGCTCTTGTAGCTTGGCGGGAGTGACTGGAGAATTCTGTCAATGATAGCCTCATCTGGGAACACAAGTCCCAGATCAGCTATGCGGGTATAGTACCCAGACATCTTCAGTAAGTGTTCACTGACAGACGAATTCTCCTCCATCTTGCAAGCAAAGAATTTATCGGTGGTCTCATACCTCTCGATCTTAGCATTCTTTTCAAAGATGAACTTCAACTCCTGGTACATCTCATATGCACCATGACGTTCAAAACGCCTTTGAAGTCCTCCTTCCAAGCCGTACAACATGGCACACTGCACTATCGAATAGTCATCCGAACGCGACTGCCAGACGTTCAAAACGTCTGCAGGGGCTGTAGGAGCGGGGGGGGGGTCACCTAGCGGTGCATTTAGGACATAAACCTTTTGGGCAGCTGTGAGGATGATCCTCAGATTGCGGAGCCAGTCCACAAAGTTGCTCCCATCATCTTTCAGTTTAGCTTTCTCTATGAACGCATTAAAATTCAGGGGAGCTACTGCGCGAGCCATCTACAACAAAAGATTTGCAAAGACATTTTAGACTATTGTTCATGATAAGTGAGTTATTACCTAATCAAATTAATTATAACTCCCACTCAAATTGACATCCCTCTGGTCATTCGAGCGTGACATGATCCAAATTCACCAACCCAAGTCCGATCATCACGTGAGATGAGGTGGTGTCAATGGTGAACATCAACATGTTGATCATATCTACTATATGACTCATGCTCGACCTTTCGGTCCTCCGTGTTCCGAGGCCATGTCTGTACATGCTAGGCTCGTCAAGTCTAACCCGAGTGTTCTGCATGTGCAAAACTGGCTTGCACCCGTTGTATGCGAACGTAGAGTCTATCACACCCGATCATCACGTGGTGCTTCGAAACGACGAACCTTCGCAACGGCGCACACTCGGGGGGAACACAATTTTATCTTGAAATTTTAGTGAAGGATCATCTTATAATGCTACCGTCGTCCTAAGCAAAATAAGATGCATAAAACGATTAACATCACATGCAAATCATAAGTGACATGATATGGCCATCAACTCGTGCTTTTGATCTCCATCTCCAAAGCACCGGCATGATCTCCATCGTCACCGGTGCCACACCATGATCTCCATCATCATGATCTCCATCATCGTGTCGCCATCGGGGTTGTCGCGCGCCCACCATGCTCTTACTACTATTGCTACCGTTTAGCGATAAAGTAAAGCATTACAAAGCGCTTAATGATTGACACGCAGGTCATACAAAAATTAAAGACAACCCTATGGCTCCTTCCGGTTGCCGTATGCATCGACATGCAAGTCGATATTAACTATTACAACATGATCATCTCATACATCAAATATATCTCATCATGTCATTGGCCATATCATATCACATACATACCCTGCAAAAACAAGTTAGACGTCCTCTAATTTGTTGTTGCATGTTTTACGTGGCTGCTATGGGTATCTAGCAAGAACGCTTCTTACCTACGCAAAGCCACAACGGTGATATTCAAGTTGCTATTTAACCTTCTACAAGGACCGCCTTGTTCTATTCCGATTCAACTAAGATAGGAGAGACAGACACCCGCCAGCCATCTTATGCAACAAAAGTCACATGTCTGTCGATGGAACCGGTCTCATGTACGTGGACATGTAAAGTTGGTCCGGGCCGCTTCATCCCATAATACCGCTGAATCAATAAAGACTAAGGAGGGCAGCAATTTAAACATCAACGCCCACAAACCCTTTTGTGTTCTACTCGAGAAAGCATCTACGCAAGATCCTAGCTCATGATGCCACTGTTGGGGAACGTTGCATGGAAAACAAAAAATTTTCTCTACGTTCACCAAGATCAATCTAGTAGATGCAACTACGAGGGGAGAGTTGGATCCACGTACCCTTGTAGATCGCTAAGCGGAAGCGTTAAGAACGCGGTTGATGGAGTCGTACTCGCCGCGATTCAGATCGCTGAAGATCCAAGCACCGAAGCAACGGTGCCTCCGCGTTCTTCACACGTACGGCTCGGGGACGTCTCCTCCTTCTTGATCCAGCAAGAGGTGGAGGAGAGGTTGATGGAGAGACCGGCAGCACGACGGCGTGGTGGTGATGGTGGAGGAGGATTCCAGCAGGGCTTCGCCTAAGCACCGCGGGAGATGAAGATGTTATGGGAGAGGGAGGGCAGCACCGAGGCACAAACGTGTGTTGGCTGCCCTCCCTCTACCTCTCTATATATAGGGGGAAGGAGGAGAGGGGGGCGCCCTAGGGTTTCCCCTAGGGGGGCCGGCGGCCAGGGCAGAGGGGGGCGGCGGCCAAGGGCCAGGCCCTAGGGTTTCCCCCCCTAGGTGCCTTGCCCCCCAAGCCAGGGGGGGTGCGGCAGCCCTAGGAGGGTCCACCTCCCCTTGCGCATGAGGAGAGGGCCCAGGGGGGGGCGCACAGCCCTATGAGGGCTGTGGTGTCCCCCCTTGTGGCCCATTAGGCCCAGAACCACTTCCGGGTCCCCCGAAACCCTTTTCGGTAATCCGCCGATTTCCCGATGCTCCCCGGAACACTTCCGGACTCCGAAACCTTTCATCCTATATATCAATCTTCGTCCCCGGACCATTCCGGAGACCCTCGTCACGTCCGGGATCTCATCCGGGACTCCGAACAACCTTCGGTAACCATGCACTGTTCTCACTAACAACCCTAGCGTCACCGAACCTTAAGTGTGTAGACCCTGCGGGTTCGGAAACCATGTAGACATGACCGAGACACTCCCAGGTCAATAACCAATAGCGGGATCTGGATACCCATATTGGTTCCCACATGTTTCTCGATGATCTCATCGGATGAACCACGATGTCAAGGATTCAAGCAATCCCGTATACAGTTCCCTTTGTCTCGTCGGTATGTTACTTGCCCGAGATTCGATCGTCGGTATCTCTATACCTAGTTCAATCTCGTTACCGGCAAGTCTCTTTACTCGTTACCGTAATACATAATCCCGTGACCAACTACTTAGTCACTTTGAGCTCATTGAGATGATGTATTACCGAGTGGGCCCGGAGATACCTCTCCGTCACACG
Organism: Secale cereale; assembly: GCA_902687465.1. Lineage (NCBI taxonomy): Eukaryota > Viridiplantae > Streptophyta > Magnoliopsida > Poales > Poaceae > Secale > Secale cereale. The sequence goes on from LR738713.1 coordinate 660,606,890, forward strand.
GAGTGACAAATCCCAGTCTCGATCCATGTCAACTCAACAGACACCCTCGGAGATACCTGTAGAGTACCTTTATAGTCACCCAGTTACGTTGTGACGTTTGGCACACACAAAGCACTCCTACGGTGTCAGTGAGTTACATGACCTCATGGTCATAGGAACTTATACTTGACATGCAGAAAACTATAGCGATAACTGACACGATCAAAAGCTATGTTTAACGTTTGGGTCTCGTCCATCACATCATTCTCCTAATGATGTGATCCCGTTATCAAATGACAACTCATGTCTATGACCTGGAAACCGCGGTCATCTTTGATCAACGAGCTAGTCCTGTAGAGGCTCACTAGGGACACAAAGTCTGTCTATTCATCCACACATGTATTTGAGTTTCCAATCAATACAGTTATAGCATGGATAATAAACGATTATCATGAACAAGGAAATATAATAATAACTCTTTTATTATTGCCTCTAGGGCATATTTCCAACACCTTTGACGTTGCCGACCTTCTTATCTGCTAAGTATTTGGGGCAGTTTCGCTTCCAGTGACATGTTCCCTTGCAATAAAAGCACTCAGTCTCAGGCTTGGGTCCATTCTTTGGCTTCTTCCCGGCAACTGGCTTACTGGGCGCGGCAACTCCTTTGCTGTCCTTCTTGAAGTTCTTTTTACCCTTGCCTTTCTTGAACTTAGTGGTTTTATTCACCATCAACACTTGATGCTCTTTCTTGATCTCCACCTCCGCTGATTTCAGCATTGAATACACTTCGGGAATGGACTTCTCCATCCCATGCATATTGAAGTGCATCACGAAGCTCTTGTAGCTAGGTGGGAGCGACTGAAGGATTCTATCAACGACTGCTTCATCTGGGAGATTAATTCCCAACTGAGACAAGCGATTGTGCAACCCAGACAATTTGAGTATGTGCTCGCTGACAAAACTATTCTCCTCCATCTTACAACTGTAGAATGCGTCGGAGACGTCATATCTCTCGACTCGGGCATGAGCTTGGAAAACCATTTTCAGCTCTTGGAACATCTCATATGCTCCGTGGTGCTCAAAACGCTTTTGGAGCCCCGATTATAGATGTAAAGCATGCCGCACTGAACCAGGGAGTAATCATCACAACACGACTGCCAAGCGTTCATAACGTCTTGGTTTGCTGGGGCGGGAGTGTCACCTAGCGGTGCTTCAAGGACATATGTTTTCTTGGCAGCTATGAGGATAATCCTCAAGTTACAGACCCGGTCCGTATAGTTGCTATCATCGTCTTTCAGCTTGGTTTTCTCTAGGAACGCGTTGAAGTTGAGGGTAACATGAGCGTGGGCCATTTGATCTACAAGACAATTTGTAAAGATTTAGACTATGTTCATGACAATTAAGTTCATCTAAACAAATTTAATGAACTCCCACTCAGATAGACATCTCTCTAGTCATCTAAGTGATACATGATCCGAATCGACTAGGCCGTGTCCGATCATCACGTGAGACGGACTAGTCATCAACGGTGAACATATTCATGTTGATCGCATCTTCTATAGACTCATGTTTGACCTTTCGGTCTTCTGTGTTCCGAGGCCATGTCTGTACATGTTAGGCTCGTCAAGTGAACCCTAAGTGTATTGCGTGTGTAAATCTGGCTTACACCCGTTGTATGCGAACGTTAGAGCCTATCACACCCGATCATCATGTGGTGCTTCGGAACAACGAACCTTAGCAACGGTGCACAGTTAGGGGGAACACAATTCTTGAAATTTTAGTGAGAGATCATCTTATTTACTACCATCGTTCTAAGAAAATAAGATGTAAAAACATGATAAACATCACATGCAATCAAATAGTGACATGATATGGCCAATATCATTTTGCTCCTTTGATCTTCATCTTCGGGGCTCCATGATCATCATCGTCACCGGCATGACACCATGATCTCCATCATCATGATCTCCATCATTGTGTCTTCACGAAGTCGTCTCGCCAAACATTACATCTACTACTATGGCTAACGTTTAGCAATAAAGTAAAGTAATTACATGGCGTTATTCAGTGACACGCAGGTCATACAATAAATAAGACAACTCCTATGGCTCCTGCAGGTTGTCATACTCATCGACATGCAAGTCGTGATTCCTATTACAAGAACATGATCAATCTCATACATCACATATATATCATTCATCACATCCTCTTTGGCCATATCACATCACACGGCACATGCTGCAAGAACAAGTTAGACATCCTCTAATTGTTGTTGCAAGTTTTTACATGGCTTCTATAGGTTTCTAGCAAGAACGTTTCTTACCTACGCCAAAACCACAATGCGATATGCCAATTTCTATTTACACTTCATAAGGACCCTTTTCATCGAATCCGATCCGGCTAAAGTGGGAGAGACTGTCATCCGCTAGCCACCTTATGCAACTAGTGCATGTTAGTCAGTGGAACCTGTCTCACATAAGCGTACGTGTAAGGTCGGTCCGGGCCGCTTCATCCCATGATGCCGCCGAATCAAGATAAGACTAGTAGCGACAAGAGAATTGAACAAATCTATGCCCACAACTGCTTTGTGTTCTACTCGTGCAAGATACTATGCATAGACCTGGCTCTGATACCACTGTTGGGGAAGGTAGCAGAAATCAAAAAAATTCTACGCTTCACCAAGATCAATCTATGGAGTCATCTAGCAACGAGGGAGAGGGGAGTGCATATACATACCCTTGTAGATCGTGAGCGGAAGCGTTCAAGAGAACGTGGATGATGGAGTCGTACTCGTCGTGATCCAAATCACCGATGATCCTAGCGCCGAACGGACGGCACCTCCGTGTTCAACACACGTACGGAACAACGATGTCTCCTCCTTCTTGATCCAGCAAGGGGGGAGGAGAAGTTGATGGAGATCTAGCAGCACGACGGCGTGGTGGTGGATGCAGCGGTATTTCAGCAGGGCTTCACCAAGCAGCACTGGAGGAGGAAAGGGTGTCACTGGAGGGAGAGGGAGGTGCCAGGGTATGGGTGCGGCTACCCTCCCTCCCCCCACTATATATAGGGGTCCTGGGGGGCGTCGGCCCTAGGAGATCCAATCTCCTAGGGGGGCGGCGGCCACGGGGGACTTGCCCTTCCAAGCAGGTGGGGCACCCCCCACCCCTAGGGTTTCCAACCCTAGGCGCAGGGGGGCGCACTAGCCCACTATGGGCTGGTTCCCTTCCCCTTTCAACCCATGGGGCCCTCCGAGATAGGTGGCCCCACCCGGTGGACCCCCGGGACCCTTCCGGTGGTCCCGGTACAATACCGGTGACCCCCGAAATTCTCCCGATGGCCGAAACTGGACTTCATATATATAAATATTTACCTCTGGACCATTACAGAACTGCTCGTGATGTCCGAGATCTCATCCGGGACTCCGAACAACATTCGGATTACCGCATGCATATATCTCTACAACCCTAGCGTCACTGAACCTTAAGTGTGTAGACCCTACGGATTCGGGAGACATGTAGACATGACCGAGATGACTCTCCCGTCAATAACCAACAGCAGGATCTGGATACCCATGTTGGTTCCTACATGCTCCTCAATGATCTCATCGGACGAACCACGATGTTAAGGATTCAATCAATCCCGTATACAATTCCCTTTGTCTATCGGTATAGTACTTGCCCGAGATTCGATCGTCGGTATACCGATACCTTGTTCAATCTCATCATGGCAAGTCTATTTACTCGTTCTGTAATACATCATCCCGTGACCAACACCTTAGTCACATTGAGCTCATTATGATGATGTCTTACCGAGTGGGCCCAGATATACCTCTCCGTCATACGGAGTGACAAATCCCAGTCTCGGTTCGTGCCAACCCAACAGATACTTTTGGAGATAGCCACCCAGTTACGTTGTGACGTTTGGCACACCCAAAGTATTCCTACGGTATCCGGGAGTTGCATAACCTCATGGTCTAAGGAAAAGATACTTGACATTGGAAAAGCTTTAGCATTACGAACTATACGATCTTGTGCTAGGCTTAGGATTGGGTCTTGTCCATCACATCATTCTCCTAATGATGTGATCCCGTTATCAATGACATCTAATGTCCATGGTCAGGAAACCGTAACCATCTGTTGACCAACGAGCTAGTAACTAGAGGTTTACCAAGGACATGTTGTGGTCTATGTATTCACACATGTATCACTGTTTCCGAATAATATAATTCAAGCATGAATAACAGACAATTATATGAACATGGAAATATAATAATAACCATTTTATTATTGCCTCTAGGGCATATTTCCAACAGTTATAGACTTATAGTCAATGGTAAGGTGTGTGATTCATAATAATGAGTTGGGGCCTACTTCAACCCTTCAAAGGTGTGAGACAAGGGGATTCACTCCTCCCACACCCCTCCTTTTAACATTGTATTCACGCTCTTTCTTACCTTATTCACAAAGGAAAAACAATTGTTTGATCGAACGGATGGCCCCTAGCCATTAGGAAGGAAAATGGGCATAAATTCTTGCAACATAGACGATGATTCTTGATGCCGGATTAAGTTTCAGGGTGTGTGAAAGAAGAGACTTAACTAAAAGTCTCGTCGCCCACACTAAACTTCGCCAAATATGTGTGACCCCCTAGAAGATCATCCATCTTGGGCACTCTCTTTATGTGACGGTTCACTATTATCAATTATGGTGAAGCCCAAGGAACTGTTAGCACATCATCGACAGCCAGAGCCGATCGATTGTCAGAACCTTGTAACAAAGCGAGACCATGTTGTTGATGAATTGAACCAAAGCAACACTCGAGGGAAGCATGGCAAGAACATCAACCCTCACAATCACATGTGATCAAGATTACAACCTACACCTACTCATAAAACGGCTCATGATGCCACTATTGGGAAACATAGTAGGAAACGGAAAATTTCGCGTCTACCCACACCCAAGATCAATATGAAGATGCATAATGAGTTGGGATCACCATCGTTACCGTCACTGAGTCGTAGCGGAAGAAGACGTGTCAGTGTAGATCATACTTGAAGTCCCTCGAACGTTCGATGAACAATCTCGTGAATCGCCCATGAATAGTCCTTCGAACCGAAGACCGAAAGCACGGCCTCTCTGCTTGGTTGCAAGTGTGCGGCCTTCACGATCTAGCAGCGCTTCCCCGTCCAGAGCTAATCATCGCCGGAGATTTAGAGTGAGGAGATTATAACCACATGAGGCTTCTAATTATGAGGATTAGAGAATTAGTCTAGCTCTAATTAGTCAACTAGGACCAACTACAACTAGAACAAGAAGAACTAGAGGAGGCACCAAAACTTGTGTGTACAAAAGATCACAAATACCTCAAGCATATATAGGATAGAGGGGAGAGGGAGGGCTGCCACCAAGGGGAAAAGTTTCCCCCTTGGTACACCGGCCAAGGGGAGGAGGAGTCTGACTCCTCCCCTGCTACTTGTGATCTGCGTTGGTATTTCCCCGGAGAGGAGAGGATGATGCAGTACAGTAGAGATAAGTATTTCCCTCATTTAAGAAACCAAGGTTATCAATCCAGTCGGAGAACTAAGCAACACTATGTAAACAACACCTGCACACAAACAACAAATCCTCGTAACCCAACGCTGCAAGGGGTTGTCAATCCTTCGAAGGTTACATGCAAGATTAAATTATATGGTATTTGATAAATAGATAGATTGATAGATGCAAATAAAATAAAAGTAAATAAATTGCAGCAAGGTATTTTTGTATTTTTCGTTTGATAGATCTGAAAATAATATGAGAGAAATAGACCCGGAGGCTATAGTTTTCACTAGAGGCTTCTCTCTTGAAGATAGCATACGGTGGGTAAATAAATTACTGTTGGGCAATTGATAGAAAAACAAATAATTATGACGATATCCAAGGCTAGAGGACACACACGAGAAGAGGGGCGGGGGAACGTAGAGGAGCTCACACGTATATCGACGGGCTCGTAAGCATGCCCGGGGAGGGCTGGGAGCCAGTGAATCGACGACGACGACCGCAGGAGCCCTAGGTGGAAGATGATTTCGATGGTGACGTTTGGCCGCTTCTCCATTCAATCTTGTTCGCCTAGTCAAAGTAGTGGACCCTTGCGCAGCTCCTGGACACGGTTAAGCATCGGGAGGTGGCCGGTGGCCATGGTGGCGAGGGCACCTCGACGGGATGGCCGACGCGTGGCACAGCCGGCAGATGGCTGCCACGCCATGCCCCTGCCTCCCACTGTAGTGGATGGCGCCACGCCAGGCCCATGAGGTGGAAGGCAGGGGAGGTGGGCTGGGCCTCCCGGCCTCATGGGCCTCTTTCCTCTCTGTTTTCTTTTCTCTTCTCCCTTTCTTTATTCTTTACTATTTACCCTTTTATTTAAATAGCAAATGAACTTTGTTATTAATGAAACTTGGCACATAAATTCATTGCATAATTCTGAAGATCCACAAGGTTTCAATTTGTTTTGATTAGTCTACACCTTTATTTGTATTAAATTGGTTAATTAAAATGATGTTGGACTAGTTTTTAAATAGCAAAGGTGCATTTTAATATCTTGTAAAATGTTGATTCTTTCATGACAATTAGTGAATATTTGCAAACCATCGAACATTTTTATTTGACAGTTTGAAGAAATAAGAATTTGACTTGTTACTTGAAATTTGAATTTGACTCAAATCTTCATCGAGTGACAAATTGGCTTAATAAAGCATGATGCCATGGCACATTAAAGTGAGTTTACTATAGCTTGATTATCGAGGTGTTACATTTGTTTAAACTTGTTTTGAAATGTATGTGGATATCATTGCATGTCCAGCTTCCGTATCTATATCCCGGAGTGGTCCCCCAGTCCGCGGACAAATACGGCAGAGAATTTGCAGATCAACGTTTGAGATTCCCTTTGCTCGATCGATGATGTTTCAGTACCAAGTACAGAACAACACACGTGACCAGGAGATTATTGAATCCTCTGGTGTATGTAAGACACAATTGACATCCTAAATGATACATCGGCATGCTAACGATTGTGACAAGATCCACTAAAACACCTTATAAATATTCTAGAATTTTGTATTTGTGTATGCCTAATTAGAAACCTCTATGTAGATATTCTTATACCATTCAATTTAGAGATCCATATAAAGATACTTATGGATATATGCATATACACTATATTCATGCAAGGCCAAAACTAATCCAAAAAATGCGGTCATATAATTTTTTATTATTTTGTCATGCTTAAAAGGATTTTGATTTGAATATATTTTTGAGGTGGAATAAGTTGAAAAAGTAATATATTTTTATTATAAAGTATGGTTAAATTTAGCACGGCATTTTACATATGACCATGAATTGACAAAAACAAGTCACAAACAATTATAAAATTTTAATATAAATAATTAGTCAATATAATCTTGCACCAAAATGGGTTGAGGCGATAGATGCAACATACGTCATTTTTCTGAGCACCTCAACAATGAAAATGAGGACTAACATGTGAACCGTTAATAGTCACTGTTAACTTGAGATTTTTCCGTTGGGGAGGCGACCTCCAACAGGCACTTGATTTCGAGGCCGATTTACCCCTTATCATGGGTCGACCGATAAGTTCCCGATAAACGATATCCCCAACATTGTTTTGAGGAGATGCCGTCAAATTTATCTATCACCGGCACCACCGAATATACCACCACCAATCTGTGTCGTTGCCATCGAGAAAAAGGACGAGAAATTTCTCCAACTTGTAAAATCACCTGTAGCCAGAAAAAAATTAAGGTCTGTTTACCAATTGTAATGCTCAACTTTCAGATTAAAGAAACAGTACAAATGGTCCGAGTTAGGATTTGATCTAAATCAAGAAAACAACATATTCTAAGGAATATTCTCTCCATTTGGCTAGTACAAGCTATGTGTTTAGTGTATGATAAAGTTCTCTCATGAATTTAATGAGCTTACAAACGCATATCGCCGACCTTTATATAGCCTGAACAACGGTAGAAATGCTATAGGAAAAAAAAGATGGTGAAATGATACGATAAGAAAATGAGAGCATGCGAGCCGTTGGATATCCGTAATTGTACTTCATTTGAACCATTCGTTGACTGGATCGGCATCTTCACTTACTGAACATTAGAGATACAATAACAGGCCTGCCAATGTGCATGCATATAAAAAGACTAGAGGGGTGGCGGTTCTTGACACGCACTATTGCGCTGGTAGGAAACAAATGATGGCGATCATCCTATGCCAAACTGCCGAACCTGTCGAGGGAGGGCCCCGCTGCCTCGAGCCGAACTGCCTCGTTACGCGTTGTATGGAGACATAAGCATGATTGTTTTGACGTTAAAAAATGGATTCATGATTGCTTACTTGCCAACTTTTTTTGTCAACCGCACATGAAAGTGTCAACTTGTGGTAACTCTTGGCATTCCCGGGCTTGCCAATTCATTGGCTAGTCAAATTTTGATACCAAACCAATCATGCTTGCACGATCTCAACAATCACATCCAACAACTAGGCGTGATAAAGCCCGTCGTTGCTCGGTGGGACCGATGTGAAGTTACTACTATAAAACCAGTACAATTACGTCTGTTCTCATCTGGAAACCACCACAATACATTATTGTGCCAAAAATCACCGGTTTCCTGTAATATTTTTAAAGAAACACTTCATTTTTATGGGAAAAAAGGTCATATATTAAAGTCGACCAATCTTTACGTAAATTCAAATTACACACCATACATTGGTGAAATCGACACCATCTTCTTCATGCACTTGTTGGCGGTGCGTCGTAATCAATGCTCGATGCCCTTCAAAGCATCATCAAAGCTAGGGAAACGTTGTTGATGCAACGACGAGAAGTTGATGGTAAGGGCCATAAGATGCTGCAGAAAACAATTCAATAAACAGATCATGGTCAAAGAAAAAGGGGATGAAGAGGGTTGAATGTTGACCCCGAAAGATCTGAGGAGACATAACCTCACAAGCAAGCTTCCCAACGATGCGAAAGTTGGCCAAATGCTCATCAGTCAAAGAAGGAGCCACATTACCAAGGCACGAAGGGAAGGGCATTTCCAAAATCAAACACACCAGAGAGGCTCACCAACTATACTTGGATTGATCCTCCCCCTCGTCCCCCTCGTGTCGCCCCCGCGGGCGACCCAGGGGGAACCCTAGCCGCCGCCCCCCTCGTCCCTCCTCAGCCTCCACCTCTCCTCGCCGCCGTCCGCACCGCCGCCGGGCAAAGCTTGGCCGGCTGGGCGGCGGCGGGGCATCTCTTCCCCTTGGAGCATCTTGGGCGGCGCGGGACGACCAGATCGCGAAGAGGCGCCGGGCTAGCCCGGGGTCTGGCGGTGCGGCGGACGAGCATCTTGGCGGCGGCCCGATGCGGCGCTGGTGACGCGGCACGGCAGCTGCGGCTTGGATGCGACTCCACGGCGAGGTGGTGGCCGCGTGTTCATCACGGGTGGTCGCGGGCGCCGCCATGTTCAGGCCGAATCCATCTGGATCTGGCGCTTGGATGTTGTCGGCCGGCGCAGGGTGGTGGTCTACGTCGCTGGCCTCGTCGGATCGTCGGATCCGGTGCCTGGAGATCTACGGCGGCTGTCCTTCTTGATCCTCCTTCCTGGTGGGTTGAGCCCCATGGCACTTGCATCTCTGCTGGTCTCGGTTCGTCTCGTTGTCGGATCCGGAGCAGTCGGAGGTTTGGTGGTATAGGTTGGGGACCGGAGGAAACTTTGGCCGTCTGGTCCGGCCCGGCATCGGCGGCGTCCCACGACGCCGTTACCCTCCTTGGAGGCGAAGCCGAGGTCCCTCCTATCCACATCCGAACACCTCCCGGACGAAAGTCTAAAATTCAGTCTGGATTGGGTGGCGGCGGCGCCCTGCGCGTCGTAACCTCCATGGAGGCGCTGTCTTGGGAGGCTCAGGTTGGGCAAGAGATGTTATGGGTGTTGGGCGTTGCGTGGCTCCAGCAGCGACGACGGCGTGAGCTCCAGGGGAAACCCTTGATCTGGGTCTATCGGATCTGACGATGATGGCACCTTCGATGTCGTGTCCCTCCTGGGGGCATCGTTTTGGAGCACGCGCTGGCTGGAGGGGACAAGAGGAGGAGCGGTGTTACATCTACCGCGAGGCCGACGGCGGATCCTGGCGGCATGGTGTCACGGAGGTTCGGCGATGGGCGCGTCTGGAGATGAACTCGCGCAGGAGGAGGAAGTTGTCTAGCGTCATGGTGGCGTTGATGACAGAGAGGCCTGCCAAGGTTGGTGCAACAATTTTGATCTGAGGATGGACCGAGGGATGATGGAGGTGTCGGCCCTTGCAGCGTGCGGTGCTCACTGGGAGTGTGCCTGAACCGGTGTGGGACCCAATCCAGGTAGTGGCTTGGAGGGGACACCCGGCTTTAGATGTTAGGCTTTAGTGCGATGTCTGTTTGGTATTAGGCCCGGACATTCGGCACGCCTTCATCAAAGGGATAGGAGTAGCAACGGTGTTGCCAAGATGGTGGCTTCAGGCTTGTTGATGTATCACCTTGTATGGTCTTTGTGAATAATTAATAATATGGCTGCATGCATCGTCTAGATGCAGAGGCCGGGGGTACATCCTCCTTTT
>LR738713.1:660617512-660668459 GCA_902687465.1 Secale cereale
AAAAAAAAAAAAAAAAAAACACACCAGAGAAGCTACTAGGGTGTAATAACACGATGGTTCACCATGCAAACACTACCGGAATGGCGGAATCGGCTCGTATCTCCATTCTCCAGTGTCTTTGCTGACTGTGCATTCTGTCGGGCACTCGACAAGGCATCACCTAAACCGAGTGCATATGAAAAATACTTGGCCAACCCAAAACATTCTACAAAATCCATTATTTTTGTCGATCACGCAGCATAAGAAGCTCGGCAAAAGCTGGCACTCGGCAAAGCCACTCTATGCCGAGTGTCCTACGGATGGCGCTCGGCAAATCAGGTCACACGTGTACAGCGTCCCCGTGGTTGACGGAAGGGTGAGATGGCATGATCCTTTCAAGGAAGCCTTCGCTCCACAGCTCGCGGTACATCGCAGCGTGCAGCCAGAGGACGAACACGGAACACAAGGTTGGCTTTTGGCCTTTAGCGGTTGAGTGGCGATATCCTCTCTGCTGGAACTTGTATTATGTCCGCATAAGTCACTTCCCTCTCAATCTACCAGACTATCTTGTCAACTTAGTTGGCCAGAAGGAGAGCTAGCTGCTCACTTAGCTACAGAAGGAAGAGGCACGCAGGGCCGGGGGTAATCCTCCTTTTCTAAAAAAATCAATTGAGAAGTAGACAACAAATGCAGTAATCACAATGAATAACCCTTAGTGAACACAGATGAAATCTACGCACAGTGATAAGATCATCTTATTTACATGTAATTCAACACAAAACTTGTAACATCATACGAGTCGAGTTTTGACAACGCAGGTTCCACGAAAACAGAAAGAAGGAAAAAAACAATAACACTGAACTAACTCCGGCCCAGACCACACACGCGCTCCAACTGAACGGTCTTCCACTGCCTTGTTCCTACTCGATACTCGACATAGAGCCAGCCAACCCATCAGTGTTGCTATTGATGGCCTCGTCCTCCACGGCGCCGTACTTGTCCTTGCCCTTCTCGCTCGGGTATGACAGTCGAGCCAGTACTCCTGCCCAACACGAGGCATTCCTCTCTCCACAATGACGTGCTCCCTCTATCCCCAAATAGTTGACATATAAAATCAGTCAAAAAGTCAACACATTGATCAAATATATATAAGAAAATATCCACAATTTACAATATCAAAGAAATACATTATGAAAATATATCTAGTGTGGTGGATATATTGCTACTAAAGGCCTGTTCGAAGGGACTCCACTCCACAACTCCATTCCCGGAGTTGGTGAAGCAACAGTTAAAAAATGCGGAGTTGGGAAAGAGGTGCTCCGCAGCTCCTCAAATTCCATAGAGCCGGAGGATTACCGAGCGGCTCCTAAGTTGGTATATTGTATTGTATATGCTTGGTGAACTGCCAAACAAGGAATCAAGGTCCGTACCGTCGCATTTCTCTGCGAGGAGCTGGGCTTGTTTGGCATGCTGGCCTCCACAGGGGGCGTAGATCTCGGCAGGGACTTCCTGGACGGTGACGCCGGTGACGAGAAAAGCGATATAGTCGTCCAGGAGGCAGAGGCACGGGGTCACGCCTGCCGCCGCCACGGCCAGGGACGAGTCCACCACGGACCGCACCACCTCGCAGCTAGCGCCGCCGCGGTCCTTCTCTTTGACAGGGTACGAGAGCTTCTCGATGTGAAGGGCCAGCATTGCGCACGAGTCCGGCTCGTAGCCGGCGATCTCGGCGGCAGAGAGGAGGCCAACTCCGGCGACCAAGAGGAGGAGGAGGAGGAGGAGGACGTGGCGCTCCATTGCTGGGTGTCTCGCTTTTGCCGCGGGCTAGCTACTGCATGTGGAGCCTGCTTTAATTGCTTGTAGCGTGTAAATAGTGTATTCCATCAGTTAGCGTTTGATGGATCATCCAACAAGTGCTTATGACCGGCCCTTACATGCATGCACGCGGGATGATCAACTTGGAAGACGTTTGAGATCCATGCTCCCTACGGCCTCCTCACCAGGGGCAATGTGTATGAGGAGGTTTGAACTTTCTCTGTGTCAGGTGGTCAGATATATTTCGGTGCCGATTTGCTAAATAAGCCAAGTCCCATCTTAACAGACGACAGTCGACATCAGGTCCACCGCGATCTTGCCAGGAAAATCCATACCGTACGTATAAAGTAATCCGAAAAATCATGAGATCGGAAAAAAATGGAATCCTAATGATACGAGGAATCCATTTTGCGAAAAAAAAAATTGGATTCATGCCTCCACGAGATTGGAAAAGGCATGCTTTATGCAGGCTTGGCGGAGAGTTAGTGGAACAAAGCATGTTGATAATGTGTTCCGCAACTCGTGCCGGCGAGTATGATCCAAGGGTTGTGGAGCGGGTGCGTCGTAGTCAATCACGCCAAGGTATAGAAAATAAATTGACACAAAGAAGTAGGGATATAGCTCTCTTTGTTAGTCATTGATCAACTGTACGTAGAATGAGGGTGTTGTCCTATTTTTATAACTAGGGGGTACGACAATTGCCCACTTTAATGTTAAGTGGAGGTAGGGACGAAAAGCGAGCGAAAACTTTCGGCGTTTCCAGCAGAAAAAATGGAAACGAAGTAAATATGAAAAAAAAAAGTGGAAATTTGCAGACCGAAAATTGAAACATTTTTTAATGCGGAAATAGATAAAAAATGGAACGGCATTAGCCGGCGAACAAACACTAAGATGAAACTTCTCCGTTTTCGTGAATATGGAATTTTTCGGTTTTCCTATGAGCCTATGGCTGCTTTGTAGCTGGCCGTGGAACATCGCACAATAAAAAATTAGCAGAGTGGTCCATGTGTGGCCCAGCTTCTATTACACCATGCAAGGAAACTAGCCCTGATTGTAACAACAATGAACCCCTCAAACAAAAAAAAGTTTGTAACCATAGTGGAGGCCAGGTTTGAAAGTCCCCTTCACATTTATTTTGTCATGTTACACTGTGTTTTACTTGTGAGTGGATATAACATGATACACTTGTTTTGCATATATATGGAGTTTCTACTCCTGATTACAGGAAATGTGGTTGTGTTGCCAAAGTTTTAAAATATATGTAAAAATGCATAACTTATAATACAATTGTCATAATATTTTGTTGTCATGTTAACAATTGATTAAATGTATTGGTTTGCTTGCGTTTTTCGCTTTGGTTTAAGGGGTTTTTAAGTTCCGGTGAACATCTGCTTGCGTTGTTGTGTCTGCGCTGTATTTGCTCCGTGTTTGTTTCTGATAGTATATGTTTTCGTGTTCATTTCCGGCATTATGTAACTCGTTTTCTGCTTCCGTAAAAAAGAATTGAAACCAATTATGATAGCACTCAGTTTCATCTGTTTTCGCTCCATTTAGATCTCCGAGTGGAGGGACTCGGTCTATAATGAGGTGGTGGGTGCGCCACCAGAGGACCATGTTGGGGAACGTAGCATAATTCAAAAAATTTCTACGTCTTCACCAAGATCCAACTATGGATGCATCTAGCAACGAGCAAGTAAGAGTGCATCTACATACCGTTATGAAGATTGCGTGCGGAAGCTTTCAACGAAGCAAGGATGAAGTAGTCGTACTCTTCACGTTCTTCGTCACCGATGATCTAGCGCCGAACGGACGGCACCTCCGCGTTCAACACACGTACGGTGCAGCAACGTCACCTCCTTCTTGATCCAGCAAGGGGGGGAGGAGAAGTCGTCAGAGATTCGGCAGCACGACGGCGTGATGACGGATGCAGTGGAGATCGCAGCAGGGCTTTGCCGGGCGCCCTGCGTGGGAGTTGGGAGGTGTGACGGGAGAGGGAGAGGCGCCAGGGCTGAGGTGCGGCTGCCCTCTCCCTCCCCATATATATATAGGGGGCCAGGGGGGGCGCCAGCCCCCTGCAGATCCAATCTGCAAGGGGGGGGGGGCGGCGGCCAGGGAGGAGTCCTCCTCCCCCAAGGCAAGTGGTGGCCCCCCTCCCCTTAGGGTTTTAACCCTAGGCGCAGGGGAGGTGGGCCTCCCTTAGTGGTGCGCCAGCCCAGAAGGCTGGACACATCCCCTCGCGGCCTAGGGGCCCCACCGGGATGGGTGGCCCCACCCGGTGGACCCCCGGGGCCCCTCCGGTGGTCCCGGGACGCTCCCGGTGACCCCCGGAGATCACCCGTTGGCCAAAACTGGACTTCCCATATATCAATCTTTACCTCCGGACCATTCTGGAACTCCTCGTGACGTCCGGGATCTCATCCGGGACTCCGAACAACTTTCGGGTTTCCACGTGCATTTATCTCTACGACCCTAGCGTTACCGAACCTTAAGTGTGTAGACCCTACGGGTTCGGGAGACACGTAGACATGACCGAGACCACTCTCTGGTCAATAACCAACAGCGGGATCTGGATACCCATGTTGGTTCCTACGTGTTCCTCGATGATCTTCATCGGATGAACCACTGTGTCAAGGATTCACTCAATCCCGTATGTTATTCCCTTTGTCCATCGGTACGGTACTTGCCCGAGATTCGATCGTCGGTATCCCCGATACCTTGTTCAATCTCGTTATGGCAAGTCTCTTTACTCGATCCGTAATCCATCATCCCGTGACTAACTACTTAGTCACATTGAGCTCATTATGATGATGTATTACCGAGTGGGCCCAGAGGTACCTCTCCGTCATACGGAGTGACAACATCCCAGTCTCGGTTCGTACCAACTCAACAGACACTTTCGGAGATACCCGATGCGTACCTTTATAGCCACCCAGTTACGTTGTGACGGTTGGCACACCCAAAGTACTCCTACGGTATCCGGGAGTTGTACAACCTCATGGTCTAAGGAATAAATACTTGACACCGAAAAGCTTATGCATTACGAACTATACGATCTCGTGTTATGCTCAAGTTTGGGTCTTGTCCATCACATTATTCTCCTAATGATGTGATCCCGTTATCACCGACATCTCATGTCCATGGTCAGGAAACCGTGACCATCTGTTGATCAACGAGCTGGTAACTAGAGGCCTACCAGGGACTCATTGTGGTCTGTGTATTCACACATGTATCGCTGTTTCCGTACAATACAATTCAAGCATGAATAACAGACAATTATCATGAACAAGGAGATATAATAATAATGCTTTTATTATTGCATCTAGGGCATATCTCCAACAGTCTCCCACTTGCACTAGAGTCAATAATCTAGTTACATTGTGATGAATCGAACACCCATAGAGTTCTGGTGTTGATCATGTTTCGCTCGTGAAAGAGGTTTAGTCAACGGGTCTGCGACATTCAGATCCGTATGCACTTTACAAATATCTATGTCTCCATCCTGAACATAATTCCGGATGGAGTTGAAACGGCGCTTGATGTGCTTGGTCTTCTTGTGAAACCTGGGCTCCTTGGTAATAGCAATAGCACCAGTGTTGTCACAGAAGAGAGTCATCGGGCTTGACGCACTTGGAATGACTCCTAGGTCTGTGATGAACTCCTTCATCCAGACTCCTTCCTGCGCTGCTTCAGAAGCAGCTATGTACTCCGCTTCACATGTAGATGCTGCCACCACGCTTTGCTTGCAACTGCACCAGCTGACTGCCCCTCCATTCAAAATATACACGTATCCGGTTTGAGACTTAGAGTCATCCAGATTTGTGTCGAAGCTAGCATCGACGTAACCCTTTACGACGAGCTCTTCGTCACCTCCATAAACGAGAAACATATCCTTAGTCCTTTTCAGGTACTTCAGGATGTTCTTGACCGCTGTCCAGTGTTCCGTACCGGGATCACTTTGGTACCTCCCTACCAAACTTATGGCAAGGTTCACATCAGGTCTGGTACACAGCATGGCATACATGATAGAACCTATTGCCGAGGCATAGGGAATGACACTCATCTTTTCTCTATCTTCTGCCGTGGTCGGCGACTGAGTCTTACTCAATCTCATACCTTGCAAAACAGGCAAGAATCCTTTCTTTGACTGATCCATATTGAAGTTCTTCAATATTTTGTCAAGGTATGTACTTTGTGAAAGACCAATGAGGCGTCTCGATCTATCTCTATAGATTTTGATGCCTAATATGTAAGCAGCTTCTCCAAGGTCCTTCATTGAAAAACTTTTATTCAAGTAGGCCTTTACATTTTCCAAGAATTCTATATCATTTCCCATCAGCAATATGTCATCCACATATAATATGAGAAATGCTACAGAGCTCCTACTCACTTTCTTGTAAATACAGGCTTCTCCATAAGTCTGTATAAAGCCAAACGCTTTGATCACCTCATCAAAGCGAATATTCCAACTCCGAGATGCTTGCACCAGCCCGTAAATCGAGCGCTTGAGCTTGCATACCTTGTTAGCGTTCTCTGGATCGACAAAACCTCCCGGTTGCATCATATACAACTCTTCCTTGAGGAAGCCATTAAGGAATGCTGTTTTGACATCCATTTGCCATATCTCATAATCATAGAATGCGGCAATAGCTAACATGATTCTGACTGACTTCAGCATCGCTACGGGAGAGAAAGTCTCATCGTAGTCAATCCCTTGAACTTGTCGATAACCCTTAGCGACAAGCCGAGCTTTATAGATGGTCACATTACCATCCGCGTCTGTCTTCTTCTTAAATATCCATTTGTTTTCTATGGCGTGCCTATCATCAGGCAAGTCCACCAAAGTCCATACTTTGTTTTCATACATGGATTCTATCTCGGATTTCATGGCTCCAAGCCATTTATTGGAATCTGGGCCCGCCATCGCTTCTTCATAGTTCGAAGGTTCACCGTTGTCTAACAACATGATTTCCAGTACAGGGTTGCCGTACCACTCTGGTGCGGAACGTGCCCTTGTAGACCTTCGAAGTTCAGTAGTAACTTGATCTGTTTCTTCATGATCATTATCATCAACTTCCTCCCTTGTCGGTGCAGGCACCTCAGGAACAGTTTCCTGTGCTGTGCTACTTTCCGGTACAGGAGGGGTGACTGTCACCTCATCAAGTTCTACTTTCCTCCCACTCACTTCTTTCGAGAGAAACTCTTTCTCCAGAAAGCATCCATTCTTGGCAACAAAGACTTTGCCTTCGGATCTGTGGTAGAAGGTGTACCCAATTGTTTCCTTTGGGTATCCTATGAAGACGCATTTTTCCGATTTGGGTTCGAGCTTTTCAGATTGAAGTTTCTTGACATAAGCATCGCAACCCCAAACTTTCAGAAACGACAGCTTCGGTTTCTTGCCAAACCAAAGTTCATACGGAGTCGTCTCAACGGATTTCGACGGAGCCCTATTTAAAGTGAATGCGGCAGTCTCTAAAGCATAACCCCAAAAAGATAGCGGTAAATCGGTAAGGGACATCATAGATCGCACCATGTCCAACAGAGTACGATTTCGACGTTCCGACACACCGTTACGTTGAGGTGTTCCGGGCGGTGTCAATTGTGAAACAATTCCACAGCTCCTAAGGTGTGTGCCAAATTCATGACTTAAATATTCACCCCCACGATCCGATCACAAGAACTTTATTTTTCTGTCACGTTGATTCTCAACCTCATTCTGAAATTCCTTGAACCTTTCAAAGGTCTCAGACTTGTGTTTCATCAAATAGATATACCCGTATCTACTCAAGTCATCCGTGAGGGTGAGAACATAACGGTAGCCTCCGCGAGCCTCAACACTCATTGGACCGCACACATCGGTATGTATGATTTCCAGCAAGTTGGTTGCTCGCTCCATTGTTCCGGAGAACGGAGTCTTGGTCATCTTGCCCAAGAGGCATGGTTCGCACGTGTCAAATGATTCATAATCAAGAGACTCTAGAAGTCCATCCGAATGGAGCTTCTTCATACGTTTGACACCAATATGACCAAGGCGGCAATGCCACAAGTATGTGGGACTATCATTATCAACTTTACATCTTTTGGCATCTACACTATGAATATGTGTATTACTACGTTCGAGATTCATCAAAAAATAAACCATTGACCAGCGGGGCATGACCATAAAACATATCTCTCAAATAAATAGAACAACCATTATTCTCCGATTTGAAAGAATATCCATCTCGCATAAGACGAGATCCAGAAACAATGTTCATGCTCAAAGCTGGTACTAAATAACAATTATTCAGGTTTAAAACTAATCCCGAGGGTAGATGTAGAGGCAGCGTGCCGACGGCGATCACATCGACCTTGGAACCATTCCCGACGCGCATCGTCACCTCATCCTTCGCCAGTCTCCGTTTATTCCGCAGCTCCTGTTTTGAGTTACAAATGTGAGCAACTGCACCGGTATCGAATACCCAGGAGCTACTACGAGTGCTGGTAAGGTACACATCAATAATATGTATATCATATATACCTTTGACGTTGCCGGCCTTCTTGTCTGCTAAGTATTTGGGGCAGTTCCGCTTCCAGTGACCCGTTCCCTTGCAATAAAAGCACTCTGTCTCAGGCTTGGGTCCATACTTTGGCTTCTTCCCAGCAACAGGCTTGCCAGGCGCGGCAACTTGCTTGCCGTCCTTCTTGAAGTTCTTCTTACCCTTGCCTTTCTTGAACTTAGTGGTTTTATTGACCATCAACACTTGATGTTCTTTCTTGATGTCTACCTCCGCTGATTTCAGCATCGAATACACCTCGGGAATGGACTTCTCCATCCCCTGCATATTGAAGTTCAGCACGAAGCTCTTGAAGCTTGGTGGGAGCGACTGGAGGATTCTGTCAACGACCGCTTCATCTGGGAGATTCATTCCCAGCTGAGACAAGCGGTTGTGCAATCCTGAAATCTTGAGGATGTGCTCACTGACAGAACTGTTCTCCTCCATCTTACAGCTGTAGAATGCATCAGAGACATCATATCTCTCGACTCGGGCATGAGCTTGGAAAACCATTTTCAGCTCTTCGAACATCTCATATGCTCCATGGTGCTCAAAACGCTTTTGGAGACCCGATTCTAAACTGTAAAGCATGCCGCACTGAACCAGGGAGTAATCATCACTACGCGACTGCCAGACGTTCAAAACGTCTTGGTCAGCATCGGGAGCAGGTGCATCACCTAGCGGTGCTTCTAGGACATATGATCTCTTGGCAGCTATGAGGATGATCCTCAGGTTACGGACCCAATCCGTATAGTTGCTACCATCGTCTTTCCGCTTGGTTTTCTCTAGGAACGCGTTGAAGTTGAGGGAAACTGGAGCGTGGGCCATTTGATCTACAAGAGATATTGTAAAGAATTTAGACTAAGTTCATGATAATTAAGTTCATCTTAATCAAATTTTAATGAACTCCCACGCAGAATGACATCTCTCTAGTCATCTAAGTGATACACGATCCGAATCGAGTAGTCCGTGTCCGATCATCACGTGAGACGGACTAGTCAAAAACGGTGAACATCTTCATGTTGATCGTATCTTCTATACGACTCGTGTTCGACCTTTCGGTCTTCCGTGTTCCGAGGCCATGTATGTACATGCTAGGCTCGTCAAGTGAACCCTAAGTGTATCGCGTGTGTAAATCTGTCTTACACCCGTTGTATGTGAACGTTAGAACCTATCACCCCGATCATCACGTGGTGCTTCGGAGCAACGAGCTTTAGCAACGGTGCACAGTTAGGGGAAACACAATACTTGAAATTTTAGTGAGAGATCATCTTATTTACTACCGTCGTTCTAAGTAAACAAGATGCAAAAACATGATAAACATCACATGCAATCAATTAAAGTGACATGATATGGCCAATATCATCTTGCTCCTTGGATCTCCATCTTCGGGGCACCATGATCATCTTGTCACCGGCTCGACACCATGATCTTCATCATCATGATCTCCATCATCGTGTCTTGAAGAAGTCGTCACGCCAACTATTACTTCTACTACTATAGCTAACGTTTAGCAATGAAGTAAAGTAATTACATGACGTTATTCAGTGACACGCAGGTCATACAATAATTAAGACAACTCCTATGGCTCCTGCCGGTTGTCAAGTTCATCGACATGCAAGTCGTGATTCCCTATTACAAAAACATGATCAATCTCATACATCACATATATCATTCATCACATCTTCGTTCTTGGCCATACCACGTCACAAAACACATGCTGCAAAAACAAGTTAGACGTCCTCTAACTGTTGTTGCAAGTTTTACGTGGCTTCTATAGGATTTCTAGCAAGAACGTTTCTTACCTACGCCAAAACCACAACGTGATTTGTCAACTTCTATTTACCCTTCATAAGGACCCTTTTCATCGAATCCGATCCGACTAAAGTAGGAGAGACAGACACCCGCCAGCCACCTTATGCATCTAGTGCATGTCTGTCGGTGGAACCAGTCTCACGTAAGCGTACGTGTAAGGTCAGTCCGGGCCGCTTCATCCCACAATACCGCCGAATCAAGATTGACTAGTAACGGTAAGAAAGTTGAACAAGATCATACGCCCACAACTGCTTTGTGTTCTACTCGTGCAAGATGCTACGCATAAAACCTAGGCTCAGATGCCACTGTTGGGGAACGTAGCATAATTCAAAAAATTTCTACGTCTTCACCAAGATCCAACTATGGATGCATCTAGCAACGAGCAAGTAAGAGTGCATCTACATACCGTTATGAAGATTGCGTGCGGAAGCTTTCAACGAAGCAAGGATGAAGTAGTCGTACTCTTCACGTTCTTCGTCACCGATGATCTAGCGCCGAACGGACGGCACCTCCGCGTTCAACACACGTACGGTGCAGCAACGTCACCTCCTTCTTGATCCAGCAAGGGGGGGGAGGAGAAGTCGTCAGAGATCCGGCAGCACGACGGCGTGATGACGGATGCAGTGGAGATCGCAGCAGGGCTTCGCCGGGCGCCCTGCGTGGGAGTTGGGAGGTGTGACGGGAGAGGGAGAGGCGCCAGGGCTGAGGTGCGGCTGCCCTCTCCCTCCCCACATATATATAGGGGGCCAGGGGGGCGCCAGCCCCCTGCAGATCCAATCTGCAAGGGAGGGCGGCGGCCAGGGAGGAGTCCTCCTCCCCCAAGGCAAGTGGTGGCCCCCCTCCCCTTAGGGTTTTAACCCTAGGCGCAGGGGAGGTGGGCCTCCCTTAGTGGTGCGCCAGCCCAGAGGGCTGGACACATCCCCTCGCGGCCTAGGGGCCCCACCGGGATGGGTGGCCCCACCCGGTGGACCCCCGGGGCCCCTCCGGTGGTCCCGGGACGCTCCCGGTGACCCCCGGAGATCACCCGTTGGCCAAAACTGGACTTCCCATATATCAATCTTTACCTCCGGACCATTCCGGAACTCCTCGTGACGTCCGGGATCTCATCCGGGACTCCGAACAACTTTCGGGTTTCCACGTGCATTTATCTCTACGACCCTAGCGTTACCGAACCTTAAGTGTGTAGACCCTACGGGTTCAGGAGACACGTAGACATGACCGAGACCACTCTCTGGTCAATAACCAACAGCGGGATCTGGATACCCATGTTGGTTCCTACGTGTTCCTCGATGATCTTCATCGGATGAACCATTGTGTCAAGGATTCACTCAATCCCGTATGTTATTCCCTTTGTCCATCCGTACGGTACTTGCCCGAGATTCGATCGTCGGTATCCCCGATACCTTGTTCAATCTCGTTATGGCAAGTCTCTTTACTCGATCCGTAATCCATCATCCCGTGACTAACTACTTAGTCACATTGAGCTCATTATGATGATGTATTACCGAGTGGGCCCAGAGGTACCTCTCCGTCATACGGAGTGACAACATCCCAGTCTCGGTTCGTACCAACTCAACAGACACTTTCGGAGATACCCGATACGTACCTTTATAGCCACCCAGTTACGTTGTGACGGTTGGCACACCCAAAGTACTCCTACGGTATCCGGGAGTTGTACAACCTCATGGTCTAAGGAATAAATACTTGACACCGAAAAGCTTATGCATTACGAACTATACGATCTCGTGTTATGCTCAAGTTTGGGTCTTGTCCATCACATCATTCTCCTAATGATGTGATCCCGTTATCACCGACATCTCATGTCCATGGTCAGGAAACCGTGACCATCTGTTGATCAACGAGCTGGTAACTAGAGGCCTACCAGGGACTCATGGTGGTCTGTGTATTCACACATGTATCGCTGTTTCCGTACAATACAATTCAAGCATGAATAACAGACAATTATCATGAACAAGGAGATATAATAATAATGCTTTTATTATTGCCTCTAGGGCATATCTCCAACAGACCATGTTTCCCAACAGTATCTCCTCGTACGTCGCTTAGAGCATCTCCAACAGCCGCGCTACGCGCCGCGCCCAAAAAATGCATTTGCCGCGCGCGCTTCGGCTGGTTTGCCGCGCCGCGCAGCGCTGGCTCCAGCAGCAGCTCTAAAATGCAGCGCGCGCGCTCCGCTCCAGCAGCGCGCAAAAATGCAGCGCGCGCGCCGCTACAGCAGCGCCAAATATGGCATTTGGACACAAAATAGTTTGAAACATTCAATCAAAATGCAATGAACATGTGAAATTTAATACAAACAAGTTGATGAATAATAAAAGTCAGGCCCACAAGTTCATCCAACCAAGTTCAAAATGCAAACCAAGTTCAAAATACAAGTTCATCCAACAAAGTTCAAGACATATAAACACATCAACCATCTTCCTCGTCTTCTTCCTCTTCTTCCGTCGCGGATCATGGCTCTTTTTTGAATCAAGACTTCTTCACGGGCAAGGTTGACATATTCCATTTGCGCTTCATTGAACAAAGATGTGTCCAAGAAGAACAAGTGTTTTTCCCATTCCAACAACTTAGTTCGCTCCTCCATGCCCACCTTCCTCTCCTCCAATGCCACTTTCCTCTCCTTGGCGGCCACCCTCCTCTCCTCGGCCGCCAACCTCCTCTCCTCGGCCGCGGCATCTTGGTTCCTTGCCATTTTCCTCATCTCGTTCGCTTCTTTTCTTGCCTTCACAATAGCTTTCATAGCATTTGTGAGCTCATCATCTCCTTTCCTCTTCTTCTTTTTGGTTTTGTCCTTCTTGCACCCATCCGGTCGTTTTGGTTTCGAGTATGAAACCGAGTTGGGTGTGGGGCTTCTCTTGCCGTCCTCACTTGATGCATCATCCTCCTCATCATCATCATTCAACTCAATTGTGCGCTTACGTTTGTTGCTCAAATGCAAATCATCCAAATCTTCACGCTTCTTCCATTTCTCATCATCCTTCAACACTTCATAGCAATGAGGCAAGGTAAAGATCTTTCCTTTCTTGATCTTCCCCTTCTTGGTTGTCCTCGTCTCTTCTTTGAACAAGTTTTGTGCAATGTTGTACTACAAGAAAAACAAAACAAGTTAGCACTTCGGACACTAAAAAAAAGTATGATGAACATGTATGAGATGCCACTTACTCTATCATCCTCATTTGTGCCACTTGGGTTAAGCTTGTCAACTGCCTTTTGTGCGGCCGCCCACTTTTGACAATCCGAGTTGATTGTCGACCATCGGGACCGAAGTGATCTCTCGGAGCGGTCAATTCCACTCACGTTCTGAGCATCAAAGTGTTCTTTCATTCGCCCCCAATAAGCATCTCTACTTTGATCACCTCCAACGGATGGATCCCTCGACACTTGCAACCAAGTATTGCATAGTAATTTGTCATCATTGGTGGTGTAATTGCCCGCTCTTCCTTTTGGCGCCTCGACAATGCCCTCACCCTCCTCGTCCACCTCAAACTCATGGTCGTCCAAATGGATTTCATTGGTTTGAGACCAATGCGAATTGTTGGACCCAACACCCATAGTTGACATGTATGCATCATCGTTGAGACTACAAATGCAAATATAAAGAAATCTATATGATGATGCATTGAACAAATAACAAGAAAATAAAAGTTGGAATTTTTTTCACCTTGGGGGCATTTCGCCGAGCACGTGGTGCGCGTCGGCCGCCGGCTCAACTATTGAGCTCGCCGGCGCTTCGGTAGACGCCGGAGCCGTCCGCCGCCCTGCAAGCTTCTTCTTCTTCGAGCTGCCGGAGCCGTCCGCCGCCTTCTTCTTCGCGGATATTTTTTTTTCTTCGGCTCCGACGCATTGGGGAGCTTTGACGGTGCGGCGGTAGCACGGGACGGCGCCGGCGCGACGCCACCCGTCGGCGTGGTCATCCGCGGCGGCAAGAAGAGGCTGCGCGCGAGGCCGACCGATGGCGGAGCTCCGGTGGCGGCGGCGGCGCCAGCGCCAACGCTCGCCGCGCTAGGGTTTTCGGCGGCGGCGGAGGCGGCGGGGGGGGGGGTGGTCGCGGCTGTACAGCGGGGTGAGCGGGGTGCCGGTGTGCGCGTCCATGATGGCAGGGGCGCGGGCGCCGGCGCGCGCGGGTGGGAAGGAGGAAGAAAGGGGAGTTCGCGCGCGCGCTCGAGTCTGCCGCGCGCGGAAGTGGACGCCCCAAATTAACCGCGCGGGATGAAGCTTTCGCCAGCGCGCTCAACTCATTTTAGCGCGCGCGCGGTTTTTGCGCGCCCGCTGGAGCTGTCCGGCGTGTTGCGCGCGCGCTAAAATTGCGTTTTTTGCAGCGCGGCGCGGCTGTTGGATATTTTGTGCTTCGTTGCCTAGCTAGAAGGAGAGCCAGCTGCTCAATTAGGTAGGGGAGGACAAGGGCATCAATATGAGAAGCAGGCAACGTATGCAGTACTCACAGTGAATGACCCTGAATTACCACAGATAAAATCTACGCACAAATAACACAGTGTCAACGCAATTCCACAAAAACAGAAAAAAGGGAAACAACAACACTGAATTAACTGAGGCCAAGACCACAGAAGCTCTCCAACTCAACGGTCTTCCACTGCCTAGCTTCCTACTCGACAATCGACATAGAGCCAGCCAAGCCCTGAGTGTTGCTGCGGACGGCGCCGTCCTTGTCCTCCTCCTCCTCCTCCTCCCGGGATGACAATCGAGCCAATACTCCTGCGCAACACAAGGCATGCATGGTTCTCTTCAGAATGATGTACGTACGCTCTACGAAAAGTGAACTGCCGAACAACGAATCGAGGTCCATTACATACCGTCGCATTTCTCGGCGAGGAGCTGGGCTTCTTTGACGTGCTGGCCTCCGCAGGGGCCGTAGATCTCGACCGGGACGTCCGTGATGGAGAAGCCGGTGACGAGAAAAGCCGGGACGTCGTCGAGGAGGCAGAGGCACGGGGCCACGCCCGCCGCCGCTGCCAGGGACGACTCCACCCCGGACCGCACCACCTCGCAGCTAGCGCCGCCGGGGTCCCTCTCGGTGGTAGGGGGTGAGAGGATGTTGATGTGAAGGGCCAGTATCGCGGTGTCGCAGGACTCCGGCTCGTGGCCGGCAACTTCGGCGGCGAGGAGGCCAACTCCGGCGGCCAGGAGGAGGAGGAGGAGGAGGTGGTGGTGGGAGCGCTCCATTCTTGGGTGTCTCGCTTTTAGCGTGGGCTAGCTACTGGATCTGGAACGCTTTGCTTGTAGCGTGTAAATAGTGTATTCGATCAGTTGGCGTTTGATCGATCATCCGACTAGTGCTTATAGCCCGTACATGCATGAACGAGGCATGATCGACTTGGAAGATTGATCGATGCTCCCTACGGCCTCCTCACGCACGCCTCCACCCATGTGCTTCAGGGCCAATGCGTAGGAGGAGGTTTGAACTTTCTGGGTGGGTGGTGGGATTTGTTTAATTGTTTTGTTTTGAAAGATCCAGCATCGCCCGCATTTCATTGATAATGGCAGAGAGCAACGGGAAACAACAAGGTGATGAAGGTCCTATGACCAAAAGACCCGAAGGTCAAAGAAAAAGAAAAAACAACAACCCTAATAGCTGCAGCACAACACTCCAAACAAACCACACAAGACAATGCACCTTCGACTCCGATGGTAAAGTACGAAGAGAGCAGGCAGGTTTGGCGTCAGGATCGCGGAACGAACCACCTGTCACGCGTCATCGTATACCGTCGGTGCCCCGCCACCGCGATTTTGACTTCACAACAACAAACAGCCGAGGTAACCCCACCGACACGCCGAAGAAGAAGAGCCGACTAGCATGACCAATGCCACACCTCCGACATGCTCACCACCGTCATCGTTGCCTCATAAGTCACCATTCACGTCTAGTAGTAGGAAGCACCAATGGGATCAAGGTCTCCAAAACGACACCCTAAAGAGGGGAACGGCGTTCAAGATGACGCCACTGCCCGACCCTGCAACAAGATTTGGGCTTTCACCGAACAAATTTATCCGGGAGTAGAGTCTGTGAAATTCCCTATGATGCCTCCAAGAAGGAAACGATACCCACGGGCGCTGTCGCCGCCGGCCGGCCAGCACCGCCCTGGCTTTCACCTGGGGCAGCCACTCCCACGCAGCAAGCCAAAGGGCACCATCCATGTTGTTGCATCGTCGCAGCAGCCGCTGTTTTTGCAAGACGGAGGGGCAACATCGTCTCCACTATTGCATCCCCTCGCTGCAGCAGCTGGCTTGCTGCAGGCATAGCGGCGAGCTGGCAAAGCCCGTACATGCATGCACGAGGCATGATCAACTTGGAAGAAGATTGATCGATGCTCCCTACGGTCTCCTCGCCCACGCCTCCATCCATGTGCTTCAGGGCCAATGTGTAGGGCCATGGCCCATTTTGCTTGCACTAAGCTCCGCCAGTGCACAGCAGTCGCTGTTTCTGCAAGACGGAGGGGCAACATCGTCTCCACTGTTGCATCCGCTCGCTGCAGCAGCTGGCTTGCTGCAGGCATAGCGGCGAGCCGGCAAAGCCAACCACCGCCGTCCGCCGCTGCATGGCTTTGCCGTCAGTGTGTTTGCAGAAGGCACCATGGTGCAAACGGAACCGAGCTGACAACAATAGCAGGAACGTCATTGATGCGACCATCCCGTTGCAGCAGCACTGCAACAACAGCAGGACACGCAAGGCGACCATCGCTGATACCGTCATCGATGCTGCAACGTCATGCTTTGAAGGTGCGTGGAGATGTTGCAAAGGCGCGCCGGGGGAGGGGGGGTTGACACAATCGTTGTTGCCATGGCGGTGTGGCACGATCGTTGCTGCGACGCGTGACGGCGGCAGCTTTGCAACATACGACGCGTGACGGCGGCAGCTTTGCAACATAAATCTGTATCATGTTGAACAGATACTGCAAGGTGTCGACGGTGTTGCAGCCGGACGGCGGATGCTGCTCGCCGCAGCTATGGTGAGATGGTAAGGCGGTTTAAAGGCAGCAGAGTTACTTCCAGCACACTGAAGATCACATAAAAGTTTACACTCTCATTCATTTCACAAGTTCAGATAGCCTATATACCTGGGCGCAACACAAATGTAATAATAGTTTGGGGCAAGCCAGCACTTGCAAACCAAACGCACGAGAGAAGTACTATATATAACTTAGCAGTATGTAGTTCTGGCATTGTATAGGCGCAAGCAAAGGATTCAACATCATGATTCCACTGTGCGAGCTAAGGGAGCTTCCCCCCGGATGACCTCAGCGCCTCGAATCGCGCCGTCAGGGTCTCAAAGTCCAGGGGCATGTTCGGATGAACGCGGGAGCCAGGGTTCACCTTCGGCGGCTCAGGGAAGTCATCGTCTTCCTGTGGCTCCTTCTCTTCATGGTGACCGTTTCCTGGGTAATGTTCTCTTCGCGGAGGACGCCTCCCGCCAGGGTTTGCCTTCGGCGGCTCAGGGAAGTCATCGTCTTCCTCTGGCTCCTTCTCTTCATGGTGACCGTTTCCTGGGTAATGTTCTCTTCGTGGAGGACGCCTCTCCAGGGAGGACTGTGTCTCGGCGTCGCTGCCGTCCTCCGCCTCCGAATCATCAAATTTTATCTCCGAGTGCACCTTGCTAGCAGCACGGCTGTTCCTTCTGCGCGTCCTGCCAGTACCCAGATCCTGCTGCAGGTCCGAGTCTTTATCTTCCATGTGGTTCGACCCGCTTAACCTCCTCCCTGTGCTTCCTCGGAGCCTCATTTCGTCGAAGGTGGATGCATTTTCTTTCCTGGAGGTTCTGCTTGAGTTGCTCATCATCGATTGGCGCCTGCTAGAATGAGTGGACTCATGAAGAGTGGTCTTCCAGTCCTCGTCATCATCATCGTCATCGTCTTCGTCGGATGAATGGGTGTTCTGGTTGGCAAGGTTGGCTGCAGCCTTAGCGGCAGACGCTGCTTGCGCAGCAGACTCTGCAGCTGCTCGAGCAGCTGAAGCTGCATCCTTGAATTGCATGGCACCCCCAACATTATTATTATCATCATATTCATCGGCGTACCCAGAACTGCAAATGATAACAAGAAGAGATGGATGAGGTACCAATGTTATACAGGTTTGCGTCATCTGTATTGATATGCAGGGAAAGGACTTAGAAACCTGAAATTAGATGGACCGGGTTGCACAAAATTTGCTGATAGCGTAGTCTTCACGGGCATTTTGGAAGCTTCACCAAATGAACTAGGTCCTTGCTGCTCAGAAGTCAAGCCCATTAGTGACTAGAAAACATGTGAAACAAAAGAATGTGCATCACAGTTGTAGTAGTACATACAATCAGCTCTTCAGCAGGTTTAAGAAGATCCTGCTCAGCCTCGCTCGGATCCCAATTGATTTGATGCTCCTTTGCTATATCCTTGAGAACTTTCAGCTTAGTTTGCCCAGACGGCTTATTGACTGACAGCTTCTCAATTAGCTTCAGAAGGACATCATCGATTTCAGTAGTGAGCAGAAAATACATGCAGTACTGGCAACGAATGACTTTGCAGAAGAGAAATGAAATACACACACTTACAAGGTTATTAACACCAGCATTTGGGCGCAGGTCAACTGCAGCAGCAACGAAATCTTTACCATACTTCTTTTCAAAAAGGTCCCGCATGCGAGTGAGTTCAGGGAGTTCAGAGCACCTTGGGGCTGCAAATATCAAACTGCAGATACCTTCTTTCAGGTCCGCTGGGCATTCCCTGAAGAAAAGGTTGGCCAATAGCACAAGTTTAGGTCCTGGTTTTCAGCACAAACAATTCTGAAAAGCAAAGAAATGTTCCAAGATACATACTTCTGCTTGGCAATGATGGGAAGCCGCGTAACAATCAGTTCGCAGAAAAGTTCAATAATCTCATTTGCCGCCATAGTGTTTTGTTCTCTAATTACATGCTCGACCTGAAATACACCAAATAACTTGATTTGAGATATGGTCGATAGCGTATTCCTCATTGTTCGGTACCATGTGCATATCCTTTTCTTAAATACGTACATAAACATGCACATCTTTTAATCAACAAAGGCCAATAACCAGGGGAAATGACTCAACGCTGGATTGGACCCAAATGTAGCATTTCTCTTGTGAAGACAAGTGTAACAACAGCCAGATTGGTCAGAAATTAAGTTCCCTTTCTTGTGAAGATAAGTGTAACAACAGTCAGATTGATCAGAAATTAAGTATATTCAAAACCCACTAAATGTGGTTTGATATAACTTTTACAAAAAAGTTGTTATGTTTAAGAAATTAAAGCATAGTTAAGAAGTTCCCTTATCTCAGATCTCTGTAATCTCTACCACATCAAGGCTTCTATGTCTGAATATACGGTATTTTTTCAGAGAAACATTGATGTCAGAAACTGGTTCCCTAATTTTGCTGTGCCACAGATATATATTTACCACGAGTCTTAAGATTTACAGTGGGCGGAGCACCAGAAAGGAAACTCAAAGCTCCAGTACCAACACGAAACAGCAGCGACCCCTATCTCTCTCTCTCTATGATGAGCCAATGCATGTCTTATACAAAACAAACCGAAGAACACACAATTGAGCGTGTGCGAGACGCAAATGTATGCACACTGATGCATCTAGATTTGAAGTACAGTGTGCATACCCTTTTGTCACATGCATATCATGCACATATTCTAATTTAACAAAAATGTTCGTAAAAAAAGGGGTAATAATGAGGGAAAATGTGTTATTCAATGTTTGATTTCAGGCTGAAATGGTAACGGCAATCTGACCTGCCCGATTTGTACAGGAATGAACTGCAGTCAAAATCCAGTAAACACGGTTGGGAATAAATAGAAAGGCTTGAATTGTGCGGGGCATTGAATGATAAATCAAGAAGTTTCCTTATCTCAAATGTACAGGTAGAGTGTAAAAAAGAGATACGCTATATTTAAGGAAGTTATAATCTCTCGTGCATCAATCAAAGTTTTGTTTGTAGCATGTCTGAAATTTGTTTCCCCATTCTGCCCGTCCGAATCAGCAGGCCATCTCCTGCCATGGATGCGCCGCTAGAGATGTCTGGCTTCACCGCCGGCCGCGGGATCGGGCAGAGAAGTGAGAGTGGCAACCGGAAGCCCCGACGCGTGGCTAAGCTGAACGGAACGCGGCGACGGGCGGCCCCAACCCCAATCTGCCCGGCGAAACTGACGCGCACGGAAACAGAGCAATCGATACGTGTATGATACAGGAGAGAAGATGCGGCGTCGGCGTTGGGGAGGGGAGAAGACGTACCCTGATGCGGGCGGTGTCCTCGCGGCCGTCGCGGAGCAGCGCGGCGACGTCCCCGCGCATCTTGCGCACCTGCGCCTCGCGGCGGTTCCGCAGCAGCTTCATCCGCGCCGCCGCCATCCGCGCCTCCGTCTTGCTGCGGACCAACCAACCACACCACCGTCGGTTAGTTTCCACCGGTCACGCACGCGAGGAAACAGACAAACAAACAAACAAACAAACAGGAGGCGGGCTGACCATTTGGAGGCGCTGAAGGAGCCGCGGAGGCGCGCGGCGGCGAGGAGGGAGCCGGCCAGCCGCCGCAGCGCGCGCACGGGGGACCTGGACTCGCCGCCCGTGGGCATCATCATCTTCCTACTCTTCCTCCCCGGCCGGCCTCTCTCTCTCTCTCTCTCTGGCTAGTCGCCGCCGCCGCCGCCGGAGGTGGGAGAGTGGGAGGGGAGGCGGCGTGGTGTGCGCGCGCCCTCTGTGTTGTGTGCTGTGTGCTGGGGCTTTGGCAACTTTGTTGGGGGTTTCCCTTGCGTCGGTCGGTCGGTCGGTCGGTGCTGGTGCGGCTCTGTCTCCAACGGTCGGATTTGACTTGACCCGTCGGAGGTGGAGATGCTCCTCGACGAGGCGAAGCGGCCGGGGAGGTGGGCCCGCGCGGGCACTGCCGCGCTTTGCCGTGTTGTCCGGGAGTGGCGCGGGCTGACGCATGGGGCCGCGCTGTCGGCGGGGGAGCGTCTCATTCCCGTTGGGGGATCGCTGGGTGTGTGGACGTGGAGGACGATTGCTCTGTCTACGAGCCGGGTGGTGGCCCCACCGGTCATGGAGGCAGCAACTTGCCCGGCCCCGCCGTCCCCGGCCAGCTTTCGGCTCGTCGTTAAACAACTAGTCTAGTCTAGTCTACTAGTAGTGGAGTATATATCCAGGAAGTTTTTAGAGGACCGTTCCAAGAATATTCAGATGGAGCCCCCGTGCAAAAAAGAAGAAGATCCAGATGGACCGTTTGAGAACAACTTTAGCAGGCAGGCAGGCTCCTTGGCATTAGAGCATCTTCAGCCCCTCAGGCCCCTCGAAACCGTTTTTTAGCGTTGGCGCCGAAAAATTGGCCCAGTCGTGCCCCACGAGCTCGTTTTTCACCGGTTTCGGCCGAAACTGACGCCGCCGGACCCAACCTGGCGCGCTGGGGCGCCCGGCCGAATGTTTTTTGCGCGAAAGAGTAGCGGGCCCACCGAGTCAGCGACCACGACACCTCGTCGTCCTCATCGTCTCAGTTTTTCCGCGGAGAATCAATGCCAAGGCTGTCGCCGGTCAGCCTTCCATTAATTCCTCACGGGCGGCGCAGTGCGGCGACGCCGCCCCCTCCCGCCACGCCCTCCCGCCACACGTTCGCACATGGCCGCCCGCAAGCCGCTATAAAAGGCGCCCCTCTCCTCGTCGGTGAGGCATCCATCGGCAGTCCTCCCTCCTCTCTCGCCGCCGCCTTTTCTCCTCTCTCCACGCCGTAGTTCCCCTCTCGCACCCACGCAACCATGAGCGAGCGGTTCCCCGGCGACTCGGCGGCGGTCAACGGTTTCGGCCGCCGCTCTCTGCACGAGTGGGAAGCTCACCTCCTCCACGAGGCGAACTACCCCGCGCCGCCCGACATGCGCGCCCCGTCGCGGTGGAGGCTCGGCACCGGCGGCGTCCCCGTCCCACCTCTGTCCGTCCCCGAGACGCCCGCCTACTTCCACGTCGAGACCGAGCGCGAGTGGGCATCCCTGTCGGAGGAGGAGCGATCGCTCCTGGAGTACGCCGCCGGCAACCACGCGGCGTGGTCGGCGTACTTCAAACGCCGCCAGGCGGAACGACTCGCCTCTACCTACAACGCGGCGGCCTCGTCATCAACGAGGTCGGCCGTGCCTCCTCCTCGGCGTCCCCTCGCCTCGTCAAGCCGAAGAAGGAGCCAGGGCTCTCGGCAGCGAAGACGGAGCCGGGGCTCGCCGCCATGGAGAACGAGTAGATCGACGAAGAAGAGGCCGCCCTGAAGTGGGCGCGCATGGAGTTGGAGCGCCAGCGCCGCGCCCTAAGAGATCGCCGAACGCCGTCGCCGTGAAGCAGCGCGCCGGGGTGAGGGGTCGAGCAGCGGCGGCCGCCGTGTCAAGGAGAAGAAGCAGGATGACGACGCCGGTGACGATTATGCCCTGCTCAACGATTACTTCGGCCCGTAGCTTTTCATGTTCATTTTCGTCCTTTTATTTGTGTAAAAAACGCCTGAATTTTGCTGAAGTATGCCGTGTTTGATGAATTTTGGCTGAAGTGTTTGCGGTTTATGGGCGTCTGGAGGGCGACCTGGAGGCGACGGCTAGGAACCCGCTCATCCTCACACCGAAAAAACGCCGGTTCATCCCCAAGCGACGCTTTTTCGTGTGGCTGAACGGCTGAGGATGCTCTTACATTCAGACCGTGCTCAGCTCAAAGACTGTAACCAGCCAGCACAGTAACTTTCCGTGATCATCAGAAGCGCACAAGAGTTTTCGATTTAATTCCTTGAGTATTTCGATTGTTTGGAAGACTGCGTTTTCAATAATACTATATTTGGAAGACTTCTACTCGGCATCTCACTTTTTAGGTTTCACTTTGAAAACACTTGTGCTCCAAGTTTTAATAAACTCTCGTATACCATTCTTATGTTTGCGGGGGAAGGCCCTGATGGCATGGAAGGACCCGTCTAAGCTATGGGTTGGTTTGGGCAACCCGTGTTCCGAGATGGATATGAACGTTTTCTACGCATCCATATTCATCATATTGGGCAATGGAGGAAAGACGCCTCTCTAGGAATCGCCATGGTTAGGAGGAAAAAGGCCATAGGATATTATCCCACTCATTTTTGCGGCATGCAAGTGCAAAAAATGGTGCGTGAGGGAGGCCATGCGAGACAATGCTTGGGTGCACAAGATTAACACTTTCACCAGCCTCACAGTCGGGCACATTGTCGAGTCTGTTGACCTCTGGGTGCAGCTTCTAGCCATACAGTTACAATTACAAATGGACGTTGAAGACGACATCACTTGGAAATTTGAGGCAAATTGAGAGTACTCAGCGAGCTCTGCTTATAAGGCGCAATTACTGGGCTCCACGTAGACAGTCATGAACAAAATCATCTGGAAGGTTTGTGCGCGTCCAAAGGTCAAGTTCTTCTCGTGGCTGGCCATTCAAAACAAGATATGGACTGCGGATAGGCTGCAAAAGAGGATTGGGAGAATTGTGACCTATGCACCCTATGCAGGAGGGCCAACGATTAATCTGGTTATCTTTTTTTTAAATACCGATTTACACTACATATTTGAAGAATGGTCAAAGTATGGCTTGGATTGGGGGCGCCGAAGATGAATAGGTGGGTGACAGAACGCAACATCAAGTGTTGGTGGACAAGCATGTCCAAACCAAATACAGCGAGCGGGAAGGCCATGGCCTCACTTACCATGCTTGTATGCTGGGTCATCTGGAATGAGAGAAACGCTAGAGTCTTCCGGAAGAAATCGATGCCGCCATACTACGTTCTACAACTCATCCAGGAGGAGGCCAGGACGTGGGTCACCGCGGGGCTAGGCATCTGAGCATCATCATGCCACGAGGATAATTCATTTGCACCTTATGTTGATTGGCTATGTTGTAAAGCCGGTTCTTATGTAACCTAAACTCTACTTCTTAATTAATGAATGAGGTAATTCTTTTGCCTCTGTTTAAAATAAAAATGATGCTACGACTACGAGACAGAGAAAAACTGGGGCATGTGAACTATGCGGAATCTGTCACGACTTTGTTCAGTCTCCTGCCAGATAGGCTTTCGTCACAGGCCCGAAGAGGCATCATAAGAAGATGCTCGTAGGTAGATCATTTTCAGCATAGTTTCTGAATAAAACATCTCAGTTATGAACTCATGCAGCCGACCAAACACAATCGGCAGCAACAAGAAACACCATGCATGATCAGCAAGTGCGGCCAACCAAACATAGGCAGGGAATTTAAACATGCAACCACCACGAGAACCCAATAAATACAGTCTTCCGGGAGCGATTGAACAAGATACGCAACATGTTAGATAATACTCCCTCCGTCCCAAAATAAGTGACGCAAAAGTGAATCACTTTTGCGTCACTTATTTTGGGACGGAGGGAGTAAGCTGTACCAGAAACGACTAAACAAAACGTACGACTTAAGCAGCTTGATCAGTTCAGGACTGACACAGACCGAGTTCAGGAAACGAGCAAGAGCTATACAGGGACGGGTTTAAGCCTTTCCAACAGCATCCAGGCGAGGCACGTAACATACTGAACTGGAGGCGATGGGCAGGCGCGCCATCTCGGTTCACAAAACGCAGCAAGTACCACCTTATCAGGGCAACATCCGGGGACATGGGAGTCTCTGAGTAGAGAAGCGATGATAGTGGACGATCTGAACCGCTACCTGTGCTGAAAACTGAAGCCTGCAGGAACAACAGAAACACAATGAGCACATGAAAGCCCGGGCTAAATACTATTGAACCAGCATACAACATGAAGCCATTCGAAAGATATTACTTATCCTTCTACAATTTCTCTGGATCCCAAAGCAACTACAGAGCGCCAAGTTCAGTTATCTGATTACCAAGACAAGGTGAAAACCTCAATAAAGTGTTCCTGCATTCAGCAACCTGTTGGGTTTTAATAATTAATAAATCAGGCATTATCCTCCCACTTAACAGCATAGGCATGCACCTGTAGTTGTTGCCCCAGTGGATGCAGTCACCATGTATACTGTATTACTGTTAGGTGCTGATCACCAGCAGCCTAAACAACCGATTAAGATGCGAAAGACAGGTGATGTAGAAATGGTGCGTGTATTTCTGCTTTGGCCTAGGTTTACATTTCCATTGAAATATATGGGTGGGTCTTTTGCATTTCTAACCTACACCAAATGGTTGAACATCTAGTTTTCCAAATATAAGTAGTACTAGTCTGTGATTTACTTTCCTAGAATAATAATACAGTTTTCTAACTGTCACACATGCAGACTACATAAACAATACTCCATGGTAAGATGTGGTGTAGTAATACTTACGTTCACGAGCGTCCTCCTTCTCTTCAATCTTTATTACTTCCAAATGTACTCCATGGTAAGCAAGGATCTTCAATAATTGGTGAATCCTTTTATCGTCTTTCACATGATTGATTTTGACTGCCTTGAGATGAAATTGTTCCGTTGGCTTGTAGGTGTCACTCGTTTCAATGTGAAATTCCTGTCACAAACAAAATAATTAACTTAAGGAAATGACAATTTCAAAGATAAGGCATCATACATGGAAAAAGTTATACCTCAGAGCGACTAGCAAGTTCAAGAGTAAGCCTCTGTAGAATTGGTGAGTGCTGGAGAAAGCAAACTAGTCCACAGAAGTTAGCAGCCATACACCAGTCACCGAGCAACAATGTTTTTACCTTGCTAAACATAGGGGACCATTTTATATCATTTCTGAAGATCTGGGCGAAGTGAAAAGAAAAGCAGCTGAAATTCTTAATTCAAGTATATAAATTAGTAATACTGAAATGAATACAAGCATTCTAGAAAATTCTAAATTTGAGTAACTATGCACAGGCAATAAAGCGATTTATACCCTGAACCAGATTTTAGAACCATATTTAATCAAGCCGCGCTATGTAAGTGTCACACAAATTGACACAAACCAGTTTAATATGCTCCGACTGACTAATACACTGATGGAAAAATGAAGTAAAGGAGTCAGGAGAACAAGGATATCCATTGGAAAAAGAAGCACAAGCATACCATAGGATTGTGGGTTATCAGCTCTAAATTCGTAGCGCCTGATAAACTTTGGAGAAGCACACAATCATCTACATAGCACTGCACACATGACTCAAGACCACAGTCCCCGTTAGAAATATTTCTACAATTATCTCTGCAGTAGGGTCCAGTGTTGATAAATGCCGTTACCAATGATGGCAGGCTCTCAAGCAACGGAGTCCAACCCAAACACTCGTCTAGTTCCAAGATAACCAGACCTGGTGCAGAAATGAAAGACCGGGTCTCCATTGGGAGAAGATATGTATCTCTGATCATTAGATGTTGTAAAGATTTTGGAAAAACAGTCTCAATGTTGATTATACATTCTTGAATGTCCAGCACCTCCAGTAACTGACAGCCCAGAACATCAAGAGAGAAATCCTCAAACTGGACACGATAAAGAATTAACCTTGTCAAGTGCTGGGAGATGAGAGTCCCAGGAAATATCCTCAAAGGACGATAAACAGTTATTTCGAGTCGAATAACCCTCGCTTTGCATGACACAGCATAATGGAGCCACAGCTCAAAGTCTTGCTGAATGTCCTCCTCGTAGCAATCATGGCGATGATCACCATTAAAAAGGATCTCACATTCACGCAGAGGAGTTGGGTCACGGTATCGGAGAAGGCTATGGACAAAATGGCTCAAGTCCTGCCCAAACTGGTAGGTCCCAGCATAGGCGTCGAGGCGAACGGCCGGCACGGACTTCCAGAGGGTGCGCCAGCGGGTGGCGAGCACGCACGTCTGCACGGCCTGGCGCGAGGGCAGGAACGACAGCACCAGCTGGATCAATTCGTCCGGCAGCGTGCTTAGGCGGTCCTCCTCGCCGCCAGCCACAGCCGCTTTCTTGCTGCAGAGCCTCTCGGACATTCCGTCGAACAGGTGGTGTCCCGAGCCGAAGCTGCCGGTGGTGGTAGAGAGAGGATGAGCAAACAGGCAGCAAAGATGGGCAAAGAAGCCAAGATTCGCACCAAGTTACCTCTGGTCGCCGCCTCCGGCCGCCGCGCCCGATGGAGTGCTCCCGCTCCTCGGCGGCGGCGGGTTTACTCTGCTCTGTTGATGGGGAGAGGAAGGCGGCGGGTCAACGGCGAACGGATATAGAGCGTCACCGCGTCGAATCGCCTCGCCTCCCCAGCGACCGATGTGCATTCATTTCCTAAAAAAAAAAAAAAAACTGATTCAGCAACGCGTAGCCTGTTGACTAAATTGCTCGAAAGTGATTAGGATCAACCGGCCGATCAAGGGGAGAGTTCCGCCGCTCGCGTCGCCGTTAGATACGACTTTAATTGGAGACCCACGATCTTTATTCAGCTGGCCTTCATCGCTGGACGTATGCCACTGCCATCTTACGTTTTTTCGGCAACAACGTATGTGTTGCAGAAGTCCTTCCTGGACGTGTGCTTTTGTCATCTTAACAATTTTTCTGCTATTGCAAAAGTCCTTCCGCAACAACATCCATGTTGCAAAAAAGTTAAGACGAAAACATCTCTACAACATCATTTCTGTTGCAGAAGTCCATTCGCAACTAAACCCATGTTGCAAAAAAGTTAATACAATTTTTTTCTACAACATCATCTGTGTTGCAGAGGTCCTTCCGCAACAACACTCATATTTCGAAAAAGTTAGAGAAAAGGGAGTTTTGCAACAACGGTCTTATTGCGGGAAATTAGAGAAGAGGGAGTTTTGCAACAAGGTCGTGTTGCAGAAAATTAGAGAAGATGTGGTTTTGCAAAGAGGTCTTGTTGCAGTAAATTAGAGAGGACAATGTCTTGCAATAGAGGTATTGTTACAGCAAATTAAAGACGAACATGTCTTGTAACAGAAGTCCTGTTGCGGGAAATTAAAGAAGAATATATCTTGCAATAGGTGTCTTGTTTCAGGAAATTAAAAAAGAACAACAAATGGCTCGCATCACACGATCGGACGTCTCGTGACCGGGCTGATCTTTTAAAAAAATCGGCCGGCGGACACGTAGCGTGCCCCTGACCACATTTGTGTGGTTAGGGTAACGTTTTACCACTATTATTATTAAAAATAACAAAAACACCACCATTTCCATGGCAAGTGAATAACAAATCGTACTAAACGAGATGCGAGCCGCGACTAACAGAAAAACTGACAAGGATAACCCACATGTCTGGTGCACGTGGCACAGGCAAACGGTCGCGCCCAGACGGCCGTCACCGTTGACTCGTTTAATTGCTGGATGCGCGGGAGGAGGGGCATTTCGCAACCATTCTTACCTGAGCTCCTTCCTCTCGCATCGCAGCTGTCATCGCCATCACCGCCGCCGCAGTAAGCTTTGCGATGTCGTGGACGCTATGGTCTCTTGGGACGGTCTGCCCACATCTTCCGACAACGACAAATGTGAGCAGCCAGGTTAGTGTCTTCCCTCTGTCTCGCTGGTCTAGGGTTAGGGTTTCTGGTAAAAGGGGAATTTCTTCGGATATACAAATTGAGGCATATTTGGTTCTGTTTAGCCCCCTGCGAGGCTGCGGCGATGCACTACAGGGAATGGAACGGCCCGGCTTTGAATCACGCTGCTAGGTGTGAGCACCAATCCCCCTTCCGTCATCAAGTGAGGACACCGCAAGATTGAACCTACTACAACGCACCGCTTTCATTGAAGATCTAATTTTCAATTTGGTCAAAGATAACTCAGAGATCTGAAAGCATTACATAGCTATACCAATCACACATAATGAAGTTCAGAAATAACTCAATTACTTTCAATGAATAATCTGATCATAAACTCACAATTCATTGGATCCCAACAACCACATAACACTAGTAGAAAACAAGGCTTTGGTCCAGGCCGGGGAGGCCCATTAATCCCGATTCACCCACGAACCGGGACCTATGGGGGCATTTGTCCCGGTTTGTGAGGCGAGGGGGCGGCCGGGCCTCGGTGGCCATTGGTACCGGTTGGTCTGCCCCCTTTGGTCCTGGTTCCATACACGAACCGGGACCAATGGGCCTCGCTCCTGGCCCACAACCATTGGTCCCGGTTGGTGGATGGAACCGGGCAGCCCGCGAGCAGAGCAGTCCACTGCTTTGTTTGGCCGGCCGTGGGAGAGAGCTTTGTGGTGATCTAGCTCACCTCCTATGCACATGAGGTGTTCGATGAAATGCCCGAGCCACACTACTTAAGCTTTCTTCTCTCGAAGCTCCTTGTCCAACCTCCATTTTCCACAAGATTTTTCTAGGTTTGTCGGTTCGTCCTGTCCTGTCACTGTCCTCACCGCCGTTATTCGCCCACGTCGATCTCGTCGCCGGCACCAGCGTGGTGAGCCTCTTGTTCTTATCTTCTTTCTAAAAGAACAAAATTCTTACTTGTATGATTTAGAAAGATATTTGTATAATTTTCTTACTTTTATTATCGTTTGTTATTATATAGTGTGATGGTTTTGGTATCCGCCCACGTCGGCCCTCGTCCTGTCTATGATTCGGATGTGGTATATTATCTTTTATAACTATTTATTTTAGTGTTTATGACAATTATGCCAACCAACGTGACATAAATGTTTTTATCTAGGAGGTATGTGAACCGGAAATTCCAACCGACCCTTTTGTGGAGAGGTTAAATTTAGTTGAAAAAGAAAACATTTACTTGAAGAAAAAAATTGAAAAAAAAATCGAGGAGGAGAAGATGGAATTCGAGTTGCATGTTGCGGAAGTCGTTGATGATCACAAGATCAAGATAGATGCAATGCGCTTAGAAAGATTAGAAAATATGCCGTCCATACTGAGGCTTGGTATCATTATGCCGTTGAATCAATTGTTACCTTAGTTGCGATTATGATCGCATTTATTGTTGCATTGAAATGTTTTACATAGTTTTAATGTATGATTTAATTAGATGCTGAAGAGCTATATGTTGTTCAATGAAAACTATATATGTACTTTGGTTTTAATGTGATGACGAACTTCTATTAATTTGGTCACTTCTGTATTCATGATGTTCTGTAATGGTTTTTTGACACACTTAATTATATATAATGCACGCAGATGAACCGGCAATGCATGTACGGTAACAGACGCACCTCCGAGTACATTAAGGGCGTGAATAATTTTCTCGAAGTGGCTGAGACAAACAAGCGGAATGGTTTTATGTGTTGTCCATGCCCTATATGTGGGAATACGAACTCTTACTCTCACCGGAAAAGCCTTCACACCTGTTGACGATCAAAAGTGGCAAAATCTTAAAGGTTGCTTAAAGTCATGTCAAGATTGATTCGAACTTGTGATTGGAAGTCACCATGGGATGGCTTTCTTCGAGAAGGTCAAGATGGATATGAAGATGGTCTAAAACAGAGCTCGGATGCCAAAGTTATGACAAGTTCAGAGATGCTCATGTTGACACCAGATTATATAATGACTTGAAACCCAATTAAGATGGCCTCAAATGGAAAAAGTTCAAACATGAAAGTTGTGCGTCTCGTCAAAGCGGTTGATTTTGATATAAAGAACTTCTCAATCGAAGTTCGTATTCAAAAGTTAGAGCCGAAAATGAGTGGATGCATCAGGATGGCCGGACACTCCGGGAATGATCATCCGGGTTTTGGATTTCTCCTAGGTTGGCCGGACACTCCGGGGATGTTTGTCCGGATTTTGGATTTTTCTGCCGCAAACTTCGGAAAACAGCCGAAAACCCCCTCAAGATGGCATCTGATCAAAAAACGGTCAACATGAAAGTTGTTCGTCTCGTCGAAATGGTCAAGATTGTTTTTGGGAACGTTTCCATCCGAGGTCGTTTACTACCTCAAACATGACCCGCAAGATCCAACCGGTTGTAAACCGAACAATTTTGGAATGTTTGGATTCCGAGTTGGACCCATCTAGGGTTTTGAACGTGAATTCTAAACCTTTCCTTGCACGGGAAGTCCATCCACCTCTTATATACCTAAGGGGCGACGGCCGATTGAACAACAACACACAATCGCAAAACCCATCTACTTTTTACCCTAGTTTTACATCTCTCCCTTGTTCTTTCCCTCTCGGTCTTCGTTCGTTCTTCATGTTGAAGGGCAGCGATCCTCGAGGCTCTAGGGGCGGGCGAACCGACCTATGGCAGCCCATAGCCGCCGCATGTCCATACGGTGGTCCCTCCCGGATGCGTGGGATTTCGGGTGCTCAAAAGTTCCTGCCGGATTGCTTGCGTACCGCGCTTCCGGACGGGTCTCCTTCGGCGTGAGCTAAGGTGCATCACCCTCGGCATTGGAGGTACACGATGACGTGTTCGTGTGCGAACACACTTTTTGGCGACTCCGCTGGGTACGAAAGATCAAGAATCATCTCGACCATGTCTAATCACCCCAAGCCCTCAGAAGTTGACGCCGATAACATGATTAAGCCCAGTCTTGATGAACTATCGGAGGAACATCGCCAAGCCTATGAAACGTGCAAGAAGCAGCGTGAAGAGTGTCGTGGTTCTAAGTCTGACAGTAAGGGTAGGGGGTACGAATGGAGAGGCAAGGTTCTAGCTATGGCGAGGTTGTA
Organism: Secale cereale; assembly: GCA_902687465.1. NCBI lineage: Eukaryota > Viridiplantae > Streptophyta > Magnoliopsida > Poales > Poaceae > Secale > Secale cereale. The sequence continues at coordinate 660,649,222 of LR738713.1, forward strand.
CACAGAGTGTTTAGCGAGTTCAGACCCTTCTCGGAGGAAGTAAAAGCCCTACGTCTCGATGCCCGGAGGCTTGGTCGACTGATGTGTGTATGTATGTGTTACAGAGGTGCGAACCCTTGTTCTGGAGGAGGGGTGGCTTATATAGTGTGCCAGGACCCCAACCATGCTCCACGTTACCAAGGGCTTAAAGGTACATTAAGGCAGGCGTTACTGATAACGCCCGCAGTAAAGGATAATTAAGATATTTACTACAGAGAGTAAATATAGGACCGTTGCTGTTCCAAGGGGCACTTGGTCTTCGGAAGTCGAGTGCTCGGTCCGGTCGAGTGGAATTGAGTCGTCCTGCGCACATGGGTCGGTCGAGTGAAGTGCCTCTTTGGACTGTCTCAGTCGACTGTCTCCATTGCCAAGGGTCTTGTCTTTTGATCTCTTAGGATAGTGACCTTGGGTGGGGCGCTTTGGTCAGGCCTATGACCCTACCCTAGGTCTGTAACCTCGTCAGTAGCCCCCGAATGGATTGGGGCTTGAGCAAGGGGATGCTGAGGGAAGCTCTGGTCTTGATTCGACGTCCTTGGGGCATATTGTTTTGGAGCTTGTGACTTGGGCAGGCTCCCTCAGTTGTGTCTTGGTCGCCTCGATCGATTCCGAAGCCATCGATGAATTAGTTGCTTTTGCGTCGACCGGGTTTTGCGCTAGGCGTCGGGCGCCATGAGCGCGTGCCATTCTCGACGGAATCGGTTGCCTTTTGTCCGCCGGATCCGGCGGGGCTTTCGAAATTTGGGGAAGCGCGCGGGACGGGACGTGCCGCATCAATCGGAGGGGTGCGGTTCAAACGCCTCAATTCCCGCGCCTCCTTTTTCGCCACGTATCGCGTCAGCGCCTGTTACGGGATCGGATAAGATCGCCTGGGGCCACCGGTCAGCCACTCGACCGAGCCGTTATAAAGGCGCGCCGAGTCCGCCGCGGGGGGTACTGTGCGCCTAGCCTTCTCCCGTTCGCCTTGTCTTCTCCGCAGCGTTCTTGCTTCTCCGCCGCGCCCCCACTCCTTCCTGCTTCTCCCCGCCGCGACCGCAGTCTCGCGAGCCATGGTTAAGGACAAGACTGCGGCCATGGAGCGCTCCAAGAAGGCGGTGTCGGGGAAGGGGAGGCGAGCCGGCCGGGTCGGTTCGTCGTCGAGGTCTGGACTCCCCGCTGGATGGATCCAGGGGGATTGGATCCGGTCCACCGTCGTGGTGGAGGATCTGGAGGAGCTGGAGGAGGAGGGGCTGATCGCCGGCGGCTCCTGGCGGGCGCCGGGAGGAGAGCTCGAGCCCCGGCCACAGGAGGGCGAGTGTGTACTCCACGCCACCCACGTCGACCGAGGTTTCTCTACTCCCCCGCACCCTTTCTTTCGTGCGTTTCTGATCTTCTTTGGTGCCCAGCTGCATTACTTTACGCCCAACTCCATCGCCTTTCTCTCCGCTTTCGTTTCCATGTGCGTGAACTTCCTCGGTTGCCGACCGCACTAGGGCTTGTTCAAGCACATCTTCACCTGCCGCTCCCAGACCGTCAAGAGAGTGAACCCGAGTGACGGCAAGACGCACGTCCTCCTGGCGTGCGGCGGGCTCGGGATTCAGCTTAGGAATAGGAGCGCCTTCCCTCCCATGAACCTTCCAGAGTCGATTCGGGGCTGGCAGTCGACCTAGTTTTATTACAAGGACAGTCCGACTCCGGGTCAGTCGACCGGCCTTCCTCCATTTACCCTAGGTCGAGCCAGCCCGCCTCCTTCGATGGTAGTGAGCAAGGCCGAGAGGGTCGAGGTAGACATGCTGATGGAGAGGGTCGTCCAGCTAGTCCGCAAGGGGGTCACGGGGATGGACTTGTTCGAGGTGTATCTCACGCGAAGGATTCAGCCGCGTCAAGCCCGGGACCACCCGATGTGGCTGTACTCCGGTACTAACGACTCGTCACGAGTCCACCCGGAGGCGTGATGGGCCTCTAACCCCTCGTTGGTTACCCCAAGTGGAAGGTGTGACATGCAGTGTTGTGGAAGTTTTTCCCTTAGCAAAGATGCCAAGGATCGAATCCCCAGAGACTCCTAGGTTCAACAAGTAGGTGTCAACTGCTAACGGCGCCAGATATTAGCAATCAACGTGGACCTGCACACAGATACAAATAACTTTGCTCCCAATGAGTACAGAGAGGTTGTCAATCCCTCCGGCCTTGTAGTTCACAAAGGATTAAACGCAAATGATAGTAGTGATAGATAATGTTTGCAATAGTAAATAATAGCGAAAAGTAAATAGCGGATGTGATCAATGATGGTAATATGGACCGGAGTCTCATGATGTTCACTAGTGATGTCTCTCTCCCAAAAGATGATAAAACAGCTATGTGAGGTAAACGAATTACAGCTGGGCAATTGACAGGACCACGAACGCAAACCAATGCTGACTACATTGCAAGAAAGGTTGAGGTTCAAAGCATGGGCGGTACGCCAAAGTAAGTAGACCGAAATCCATCAATATCTACTACTAATCATCCACCTTGAGATATCTATCCAGAACATCTCGCTGGTATTAAGTTGCGAGTCCAACCCATAGTGTAAACTCAAAGCAACAGACAACTGCATTAAAAGAACTTTGCGTAAAGTAAACAATCCTTGCACCCGCGGGCACAAGCACCGTTGTTTTCCCCCTTGTGGCAACAGCACATCCCCTAGACTCATGTTTCTGTCACTCAAGCTAGTCATCGAGGGGCATGAACCCACAATCGAGCATAACGTTCCCTCTTGGAGTCACTACGTATTACTTGGCCAAAGCAATAAATAACAACGGAGAACATGCAAGAATTACTTATGAACATAAATATAAAAGAGGTAGATCAAATATATTACTCAATCACAATCTGAACATAATCTCATAATCCATCGGATCCCAGCAAACTCATCATAGCAACAGCATAAGGATTACATATGTGCCTCGATCATGTAGGGCAGCTCACGAGGACTAATTAGTGAAGCACAAGAACGGGAGGAGAACATCACATAGCTACTGGTCATGGACTCATGGTCCAAGGGAGACTACTCACAACTCATCCGGGAGGCGTCCATGGTGGTGGAGAGGCTCCCGATGGTGATCCTCCCCTCCGGCAGGGTGCCGGGAAGAGTTCTCCTGGTGCTCCCGATCTTGGAAGCGGCGGCGGCGGCGGAACAGAGATGAGATCGCGAAAAAGAGTTCCCGTCCCCAGGGTTTCGAAGGACGCTCTAAATATATGCCAAAGGGGGCACCAGACGGGGCTCGGGGGGCCCAGGCGCCCCCCCGGCACGGCCCAGGGGGGGCGCCGCCAGGGCGCCTGGAGCCCTGGTGGCCCCCCCGGCTGTCCTTCGGGCGCAAGGTAGGTTCTGGAACGCTGATTTTTTATATAATTTTTCTGTATTTTTCCTGGCAGTTCTCGTAATGTGAAAACCTGAAATACAAAAACAGCCGAAAACATAAACTGGCACTGGGGTGCACTGGATTAGTAGGTTAGTCCAAATATGATCAAAAGTGTATGGAAGTGTATAAATATCATAGCAATATCACCCAAAAGTGGCATGGAGCAAGCAGAAATTATAGATACGTTTTGGACGTATCAACATCCCCAAGCTTAATTCCTGCTCGTCCTCGAGTAGGTAAATGATAACAAGAATAATTTCTGTGGTGACATGCTATTAACCATATAGGACTTTTTATAGTCATATGACAAAAGCTTACTGAGACAATGAATCTATAGTAATTGAGTTGCCTCATGAGAAAATCACAAATGACTGAAAGTTTTACAACATAATATTGAAACATCAAATAGATTTGAAATCAACATGATGTGCAAATATGATAAAGTGATATCTCGCTTGCCCCCTTTAGTGAAGCAAAACATAAATGCAGGGGCACCTTCAAGGTTTAAGTGATGACTAGATACAATGATTTCAAAATAAACGATATCACAATCATGCAAAAGACAATGCTACTTTGGGACAATGCACATTACACTCAGAATGACAATCATGCTCTCAGTAGTTGGTGCTTGAAGAAAAAAGGTGGAGACTCAAAAAGTAAAAGAATGGTTATGTGCTAGAGCTTTTTATTTTGAAAACATAGAAGCAATTCTGTCAACGGTAGTAGTACTTCATATGTGCTATGCATAAAACATCCTATAAGTTGCAGGCCTCATGCATCGAATACCAATAGTGCTCGCACCTTGTCCTAATTAGCTCGGATTTCCATGGGTTATCATTGCATTACATATGTTTCAACCAAGTGTCACAAAGGGGTACCTCTATGCCACCTGTACAAAGGTCCAAGGAGATAGATCGCATTTGATTTCTCGTTTTTGATAGATCTCAACTTGAGGACATCCATACCGGGACAACATAGAAACTAGATAATGGACTCCTCTTTAATGCATAAGCATATTCTCATAAGAGATTGAGGATTACTGTCCAAGCTAAAACTTCCACCATGATACATGGCTTTGGTTGGCGGCCCAATGTTCTTCTCTAACAATATGCATACTCATTCAACCCATGGCAAGTCACCCTTACTTCAGACAAGACGAACATGCATAGCAACTCACATGATATACAACAAAAGTGTAACAGTTGATGGCGTCCCCAGAAACATGGTTACCGCTCAGCAAGCAACTTATAAGAAATAAGATACATAAGCAACATATTCTTTACCACAATAGTTTTTAAGCTACTTTCCCATGAGCTATGTATTGCAAAGTTAGTCTGCTTAGTACAGGTGGAGGTTAGCAAAAGACTGGGAGCGACCAACTAAGAGAGCAATGACGATCATAATCATGCAGAGCGACAAAGCAACATTGAATCAGGCATGGTAGTTATATCGCTACTCAGAAATAAAAGATCATCAAGGCTTGGCAGACTTTCTTTACAGTCTTAAATATGCGTGAGCATACGCCAAGTCAATCAAAATAAATTCTCGAAGGAAGATATTACTAAACCATACCACATCATTGGCAAACAAATCATGTTGGTACTCCAATAACACATTGGGAATCCCCCAGCTATTTGAGATTAACCATAAGAAAACCTGAACTACTAAGCGCCATTATGCACGTAGCATCTTTATCATAGACATATTAACCAATGCAACGGAAGCAAACTCTCTTAATAAGGTGAGCATGATAATTAAAGAGAGTTCAAGCAACCAACTAAACAAAAGCTCTTTGAAAAGATAAGCATGAGTACTAAGAGCTGAACATGATAGTAGCTATTAAAAGACAAAGAACACACACAGCAAAGATAGACATGAAAACTCTATGTTATGTTCTAGGTAGAAGTGGAGCATGTTTCTTTCCCACATAAAGAAAGCTGAGTTCCGACTCGTTATGAAAAACTAAAAAGAAAACTAAAAACAAGACGCTCCAAGCATAGCACATAACACATGAAGTGATAAAAATATAGCGGAACGAAAGACGAACTGATAATGTTGATGGAGAAGGGGATGCACGGGGGCATCCCCAAGCTTAGACGCTTGAGTCTCCTTGAATATTTCTTGGGGGTGCACGGGGGCATCCCCAAGCTTGAGCGCTTGACACTCCTGAATCTTTTTATCATCTTCCCTCGCACACTTGAAAACTCCCTTCATACATAACTCATCATAATCTGATTAGCGAGGTTAGTACCCTTAATAAAATAATTGCACCTTGCTGGAAATAAAGATATTATTGAAGTTCTACTGTTTCTCAAGATTGCCAAAAGGTTTTTGCAAAGAAAAAGCAAGCTCTTGATTTGCAAAATGAAGGAAAGGCAAAACAGGACAGAATCTGTGAAAAACAGAACAGCAGGTAGTAATTGATTTGTTCGGGGGTACTTCTGCAACTCAAATCAAAAAACTCAGAACAGATGCACGAAAGAAAATTATATTGAGAACGCTGTCGAAAAAATTCAGACCGAAAAGATGATCTGGTGATTTTATACGAATTTTTCTATCCAAGGACAGAATCTGTTTCCTGGACAGCACCTCACAACTTTTGAACTTTCTAGCAATCAGAGGCTATACTTGGCACAAATATGAAAAGCAAAGATACAATGATGATGCTACTGTAGTAAACAACATCAATACACAACAAAAGCAAAAATAAATTTTTTATTCATGTGGGCTGCCTCCCAAAAGCGCTTTCTTTTATGCCTTTAAGCTAGGCATAATGCATATAGATCAAGTTGTATCAATTGAACCATCATCAAGATCATCAATAAGCTCTTCAATAATACAACTAGTCTTAAGAGGACTCTCAAATAAAGGCCTCAGAGAGATACTCCTAGGTAGAAGACCAAAAGGATAAAAGTCAATGGAAGATTCATTTATAAATTCATCAAAGACAGGTGTTTCTTCCAAAGTCTTTACACTTTCAACCCCTTTGGCAATAGGTGGATTACTTTTAGAGCGGGGAGCCTTTGGAACGTGAATGAACTTAGGCTCCTTCTTTGACAGAGTTTCTACCTTTTTGGTTTTGATCGAGGAGAAAGTAGTTCCTAAGGTATCAAATATTTCCTCAATCTTGTCTATCCTAGAAGAGTCCAAGTCATGGGATTTGACGGTCTCCAAAATTTTGAAAATTTTATGCATGGAGCTATCAAGCCTATTCAAATTCCCTTGGATCTTACGATCCAACTCATTCATCTTATTAATGCTTGGCATCTCTAGCTCTATCCTTTCAAGTTTTTTCATAATGTGAGCTAGGGTGATGTCCTCTCGAATGCTAACAACAGGGAGATTCCCAACAAGATTTTCAATAATACTAAGAGACTCCCAAACTGGGGCCTCCAGGAAATTCCCATTGATAGCAGTATCTAGAATAAACCTATTCCAAGAAGTAATTCCAACATAAAAATTTCTAAGTAAGATAGTAGTAGGTTGCTTCTTGGTGGCTCTTTTTTGTGAATCATTAATTCTATACCAAGCATCTTTCAAACTTTCCCCACCTCTTTGTTTAAAGGTGAGAACTTCTACCTCGTCAAAGACAAAAGGACCCGACATAATGACAACTAAAGAACGAGATAACTATTTTTGTGATTTTCGATAAAAGGGTACTAAAGCAAAAACTGAAAGGTAAACTAACAAGACTAAAAAGCAAAGGTAAAAGATAGCATGCAACTCCCCTATCCTGAAGAGTGGAGTCCCCGGCAACGGCGCCAGAAAAACTCCTTGATGGGCCTCTAACCCCTCGTTGGTTACCCCAAGTGGAAAGTGTGAGATGCAGTGTTGTGGAAGTTTTTCCCTTAGCAAAGATGCCAAGGATCGAATCCCAGAGACTCCTAGGGTCAACAAGTAGGTGTCAACTGCTAACGGCGCCAGATATTAGCAATCAACGTGGACCTGCACACAGATACAAATAACTTTGCTCCCAACGAGTACAGAGAGGTTGTCAATCCCTCCGGCATTGTAGTTCACAAAGGATTAAACGGAAATGATAGTAGTGATAGATAATGTTTGCAATAGTAAATAATAGCGAAAAGTAAATAGCGGATGTGATCAATGATGGTAATATGGACCGGAGTCTCATGATGTTCACTAGTGATGTCTCTCTCCCAAAAGACGATAAAACAGCTATGTGAGGTAAACGAATTACAGCTGGGCAATTGACAGGACCACGAACGCAAACCAATGCTGACTACATTGCAAGAAAGGTTGAGGTTCAAAGCATGGGCGGTACGCCAAAGTAAGTAGACCGAAATCCATCAATATCTACTACTAATCATCCACCTTGAGATATCTATCCAGAACATCTCGCTGGTATTAAGTTGCGAGTCCCACCCATAGTGTAAACTCAAAGCAACAGACAACTGCATTAAAAGAACTTTGCGTAAAGTAAACAATCCTTGCACCCGCGGGCACAAGCACCGTTGTTTTCCCCCTTGTGGCAACAGCACATCCCCTAGACTCATGTTTCTGTCACTCAAGCTAGTCATCGAGGGGCATGAACCCACAATCGAGCATAACGTTCCCTCTTGGAGTCACTACGTATTACTTGGCCAAAGCAATAAATAACAACGGAGAACATGCAAGAATTACTTATGAACATAAATATAAAAGAGGTAGATCAAATATATTACTCAATCACAATCTGAACATAATCTCATAATCCATCGGATCCCAGCAAACTCATCATAGCAACAGCATAAGGATTACATATGTGCCTCGATCATGTAGGGCAGCTCACGAGGACTAATAAGTGAAGCACAAGAACGGGAGGAGAACATCACATAGCTACTGGTCATGGACTCATGGTCCAAGGGAGACTACTCACAACTCATCCGGGAGGCGTCCATGGTGGTGGAGAGGCTCCCGATGGTGATCCTCCCCTCCGGCAGGGTGCCGGGAAGAGTTCTCCTGGTGCTCCCGATCTTGGAAGCGGCGGCGGCAGCGGAACAGAGATGAGATCGCGAAAAAGAGTTCCCGTCCCCAGGGTTTCGAAGGACGCTCTAAATATATGCCAAAGGGGGGCACCAGACGGGGCTCGGGGGGCCCAGGCACCCCCCCCGGCGCGGCCCAGGGGGGGGGGGGGCGCCGCCAGGGCGCCTGGAGCCCTGGTGGCCCCCCGGCTGTCCTTCGGGCGCAAGGTAGGTTCTGGAACGCTGATTTTTTATATAATTTTTCTGGATTTTTCCTGGCAGTTCTCGTAATGTGAAAACCTGAAATACAAAAACAGCCGAAAACAGAAACTGGCACTGGGGTGCACTGGATTAGTAGGTTAGTCCAAATATGATCAAAAGTGTATGGAAGTGTATAAATATCATAGCAATATCACCCAAAAGTGGCATGGAGCAAGCAGAAATTATAGATACATTTTGGACGTATCAAGGCGGCCCATCCGGAGTACGTAGTGCGGTGCTTGAAGAGCATAACCGGGAACAAGGACAACCCCAGGGGGTCAGGGAGGATCATACCATTCGACGCCGACCACCTGCCAGACAAGGTTAGCCTTCCGCTTCCGAGTGACGTGTCCGTCGATTGATTTGTGGTATTTATTGATGGTTCCGACTGGTATTTGGTCAACTTCTTTTCTTCGCAGATCTATACAGAGATGTACTCGCTGCCCAACGGGGACTTGGGCCAGGAGGGCGAGGAGGGTACGGGTGACGCCACCGAATGGAAGTCGGAGGAGGAGACCTCGGAGAGCGAGGATTATAGCAGCGGGGAGGAGGTCGAGTCACCTCCCCGTGTCGAGCGCCGATTGATACGTCCAAAACGTATCTATAATTTCTGCTTGCTCCATGCCTCTTTTGTGTGATATTGCTATGTTATTTATACACTTCCATACACTTTTGATCATATTTGGACTAACCTATTAACTCAGTGCACCCCAGTGCCAGTTTCTGTTTTCTGCTGTTTTTGTATTTCAGGTTTTCCCATCACGTAAACTGCCAGAAATATCCCGGAAAAATTATATAAAAAATCAGCGTTCCGGAAGCTTCCACACGGCCGAAGTAGGGCCGGAGGGGGGCCACCAGGGCTCCAGGCGCCCTGGTGGCGCCCCCCCTCCTGGCCACGCCGGGGGGCGCCTGGGCCCCCCAGGTCTCCGCTGATGCCCCCCTTTGGCATATATTTAACACACGTCCCGAAACCCTCGAGGACGGAACCCTTTTTCGCGATCTCATCTCTGTTCCGCCGCCGCCGCGATTCCAAGATCGGGAGCACCAGGAGAACTCTTCCCGGCACCCTGCCGGAGGGGAGGATCTCCACCGGGAGCCTCTCCACCACCATGGACGCCTCCCGGATGAGTTGTGAGTAGTCTCCCTTGGACCATGGGTCCATGACCAGTAGCTATGTGATGTTCTACTCCCCTTCTTGTGCTTCACTAATTAGACCTCGTAAGCTGCCCTACATGATCGAGGCATATATGTAATCCTTATGCTGTTGCTATGTTGAGTTTGCTGGGATCCGATAGATTGTGAGATTATGTTCAGATTGTGTTTGAGTAATATATTTGATTCACCTCTTTTATATTTATGTTCGTAAGTAATTCTTGCATGTTCTCCGTTGCTATTTATTGCTTTGGCCAAGTAGTAGGTAGTGACTCCAAGAGGGAAGGTTATGCTTGATTGTGGGTTCATGCCCCTCGATGACTAGCTTGAGTGACAGAAACATGAGTCTAGGGGATGTGCTGTTGCCACAAGGGGGAAAACAACGGTGCTTGTGCCCGCGGGTGCAAGGATTGTTTACTTTACGCAAAGTTCTTTTAATGCAGTTGTCTGTTGCTTTGAGTTTACACTATGGGTGGGACTCGCAACTTAATACCAGCGGGATGTTCTGGATAGATATCTCAAGGTGGATGATTAGTAGTAGATGCAGATGGATGTCGGTCTACTTGCCTTGGCGTACCGCCCATGCTTTGAACCTCTACCTTTCTTGCAACATAGTTAGCATTGGTTTACGCACATAATTCAGTCAATTGCCCAGCTGTAATTCGTTTACCTCACATAGCTGTTTTATCGTCTTTTGGGAGAGAGACATCACTAGTGAACATCATGGGACCCCGGTCCATATTACCATCACTGATCACATCCGCTATTTACTTTCTGCTTTTACATACTAGTTACAGTTTTACCTATCACTATTATCTCTTGCGTTTGACCCTTTGTAAACGACAAGGCCGGAGGGATTGACAACCTCTCTGTACTCGTTGGGAGCAAAGTTATTTGTATCTGTGTGCAGGTCCAAGTTGATTGCTAATATCTGGCGCCGTTAGCAGTTGACACCTTCTTGTTGAAACTAGGAGTCTCAGGGGAAATCGATCCTTGGTATCTTGCCAAGGGAAAACTACCGCTACACTGCATCTCAAACCTTCCACTTGGGGTAACCAACGAGGGGCGAGAAGCCATCAAGCAAAGTTTTCTGGCGCCGTCGCCTGGACTCCACTCTTCAAGATAGGGGAGTTGCACGCTATCTTTTACCTTTGCTTTTTAGTCTTGTTAGTTTACCTTTCACTTTTTGCTTTAGTATCCTTTATCGAAAACCAAAAAAATATATATTAATTATTTGCTAGTAGTCCTTTCTGTTTAGTCAAGCATGTTAGGATTTGGTGCTTTGAGGGAATCAGAAGTTCTAGATTTCCATCAAAGGGATGGAGAAAATATGAAGAAGGCATGGGACAGATTTTCTGATGCACATAGGAGAATTATGCCTTGGATACCTATAAAAATTGTGCTTAGAAATTTTTACCATGGTCTTTTTAAATGGTGTAAACACTCTCTTGATATTATAGCTGAAGGAGATTTCCTAGAGTGTGATGAAGCTAGAGCTCTTGAAATTATACATGGTCTATCTAGTTACTTTGTTTATGATCATAACTTTGATACTGTCATAGATAGACTTGCTACTATTGAGAAGAGAATGGATGCTCTAGACTTGATGAAGGTAGAGAAACCCAAACCCAATAAGAGAGACATTTTGGAAATAGACTATGATTGGGAGCCTTTTGTTAGGATTAGCATCTCTAATCAAGACTTCCATGCTTATTGTGATATTGGATCTATGGTTTCTACTATGCCAAAAATTGTTCATGATTCTTTAAAATTTAACATGGATAGATTATCATCTTATCATGAACACACTAATGGAGATATTTCTGAAATCCAGGGAAGAATAAAAGACGTGCCAGTTAAATTCCTTAAAGGGATTACAATGGTTGATTTCTTCATCATGAAGCCAAACCAAGGAAATATAGTGCTTAGAAGGGACTTCCTCCGAGCAGTTAAAGGCTTCATCGATATAGCTAAGGGACAAATCCGCTTACGCGTGAAGGCAAAAGGTGTGTACCCCTTTCCTAGAAGGAACAAGAGTGAACTTGTTGAGGAACCATTCGAAGCAATTTATAACTCCGATTATTATGATGATTATTGATTTCTCTTTGCATTATGCCTGGCTTAAAGGCATAAAAGAAAGCGCTTTTGGGAGGCAGCCCACAATGAATAAATTTTTATTTTGCTTTTGTTGTGTCTTGATGTTGTTACTATAGTAGCATCATCATTGTATCTTTGCTTTTCAATTTTGTGCCAAGTGTAGCCTCTGATTGCAAGAAAGTTCAAAAGTTGTGACGTGCTGTTCAGGAAACAGATTCTGTCCTTGGATAGAAAAATTCGTATAAAATCACCAGACCATCTTTTTGGTCTGAATTTTTTCGACAGCGTGCTCTATACAATTGTTTTTCGGGCGTCTGTTCTGAGTTTTTTGATTAGAATTGCAGAAGTGCCCCGAAAAAATCATTTACTACCTGCTGTTCTGTTTTTCACAGATTCTGTCCTGTTTTGCCTTTCCTTCATTTTGCAAACCTTGAGCTTGCTTTTTCTTTGCAAAAACCTTTTGGCAATCTTGAGAAACAGTAGACCTTCAAGAATATCCTTATTTCCAGCAAGGAACAATTATATTATTATGGGTACTAACCTCGCTAATCAGATTATGATGAGTTATGTATGAAGGGAGTTTTCAAGTGTGCGAGGGAAGATGATAAAAAGATTCAGGAGTGTCAAACGCTCAAGCTTGGGGATGCCCCCATGCACCCCCAAGAAATATTCAAGGAGACTCAAGCGTCTAAGCTTGGGGATGCCCCCGTGCATCCCCTTCTCCATCAACATTATCAGTTCGTCTTTCGTTCCACTATATTTTTATCACTTCATGTGTTATGTGCTATGCTTGGAGCGTCTTGCTTTTAGTTTTCCTTTTTAGTTTTCTTTAGCTTTTCATAACGAGTTGGAACTCAGATTTCTTTGTGTGGGAGAGAGACACGCTCCACTTCAACCTAGAACACAACATAGAATTTTCATGTTTATCTTTGCTGTGTATGTTCTTGGTCTTTCAATAGCTACTATCATGCTTAGCTCTTAGTTTTCATGCTTATCTTTTTAAAGAGCTTTTGTTTAGTTGGTCGCTTGAACTCTCTTTAGTTATCATGCTTATCTTGTTAAGAGAGTTTGCTTCTGTTGCATTGGTCGATATGTCTATGATAAAAATGCTACGTGCATAATGGCGCTTAGTAGTTCATGTTTTCTTGTGGTTAGTCTGAAATAGCTGGGGGGGGGGGGTTCCCAATGTGTTATTGGAGTACCAACATGATTTGTTTGCCTATGATGTGGTATGGTTTAGTAATATCTTCCTTCAAGAATTTACTTTGATTGACTTGGCGTATGCTCACGCATAGTTAAGACTGTAAAGAAAGTCTGTCAAGCCTTGATGATCTTTTATTTCTGAGTAGCGATATAACTTCCATGCCTGATTCAATGTTGCTTTGTCGCTCTGCATGATTATGACCGTCATTGCTCTTTTAGTTGGTCGCTCCCAGTCTTTTGCTAACCTCCACCTTTACTAAGCGGACTGACTGCTTGTGCATCCAAAATCCTTTAAACCAGTTATGCCATATGAGTCCACCATACCTTCCTATACATGGTATTTACCTGCCATTCCTAACGGAGACTTTCATGTACCATCTCAAAATTATTCAAAAAATCATTTCTCTTTTGTGCCTCTGTTTTAGTTCATGAGGAAGTAGTAGTTAATTCATGATCTTTTTAAGTTGGACAAGCTTCACCCCGGGATTGCATGTCTAATGTGCAAACCCATAATACGAGAAGGAAATGGCATTGAGTGCGCCCGACTCATTAAAAAATAATATAAACAAACAAACCTCCTTCACGCTTTGTTCATGAGAAATCAGAAAACTTTGGCAGTAATAAACAAAGGAGATTAAGAGGATGTGATCGTCCTCATTCGGGAGCCGTTCCTCGAAACTTGTCCAGCTCGAGAAGTAATTGAGTTATCTGCTAGCATTCGTTGACGAAACATGCATAATCTAAAAAAATAATTATTACTTCTGTTTTTAAAACCAAGAGCTCTGGTACATGCTTTGTCTTTGTTTCCGACCATGGGTTTTCAACCTTGCCAACAAAAGCCACGGTTCGAGAGTCTCCACCTTCTTTTAAAAGCACCAACTACTGAGAGCATGATTGTCATTCCGAGTGTAATGTGCATTGTCCCAAAGTAGCATTGTCTTTTGCATGATTATGATATCGTTTATTCTGAAATCATTGTATCTAGTCATCACTTAAACCTTGGAGGTGCCCTTGCATTTATGTTTTGCTTCACTAAAGGGGGCAAGCGAGATATCACTTTATCATATTTGCACACCATGCTCATTACAAATCTATTTGATGTTTCAGTATCATGTTGTAAAACTTTCAGTTCTTTGTGATTTTCTCATGAGGCAACTTAATTACTATAGATTCATTGTCTCAGTAAGCTTTTGTCATGTGACTATGAAAAGTCCTTATATGGTTAATAGCATGTCACCACAGAAATTATGCTTGTTATCATTTACCTACTCGAGGACGAGCAGGAATTAAGCTTGGGGATGTTGATACGTCCAAAACGTATCTATAATTTTTGCTTGCTCGATGCCTCTTTTGTGTGATATTGCTATGTTATTTATACACTTCCATACACTTTTGATCATATTTGGACTAACCTATTAACTCAGTGCACCCTAGTGCCAGTTTCTGTTTTCTGCTGTTTTTGTATTTCAGGTTTTCCCATCACGTAAACTGCCAGAAATATCCCGGAAAAATTATATAAAAAATCAGCGTTCCAGAAGCTTCCACACGGCCGAAGTAGGGCCGAAGGGGGGCCACCAGGGCTCCAAGCGCCCTGGTGGCGCGGCCCCCCTCCTGGCCGCGCCGGGGGGGGGGGGGGGCCTGGGCCCCCCAGGTCTCCGCTGATGCCCCCCTTTGGCATATATTTAACACACGTCCCGAAACCCTCGAGGACGGAACCCATTTCGCGATATCATCTCTGTTCCGCCGCCGCCGCTTCCAAGATCGGGAGCACCAGGAGAACTCTTCCCGGCACCCTGCCGGAGGGGAGGATCACCACCGGGAGCCTCTCCACCACCATGGACGCCTCCCGGATGAGTTGTGAGTAGTCTCCCTTGGACCATGGGTCCATGACCAATAGCTATGTGATGTTCTCCTCCCCTTCTTGTGCTTCGCTAATTAGACCTCGTGAGCTGCCCTACATGATCGAGGCATATATGTAATCCTTATGCTGTTGCTATGTTGAGTTTGCTGGGAACCGATGGATTGTGAGATTATGTTCAGATTGTGTTTGAGTAATATATTTGATTCACCTCTTTTATATTTATGTTCGTAAGTAATTCTTGCATGTTCTCCGTTGCTATTTATTGCTTTGGCCAAGTAGTAGGTAGTGACTCCAAGAGGGAACGTTATGCTTGATTGTGGGTTCATGCCCCTCGATGACTAGCTTGAGTGACAAAAACATGAGTCTAGGGGATGTGCTGTTGCCACAAGGGGGAAAACAACAGTGATTGTGCCCGCGGGTGCAAGGATTGTTTACTTTACGCAAAGTTCTTTTAATGCAGTTGTCTGTTGCTTTGAGTTTACACTATGGGTGGGACTCGCAACTTAATACCAGCGAGATGTTCTGGATAGATATCTCAAGGTGGATGATTAGTAGTAGATGTAGATGGATGTCGGTCTACTTGCCTTGGCGTACCGCCCATGCTTTGAACCTCTACCTTTCTTGCAACATAGTTAGCATTGGTTTGCGCACATAATTCTGTCAATTGCCCAGCTGTAATTCGTTTACCTCACATAGCTGTTTTATCGTCTTTTGGGAGAGAGACATCACTAGTGAACATCATGGGACCCCGGTCCATATTACCATCACTGATCACATCCGCTATTTACTTTCTGCTTTTACATACTAGTTACAGTTTTACCTATCACTATTATCTCTTGCGTTTGACCCTTTGTAAACGACAAGGCCGGAGGGATTGACAACCTCTCTGTACTCGTTGGGAGCAAAGTTATTTGTATCTGTGTGCAGGTCCAAGTTGATTGCTAATATCTGGCGCCGTTAGTAGTTGACACCTTCTTGTTGAAACTAGGAGTCTCAGGGGAAATCGATCCTTGGTATCTTGCCAAGGGAAAACTACCGCTACACTGCATCTCAAACCTTCCACTTGGGGTAACCAACGAGGGGCGAGAAGCCATCAAGCACCGATCCAAGGAGAAAAACGACCCAGGGGCCGCTCGACCTCATGTGGGTCCCTCGGGGTCCAGGACACCCAAGCGTACTCGCACGACCACCCCGAGCCAGCTGAGAAGACGCCCAAGCAGCCCAAGGTCACCACCATCAAGCCTCGGAAGGCCCTGCCAAGGATTAAGGTGGATGTACCCATCGCCTCCATGTAAGTGTCACTTGGGCTTGCTTTTCTCTGTTTCATGGGGGTCGACTGCAGTTTTGGTCGACTCATTTCTTGACTGAATCTTTCAGAGCCGCCGCTTCCATGACCTCGATGGACATCGATCGGGGTCGAGATGACGAGGAGATCGCGGATGCCGCGACATCTCGTGTAGGTATGGGCTCTATGAGACTTGTCTTATCCTTCTTTTCTTTCGTGGGTGATGGTCGACTGACTTGGTTCCCTGCTTGATCCGAAGCGCCGCGCCTCGTCATAGAGCTGCCGGACGACGACGAAGACGAGGAGCAGTTGGGGGAGGACCACCGGCGCGCAAGGAAGAAGGGTCGGAAGGCGCCTTCTGGCTCGGGGGCCCAGCGACAGGAGGACGCGGCCCGAACCGCGGTCTCTTTCGCCATCCCTGTGTCGTCCGCGCACGTCGTCGACCCACCGTCTGCGCCGAGCGTCGACCCAGCGCCCGCCCCGATTGTCGACCCAGCGTCCACTCCGGCCATCGACTCAGCGCCGGTTCACGCCGTCGATCCAGCGCCTGCGCCCGTGGCCGGCTCGACGCCCGCTGCTTCGTCTGTCCTCTTCTCCACCTACCGCCTCCCGGAGGACCCTGTGGGGGCAGCACAAGAGGCCGTTTGCCAGGCAGAGGTGATGATGGGGCGGACGAAGGCGGCGTATGAGGCCAGCATGGCGGCTTACGATGCCAGCTCTGCTCTTCGGGCCAACGTCCATGTATGTTGTCTTTGTCGGAGTACTTTTTGACTTCAAGAGAAATCTGCTTGTTTTGTTTTGTGAGGTATCACACCCACTGGGTATTCTTCTTTTCCTGTCTTCTTTGAGCTCGCGCCGGGCTGACCTCGGCCGAGTGAAACCAGTGGGGGCACGCTCAGTGCACCCACTGGGTGTAGTCCCCGAGACCGTGGTCGACTGCTTGCGGTCGGCCATGGTCTTACTATAGAACTTCCATGCTGTTGTTTTTTTTGTGCCGGACTGATCTTGGCCGAGTGAAACCAGTGGGGGCACGCTCAGTGCACCCACTGGGTGTAGTCCCCGAGGCTGCGGTTGAGTGATCTGACTCGACTGTAGTCTTATAATCTTGCTTTGTTCTGTTGATGCAGAAATCTTGCGAGTTCGGGGCCAAGTTTGCAGATCTTGAGCAGAAGCAAATCCAGCTTAATCTTGAATTGCAGTTGGCTCGGGACCATCTGAAGAAGACGCAAGACGATGCGGCTGGTAACTTACTTCTGTCTTCTGTCGACTGACTTTTCGCTAGAGTGTTCCTTGATGTTCATCTGTCCAGTGGCGGCTTTGGTAGGTCAACTGAGGGCAGCTTTGGAGCAAAAGGATCTTGACCTGGCGGCGGCGCAGCAGGCGGCTCAGGAGAAGTCGGAGCTGGCGGCAAAGAAGCTAGCTTCCATGGGCGCGCTCGAGGCGGAGATTATCCGACTAAGAGGCTCACTCGACGCGGCCAACCAGGAGGTGACTCAGCTGAAGAAGTCCAAGGCCGACTTGAACGACAAGTACGAGGCTCTCTTTCGGAAGAGGCTCGATCTTGAGGCGTATCTAGGCGACATCACCAAAAAATGGTACCTCGTGCTCGAAGGTATGTCCCCTTTGGATTGGTTGAAATTGGACTGGTCGACCCGTATCCTATCTGCTGACTCGACTTGCTGTTCTTGGTGCAGAGTTCTGTCGTAACTTCGAAGAGGAGACTGGCCGGGTCGAGCCTGGCTTGGACCCCACCAACTCCATGGTGAAGGACGAGGTTTCCATGAACATACTGAGGCTGGAGTCCCGCCTTACTGCGGCCACTGATTACCTGGGACGACTGAAGGCGGTGATGGCCCGAATCGACGCTGCGCTCTGGAGGGGAATCATGCAGGAGAACGACCTCGAGTCCTTGATGACTCGACTCAACGAGATCCCCGACCGAGTGCAAAAATGGAAGAAGTCGGCCGCCCGGGGAGGAGCAGACGTGGCGCTGTCTTTGGTCCGTGTGCACTGGAGGGAGGTGAAGGAGAGGAAGCTTGATGCGCTGAAGGTCGCAAACACGAAGGAGCTCCAATTCCAGTCCTTCATGGAGACTTTCTTGGAGGCTGCCACTCGTATCGCCGATGGGACTGATTTGGACGAATTTGTTGCGCCTGCAAGCCCGCCTCCTCCCGAGCCATGACTTTGATACATTAATCTTATTTCCCGCGGAATGCCGCGTGGATTTGTACTCGTTAAACTCTGGTGTGTCTGTGGCCCAAGTACTCTTGCCCGATCCTTGCGGGGCTTTTATTTGATTTTGATCCTTTGGTGCGTCGCTCTTCTTCTGACTATCTGATTCTTTGAGTCGACGTCCTTGGCTAAGTTCTCCCCTGAGTGAGAGGGTCGCTCTCCACTCGGAGTAGAATGTTTATAACTTAGGTGATTCCAAGCTACGTTGTATTTGTGGCAGAGTCCGGAGGACCGAACCGCTTTGTACTTGTGGCGTAGCTCGGAGGACCGCGGCTAAGCCTCCGAGTGAGAGGGTTGCTCTTCACTCGGAGTAGATAGTTGTAACTTAGGCGTGTCACGGGGTCGCAGCTAAGCCTCCGAGTGAGAAGGTCGCTCTTCACTCGGAGTAGAATGTTTATAACTTAGGCGATTCCAAGCTATGTTGTACTTGTGGCGGAGTTCGGAGGACCGAACCGCTTTGTACTTGTGGCGTAGCTCGGAGGGCCGCAGCTAAGCCTCCGAGTGAAAGGGTTGCTCTTCACTCGGAGTAGATAGTTGTAACTTAGGCGGGTCACGGGGTCGCAGCTAAGCCCCCGAGTGAGAGGGTCGCTCTTCACTCGGAGTAGAATGTTTATAACTTAGGCGATTCCAAGCTATGTTGTACTTGTGGCAGAGTTCGGAGGATCGAACCGCTTTGTACTTGTGGCGCAGCTCGGAGGACCGCAGCTAAGCCCCCGAGCGAGAGGGTTGCTCTTCACTCGGAGTAGATAGTTGTAACTTAGGCGAGTCAC
>LR738713.1:660668700-660694356 GCA_902687465.1 Secale cereale
TCGCTCTTCACTCGGAGTAGAATGTTTATAACTTAGGCGATTCCAAGCTACGTTGTACTTGTGGCGGAGTTCGGAGGACCGAACCGCTTTGTACTTGTGGCGTAGCTTGGAGGACCGCAGCTAAGCCCCCGAGTGAGAGGGTTGCTCTTCACTCGGAGTAGATAGTTGTAACTTAGGCGAGTCACGGGGTCGCAGCTAAGCCCCCGAGTGAGAGGGTCGCTCTTCACTCGGGGTAGAATGTTTATAACTTAGGCGATTCCAAGCTACGTTGTACTTGTGGCGGAGTTCGGAGGATCGAACCGCTTTGTACTTGTAGCGTAGCTCGGAGGATCGCAGCTAAGCACCCACTGGGGGATTTAGAGGACACCAATCGTTAGGGGATCATTGCTATCTTGTCTTTGAAACAAATTGGGGAATCTTTATTACAACTCGACCGTCGAGTGTTTCAAGTGTAAAAATGGCGGAGTAGGTCCGCATTCCACGAATGAGGTTCGTCTTTCTTCTGGGCTACATTGTAGAGGTGGTAAGCTCCGTTGTGCAGCACCTTTGTGATGATGAACGGGCCTTCCCAGGCTGGGGCGAGCTTGTGCGGACGTTTCTGATGCACTCAGAGGACCATGTCTCCTTCCTGGAACGCTCGACTTCTTACGTTGCGAGCATGGAATCGACGCAGGTCCTGTTGGTAGATGGTCGACCGGATCAGGGCCATCTCTCTTTCCTCTTCCAAAAGGTCGACTGCATCTTGACGAGCTTGCTCTGCCTCAGCTTCGGAGAAGAGTTCTACTCTGGGGGCGTTGTGTAATAAGTCGCTCGGCAATACAGCTTCGGCCCCATAGACCAGGAAGAAAGGGGTACGGCCAGTCGACCGATTCATAGTCGTCCTCGGACCCCATAGGACGGAAGGCAGCTCAGTTACCCAAGCCCCGGCGGCATGCTTGAGGTCGCGCATGAGCCGTGGCTTTAAGCCTTGGAGAATCAGCCCATTTGCTCTTTCTGCTTGTCCATTCGACTGCGGGTGTGCCACAGAGGCGTAGTCGACTCGCGTCCCTTGGGAAGTACAGAAAGCTCTGAATTCATCTGAGTCAAAGTTGGAGCCGTTGTCTGTGATGATGCTGTGAGGGACCCCATATCTGAATATTAGTTCCTTAATGAAGCTGATGGCGGTGCTCGACTCGAGGTTCTTGATGGGTTTGGCCTCAATCCACTTGGTGAACTTGTCGACTGCTACCAGAAGGTGGGTGAATCCGCTCCTGCCTGTCGTGAAGGGGCCGACCATATCTAAGCCCCAAACAGCGAAGGGCCAGACTAGTGGGATGGTTTTGAGGGCGGATGCTGGCTTGTGTGACATGTTGGAGTAGAACTAGCACCCCGCGCATTTATCCACAATATCCTTGGCCATCTTGTTGGCGCGGGGCCAGTAAAATCCGGCTCGGTATGCTTTGGCCACGATAGTCCGAGAGGAAGCGTGGTGGCCGCAAGTCCCCGAGTGGATTTCATCCAAGATCAGTCGACCTTCCTTCGGATCGATGCAGCGCTGGGCGACTCCAGTGACGCTTTCTCTATAGAGCTGACCTTGAATGACTGTGAACGCTTTGGATCGACGGACGATCTGGCGCTCTTCTTCTTCATCTTCTGGGAGTTCTTGCCTGAGCAGATATGATATATATGGCACAGTCCAATCAGGCGTGATCACTAGGACCTCCATGATCAAGTCGACCACGGCAGGCACTTCGACCTCAGTCGGATCCGTCGCGTTGACTGGCTGCGGGGGCTCTTCCGTGAAGGGGTCTTCCTTGACAGAGGGAGTGTGCAGATGCTCTAGGAACACATTCTTGGGTATGGACCTCCGAGTCGACCCAATTTTTGCGAGATCGTCGGCTAGCTGATTCTTTGCTCTGGGCACATGATGGAGCTCTAAGCCTTCGAACTTCCTTTCAAGCTTTCGCACTGCACTGCAATAACTAGTCATTGCTGTGCTCCTGACGTCCCATTCTTTCATTACTTGGTTCACCACTAGGTCGGAGTCACCGTAGACCATCAGGCAACGGACGCCGAGTGAGATGGCCATACGCAACCCATACAAAAGTGCTTCGTATTCAGCCTCGTTGTTTGATGAATCAAAATGGATCTGAAGGACGTAGCCGAGCTTGTCGCCCCTGGGAGAGATCAGGACCACGCCTGCACCGGATCCGTTCAGCATTTTGGACCCATCAAAGAACATAGTCCAATGGTCCGACTGGACTTGAGTCGGAAGCTCTTGTTCTATCCACTCAGCCACAAAATCCGCTATGGCCTGAGACTTGATGGCTTTCTTCGCTTCGAACTTGATATCTAACGGAAGAAGTTCAATCGCCCATTTTGCCACTCGACCGGTTGCATCTTGGTTGTTTAGTATCTCTGATAATGGGGCGTCGCTGACGACTGAGATTGAGTGATCCGAGAAATAATGGGCAACCTTTTTTGCAGTCAAGTAAATCCCATACACAAGCTTTTGGTAATGTGGATACCTTTGCTTGGAGGGAGTCAAAACTTCGGATATGTAATAGACCGGGCGTTGGACCTTGTATGCCTTGCCCTCTTCTTCCCGCTCGACCGTGAGTACAATACTGACGACTTGTCCGGTGGCAGCAATGTACAGCAGAAGAGGCTCTCCGCTGACTGGGGCAGCGAGCACCGGCTGGGTGGACAGCAGGGCTTTGAGTTCCTCAAACGCTGCTTCGGCTTCGGGATTCCACTCGAACTTGTCGGATTTCTTCATGAGTCGGTAGAGAGGCAGTGCCTTCTCCCCAAGACGAGAAATGAATCGACTCAATGCGGCCAAGCAACCAGTAAGCTTCTGAACGTTGTGTATACGCTCGGGGCGTTTCATTCGGAGGATGGCGCCGACTTTCTCTGGGTTGGCGTCGATTCCCCGTTCGGAAACGAGAAAACCGAGCAGCTTGCCACCAGGAACTCCAAATGTACACTTTGACGGGTTGAGCTTGATATCGTAGCTTCTGAGGT
This sequence comes from Secale cereale, assembly GCA_902687465.1. Classification (NCBI taxonomy): domain Eukaryota; kingdom Viridiplantae; phylum Streptophyta; class Magnoliopsida; order Poales; family Poaceae; genus Secale; species Secale cereale. Next base: position 660,671,704 of record LR738713.1, read on the forward strand.
TCGCGAATGTCTCAGCGAGGTCAGTCAGCAAGTCGGAACCTTTCCATGACTTGACCACGATGTCATCCATGTACGCCTTGACGTTCCAACTGATTTGCTTTATTAAGCACTTCTGGATCATGCGCATGAAGGTGGCGCCGGCATTTTTGAGGCCGAAAGGCATGGTGACATAACAAAAACACCCGAATGGGGTGATGAAAGCTGTCTTTATTTCATCGGGCCCATACAGACGGATCTGATGGTACCCGGAATACGCGTCCAGAAAGGACAAACGCTCACATCCCGCAGTCGAGTCGACTATCTGATCGATGCGGGGAAGAGGAAAATGATCTTTCGGGCAGGCCCGATTGATGTGCTTGAAATCGATGCACATGCGGAGAGACTTGTCCTTCTTGGGGACCATGACGACGTTGGCGAGCCACTCGGAGTGGTATATCTCACGGATGAACTCTGCTGCTAGGAGTCGAGCCACTTCTTCGCCAATCGCCTTTCGCTTCTCCGCAGTGGATCGACGGAGATGTTCCTTCACAGGTTTCACCTTTGGGTCGACTCGCAAATGGTGCTCAGCCAGCCCCCTTGGCACACCCGACATGTCCGATGGTTTCCATGCAAAGATGTCCCAGTTCTCACGGAGGAACTGGATGAGCGCTTCTTCCTATTTGCTGTCGAGGGTGGTGGAGATGTGGGTCGGCGCTGCGTTGGGGTCGGTGGGGTGGATGTGCACGGGTTTTGTGTCCCCGGCCGACTGAAAAGCTGACTCGGAAGCCGGCTTCTTTGCCCTTAGCAGGTCGCCTGGATCCACTTGCTTCTGGTACTCCTCCATCTCTACTGCTGCCATCTGCTCGTCGGTGATCTTCGAGCCTTTCTGGAAGCATTCTTCCACTTTCTGCCGGTTCCCAGTGATGGTTATGACGCCGTTGGGTCCCGGCATCTTCAGCTTGAGGTAGACGTAACATGGTCGAACCATGAACCTGGCGTAGGCTGGCCTACCCAGGATGGCGTGATAGGCGCTGTTAAAGTCCACCACTTCGAACGTCAGCCTCTCCTTTTGGTAGTTCTTGGACTCACCAAAGACGACGTCGAGTGAGATCTGGCCAAGTGAGTCGGCTTTTTTCCCGGGGATTACCCCATGGAACCTCATGTTACTTTCCCTTAGCTTGGACATCGGAATGCCCATATCCCGGAGGGTTGCTGCATACAAGATATTCAAGCCACTGCCTCCATCCATCAGAACTCTGGTCAGGCGAGTGCCTTCGACTACTGGGTCGACCACCAACGCCTGCCGCCCAGGGGTGGCGATGTGCGCTGGATGGTCGGACTGGTCAAATGTGATGGGGGTCTTCGACCATTTCAAGAACATGGGGGTCGCTGGAGCAACCATGTTTACTTCTCTGTTGATGATTTCCAGTCGACTTTTGCTCTCGACGTGTGTGAAAATCACCAAGGTGGAGTTGATGCGGGGGTATCCTCCGTCCCCTTCCTTATCTTCGGACTCTTCTGATTCCTTCTCTTTCTCAGTAGACTGGTCCTTCTGGAAACTCTGGATCAAGAATCACACTGTCGAGTGGTGTGCTTGGGATACACCAAGTTTCCCTCTTCGTCCTTGTTTGTGTGTATGGGACACGGCTGGTCGAGCATATCATCTCCAGCCTGACCCTTTCCTTTCTTGGGGGCCCAGGAGCCTTTGGGCTTTCCTTTGCCCTTCCCTTGGTTGACCACCGCAGCCTCTCCCTGAGCGGCTGGGTCGGCCTTACGCTTGTTCTTTCGATTGTGATTCTGGTCGTCCTGCCCGACTGGTTTCTTGCCGCTACGGAGCCGATCGGCCTCTTCGCCATTGGCGTACCGACTGGCAATCTCCATCATCCGCGACAGGGACATGTCGCCTGTTCGGCCAAACTTCAGATTCAGCTCTCGGTTGCGCACGCCCTCCTTGAATGCGCACACCGCCTGGTGTTCAGAAACGTTCTCCACCGTGTGATGCAGAGTGGTCCACCGCTGAATGTAGTCTTTCAAAGTTTCACTCGGCTTCTGTGTGCAGTGCTGAAGCTCTGCGAGTCCAGCAGGTCGCTTGCAAGTGCCTTCGAAGGTCTGAACGAAAACTCGAGCGAGCTCTTCCCAACTGTATATGCTCCTGGGGGCTAACTGGTTGAGCCACGCCCGAGTGGAGCCTCCCAGCATCAAGGGGAGATGTTTCATGGCCACGTCGTCATTGCCTCCTCCGATCTGCACGACCACTCGGTAGTCTTCCAGTCAAGTGTCCGGCTTCGACTCACCGGTGAATTTACTTACTCCGGCCGCCAGCCTGAAGTTCGGGGGGATCTCCGTGGCCCTGATTGCGCTGCAGAAGCATTCGGGCCCGGAGGCCGGCGCTTAGCTGCCGCTGGGTTGGTCTCCACCTCGCTCGTCCCTAGATGCCCGGTTACGGTCAACCCGACCCTACACAAGGATGGACCTCGCATCGAAGCCTGGCCGCCGGGGATCCGGGGGAATCCTACGCTCGTCGTCTCGCAGGCGCCTGCCCACATGCCGCGGGGGCGAGTGTGACCCACTCCCCGGAGGAGGGGTAGGCACTCGAGGCGGTCGTAGCGTCCGTGTCGACGGTCGAGTGGATCGTCGTTCCGACCCAGGAGCCGGTCATGCCGTGGACCACGTTCCTCACGCCTCAGGGGCGATCTTGGACTGTGGGCCGACCATGCGGTGTCTGCAGCCACTGATCTGCTGTGAATCTTGTTGCGCGACTGAGAGACAGCCGCGTTTTGCTCTCCAGCCGTTCGGAGCAAAGCTCGGATCTGCTGAAGGCCTCTCCCAGCTCCGACTGGGAGGGTTGAATCGACTCCGCGATACGAGCCGCGGCTTTGAGGTTTTGGACTGGTGTGCGGAACACCTGAGTCTCATGCTGACGTGACTGCCGCGGCCGTCGACTAGACTCGGGGGCCAGTCGGCGGGCCTGTTCGTCGAGTGAACGTTGGATGTTTTCCAGGCGCGCACGCTCGGCCAAGGTGGCCACGCGCGTGGCTTCAAGGGCCAAAGCTTCTGGGGAATCTCCCACGATGGGGGTGAAGAGCGCATCTCCGTTGCGGCGACAAAGCTCAGCTCTTTGCTCGGAGGTGAGGGGCTGAGGGATGTAACCGTCGTTGTCGTGCGCCGGATCACCACCGCTGCCGCCGTTCTCCCCGCGAGGAAAACCTGGCGGGCTACGGCGCGGATCGACCATGAGGATTTCCGCCGTGGGATCACTGCTCCCGCACTCGGAAACAGAATCTTCGAGCCCGGTCGACTGATCGGCCGACCCGTAAAGGTAACCGTCGGGCTCAATGGCCGCGACTTGCGGGGTGGCCGTTTGACGGGCCACCGCATGTTTCACCCACCGCTGGAGCCATGAACGACCGGACTGCTTACGGCGGCGTCCAGCGGGGATGGTGGACGATGAGTACCGGGTCGACGGCTGTAGAAGGAGGACGCCGCCGGCCCCGGCGCGAAAGTCTGTGGCTCCGCGGGCGGGTAGAGCCTCAACGTCGAGAGGGGCTTCCTGGAGCCACGCGGAGTCGTCGGCGACGAAGACCAGCGCGCCGAGCCGGATCTCATGGCCCGACGCCAAAGCGCCGCCTGGCACCATGATGAAAGTGGTCGGGGAATAGATCACAACTTCACCAAATGTCGCTAAGACGCCTTGCCCCACGGTGGGCGCCAACTGTCGTGGTTCTAAGTCTGACAGTAAGGGTAGGGGGTACGAATGGAGAGGCAAGGTTCTAGCTATGGCGAGGTTGTACACAGAGTGTTTAGCGAGTTCAGGCCCTTCTCGGAGGAAGTAAAAGCCCTACGTCTCGATGCCCGGAGGCTTGGTCGACTGATGTGTGTATGTATGTGTTACAGAGGTGCGAACCCTTGTTCTGGAGGAGGGGAGTGGCTTATATAGTGTGCCAGGACCCCAGCCATGCTCCACGTTACCAAGGGCTTAAAGGTACATTAAGGCAGGCGTTACTGATAATGCCTGCAGTAAATGATAATTAAGATATTTACTACAGAGAGTAAATATAGGACCGTTGCTGTTCCAAGGGGCACTTGGTCTTCGGAAGTCGAGTGCTCGGTCCGGTCAAGTGGAATTGAGTCGTCCTGCGCACATGGGTCGGTCGAGTGAAGTGCCTCTTTGGACCGTCTCAGTCGACTGTTTCCATTGCCAAGGGTCTTGTCTTTTGATCTCTTAGGATAGTGACCTTGGGTGGGGCGCTTTGGTCAGGCCTATGACCCTACCCTAGGTCCGTAACCTCGTCAAAGAGGCTTTTGAAGCACTCAAGAAGAAGCACGAGGAGGAGGATTTGGAGGCGTTTCTTGCAAGTTTCAAGAAGGACCGTCAAGGCAACATCACTCCAGTTGGAAACATCAATTTTTCTCCTCACATTGACAAACAAGATTTAATCACTGTGAGTAAAGTTTTTTCGTCAGAGCAAGTGGCTGTGATTGAAAGTCTTGTTAGTGAGGGTAATGTGATGATGTACAATTCTTTCGTGGCAAATGCTAATGCTAAGAAAAGTATGCCTCCGTCATCTAGTGGTAATGTTGGTGTATCTGAAAACCCTAGTCCAACTTCACCTATTTCATCCGCACCTCCTATGCAACAACAATATAGTATGCCGTTGAATATTTACCCTAGTCAAACCAACCAGCTTGTGGTTGCACCTACATATCCTAATCCTATGATGAGTGTGCCCAATTCGGCGTCCACGCCTAATCACGTTATCACACCACTCATAGGCACAAGCATGTTTGGTCTTCCACCAAATTATGGTTCGGCGCCCATCGCACAAGTTGCACCACTAGCTAGTACTCACGTTGCTCCTATGTCATTGCCGCATACATCTTCATCTACCTCGGATCTAATTTTAGCTAAATTAAGGGAGGATTTGCATAAGATGTTCCTAGAAACTTTCGGAAACGAGCCGAAAGTAAAGAGTTGTGTGTACCGAAAGCCTTATCCTGAACACTTGGATGCTGTTTTGTACCCTCAAGGTTATAAGATTCCTGATTTTGTCAAATTTAGTGGAGAGGGCACGAAAACAACATGGGAGCATGTTAGTCAGTATCTAGCGCGGTTGGGTGAAGCAGGTTCCATAGAAGAACTGAAAGTGCGTTTATTTCCATTATCTTTAACTAGTACCGCATTTTCATGGTTTTCAGCTTTACCACATGGTTCAATTCTCTTATGGTCGCAATTAGAGCAAAAGTTTCATGATCACTTTTATAGGGGCGATAATGAGCTTAAGTTATCATATCTTACATTGCATGATGAATCGGTCACCGATTATGTCAAGAGATTTAGAGATATAAAGAACCGATGTTATAGCTTAGTGATAACTGAGAGAGACTTGGCGGATCTTGTTCTTAATGGTTTAAAAACTCACATTAAAGAGAGGCTAGAAAGTTATGAGTTTTTGAATATTAACCAAGTCTTACAAAAAGCTTTGGCTCAAGAGAGTCGAAGTAAAGAGATTCATAGGTCTACAACCGACCATTCTAGAATGCATATGGTTGAGTACAATGATGATAATTCGTACGATGAGGTTGATGTCTATACTACTGAGTTTGTTTGGTCCTCAAAGGCCAAACCCTATACATGCTATGCACTTAAGCCGATTCGCAAGAATCGTGATGAGGAGATGAAGTTTACTTTTGATATATCTAAGTGTGATAAAATATTTTGATGCTCTCTGCTACTTCTCGAGCTTGCGTTGTATTCCCTCGAAGAGGAAAGGGAGATGCAACACAGTAGCGTAAGTATTTCCCTCAGTTTTTGAGAACCAAGGTATCAATCCAGTAGGAGACCACGCGCGAGTCCCTCGCACCTGCACAAACAAATAAGAACTTTGCAGCCAACGCGATAAGGGGTTGTCAATCCCTTTACTGTCACTTACGAAAGTGAGATCTGATAGAGATGATAGTTTATATTTTTGGTATTTTTAGTTTATAAGAACATCAAATAAAAGCGATAAAAGTAAAGTAGATGTAGATTGATATGTTGAGAATAGACCCGGGGCCATAGTGTTCTCTAGTGGCTTCTCTCATGATAGCGATATTCTACGGCGGGTAAACAAATTACTGTCGAGCAATTGATAGAAAAGCGAATAATTACGAGACTATCTAGGCATGATCATTGTATATAGGCATCACGTCCGAGACAAGTAGACCCACTCCTGCCTGCATCTACTACTATTAATCCACACATCGACCGCTATCCAGCATGCATCTAGTGTATTAAGTTCATAAGAATAGAGTAACGCCTTAAGCAAGATGACATGGTGTAGAGGGATAAACTCAAGCAATATGATATAAACCCCATCTTTTTATCCTCTATGGCACCAATACAATACGTGCCTTGCTGCCCCTACTGTCACTGGGAAAGGACACCGCAAGATTGAACCCAAAGCCAAGCACTTCTCCCATTGCAAGAACTATAGATCTAGTAGGCCAAACCAAACCAATAATTCGAAGAGACTTGCAAGGATATTATGAGCACACATAAAAAGTTCAAAGAAGAACCAAATATCTTTCATAGATAATCTTGATCATAAACTCAATATTCATCGGATCTCGACAAACACACCGCAAAAAGAGATTACATCGAATAGATCTCCTCGAAGACCGAGGAGAACTTTGTATTGAGATCCGGAGAGAGAAAAGAAGCCATCTAGATACTAGCTATGGACCCGAAGGTCAATGGTAAACTACTCACAACTCATGGTAAGGGCGATGATGATGATGATGATGATGATGAACTCCGTGATGGATCCCCCTCCGGTGGAGCTCCGGAACAGGCTCCAAGATGGGATCTCACGGGAACAGAAGGTTACGACAGTGTAATTAGGGTTTTCTCAATGTTCATGGAGGTTTTGGGGTACGTAGACTTATATAGGAAGAAGGAGGGCACCGGGGGAGTCATGGGGGGCCCACGAGGCAGGGGGCGCGCCCTGGGAAGGGGGGTGCGCCCCCACCCTCGTGGGCCCCTCGTGGCTCTTCTGACGTGGTTCTCAAGTTCTTCGTGCGTGATTTTCTCCAAAAATATCTCTCGCGAAGGTTTCATTCCGTTTGGACTCCGTTTGATATTCTTTTTCTGCAAAACCCTGAAACAGGCAAAAAACAACAATCTGGACTGGGCCTTTGGGTTAGTAGGTTAGTACCAAAAATGATATAAAAGTGAATGATAAAGCCCATTAAACAACCAAGACTTCATAAATAATAACATGGAACAATAAAAAATTATAGATACGTTGGAGACATATCAAGCATCCCCAAGCTTAATTCCTGCTCATCCTCAAGTAGGTAAATGATAAAGAAAGAATTTTTGATGTGGAATGCTAACCAATATAGTTTTTCAATGTAATTCTCTTAATTGTGGCATGAATGTTCAGATCTGAAAGATTTTCAAGATAAAAGTCTATATTGACATAAGAAACAATAATACTTCAAGCATACTAACAAAGCAATCATGTCTTCTCAAAATACTATGGCTAAAGAAAGTTATCCCTACAAAATCATATAGTCTGGCTATGCTCCCTCTTCATCACACAAAATATTCATATCATGCACAACCCCGATTTCAGCCAAGCACTTGTTTTCATACTCTATCTTTTCAAACCTTTCAACTTTCACGCAATACATGAGCGTGAGCCATGGATATAGCACTATGGGTGGAATAGAGGTGGTTGTGGAGAAGACAAAAAGGAGGGAGATAGTCTCACATCGACTAGGCGTATTAACGGGCTATGGAGATGCCCATAAATAGACATCAATGTGAGTGAGTAGGGATTGCCATGCAATGGATGCACTAGAGCTAAATATGAATGAAAGCTCAACAAAGGAAACTAGTGGGTGTGCATCCAACTTGCTTGCTCACGAATACCTAGGGCATTTGAGGAAGCCCATCGATGGAATATACAAGCCAAGTTCTATAATGAAAATTCCCACTAGTATATGAAAGTGACTAAACATGAGACTCTCTACAATGAAGAACATGGTGCTACTTTGAAGCACAAGTGTGGAAAAAGATAGTAGCAATTGTCCCTTCTCTCTTTTCTCTCATTTTTTGGAGGGGATTTCTCCTTTTTTTATTAGCCCCTCTCTATATTTTTTTTGGGCCATCTCTTTTTTATTGGCCTTTCCTCACATGGGACAATGCTCTAATAATGATGATCATCACACTTTTATTACAACTCGAAATTACAACTCGATACTACAACAAGTATGACTCTACATGAATGCCTCCGGCGGTGTACCGGGATGTGCAATGAATGAAGAGTGACATATATGAAAAATTATGCATGGTGGCTTTGCCACAAATACGATGTAATCTACATGATCATGCATGGCAATATGACAATATGATGCGTGTCATATGAACGGAACGGTGGAAAGTTGCATGGCAATATATCTCGGAATGGCTATGGAAATGCCATGATAGATAGATATGGTGGCTGTTTTGAGGAACAATATGGTGGATGTTTTGAGGAAGGATATATAGTGGGTTTATGGTATCGGCAAAAGTTGCGCGGTACAAGAGAGGCTAGCAATGGTGGAAACGTGAGAGTGCCTATAATCCACGGACTCAACATTAGTCATAAGAACTCATATACTTATTGCAAAAATCTACGAGTCATCAAAACAAAGCAATCAACGCATGCTCCTAGGGGGGAGGTTGGTAGGAGTTAACCATCACGCGCCCCCGACCTCTACACAAAGGTTGGCACTCTACAAATACCTCATGCTCTAACTTCGTCACATAGCGGTTCACCATACGTGCATGATACGGGAATTACTAACCTTAACACAAGTATTTCTCAGTTTGATAATAACTCCACTAGCATGACTCTAATATCACTATCCTCATATCTCAAAACAATTATCAATCATCCAACATCTCATCATATTCAATGCACTTGGTGTGATTTTTTTTTACTACATTGACATTGGATGTTTATCATGTGAAGACTAGTTTCTTTAGCCTAAACACATTACCATGCTGTTTTAATAGACTCTCAAAAGGATATAAGTGAAGCATGAGAGTTCAACAATTTCTACAAAATATTATCACCACCGTGCTCTAAAAGATATAAGTGAAGCACTAGAGCAAAAACTATTCAACTCAAAAGATATAAGTGAAGCACATAGAGTGTTCTAACAATTTCTAGGCCATATTTAACTCTCTCAAATAGGTGTGTCCAGCAAGGTTGATTGTGACAAACTAACAAGCAAAGACTCAAATTATACAAGACGCTCCAAGCAAAACACATATCATGTTGCGAATAAAAATATAGCTCCAAGTATAGCTACCGATGGATGAAGACGAAAGAGGCGATGCCTTCTCGGGGCATCCCCAAGCTTAGGCTTTTGATTATCTTGAATTTACTTGGGGTGCCATGGGCATCCCCAAGCTTAGGCCTTTGCTACTCCTTGTTCCATAGTACATCAAAGCAATACTCAAAACTTGAAAACTTCACAACACAAAACTTAGACAAAAATTCTCGTGAGCTCTGTTATTATAAGAAAGCAAACCACTACTCAAAGGTGCAGCAATGAATTCATTCTTTGTTTATACTAGGTGATTTCCCCGCGCATTGCTGCGGGATTTTAAAGATTAATTTTGGATACATTCTATATGAATGAAATGACTAAATCAAAATTTATTACTCCCTCCGTCCCAAAATTCTTGTCTTCGATTTGTCTAAATACGGATATATCTAGTCATGTTTTAGTGTTAGATACTTCCCCATCTAGACAAATCTAAGACAAGAATTTTGGGACGGAGGGAGTATTTTTTAAAGTAATTATATGTGAGCAAAGAGTATGCATATATGTTGGACTATTGGAGATGGAACAATTAAATTGGGGTATGCATGTGCTACAAAATAGTTATAGTGGATGATGACATGGCACATTTGGTGATGTGGAGGGCTGCATGTTGAGAGAATTAGACTTAGTGGGGATCAACTATTTATGTATTATAGATTGGTGTTAAACCTACTGTATTCCAACTTCTCTATGGTTCATATCCTCCAATACTACTCATAGATGCATTGAAATAAGCAAACAACACACGGAAAACAGAATCGTTCAAAAACAGAACAATCTGTAGTAATCTGCAGGTTTCACCTACTTCTGGAACTCCACAAAATTCAAACTAAATTGGTAAATTTGCGGAATTTGTCTACCAATCATCTGCAAAAAGAATCAACTAAAAAGCACGCTCCAGTAAAATCTGAAGACCACTTTAGCCAGCGCTAACGATTCTGTTTTTGACAGCAAGATCACATAAACTTCACACAAGTCTTCCCAAAGGTTCTACTTGGCACAAACACTAAACAAAACATGAAACCACATCTAATCATAGGCTAGATTGTGACGCCCGAAGACCGACGTCCCAGAAGATTCCAGAAGATCCCAGAAGATTCCAGATGTTCCGGGTTGCCCGTGTGTTCTTTGTGCTTGTGTTATTTATTTTTGCATTGCATCATGTCATCATGCCATCATCTCATTAATTTTTGCACCTAAATAAATCGTGTGGACCTTCGGTCCATTTAAATCGAGGGAAGGTGACTTCTCTTTATAACATATAAAAGCCTCCTAATAATTATGGAGCTATATTAATAAATATTCCATTGCTTCGGAATCACCAACACACACTTGCATATTTTTCCCCATGCTTTCCTACTTCGAGTTTCTCCTTCAAAAACTCTTGCCAATAATTCTTTTCCGTTGTTTCGAGGTTCCTCCAAAAACCCTCCAGCCATTTTAATTAAATTCCTCACATTTTTTGTGAGTCCAGTAAATTTGACCTCGTGTGCAATTCTTGCCTAAGCTTCCTTTTCTTTTCTTCTCTTTTATTTCTGCTAAGAGTTTAAGCAGAGAGCAGCCGCAGTTGGCCCAGCATCTGCAGCTGTCCCAGCCTCCCTGGCCCATCAGCCAAACCGCCTAGGCCCATCTCCTCTAAGGCCCAAGGCCCAGGCGACCTAACCCTAGCGTCCCAGACTCCCGCACCGATCGCTCGCTCCCTCCCCGATTTCCCTCAGCGCGTCGCCACTCCCTCTCCCCATCTCCTCGACCCCACATCCTCTTCTCTCTCGATCCCCTGCGCCAAGTCCCGATCCCCCCGAGCCTTTCCCCCCGAGCGCCCGCTTCCTTCCCTCGAGCGCCCTGACCCTCGTCCCCGAGCGCCCCTCCTGTCGCCGCCCAGGCCCCGTGTCCTCCCTCCTCTGCAGATCGGCGCCGCCGCGCGCCCGCGCTAGGCCGAGCCGCCCTGCCTCCGTGCCTCCGTCGCTAGGGTCAGCGCCCCTCCTCCTCTGGCGTGAGCGCCGTGCCGCCCCGAGCTCGCGCCCCTCCTCCAGGTCTCCTCCATGGCCTCGTCGTCCGCGCCAGGAGCCCCAGGCCGGTCGCTCCCTGCGCGCCCAGGGGTTCTTCCTCGCCAGGCCGAACGGCGCTGTCCGCGTCGCCAAGGCCGCCTCCCTGCGCCTTCCCTCGAGCCGCCCCTGTTGCCTCCTTCCTCCGCGCGGCAGGGACCCCGCCTGGCCGAGCGCCCCGTCCTCTGCCTCCCTCCTGCGCGCCGTCCGCCGTTGGACCTCCGCGCCGCTCGGAGCCGACTCCCTCCGTCCTCGACGCCAGCGGCCAGGCCCCGCCTCCTCGCCCGCGGGTCGGCCAGGAGCAGCCACTAGCCGCGCCGGACGCCGCAGCTCCTCGCTCGGCGCCCCAAGACCACCTAGTTGCTGCGTCTTCATGTTTTTTCGCCAAGTTGTCGCTGCCGTAGCCTCGTCGCCCCATCGTGCTGCCGTTTTTGTTATTTTTGTGTTGCCTTGTGCTGTTGGGTTTGTCCAGGAACGTGCACGACTACCTTCGGAAGAAACGAGTACCCCTTCGAGTCGCCGACGACCGTCAAGTTCGACTACACGGCGATATGACAAGTACCCCTATGATCGCGATGTAACAAGTACCTCGACGACATGTACAACTACGACTCGAGACGAGACTGCCAAGACGAACGGAACAACTACTTCCCACTACGAACGTGTATCCCTACATCGACGACGATCCCGACAAGTACCATTACCGTCGACATGTACATCTACGAGAACGCCCACTTCCACTACCGTCGACCCGTGTACGACTACAAACGGAACCACTACTTCCACTACGATCTCGAACCCCCTCCGAGACCGAACAGATGTTCCAAAGGTATAACCCCGAGACGTGCCCGTGAACGAATGCTTGCTTGTGATGTATGAGATGTTTCCTTGTGTGCATCGTGCCCGTTTAGTCTTTTGTCGTGCTCCTCGGTTGCCTCGTCGCCGACTCGTGGGAACCCGGCAACGGGATCACCCCACCTTTCTTCTTGTTTCGCTCTCCGTCATCTTTTGCACCAGACTCTCAACGAGTTACCGGAACCGATATGTTGCGTGGCATCATTTCGGATCGTTGCCATGGCACCCTTTCTTTCCACCACGATGACTAATTCTCCTTATCATCTATATCTCTGTTAAGTCAACCTTTTAATAATTGCATAAACTTGATCATGTCATCCGCATCATGTTAACAACTTTAAATGTGTGAATTGTTGTTGCTTAATAATTGCTAAACATGCTCATGGGGATTTTTCGGATATGTTGTTGTTATTCTCCGGCCTCATTTAAATTGCTAGTTAGTGTAGTTTTATTATGCTTCACCTCCTGCCATGTTAACCAACATTTAATCTTGTCTTGTAAATAACGAGAGTCAACTAAATAATTAAAATGTGGTGTTTCGTCAATATGCAACTCGTTGCATATTGATCTCCACTTAACTTGTAGATTTGTTTGTGCACTTTGCCATGCCTTGCATAATTAAACCGGACATGCATCATACTTGGATGTGCATCGTATGCCATGTTTATGCTTGTGTGTTTACCGTGTTGTTTGCTTCTTTCCGGTTGCTTCTTTTGTTAGCTTCGGTTGCGTTTCGGAGTTGTGAGGATTCGCTCGTCTATGTTGCTCCGTCCACTTCATGGATCCGTTCTTCTCCCTTGTGGAATTCCAGGCAAGATGACCGAACCCCGATAACATTACTATCTTTGCCTATTGCTAGTAGTCTTGATCTATAGTTTTGCCTCGATGCCCATGTCTTTCTTGTGAGCCTCCTACTTGTAACCATGAACCTGTTTAACCACCTTACCTACGCAAACCGTTGCTTGGCTAAGTACGCTTCGCTCAGCCCTTCTTATAGCATTGTTAGTTGCAGGTGAAGATCGAAGATGCTTGCTTCATGTTGAAGTTTGGTTGGGTTATATCACACTATATAAATGCTTAAAATGAAATCATCTATATATTGGCAAGGTTGGAAGGCTAAGCCTTTTGCTTGGTGTTTTGTTCCACTCATGCCGTTAGGAACCGTATAAACCGGTGTTATGTTCCTTGATTATGCGTTCCTAACACGGTTGGGGTGTATGGGACCCCCTTGATAAACCGCTAAGTGCTAAGTCTTTTCCAGCAAGTCCCAACATTTGGTACTATTTGCCTAATAACTAATAAAACTTGCATGTGGACTAGCTATCCCTTTTATTTTAATTCTACAACCCCGGGCCAGTGCTCCACATGAGTGTTGGTCCGAAACGGGGGTTCTGCGGGGCCACCTCGAGGAAACTCAAGGTTTGGTAAAAACCTGTAGAATCGCCCATCCGGTCGTGTCCTGAGACTAGATACGCGCGGCTACCTATCAGGGTGTCGACACGCCGGGAGGATTTGCTGGATTAGCCTTACCTTAGTTCGGTTTAACTTGAGCACGGGATTCCGAGAATACTCGGGTCTTCCCACCTTGGAGTTGCGACTCCGCGGATCGTGGGCTTGTAATGGGTCAAGTTGGAACACCCCTGCAGGGTTATGAACTTTCGAAAGCCGTGCCCGTGGTTATGTGGCAGATGGGAGCTTGTTAATATCGGGTTGTAGATAACTTGACACAATGTTCCAATACACTACCATCGTGTGTACCGTGACTGTCAATTTCCGAATAGGGATTCGGGAGTTGAACACGATGGGGTTATGTTTGTTGAGCTTTGAGCTAGGATCACTTCGTGATCATCTCTCGACCAAGGCACTTCTCTTCTCGCTCTCTTTTACGTAAGTTAGTGCTAGTTGCTGCTGCAGACTCCTGTTGTTCCTTCACCTCTCGTTCTTTCTTCAGCCTTGTCCTCACCCAAGGCTTAAATAGTCGTGTTACCCGGGAACGGGATTGCCGAGTCCTCTGTGGCTCACAGTTACTTCACCACACCAGATGCAGGTTCAGCCGAGTTTGATGCAAGAGTTGGATCAGTACTTCACCAGGAGCTCGATGAAGAGAGTGGCCGTATGCTTGTGACGTTTCGACGATCAGTAGTGGTTTCTACTAGGATTCGATCCGGACCTGTGGCTTTATGTTGTTTTGGTATCTTTCTTTTGGATCTTCACCCGTAGTCGGGTTGTGATGTTTTGGATGATGATTGCTTATGTAATGTATTGTGTGAAGTGGCGAGTGTAAGCCAACTATCTCCTTTTGCAATTTAATCCCTCTTTTACATGAGTCGTGCAAAGATACCAAACTTGAGATCATTCTAGTATGGGCTTATATCTTTAAGTCGTGCCTCGACACGTAGGAGATATAGTCCCATCCTGGGCATTACAAGTTGGTATCAGAGCCTTCTCCGACCTAGAAGCCCCCACTGATTGATCGAATCGTTGACGGTCGAGTCTAGGCACACACTGAAAAATATTTTGAGTCCTATATTATATCGGAGAGTAGGATTTCTTTGCTTCTCATCCCCTTTCTCTCTGGTGAGGACTCCTGACGACTACTCTTGTCTCTTCTACTTTCAAAAATTGCACCAATTTTTTTTTTAGGATCTCGCGAGTATTGTTTGGATTGTTTCGATGTCTTTGTGACGAGAACATTGTTATCGATGCCTCCTGTCATTAGGGGTTGTGGCAGTGTCCCGGGGAGTTGAGCTCCGAGGTGTTGTCGTCACAAATCCATCACGGCAGTACTAGAATACTTAAGACGGCCGACATCGAAAACCTCTCCTATACGGTTAGTGGCAAGATAACCCCGACATCACCCAGTACTGGGGAGGTAGTTCGGGAGTATTGCCATAGCTTGTATAGTGGATGCGTTTCGAAGGTCCGAGGTAAACAGTTTCCGAGAATAACTGGTTATGTGTTGAAGGATGGATACACCTGGATGTAGGTTTAGAGTTGATTGCGCGGTGCTTCCCGTGTATCCCCAACACCTGATTGCATAACTGGAAACTTTCGGAAATTAATAGGTGGGTTCATCCAGTAGTTCTAGGCATTCTTCCAACGGATGCACGATATGAAGTTTGGGGTTCTACATTGAGTGAAGTGGTTTTATGGACTTGTTCTGATCGGGAGTTGCATCTTAAAGGGTCCTTGGCTATGCTGATCCGGGGATTGCAAAACCCTTTTGTAACACACTCGATGAGCTTTCAGCACGAAGATGTCGAACGAAGCTTCTATCTTGTATTTGTTCTATCTGTTCCTTGTTTTTTTATTTACCTTTTCTTCTCCCAAGTGGCTTCTCGACAAGTTGATGTACCTGCGGAATTCATTCGTTCAATTCCTCTGTTCGAATGATATTGTGAAGATGATGTTGCATATCTATCCTTTGTTCTTGTTTTGATTCTGGTATTCGAGTTGCTTCGTTGTCAAATGTTGATTCCATACCTTTCCTTATCGGTGTTCTCATATTTCTATGAGAGTGCTAATTCTTCTTGACCATCAAGATTTTCATGTTAATCCTTTCCAACCGGTGTGCTTTCTCTTCAAGTTATTCCATACGGACGCCGTTGAGAAATCTGACGTTTATCTGTTTCAATCATCTCAAGTTGTCTTTGTTTTACCCGCCCTCCCACCCTTCTTCTTCTCGGAGTCAGAAATTCTAGAATGAAGTATCCATTTTTATTCATGTGAGGTTTCTTCATTCTTTTCCTTCAATGTTCTTATCCGGTGATTCTTAGGAAGATGCTCAAGAACTCCAAGCTCATCATTCTTTTGTTCTCAAATTCTGCCGGTGAATCTAATTCAAGATTTCGGTGTCGATCTTATCCTTTTCCTCTTTTCACAATGCTTTCTTATTCCGGTGCACCAATTAATCATTCTCCTCTTGTTATTCATATCCGGAGTGTTGAAGATTCATAATTCCATTCTTAATCCTTTCAAATTATTTTGAGGATTATCATCTTACTCAAGCCATTTAATTCAACCGGTGCTATATCTCTTAAGCAATCTTTTCCAACGGTGATTTCTTTTGAGTGGGCCATAACCCACAGGTCTTTTTCAAGGATCTTACCTGACTCTTCTATTTTTTTGGAGTTATACTCAAATTCTTTTCAAAGTGTGACGTAAGTATGATCCCCATCAGTCACATGCCTTCTCCAAGATCGCTTTCAAATTCTTTTTCATCATTGGTTCAACCTTTTTAATTCTTCATTCCGGAGTGCTCAACAATTCTTATGGCAGTTCTCGTCTTCATTCTCAACATTTGGAGACCGGAGAAGTGTTTCTCTTAAACCTTGGCCCGTTCTCTCAAGATTCGTGGTTCTAGCTTCTTGCCATCCTCATTATTGTCCAGTTTGTGAGGAATTCTTTTTATACCCTTCCGAAGCATCTCATGAATTCTTTTCTTTGTGATCCTCCGAAGGCCATCATTTCAGAAGATTTCTTCGTTCTCAGTTTTCAACTTCGTCCTCCAAATATTCTTCATTGATGCCTCTTCGTTCGTCTCCATATTTTTACGGTGGTTCTTTCAAGTTTACCCTTCCGTTGTTATCGTTTTAATTCACTCGTTCTTTTCATAATCCTACCGGTGGTTCGTTGAAGATTTACCCAAGCTTGTGCGAGATCTCTCTTAATTCTTTCCAACGAGAATAAGTAGTATGCCAAATCCGTTGCTTGTCATCAATTTAAATTGGTGAAGGATATGCATCACATAATTCTTATTCTTATTCCTTCAAGGTGATTTAATTCTTTTGTCTGGAGCTTGTCCATCATATCATATCCTCGGTTCTAAGTTGTTCATCTTGTTTTCCAGAGCTCCATGTTATTTCAATTATATCATTTCAAAGCTCCATCTAATTCACCGCAGGCCTTGAATCTTATTCTTTTCATCTTTCACTTCTCATGCTTTCATTACCGGAGTTCTCATGGTGGTTCATCATCATTTAATTCATCCTCGAAGTTTTCTTCATCATGCTTTCCAATTGCAATTCTTTCTACCTTATCTTTTCAGATGGTGTTATGTCATTCTTGACAATTCCTTCATGTTTCATGATTCACGAGTTATCAAGAGTGAGATATTTAAAACCATCATTTCTTTTTCTTTAGGAGATCCTTTCAACCCCTCATTGTATCTCTTGGAGTTATCTTGGGTTGTATTTCACCAAAAGCTTTCCCTGAGAATTGTTGCTATTATGGTGCTTATAAATGACCCAAGTTCTTCAATTATCATTCCGGTGAAATAAGTTTTTCGTCTCCTTGTTGATCTCAATCAAATCAATTGTTTAAGCTAGTGGCTGGTTGTCACCTCATAATTTTGAGATGTTTTCCATAAGCCCACATAAAGCTTATTCGTTTCGTTGTTGGTGATTTTCCAACAACTCTGTTCAACCCTTCTTCGTAAGGATGTTTTTCATATTCATTCGTGGGAGAAGTTGTCATTTTCTTCTCCGTTCAAGTCTTCCATTGATTTATATCTATTCTTTCGTTACGGAGGCATTGTGATGTTGCTCTCTCCAAACCATCATATCGTTTTATCGAGATCATATTCTTCCCTTGCTTGTCTATTTAACCGGAGTGTTGTATTCTTCATTCAAGTTCCGTCTTTTATCTAGCTTTTCCTCTCTTTTCAACCGGAGTGCTGTCTGAATCTTTCTTTCCCTTGTGCCATTCTTTTAATTGTTTCGGAGGCAATATGCTATTGATTTCATCAAGTATCATTACATCTCCTCAAGTTCTTGTTAATTCCTTCCATTTTCAGGCGGAGTGCTGTCCAAATCATGTCATTCTTATTCCTTGGTTATACCATTGCAGTTTCTTATTCTTTTGGGTCGTAACCTCTTGTTTCATGTCTTTCAACCTACAAGGTTCTCATTATGCTCCTGTTATTCTTTTCTAATGGAGTGTTTTCTTATTCATTCATCTCCGTTGTATCCTTATTCAACTTGTTTAACCTCTCAAGGTTCCTTGGTTTCACTCGTCTGTCAAAGAAGCAACTTTGTTTTACCTCTTCTTTTTTTTTCATTGCTACCCGGTGATATCTCTAGGATCTCGGGTCGAGATCCTCTGTTAGTGTGGGAGAGTTGTGACGCCCGAAGACCGACGTCCCAGAAGATTCCAGAAGATCCCAGAAGATTCCAGATGTTCCGGGTTGCCCGTGTGTTCTTTGTGCTTGTGTTATTTATTTTTGCATTGCATCATGTCATCATGCCATCATCTCATTAATTTTTGCAACTAAATAAATCGTGTGGACCTTCGGTCCATTTAAATCGAGGGAAGGTGACTTCTCTTTATAACATATAAAAGCCTCCTAATAATTATGGAGCTATATTAATAAATATTCCATTTCTTCGGAATCACCAACACACACTTGCATATTTTTCCCCATGCTTTCCTACTTCGAGTTTCTCCTTCAAAAACTCTTGCCAATAATTCTTTTCCGTTGTTTCGAGATTCCTCCAAAAACCCTCCAGCCATTTTAATTAAATTCCTCACATTTTTTGTGAGTCCAGTAAATTTGACCTCATGTGCAATTCTTGCCTAAGCTTCCTTTTCTTTTCTTCTCTTTTATTTCTGCTAAGAGTTTAAGCAGAGAGCAGCCGCAGTTGGCCCAGCATCTGCAGCTGTCCCAGCCTCCCTGGCCCATCAGCCAAACCGCCTAGGCCCATCTCCTCTAAGGCCCAAGGCCCAGGCGACCTAACCCTAGCGTCCCAGACTCCCGTACCGATCGCTCGCTCCCTCCCCGATTTCCCTCAGCGCGCCGCCACTCCCTCTCCCCATCTCCTCGACCCCACATCCTCTTCTCTCTCGATCCCCTGCGCCAAGTCCCGATCCCCCCCGAGCCTTTCCCCCCGAGCGCCCGCTTCCTTCCCTCGAGCGCCCTGACCCTCGTCCCCGAGCGCCCCTCCTGTCGCCGCCCAGGCCCCGTGTCCTCCCTCCTCTGCAGATCGGCGCCGCCGCGCGCCCGCGCTAGGCCGAGCCGCCCTGCCTCCGTGCCTCCGTCGCCAGGGTCAGCGCCCCTCCTCCTCTGGCGTGAGCGCCGTGCCGCCCCGAGCTCGCGCCCCTCCTCCAGGTCTCCTCCATGGCCTCGTCGTCCGCGCCAGGAGCCCCAGGCCGGTCGCTCCCTGCGCGCCCAGGGGTTCTTCCTCGCCAGGCCGAACGGCGCCGTCCGCGTCGCCAAGGCCGCCTCCCTGCGCCTTCCCTCGAGCCGCCCCTGTTGCCTCCTTCCTCCGCGCGGCAGGGACCCCGCCTGGCCGAGCGCCCCGTCCTCTGCCTCCCTCCTGCGCGCCGTCCGCCGTTGGACCTCCGCGCCGCTCGGAGCCGCCTCCCTCCGTCCTCGACGCCAGCGGCCAGGCCCCGCCTCCTCGCCCGCGGGTCGGCCAAGAGCAGCCACCAGCCGCGCCGGACGCCACAGCTCCTCGCTCGGCGCCCCAAGACCACCTAGTTGCTGCGTCTTCATGTTTTTCGCCAAGTTGTCGCTGCCGTGGCCTCGTCGCCCCGTCGTGCTGCAGTTTTTGTTATTTTTGTGTTGCCTTGTGCTGTTGGGTTTGTCCAGGAACGTGCACGACTACCTTCGGAAGAAACGAGTACCCCTTCGAGTCGCCGACGACCGTCAAGTTCGACTACACGGCGATATGACAAGTACCCCTACGATCGCGATGTAACAAGTACCTCGACGACATGTACAACTACGACTCGAGACGAGACCGCCAAGACGAACGGAACAACTACTTCCCACTACGAACGTGTATCCCTACGTCGACGACGATCCCGACAAGTACCACTACCGTCGACATGTACATCTACGAGAACGCCCACTTCCACTACCGTCGACCCGTGTACGACTACAAACGGAACCACTACTTCCACTACGATCTCGAACCCCCTCCGAGACCAAACAGATGTTCCAAAGGTATAACCCCGAGACGTGCCCGTGAACGAATGCTTGCTTGTGATGTATGAGATGTTTCCTTGTGTGCATCGTGCCCGTTTAGTCTTTTGTCGTGGTGACGCCCCCGATTTGTCCGTACACTAATCATGCACGCAAATGTGTACGGCCAAGATCAAGGACTCACTGGAAGATATCACAACACAACTCTAGACACAAATTAAAAATAATACAAGCTTTATATTACAAGCCAGGGGCCTCGAGGGATCGAATACAAAAGCTCGGAAACACAAGAGTCAGCGGAAGCAATAATATCTGAGTACAGACATAAGTTAAACAAGTTTGCCTTAAGAAGGCTAGCACAAAAGTAACAACGATCGAAAAGGCAAGGCCTCCTGCCTGGGACCTCCTAACTACTCCTCGAAGCCGAACTCATGTAGAAACAACCTCGGGATCCTCTGGGTTCTGGACTCCACCACCTGGTTGCATCATCCGAGAAGAAGGAACAAAAAGGGGAAAAGGGGGGAGAAAAGCAACCGTGAGTACTCATCCAAGGTACTCGCAAGCAAGGATCTACACTACATATGCAATGATATCTGTGTAAGGGGGTAATATATGTGGGTTAAACTGCAGAAAGCCAGAATAAGAGGGGGATAGCTAATCCAATCGAAGACTACGCTTCTGGCCACCTCCATCTTGCAGCAGTAGAAGAGAATATAAGGAAGTAACAAGTATCCTCGCGTCTCGCAGCCTCCATCTTGCAGCAGTAGAAGGGAGTAGATGGAATAGTAACAACTATCAAAGCTTCTGGTAGCCTCCGTCTTGAGTAGCAGAAGAGTTCACCAAGTAACATCGTAAAGCATAATCCTACCCGGCGATCCTCCCGCACATCACCCTGTGAGAGAGCAACCACCGAGTTATATCTGGAACTTGTCTGGGTGTGTTTTATTACGTATCCAGTTCTAGTTGTCATGAGGTCCGAGTACAACTCCGGGTCGTCCTTTTACCGAGGGACACGGCTATTCGAATAGATTAACTTCCCTGCAGGGGTGCACCACATAACCCAGCACGCTTGATCCCATTTGGCCGGACACACCTTCCAGGGTCATGCCCGGCCTCGGAAGATCAACACGTCGCAGCCCTACCTAAGCACATCAGAGAGGTCAGCACGTCGGTCTAAGTCCTAAGCACACAGGGGTCTGGGCCCATCGCCCAATGCACACCTGCACGTTGCGAGGGCGGCCGGTAAGCAGACCTAGCCTCTCCTAATACCAGAGCAGGCTTCCAGTCCAATCCGGCGCGCGCCGCTAAACCGCTGACGTCAAGAAGGCTTCGGCTGATACCACGACGTCGAGTACCCATAACTATTCCCACGTAGCTGGTTAGTGCGTATAGACCAAATGGCCAGACTCAGATCAAATACCAAGATCCCGTTAAACGTGTTATTATGAAATAACCGCGGACAACGACCAGGGCCAGGCCCACCTGTCTCCTAGGTGGTCGCAACCTGCCCTGTCGCTCCGCCACAAAGTAACCATCAGGGGACTGTCGGGAACCCAGGCCCACCACTACCTGTGTGGAACCACCTGCCCCTTCAGCCCCCATCTCCGAACCATCATCATGTGTCATGTAAAGTATGTATATAGTATATACCCGTGATCACCCCCAAGTGATCACGGCCCGATAGAATAGCAGGGCAGACGGACAAGGGTGTGGGGCCACTGATGGAATACTAGCATCCTATACTAAGCATTTAGGATTGCAGGTAAAGTATCAACAGTGGTAGCAACAATGACAGGCTATGCAGCAGAATAGGATTATCGAAAGCGGTAACATGCTACACTACTCTAATGCAAGCAGTAGAGAGAAGAGTAGGCGATATCTGGTGATCAAGGGGGGGGGGGCTTGCCTGGAAGCTCTGTAGACGAAAGGAATCTTCGGAAGCGTAGTCGTAGTCGAACACCGAAGCATCAACGGTCTCGGGGTCTATCGCGGTAACGGAGTCTACCGAAAAGAAGCAACGAAGGGGAAACAAATAAATAACAGAGCAAACAATAGCATCACAAAATATAACAAGGCAATACGAGGTGCTACGTGTGACCTATCGCGGTGCTCGGTGATACAGGCGAAGAGGAATAACATCCGGGAAAGTATTCCCGGTGTTAGGCATTTTCGGGCAGATGAAACAGAGGGGGAATGTTGCACGTTCGGTATGATAGAGATGTGTAGCGGACGAATGGACCGCGTATTCAGATTCGTCTCGTCGTTCTGAGCAACTTTCATGTACAAAGTATTTTCATCCGAGTTACGGTTTAAAAGATATGATTTTATTAAGTTTTTATTAATTTCTGGAATTTAATATTAATTAATTTAATTTGAAAATGCATTTATGACATCAGCATGATGTCATGCTGACGGCAGCAGGGGTTGACTGGTCAACCTGACAGGTGGGTCCCACCTGTCAGTGACACAGTATTAATTAGGGTTAATTAA
>LR738713.1:660694366-660834760 GCA_902687465.1 Secale cereale
AGCGGGGGGGGGTCGAGTGGGGGAAGCGGGGGTGTCGGTGGGAGGGGGGGTAGGCCTAGTAGGCCAGGGGCGCGCGGGGTGGGCCGGCCTGGCTGGGCCCGTTGGCTGGGCCAAGGCCCAGTTGGGCCGGGGGTTTTTGTTTCTTTTTATTTTTTGTTTTTATTTTAACTTATTCTTTTCTGTTTTGTTTTTAGATTCTTTTAAACTTTGTTTTATAAAACACACAACTAGTTTATAAATTAGTTTTAATAATTAGCCCACAGCCACATTTGACTTTATAGCTAAAATTAACAGTTTAACATTTTATTAATTAGAAAAGGTATTTAATTAAACGTTCAAGCTGCTGTTTTAAATATCATAGTGTATTTAATTTATTTATTAAAAATATGGTTTCAACACGACAAAAGCCCAGAGAATATTTGCCACACATGGAACATTTTTGTTTTCATGTTTGACAAATTTAAATTTTGACTTTAATTTGAATTTGAATTTGAACAGTATTTGGATTAACGAGAGATTATCAACAGTAACAGTGGTGACGTGGCATCATTAGCGTGTGGTTACTGTAGCTTAACTACCCGGGCGTCACACAAGTACCTCGACGACATGTACAACTACGACTCGAGACGAGACCGCCAAGACGAACGGAACAACTACTTCCCACTACGAACGTGTATCCCTACGTCGACGACGATCCCGACAAGTACCACTACCGTCGACATGTACATCTACGAGAACGCCCACTTCCACTACCGTCGACCCGTGTACGACTACAAACGGAACCACTACTTCCACTACGATCTCGAACCCCCTCCGAGACCAAACAGATGTTCCAAAGGTATAACCCCAAGACGTGCCCGTGAACGAATGCTTGCTTGTGATGTATGAGATGTTTCCTTGTGTGCATCGTGCCCGTTTAGTCTTTTGTCGTGCTCCTCGGTTGCCTCGTCGCCGACTCGTGGGAACCCGGCAACGGGATCACCCCACCTTTCTTCTTGTTTCGCTCTCCGTCATCTTTTGCACCGGACTCTCAACGAGTTACCGGAACCGATATGTTGCGTGGCATCATTTCGGATCGTTGCCGTGGCACCCTTTCTTTCCACCACGATGACTAATTCTCCTTATCATCTATATCTCTGTTAAGTCAACCTTTTAATAATTGCATAAACTTGATCATGTCATCCGCATCATGTTAACAACTTTAAATGTGTGAATTGTTGTTGCTTAATAATTGCTAAACATGCTCATGGGGATTTTCCGGATATGTTGTTGTTATTCTCCGGCCTCATTTAAATTGCTAGTTAGTGTAGTTTTATTATGCTTCACCTCTTGCCATGTTAACCAACATTTAATCTTGTCTTGTAAATAACGAGAGTCAACTAAATAATTAAAATGTGGTGTTTCGTCAATATGCAACTCGTTGCATATTGATCTCCACTTAACTTGTAGATTTGTTTGTGCACTTTGCCATGCCTTGCATAATTAAACCGGACATGCATCATACTTGGATGTGCATCGTATGCCATGTTAATGCTTGTGTGTTTACCGTGTCGTTTGCTTCTTTCCTGTTGCTTCTTTTGTTAGCTTCGGTTGCATTCCGGAGTTGTGAGGATTCGCTCGTCTATGTTGCTCCGTCCACTTCATGGATCCGTTCTTCTCCCTTGTGGAATTCCAGGCAAGATGACCGAACCCCGATAACATTACTATCTTTGCCTATTGCTAGTAGTCTCGATCTATAGTTTTGCCTCGATGCCCATGTCTTTCTTGTCAGCCTCCTACTTGTAACCATGAACCTGTTTAACCACCTTACCTACGCAAACCGTTGCTTGGCTAAGTACGCTTCGCTCAGCCCTTCTTATAGCATTGTTAGTTGCAGGTGAAGATCGAAGATGCTTGCTTCATGTTGAAGTTTGGTTGGGTTATATCACACTATATAAATGCTTAAAATGAAATCATCTATATATTGGCAAGGGTGGAAGGCTAAGCCTTTTGCTTGGTGTTTTGTTCCACTCATGCCGTTAGGAACCGTATAAACCGGTGTTATGTTCCTTGATTATGCGTTCCTAACACGGTTGGGGTGTATGGGACCCCCTTGATAAACCGCTAAGTGCTAAGTCTTTTCCAGCAAGTCCCAACATTTGGTACTATTTGCCTAATAACTAATAAAACTTGCATGTGGACTAGCTATCCCTTTTATTTTAATTCTACAACCCCGGGCCAGTGCTCCACATGAGTGTTGGTCCGAAACGGGGGTTCTGCGGGGCCACCTCGAGGAAACTCAAGGTTTGGTAAAAACCTGTAGAATCGCCCATCCGGTCGTGTCCTGAGACTAGATACGCGCGGCTACCTATCAGGGTGTCGACACGCCGGGAGGATTTGCTGGATTAGCCTTACCTTAGTTCGGTTTAACTTGAGCACGGGATTTCGAGAATACTAGGGTCTTCCCACCTTGGAGTTGCGACTCCGTGGATCGTGGGCTTGTAATGGGTCAAGTTGGAACACCCCTGCAGGGTTATGAACTTTCGAAAGCCGTGCCCGCGGTTATGTGGCAGATGGGAGCTTGTTAATATCCGGTTGTAGATAACTTGACACAATGTTCCAATACACTACCAGCGTGTGTACCGTGACTGTCAATTTCCGAATAGGGATTCGGGAGTTGAACACGGTGGGGTTATGTTTGTTGAGCTTTTAGCTAGGATCACTTCGTGATCATCTCTCGACCGAGGCACTTCTCTTGTCGCTCTCTTTTATGTAAGTTAGTGCTAGTTGCTGCTGCAGACTCTTGTTGTTCCTTCACCTCTCGTTCTTTCTTCAGCCTTGTCCTCACCCAAGGCTTAAATAGTCGTGTTACCCGGGAACGGGATTGCTGAGTCCTCTGTGGCTCACAGTTACTTCACCACACCAGATGCAGGTTCAGCCGAGTTTGATGCAAGAGTTGGATCAGTACTTCACCAGGAGCTCGATGAAGAGAGTGGCCGTATGCTTGTGACGTTTCGACGATCAGTAGTGGTTTCTACTAGGATTCGATCCGGACCTGTGGCTTTATGTTGTTTTGGTATCTTTCTTTTGGATCTTCACCCGTAGTCGGGTTGTGATGTTTTGGATGATGATTGCTTATGTAATGTATTGTGTGAAGTGGCGAGTGTAAGCCAACTATCTCCTTTTGCAATTTAATCCCTCTTTTACATGAGTCGTGCAAAGATACCAAACTTGAGATCATTCTAGTATGGGCTTATATCTTTAAGTCGTGCCTCGACACGTAGGAGATATAGTCCCATCCTGGGCATTACATAGATGCAATATTTATTCCCTAACAGCAACAAAAACAAAAATATAAATTTGGGTTGCCTCCCAACAAGCGCTATCGTTTTACGCCCCTAGCTAGGCACAATACAAGATAAATCTAGGTATTGCCATCCTTGGAAGGCAATCCATAAGTGGCTCTCATGATAGATTCATATGGTAATTTGATTTTCTTTCTAGGAAAGTGTTCCTTGCCTTAACGGAAACTGGAATCTAATATTTCCTTCCTTCATATCAATAATTGCACCAATCGTTCTAAGGAAAGGTCTACCAAGAATAATAGGACATGAAGGATTGCAATCTATATCAAGAACAACAAAATCTATGGGCACATAATTCCTATTAGCAACAATAAGAACATCATTAATTCTTCCCATAGGTTTCTTAATAGTGTAATCCGCAAGATGCAAATTTAAAGAACAATCATCAAGCTCATGAAACACTAGCAAATCACACAAAGTTTTTGGGATAGTGGAGACACTTGCACCCAAATCACACAAAGCATAGCATTCATGATCTTTTATTTTGATTTTGATAGTAGGTTCCCATTCATCATAAAGGTTTCTAGGGATAGAAACTTCCAACTCAAGTTTTTCTTCACAAGATTGCATCAAAGCATCAACTGTGTGTTTGGTGAAAGCTTTATTTTGACTATAAGCATGTGGAGAATTTAGTACAGATTTGATACGTCCAAAACGTATCTATAATTTCTGCTTGCTCCATGCTTCTTTTGTGTGATATTGCTATGATATTGATGCACTTCCATGCACTTTTGATCATATTTGGACTAACCTATTAACTCAGTGCACCACAGTGCCAGTTCCTGTTTTCTGCTGTTTTTCTATTTCAGGTTTCCCCCATATTAAAAGTGCTCCAAAAATTCCAGGGAAAATATAGGAAAAATCAGCGTACACGAAGCTTCGCGAAGAACCAAAGATGGGCCAGAGGGGAGCCAGGGGAGGCCCAGGCGGCCACCTTGCGCGGCCCCACCCCTGGCCACACCAGGGGGGCGCCTGGGGCCCCTGCTCCGCCTCTGGCTGCCCACCTTCGCATATATATCCCTCTCGTCCCGAAACCCTCGAGGACAGAACCCTTTTTCGCGATCTCGCCTCTGTTTCGTCGCCGCAGCGCTTCCAAGATCGGGAGCATCAAAAGAACTCTTCCCGACACCCTGCCGGAGGGGAGAATCACCACCGAGAGCTTCTCCACCACCATGGACGCTTCCCGGATGAGTCGTGAGTAGTCCACCTTGGACCATGGGTCCATGATCAGTAGCTATGTGATGTTCTCCTCCCCTCTTTGCTCTTCATGGTTTAGACCTCGTGAGCTGCCCTACATGATCGAGGCACATATGTAATCTTTCTGCTGTTGCTTTGCTGAGTTTGCTGGGATCTGATGGATTATGAGACTATGTTCAGATTGTGTTTGAGTAATATATTTGATTCACCTCTTTTATATCTTTTTTCTTGAGTAATTCTTGCATGTTCTCCGTTGCTGTTTATTGCTTTGGCCAAGTAGTAGGTAGTAACTCCAAGAGGGAGCGTTATGCTTGATTGTGGGTTCATGCCCCCTGATGACTAGCTTGAGTGACAGAAACATGAGTCTAGGGGATGTGCTGTTGCCACAAGGGAGAAAACAACGGTGCTTGTACTTGCGGGTGCAAGGATTGTTTACTTTACGCAAAGTTCTTTTAATGCAGTTGTCTGTTGCTTTGAGTTTACACTTTGGGTGGGATTCACAACTTAATACCAGCGAGATGTTCTGGATAGATATCTCAAGGTGGATGATTAGTAGTAGATGCAGATGGATTTCGGTCTACTTGCCTTGGCGTACCGCCCATGCTTTTGAGCCTCTACCTTTCTTTGCGGCATAGTTAGCATTGGTTTGCGCACATAATCCTGTCAATTGCCCAGCTGTAATTTGTTTGCCTCGCTTTGCTGTTTTATCGTCTTTTGGGAGAGAGACATCACTAGTGAACATCATGGGACCCCGGTCCATATTACCACCGCTGATCACACCTTCTATTTACTTCCTGTTTTTATTTCCTAGTTGCAGTCATAGCTATCATTATTATCTCTTGTGTTTGATCCTTTGTAAACAACAAGGCTGGAGGGATTGACAACCTCTCTGTACTCGTTGGGAGAAAAGTTATCTGTATCTGTGTGCAGGTCCTGTCAACCGCTAAGTTTCTGGCGCCGTTGGCACCTACTTGTTGACCCTCGGAGTCTCACGGGATTTGATCCTTGGTATCTTTGCCAAGGGAAATTTGCCGCTACGCTACATCTCAACCTTCCACTTGGGGTAACCAACGAGGGGCGAGAAGCCATCAACCAAGTTTCTGGCGCCGTTGCCGGGGACTCCACTCTTCAAGATAGGGGAGTTACATGCTATCTTTTATCTTTGCTTTTTAGTCTTGTTAGTTTACCTTTCAGTTTTTGCTTTAGTGTCCCTTACCAAAAATCACAAAAATAGTTATCTTGCTTGCTGCTGCTATGGGTTCCACCGAGAACACCAAGTTGTGTGACTTCACTATACATGACAACAGTGACTTTATCTGCACGCCTATTGCTACACCTGCCACTTCAGCACCTTCTTATGAGATTAAACCTGCTTTGCTGAACCTAGTTATGAAAGATCAATTCTCCGGTGCTGGAGATGATGATGCTTTGCACTTAAATAATTTTGTTGAGCTCTGTGATATGCAAAAGTACAAAGAAGTAGATGGTGATATTGTTAAGCTTAAGCTTTTTCCTTTCTCCTTGAGAGGAGAAGCTAAAATCTAGTTTCAATCCTTGCCTAGGAATAGTATAGATTCTTGGGACAAGTGCAAGGATGCCTTTATCGGGAAGTACTATCCCCCTGCTAAAATTATCCAATTAAGGAGTAACTTAATGAATTTTAAACAATTGGATAATGAACACGTTGCCCAAGCTTGGGAACGCATGAAATCTCTTGTCAAGAACTGCCCTACTCATGGTTTGACTACTTGGATGGTTATCCAAACTTTTTATGCAGGCTTGAACTTTACCTCGCGGAACTTGTTAGATTCGGCCGCGGGAGGAACCTTTATGTCAACTACACTTGGTGCTGCCACGAAGCTTCTCGACGAGATGATGACCAATTATTCCCAATGGCACACCGAACGCGCTCCAACAGGTAGGAAGGTAAACTCTGTCGAGGAGATTTCCTCCCTAAATGAAAAAGTTGACTTGATCATGTCTCTACTTTCCAAGCAATCTTCTATTGATCCTCATGATGTTCCTTTAAATTCTTTGATTGCTCAAGATCAAGTAGTTGTGAACCTTATCTCTAGAAACAACTCCAATTACAATGCTTATAGGAGTAATTTTGGTAGCAACCCTAGACCGTTCCCCTCTAATTCCTATGGGAACAACAATACTTATCCTAGCACCAAGAACTCCACTTCTGAACTAGAGATTATACTTAAAGACTTCATCACTACCCAAAAGGCCTTCAATAAGACTGTAGAAGAAAAACTAGACAAACTAGATAATCTCTCTTCGAAGGTAGACAATTTAGCCCATGAGGTAGAGTTGCTTAAAATTAGAACTTCTCCTTTTGAGGAGAGGAAGACCACTCCTATGAATGCTATTCAAGTGCAAATTAATGAAAACATTAGGATGATGGCTAAACTTAAAGAGAGATGGGCTAGAGAAAAGGAGGAAGAAGATAGAATTAAGAGCCTTCCTACCCACCACACTGTTGCTACTATCCAAGTTGTTGAGGATATCCAAACTCTTAGCACCCAATGCACTCCTAGTCCCATTGGACCTATTAATGGTGATGCTATGACCTCAACCGTAGAAGAAGAAACTCCTATAACTATAGAAGCTACCAAACAAGTGAGCCTAAAGGACACCACTACCACTTTACTTGATAGTAGTGACCTTGATTTTGATAATTGCACCCTTTCTGAAGTTATTGGTTTTCTTCACAAGATGTCTAGAGATCCCCACACTAGCACACTTAATCTTGCCTTCACGGAGCATATCACTAATGCTCTTATCAAAGCTAGGGAGGAGAAGCTTAGGGTAGAAGCCTCCATACCTAGAAAGCTAGAAGATAGTTGGGATCCTATGATTAAAATTAAGTTGAATAACTTCTCTTTCTATGCTTTATGTGATGTTGGAGCTAGTACCTCCGTTATGCCCAAAAGAATGTATGATATGTTTGAATTGAAACCTTTTGATCCTTGTTCTTTTGGTGTTCGTCTTGTTGATTCTTCCGTAAAGAAACCTTTGGGGAAGATCGACGATGTTCTTATCATTGTTAATGACAATTATGTTCCCGTTGATTTTACTATTATGGATATTGAATGTGAACCTTCATGTCCAATTATTTTGGGACGTCCTTTTCTCCGCACCGTTGGTGCTATCATTGACATGAAAGAGGGGAATATAAAATTCCAATTCCCTCTCAAGAAAGGGATGGAACACTTCCCTAGAAAGAAGATTAAGTTGCCTTTTGAGTCCGTTACACGGGCTAGCTATTCTCTTACTCTTGATAAAACTTGATCTTCTCTTTTTGCATCATGCCTAGCTTAAAGGCATAAAAGAAAGCGCTTTTGGGAGGCAGCCCACAACGAATTAGGTTTTATTTTGCTTTTGTTGTGTCTTGATGTTTGTTACTACAGTAGCATCATCATTGTATCTTTTCTTTTCAGCTTTGTGCCAAGTTTAGCCTCTGATTGCAAGAAAGTTCAAAAGTTGTGACGTGCTGTCCAGAAAACAGATTCTGTCCTTGGACAGAAAAATTCGAATAAAATCACCAGATCATCTTTTTGATTTGAATTGTTTTGACAGCGTGCTCTATACAATTGGCTTTCGAGCGTCTGTTCTGAGTTTTTTGATTTGAGTTGCAGAAGTGCCCCGAAAATATTATTTACTACCTGCTGGTCTGTTTTTCACAGATTCTGTCCTGTTTTGCCTTTTCTTCGTTTTACAAACCTTGAGCTTGCTTTTTCTTTGCAAAAACCTTCTGGCAATCTTGAGAAACAGTAGCTCTTCAAGATTATCTTTATTTCCAGTAGGGAAAAATTATTTTATTGTGGGTACTAACCTCACTAATCAGATTATGATGAGTTATGTATGAAGGGAGTTTTCAAGTGTGCGAGGGAAGATGATAAAAGTGTTGGGGAACGTAGCATAATTCAAAAAATTTCTACGTCTTCACCAAGATCCAACTATGGATGCATCTAGCAACGAGCAAGTAAGAGTGCATCTACATACCGTTATGAAGATTGCGTGCGGAAGCTTTCAACGAAGCAAGGATGAAGTAGTCGTACTCTTCACGTTCTTCGTCACCGATGATCTAGCGCCGAACGGACGGCACCTCCGCGTTCAACACACGTACGGTGCAGCAACGTCACCTCCTTCTTGATCCAGCAAGGGGGGAGGAGAAGTCGTAAGAGATCCGGCAGCACGACGGCGTGATGACGGATGCAGTGGAGATCGCAGCAGGGCTTCGCCGGGCGCCCTGCGTTAGGAGTTGGGAGGTGTGACGGGAGGGGGAGAGGCGCCAGGGCTGAGGTGCGGCTGCCCTCTCCCCCCCACATATATATAGGGGCCAGGGGGGGCGCCTGGACCCCCTGCAGATCCAATCTGCAAGGGGGCGGCGGCCAAGGGGGGTTCCTTGCCCCCAAGGCAAGTGGAGCCCCCCCTCCCCTTTAGGGTTTGAACCCTAGGCGCAGGGGAGGTGGGCCTCCCTTAGTGGTGCGCCAGCCCAGAGGGCTGGACACATCCCCTCACGGCCAAGGGCACCCACCGGGATGGGTGGCCCCACCCGGTGGACCCCCGGGGCCCCTCCGGTGGTCCCGGGACGCTCCCGGTGACCCCCGGAGATCACCCGTTGGCCGAAACTGGACTTCCCATATATCAATCTTTACCTCCGGACCATTCCGGAACTCCTCGTGACGTCCGGGATCTCATCCGGGACTCCGAACAACATTCGGGTTTCCACGTGCATTAATCTCTACGACCCTAGCGTTACCGAACCTTAAGTGTGTAGACCCTACGGGTTCGGGAGACACGTAGACATGACCGAGACCACTCTCCGGTCAATAACCAACAGCGGGATCTGGATACCCATGTTGGTTCCCACGTGTTCCTCGATGATCTTCATCGGATGAACCACCGTGTCAAGGATTCACTCAATCCCGTATGTTATTCCCTTTGTCCATCGGTACGGTACTTGCCCGAGATTCGATCGTCGGTATCCCCGATACCTTGTTCAATCTCGTTATGGCAAGTCTCTTTACTCGATCCGTAATCCATCATCCCGTGACTAACCACTTAGTCACATTGAGCTCATTATGATGATGTATTACTGAGTGGGCCCAGAGGTACCTCTCCGTCATACGGAGTGACAACATCCCAGTCTCGGTTCGTACCAACTCAACAGACACTTTCGGAGATACCCGATGCGTACCTTTATAGCCACCCAGTTACGTTGTGACGGTTGGCACACCCAAAGCACTCCTACGGTATCCGGGAGTTGTACAACCTCATGGTCTAAGGAATAAATACTTGACACCGAAAAGCTTATGCATTACGAACTATACGATCTCGTGTTATGCTCAAGTTTGGGTCTTGTCCATCACATCATTCTCCTAATGATGTGATCCCGTTATCACCGACATCTCATGTCCATGGTCAGGAAACCGTGACCATCTGTTGATTCAACGAGCTGGCTACTAGAGGCCTACCAGGGACTCATTGTGATCTGTGTATTCACACATGTATCGCTGTTTCCGTACAATACAATTCAAGCATGAATAACAGACAATTATCATGAACAAGGAGATATAATAATAATGCTTTTATTATTGCCTCTAGGGCATATCTCCAACAGTCTCCCACTTGCACTAGAGTCAATAATCTAGTTACATTGTGATGAATCGAACACCCATAGAGTTCTGGTGTTGATCATGTTTCGCTCGTGAAAGAGGTTTAGTCAACGGGTCTGCGACATTCAGATCCGTATGCACTTTACAAATATCTATGTCTCCATCCTGAACATAATTCCGGATGGAGTTGAAACGACGCTTGATGTGCTTGGTCTTCTTGTGAAACCTGGGCTCCTTGGTAATAGCAATAGCACCAGTGTTGTCACAGAAGAGAGTCATCGAGCTTGACGCACTTGGAATGACTCCTAGGTCTGTGATGAACTCCTTCATCCAGACTCCTTCCTGCGCTGCTTCAGAAGCAGCTATGTACTCCGCTTCACATGTAGATGCTGCCACCACGCTTTGCTTGCAACTGCACCAGCTGACTGCCCCTCCATTCAAAATATACACGTATCCGGTTTGAGACTTAGAGTCATCCAGATCTGTGTCGAAGCTAGCATCGACGTAACCCTTTACGACGAGCTCTTCGTCACCTCCATAAACGAGAAACATATCCTTAGTCCTTTTCAGGTACTTCAGGATGTTCTTGACCGCTGTCCAGTGTTCCGTACCGGGATCACTTTGGTACCTTCCTACCAAACTTATGGCAAGGTTCACATCAGGCCTGGTACACAGCATGGCATACATGATAGAACCTATTGCCGAGGCATAGGGAATGACACTCATCTTTTCTCTATCTTCTGCCGTGGTCGGCGACTGAGTCTTACTCAATCTCATACCTTGCAAAACAGGCAAGAATCCTTTCTTTGACTGATCCATATTGAACTTCTTCAATATTTTGTCAAGGTATGTACTTTGTGAAAGACCAATGAGGCGTCTCGATCTATCTCTATAGATTTTGATGCCTAATATGTAAGCAGCTTCTCCAAGGTCCTTCATTGAAAAACTTTTATTCAAGTAGGCCTTTACATTTTCCAAGAATTCTATATCATTTCCCATCAACAATATGTCATCCACATATAATATGAGAAATGCTACAGAGCTCCCACTCACTTTCTTGTAAATACAGGCTTCTCCATAAGTCTGTATAAAGCCAAACGCTTTGATCACCTCATCAAAGCGAATATTCCAACTCCGAGATGCTTGAACCAGCCCGTAAATCGAGCGCTGGAGCTTGCATACCTTGTTAGCGTTCTCTGGATCGACAAAACCTTCCGGTTGCATCATATACAACTCTTCCTTGAGGAAGCCATTAAGGAATGCTGTTTTGACGTCCATTTGCCATATCTCATAATCATAGAATGCGGCAATAGCTAACATGATTCTGACTGACTTCAGCATCGCTACGGGAGAGAAAGTCTCATCGTAGTCAATCCCTTGAACTTGTCGATAACCTTTAGCGACAAGCCGAGCCTTGTAGATGGTCACATTACCATCCGCGTCTGTCTTCTTCTTAAATATCCATTTATTTTCTATGGCGTGCCTATCATCAGGCAAGTCCACCAAAGTCTATACTTTGTTTTCATACATGGATTCTATCTCGGATTTCATGGCTCCAAGCCATTTATTGGAATCTGGGCCCGCCATCGCTTCTTCATAGTTCGAAGGTTCACCGTTGTTTAACAACATGATTTCCAGGACAGGGTTGCCGTACCACTCTGGTGCGGAACGTGCCCTTGTGGACCTTCGAAGTTCAGTAGTAACTTGATCTGTTTCTTCATGATCATTATCATTAACTTCCTCCCTTGTCGGTGCAGGCACCTCAGGAACAGTTTCCTGTGCTGCGCCACTTTCCGGTGTAGGAGGGGTGACTGTCACCTCATCAAGTTCTACTTTCCTCCCACTCACTTCTTTCGAGAGAAACTCTTTCTCCAGAAAGCATCCATTCTTGGCAACAAAGACTTTGCCTTCGGATCTGTGGTAGAAGGTGTACCCAATTGTTTCCTTTGGGTATCCTATGAAGACGTATTTTTCCGATTTGGGTTCGAGCTTTTCAGGTTGAAGTTTCTTGACATAAGCATCGCAACCCCAAACTTTGAGAAACGACAGCTTCGGTTTCTTGCCAAACCAAAGTTCATACGGAGTCGTCTCAACGGATTTCGACGGAGCCCTATTTAAAGTGAATGCGGCAGTCTCTAAAGCATAACCCCAAAAAGATAGCGGTAAATCGGTGAGGGACATCATAGATCGCACCATGTCTAACAGAGTACGATTTCGACGTTCGGACACACCGTTACGTTGAGGTGTTCCGGGCGGTGTCAATTGTGAAACAATTCCACAGCTCCTAAGGTGTGTGCCAAATTCATGACTTAAATATTCACCCCCACGATCCGATCGCAAGAACTTTATTTTTCTGTCACGTTGATTCTCAACCTCATTCTGAAATTCCTTGAACTTTTCAAAGGTCTCACACTTGTGTTTCATCAAATAGATATACCCATATCTACTCAAGTCATCTGTGAGGGTGAGAACATAACGGTAGTCTCCGCGAGCCTCAACACTCATTGGACCGCACACATCGGTATGTATGATTTCCAACAAGTTGGTTGCTCGCTCCATTGTTCCGGAGAACGGAGTCTTGGTCATCTTGCCCAAGAGGCATGGTTCGCACGTGTCAAATAATTCATAATCAAGAGACTCTAGAAGTCCATCCGAATGGAGCTTCTTCATACGTTTGACACCAATATGACCAAGGCGGCAATGCCACAAGTATGTGGGACTATCATTATCAAGTTTACATCTTTTGGCATCTACACTATGAATATGTGTATCACTACGTTCGAGATTCATCAAAAATAAACCATTGACCAGTGGGGCATGACCATAAAACATATCTCTCAAATAAATAGAACAACCATTATTCTCCGATTTGAAAGAATATCCATCTCGCATAAGACGAGATCCAGAAACAATGTTCATGCTCAAAGCTGGTACTAAATAACAATTATTCAGGTTTAAAACTAATCCCGAGGGTAGATGTAGAGGCAGCGTGCCGACGGCGATCACATCGACCTTGGAACCATTCCCGACGCGCATCGTCACCTCATCCTTCGCCAGTCTCCGTTTATTCCGCAGCGCCTGTTTTGAGTTACAAATGTGAGCAACTGCACCGGTATCGAATACCCAGGAGCTACTACGAGTGCTGGTAAGGTACACATCAATAACATGTATATCATATATACCTTTGACGTTGCCGGCCTTCTTGTCTGCTAAATATTTGGGGCAGTTCCGCTTCCAGTGACCTGTTCCCTTGCAATAAAAGCACTCTGTTTCAGGCTTGGGTCCATACTTTGGCTTCTTCCCGGCAACAGGCTTGCCAGGCGCGGCAACTTGCTTGCCGTCCTTCTTGAAGTTCTTCTTACCCTTGCCTTTCTTGAACTTAGTGGTTTTATTGACCATCAACACTTGATGTTCTTTCTTGATGTCTACCTCCGCTGATTTCAACATCGAATACACCTCGGGAATGGACTTCTCCATCCCCTGCATATTGAAGTTCAACACGAAGCTCTTGAAGCTTGGTGGGAGCGACTGGAGGATTCTGTCAACGACCGCTTCATCTGGGAGATTCATTCCCAGCTGAGACAAGCGGTTGTGCAATCCTGAAATCTTGAGGATGTGCTCACTGACAGAACTGTTCTCCTCCATCTTACAGCTGTAGAATGCGTCGGAGACATCATATCTCTCGACTCGGGCATGAGCTTGGAAAACCATTTTCAGCTCTTCGAACATCTCATATGCTCCATGGTGCTCAAAACGCTTTTGGAGCCCCGATTCTAAACTGTAAAGCATGCCACACTGAACCAGGGAGTAATCATCACTACGCGACTGCCAGACGTTCAAAACGTCTTGGTCCGCATCGGGAGCAGGTGCATCACCTAGCGGTGCTTCTAGGACATAAGTTCTCTTGGCAGCTATGAGGATAATCCTCAGGTTACGGACCCAATCCGTATAGTTGCTACCATCGTCTTTCAGCTTGGTTTTCTCTAGGAACGCGTTGAAGTTGAGGGAAACTGGAGCGTGGGCCATTTGATCTACAAGAGATATTGTAAAGAATTTAGACTAAGTTCATGACAATTAAGTTCATCTTAATCAAATTTTAATGAACTCCCACTCAGAATGACATCTCTCTAGTCATCTTAAGTGATACACGATCCGAATCGAGTAGTCCGTGTCCGATCATCACGTGAGACGGACTAGTCAAAAACGGTGAACATCTTCATGTTGATCGTATCTTCTATACGACTCGTGTTCGACCTTTCGGTCTTCCGTGTTCCGAGGCCATGTCTGTACATGCTAGGCTCGTCAAGTGAACCCTAAGTGTATCGCGTGTGTAAATCTGTCTTACACCCGTTGTATGCGAACGTTAGAACCTATCACACCCGATCATCACGTGGTGCTTCGGAGCAACGAGCTTTAGCAACGGTGCACAGTCAGGGGAAACACATTACTTGAAATTTTAGTGAGAGATCATCTTATTTACTACCGTCGTTCTAAGTAAACAAGATGCAAAAACATGATAAACATCACATGCAATCAATTAAGTGACATGATATGGCCAATATCATCTTGCTCCTTGGATCTCCATCTTCGGGGCACCATGATCATCTTGTCACCGGCTCAACACCATGATCTTCATCATCATGAACTCCATCATCGTGTCTTGAAGAAGTCGTCACGCCAACTATTACTTCTACTACTATAGCTAACGTTTAGCAATGAAGTAAAGTAATTACATGGCGTTATTCAGTGACACGCAGGTCATACAATAATAAAGACAACTCCTATGGCTCCTGCCGGTTGTCAAGTTCATCGACATGCAAGTCGTGATTCCCAATTACAAAAAACATGATCAATCTCATACATCACATATATCATTCATCACATCTTCGTTCTTGGCCATACCACGTCACAAAACACATGCTGCAAAAACAAGTTAGACGTCCTCTAATTGTTGTTGCAAGTTTTACGTGGCTTCTATAGGATTTCTAGCAAGAACGTTTCTTACCTACGCCAAAACCACAACGTGATTTGTCAACTTCTATTTACCCTTCATAAGGACCCTTTTCATCGAATCCGATCCGACTAAAGTAGGAGAGACAGACACCCGCCAGCCACCTTATGCATCTAGTGCATGTCTGTCGGTGGAACCAGTCTCACGTAAGCGTACGTGTAAGGTCGGTCCGGGCCGCTTCATCCCACAATACCGCCGAATCAAGATTGACTAGTAACGGTAAGAAAGTTGAACAAGATCATACGCCCACAACTGCTTTGTGTTCTACTCGTGCAAGATGCTACGCATAAAACCTAGGCTCTGATACCACTGTTGGGGAACGTAGCATAATTCAAAAATTTTCTACGTCTTCACCAAGATCCAACTATGGATGCATCTAGCAACGAGCAAGTAAGAGTGCATCTACATATCGTTATGAAGATTGCGTGCGGAAGCTTTCAACGAAGCAAGGATGAAGTAGTCGTACTCTTCACTTTCTTCGTCACCGATGATCTAGCGCCGAACGGACGGCACCTCCGCGTTCAACACACGTACGTTGCAGCAACGTCACCTCCTTCTTGATCCAGCAAGGGGGGAGGAGAAGTCGTCAGAGATCCGGCAGCACGACGGCGTGATGACGGATGCAGTGGAGATCGCAGCAGGGCTTCGCCGGGCGCCCTGCGTTAGGAGTTGGGGGGTGTGACGGGAGGGGGAGAGGCGCCAGGGCTGAGGTGCGGCTGCCCTCTCCCCCCCACATATATATAGGGGCCAGGGGGGCGCCTGGACCCCCTGCAGATCCAATCTGCAAGGGGGCGGCGGCCAAGGGGGGTTCCTTGCCCCCAAGGCAAGTGGAGCCCCCCCTCCCCTTTAGGGTTTGAACCCTAGGCGCAGGGGAGGTGGGCCTCCCTTAGTGGTGCGCCAGCCCAGAGGGCTGGACACATCCCCTCGCGGCCTAGGGGCCCCACCGGGATGGGTGGCCCCACCCGGTGGACCCCCGGGGCCCCTCCGGTGGTCCCGGGACGCTCCCGGTGACCCCCGGAGATCACCCGTTGGCCGAAACTGGACTTCCCATATATCAATCTTTACCTCCGGACCATTCCGGAACTCCTCGTGATGTCCGGGATCTCATCCGGGACTCCGAACAACATTCGGGTTTCCACGTGCATTAATCTCTACGACCCTAGCGTTACCGAACCTTAAGTGTGTAGACCCTACGGGTTCGGGAGACACGTAGACATGACCGAGACCACTCTCCGGTCAATAACCAACAGCGGGATCTGGATACCCATGTTGGTTCCCACGTGTTCCTCGATGATCTTCATCGGATGAACCACCGTGTCAAGGATTCACTCAATCCCGTACGTTATTCCCTTTGTCCATCGGTACGGTACTTGCCCGAGATTCGATCGTCGGTATTTCCGATACCTTGTTCAATCTCGTCATGGCAAGTCTCTTTACTCGATCCGTAATCCATCATCCCGTGACTAACTACTTAGTCACATTGAGCTCATTATGATGATGTCTTACCGAGTGGGCCCAGAGGTACCTCTCCGTCATACGGAGTGACAACATCCCAGTCTCGGTTCGTACCAACTCAACAGACACTTTCGGAGATACCCGATGCGTACCTTTATAACCACCCAGTTACGTTGTGACGGTTGGCACACCCAAAGTACTCCTACGGTATCCGGGAGTTGTACAACCTCATGGTCTAAGGAATAAATACTTGACACCGAAAAGCTTATGCATTACGAACTATACGATCTCGTGTTATGCTCAAGTTTGGGTCTTGTCCATCACATCATTCTCCTAATGATGTGATCCCGTTATCACCGACATCTCATGTCCATGGTCAGGAAACCGTGACCATCTGTTGATCAACGAGCTGGTAACTAGAGGCCTACCAGGGACTCATTGTGGTCTGTGTATTCACACATGTATCGCTGTTTCCGTACAATACAATTCAAGCATGAATAACAGACAATTATCATGAACAAGGAGATATAATAATAATGCTTTTATTATTGCCTCTAGGGCATATCTCCAACGAAAAGAAGATTCAGGAGGGTCAAACGCTCAAGCTTGGGGATGCCCCCGTGCACCCCCAAGAAATATTCAAGAAGACTCAAGCGTCTAAGCTTGGGGATGCCCCCATGCATCCCCTTCTCCATCAACAATTATCAGTTCGTCTTTCGTTCCACTATAATTTATCACTTCATGCGTTATGTGCTATGCTTGGAGCGTCTTGCTCTTAGTTTCTTTTTTTAGTTTTCCTTAGCTTTGCTTGCTGTTCATAACAAGTTAGAACCCGGCTTTCTTTGTGTGGGAGAGAAACACGCTCCACTTCAACCTAGAACACAACATAGGATTTTCATGCTTATCTTTGATGTGTGTGTTCTTTGTCTTTCCATATCTGCTGTCATGTTTAGCTCTTAGTTTTCATGATGTTCTTTTTAAAGAGCTTTTGTTTAGTTGGTTGCTGAACTCTCTTGAGTTTTCATGTTTATCTTGTTAAGAGAGTTTGCCTGTTGCACTGAGTTGTGTGTCTTAACTTAAAGTAGGTAATTGAGGTTGCTATTTAATTTTAGTAGTAACTTGCAATAGTTTTGAGGTATTGCCATGAGTAATGTCTGAACTTTTGGTGTCAAGAGCTTTAGCCTATTAGTGATAGATGTCGTATTTTGGGCAATCCGTGTTTATTTTCGAAAACCTACAAAATAGTTGAGAACTTTAGCTACTAGATGGATCACTAATCTTTGGAGGGATTGAATATTAGAGTACACTCACGTACCATGAGTCGAGGATGCGCAAGGATAACCAAACCCCCATACCCTCCTCCTCGGGGTACTTGTCTCTTTATGAAACTCCTAATTAGATTGAGAGTTACCGATAATAAGTGCATGAGTTCTTCGGACTAATGTGAGTATTCGAAAGTTGACACTTCCACCTAGCCATATTTTTCTAGCCTCTTCGGTACCGTGCATTGCCCTTTCTCACCTCGAGAGTTGGCGCATACTTCGCCGGTGCATCCAAATCCTTGGCACGATACACTCTGTCAGCATAAGCCTCATTATATCCTTCCTCAAAACAGCCACCATACCTACCTATCAAGGCATTTCCATAGCCTTTCCGAGATACATTGTCATGCAAAATCCATCTTCTCATGACTTGATCTTCATGTCATACATGCTTTTTGCTTGATCGATGAGCCGCATGCTAGTTGGGCCTTGCCCTAATCATTGCTACATGACGCGCTAGTATCATTGCATATCCTGCTACACTGGCAGAGGCATACATTTGCATACATCATGATAGTTTCATTTTCTTTATGTTGAGTACTTTTGTAAAGTGTGAAAGATCTTCTATACTTCTTGTAATATATAGAGTGTTGCCCCTAAAATGAGGAAAAGATCCCAAAGAGGACAAAATCAAAAGATCCCAAAGAGGACAAATGAGAGTTAAATAGAAAGAGCCATTGAGGCCACAAAAAAATAAAAAAAAATAGAAAAAAGAGAAAAAGAAATAAAAAGAGAGAAGGGGGCACACTACTATTCCTTTTGAGAGATCCACACTCGTACTTCATCTTATACCTTGTACTCCATCTAGATTATCATTCATGCATATAGCTATGTGGGGACCTTCACACTATAGAACTTGGCTTGTATATTCCAATGATGAGCCTCCTCAAAAGAGCTCTAGGTCTTCTTGAGCGAGCAAGTTGGATGCACCCCCACTAGTTCCATTGGAGAGCTTACCTTAGCTCATATGTGCATCCGTTGCATGGCAATCCCTACTCCTCACATCATATCTATCATTTGGCTTTCTCTCGCCTATGATTGTCCTCATTGATGTGAGCCTTTCACACCTTTTTTGTCTTCCCCCTTCATCATTTTTCTCTCTTTGCCATCCTAAGTGTCAACTTTCTTGCTTACGCTCATCCATTGCACGGGTGCTCAAAATATCGAAAGGGAGTGGATCATTTTGACTTGTACCTGGCTAGTGGTCTGGGGATGAGTCAAGATAAGATTCCAAAGAAGACCAAGTGTGAAACTTCAGTAGATTAAGTTCTCAACAATACAAAAACTATGTTTTACTCTCTCGTATATCCCTATCCCCTTTCTTGCACGCAAACACCATTTGGAGACATTCGAGTCACGGACAGCGAGAGCTCTTGCACCTTTATGTTCTTATGTTGCTTGTTACAATGCTAATATAGACTCTTGCTTGTTATGACTTGTATTGAATTACATGCCTTGATTGCTTTACT
Organism: Secale cereale; assembly: GCA_902687465.1. Lineage (NCBI taxonomy): Eukaryota > Viridiplantae > Streptophyta > Magnoliopsida > Poales > Poaceae > Secale > Secale cereale. Next base: position 660,713,792 of record LR738713.1, read on the forward strand.
TAAAAAGTTCTTATATGGTTGGTAGCATGTGATACGTCCAAAACGTATCTATAATTTCTGCTTGCTCCATGCCCTTTTTGTGTGATATTGCTATGATATTTATGCACTTCCATACATTTTTGATCATATTTGGACTAACCTACTAATGGTTGCAAAAGTGCACAATGTTCTTGTTTTACACTTTATTGTGTAGGAATTACTTGGAAATTGACAAAAACGCAAAAGGAGTCGTATTGGAGTAGGACTCTGACTTTCCTGAAATATGTCTGAGAACGTTTTTTAAAGATGGTCACGTTCCAGCCCGAGGACGACGTCAAACGGAAAAAGTCTAGTTGCGAAAGTTGTGGGGAATTTCGAGGCGATGCTTCTGGATATAAAATTCGTCCAAATCGGAGTCCGGACAGCCGAGTAAAGCCCGTTTTACTGAGGCCCGAAATCTGATGACGGGAATCCGAGAGTCTATATAAAGAGAGGAAACCTAGGTCACCAAGGGCCACGAATTTTCCTCCTCCCGAGCCGCCGTCTTGGAGGGGAGGACCAGCACCATTGCAGCACCATCCACAAGGAATAAGGGGGGCCAAGGAGCCGCTGCCCCTAGGGCCGCCGCCGCCCCCAAGGGCCGCCGCCGCCCCCTAGGGCCACAGCCGTCTCCTCCTCGCCGCCGCCGCCTCCATGGCTGCCGTCGGCCGCCGCCTCCTCGCGGGGCTGCACCTCTCCATCAACACTATCATCAACCTCCTCCTCACCATGTCCATGTGTGAGTAGTCTTCTCCGGGGCCGAGGGCTCGTACGTGTAGCTATGCGGTTATCTCTCTCTCCCATGATGTGATCTTCATTGTGATCATAGGCTATGTTAATCTAGGGTGATCCCATGATATTTCCCCTTCCTCTATGTATTGGATTGATGTACTCACTTGTCTTTATCTAGTATAATCCCCGAGACCAAGGTGACAACGGTCTATTGGACATGGATTAGAAAAATATTTTCATGAGTGATTTCCTCTCTTGTGTGTTGATTGAAGATTGAGAGTCTCTTGGTGCGTCTCCATTGCATGTTTTATGGGAAATATCATGTGATCCGATTATGTTAATGTTGTTGGGAGTTGCCTCTAGTGAAAGTATGATCCCTAGGCCTTGTTTCCACCATTGCAATACCATTTGTGCTCACGTTTATCACTTGTTTGCTTGCTGCACTTTTTATTACAGATTTATATTACTTTGCTTTGCCACTCCTATCATCCATATTTTACCATCTCTTCGCCGAACTAGTGCACCTATACAACTCCTAGTTGTATTAGGTGTGTTGGGGACACAAGCGACTTCTTGTATCTTAGTTGCAGGGTTGCTTGAGAGAGACCATCTTCAACCTCTACTTCCCTGAGTTCGATAAACCTTAGGTCATCCACTTGAGGGAAATTGCTGTTGTCCTACAAACCTCTGCGCTTGGAGGCCCAACATAGTCTACAAGAGTAGAAGCGTGTGTAGACATCAGCATGTCACCACAGAAATTATGCTTGTTATCATTTACCTACTCGAGGACGAGCAGGAATTAAGCTTGGGGATGTTGATACGTCCAAAACGTATCTATAATTTCTGCTTGCTCCATGCTTCTTTTGTGTGATATTGCTATGATATTGATGCACTTCCATGCACTTTTGATCATATTTGGACTAACCTATTAACTCAGTGCACCACAGTGCCAGTTCCTGTTTTCTGCTGTTTTTCTATTTCAGGTTTCCCCCATATTAAAAGTGCTCCAAAAATTCCAGGGAAAATATAGGAAAAATCAGCGTACAGGAAGCTTCGCGAAGAACCAAAGATGGGCTAGAGGGGAGCCAGGGGAGGCCCAGACGGCCACCTGGCGCGGCCCCACCCCTGGCCGCGCCAGGGGGGCGCCTGGGGCCCCTGCTCCGCCTCTGGCTGCCCCCCTTCGCATATATATCCCTCTCGTCTCGAAACCCTCGAGGACAGAACCCTTTTTCGCGATCTCGCCTCTGTTCCGCCGCCGCAGCGCTTCCAAGATCGGGAGCATCAGGAGAACTCTTCCCGGCACCCTGCCGGAGGGGAGAACCACCACCGGGAGCTTCTTCACCACCATGGACGCTTCCCGGATGAGTCGTGTGTAGTCCACCTTGGACCATGGGTCCATGATCAGTAGCTATGTGATGTTCTCCTCTCCTCTTTGCTCTTCATGGTTTAGACCTCGTGAGCTGCCCTACATGATCGAGGCACATATGTAATCTTTCTGCTGTTGCTTTGCTGAGTTTGGTGGGATCTGATAGATTATGAGACTATGTTCAGATTGTGTTTGAGTAATATATTTGATTCACCTCTTTTATATCTTTGTTCTTGAGTAATTCTTGCATGTTCTCCGTTGCTGTTTATTGCTTTGGCCAAGTAGTAGGTAGTAACTCCAAGAGGGAGCGTTATGCTTGATTGTGGGTTCATGCCCCCTGATGACTAGCTTGAGTGACAGAAACATGAGTCTAGGGGATGTGCTATTGCCACAAGGGAGAAAACAACGGTGCTTGTACTTGCGGGTGCAAGGATTGTTTACTTTACGCAAAGTTCTTTTAATGCAGTTGTCTGTTGCTTTGAGTTTACACTTTGGGTGGGATTCGCAACTTAATACCAGCGAGATGTTCTGGATAGATATCTCAAGGTGGATGATTAGTAGTAGATGCAGATGGATTTCAGTCTACTTGCCTTGGCGTACCGCCCATGCTTTTGAGCCTCTACCTTTCTTTGCAGCATAGTTAGCATTGGTTTGCGCACATAATCCTGTCAATTGCCCAGCTGTAATTTGTTCACCCCGCTTTGTTGTTTTATCGTCTTTTGGGAGAGAGACATCACTAGTGAACATCATGGGACCCCGGTCCATATTACCACCGCTGATCACACCTTCTATTTACTTCCTGTTTTTATTTCCTAGTTGCAGTCATAGCTATCATTATTATCTCTTGTGTTTGATCCTTTGTAAACAACAAGGCCGGAGGGATTGACAACCTCTCTGTACTCGTTGGGAGCAAAGTTATCTGTATCTGTGTGCAGGTACCGTCAACCGCTAAGTTTCTGGCGCCGTTGACACCTACTTGTCGACCCTCAGAGTCTCACGGGATTCGATCCTTGGTATCTTTGCCAAGGGAAATTTGCCGTTACGCTACATCTCAACCTTCCACTTGGGGTAACCAATGAGGGGCGAGAAGCCATCAGGATTGCAACAAGGAAATACAATCAATCAAAGAGCAATTGTCATAATTGAATCCCTTGAAATCCAAAGTAGTGGGTTCATCACTATGCAAAGTTTTAATCTCTTCACTCCCACTTTTAGCAATTTTAGCATCAAGACCTAAAAACTCCGAATCATTGGGACACCTTAAAGCAGAATCATCTCCAATCCGATTTTCATCAAGATTTATACTATAAAAGAAGGATCTAATAGGAGACACATCAATAACTTTCAGATCTTCATCTTTATTTTCATGCTCTTCCGGTTTAGCAGCCATCTTATTGATCAAGGTGGACTGTTTATCCGAAATTTGGGCAATTAAGTTCTCAAGATGAGCAAACTGAGATTTCATGCCATAAAATTCCTTAGACATATCATAAGGTCTTTATTCATATACTACATAAACTTTTTCTGTTCTTTAAGCTCATTTCTGAAAAAGTCATTATGCTCAAATTGTATAGTCATAAAATGTCTAACATTGTTTTCAATCTCCTCTAGCCTCTTGAGGTGAGGGTCAACACTAACAGAGAGAGCCATAGTGACAAGCAAGCAAGCAGCACACAAGCAAACAAGAAGCAAGCGAACGATAAACACACGGCGGAAGAAGCGCAAATAAAACGACAAGGGTGAAGTGTGTGTGTGGGGGGGGGGGAGGAAAACGAGAGGAAAATAAATGTAATGCGAAGGATAAGGGTTTGTGATAGGTACTTGGTATATGACTTTTGCGTAAGCCTCCTCGGCAACGGCGTAAGAAATTCTTCTTGCTACTTCTCGAGCTTGCGTTGTATTCCCTCGAAGAGGAAAGGGAGATGCAGCACAATAGCGTAAGTATTTCCCTCAGTCTTTGAGAACCAAGGTATCAATCCAGTAGGAGACCACGCGCGAGTCCCTCGCACCTGCACAAACAAATAAGAACTTCGCAGCCAACACGATAAGGGGTTGTCAATCCCTTTACGGCCACTTACGAAAGTGAGATCTGATAGAGATGATGGTTTATATTTTTGGTATTTTTAGTTTATAAGAACAACAAATAAAAGCGATAAAAGTAATGTAGATGTAGATTGATATGTTGAGAATAGACCCGGGGGCCATAGTGTTCTCTAGTGGCTTCTCTCATGATAGCGATATTCTACGGCGGGTAAACAAATTACTGTCGAGCAATTGATAGAAAAGCGAATAATTATGAGACTATCTAGGCATGATCATTGTATATAGGCATCACTTCCGAGACAAGTAGACCGACTCCTGCCTGCGTCTACTACTATTACTCCACACATCGACCGCTATCCAGCATGCATCTAGTGTATTGAGTTCATAAGAACAGAGTAACGCCTTAAGCAAGATGACATGATGTAGAGGGATAAACTCAAGCAATATGATATAAATCCCATCTTTTTATCCTCGATGGAAACAATACAATACGTGCCTTGGTGCCCCTACTATCACAGGGAAAGGACACCACAAGATTGAACCCAAAGCCAAGCACTTCTCCCATTGCAAGAACTATAGATCTAGTAGGCCAAACCAAACCAATAATTTGAAGAGACTTGCAAGGATAATATGAGCACACATAAAAAGTTTAGAGAAGAACCAAATATCTTTCATAGATAATCTTGATCATAAACTCACAATTCATCGGATCTTGACAAACACACCGCAAAAAGAGATTACATCGAATAGATCTCATCGAAGACCGAGGAGAACTTTGTATTGAGATCCGAAGAGAGAGAAGAAGCCATCTAGATACTAGCTATGGACCCGAAGGTCTGTGGTAAACTACTCACAACTCATGGTGAGGGCGATGATGATGATGATGAAGAACTCCGTGATGGATCCCCCTCCGGTGGAGCTCCGGAACAGGCTCCAAGATGGGATCTCACGGGAATAGAAGGTTACAGCGGTGGAATTAGGGTTTTCTCTCTGTTCGCGGAGGTTTTGGGGTACGTAGACTTATATAGAAAGAAGGAGGGCACCGGGGGAGTCATGGGGGGCCCACGAGGCAGGGGTGCGTGCCTTGGGAAGGGGCACGCCCCCCACCCTCGTGGGCCCCTCGTGGCTCTTCTGACGTGGTTCTCAAGTTCTTCGTGCGTGAGTTTATCCAAAAATACTCTCGCGAAGGTTTCATTCCGTTTGGACTCCGTTTGATATTCTTTTTCTGCAAAACCCTGAAACAGGCAAAAAAAACAACAATATGGACTGGGCCTTTGGGTTAGTAGGTTAGTCCCAAAAATGATATAAAAGTGAATGATAAAGCCCATTAAACATCCAAGAATTCATAAATAATAGCATGGAACAATCAAAAATTATAGATACGTTGGAGGCGTATCACTCTCTTGCAAGATAAGATGATTAGAATATCACGCACCATACCGCCGTTTGATGAGCTGAAACGTCATGCTTATTGCAAGTACCATAATTCATTTTCTCATTCTATTAACGATTGCAATGTTTTTCGACGACAGATACAATCAGCCATTAATGACGGACGATTGAATTTTGTTGAGATGCAAGTTGATAAGCAGCCCTTCCCGATAAACACCATAGACTTGGGAGGGAAGAAAAATGTTAATTCGGCCTAACATAGCCGAATCCGCTAATAAAGATAATGTTGTTATTGGTGAACCCAGGAATAGCAAGGAGGGCGACAAGGTCTTGGGAAGAAAGATTGTGCTTGAGAAGTAACCCAATGGCAAGGAAGTGTTGAAGATCACTATAAAAATTCTACACTCGGGAGGCAACCACAAGTACAAGAGGATACTCATGTTAAATTGATCAAGCCCAAAATTTAGAAGTTGGCAAGTGGAAAAAGAATGAAACTAAGCACAAGAGAATCAAGCCAACTTTTGATATGTTGCTATCCAAATATGCAAGTCAAGCGGCCGGTTCTAGCTCTAATCGGCCATCGCATTCAAAGCGTTCAAGATCGCCTCCGGAGCAAGAGTTTCAACGCCATGCAAGGCCATATGGGTCATGGGCACTGACACCATGGATGTCACTGTTGGGGATCATTGCAGAAATTCAAAAAAATTCTACGCATCACCAAGATCTATCTATGGAGTGACTAGCAACGAGAGGGGAGTGCATCTTCATACCTTTGAAGACCGCGTTACGGAAGCGTTGCAAGAACGCAGTTGGTGGAGTCGTACACGAAGCGATTCAGATCGCGACCGAATCCGATCTAAGCACCGAACAACGGTGCCTCCGCGCTCAACAAACGAGCAGCCCGGTGACGTCTCCCGCGCCTTGATCCAACAAGGAGAGAGGGAGAGGTTGGGGAAGACTCCGTCCAGAAGCAGCACGACGGCGTGGTGGTGGTGGAGGAGCGTGGTACTCCGGGAGGGCTTCGCCAAGCTTCGCAGGAGAGGAGGAAGAGTTGGGAGAGGGGGAGGGCTGCGCCAGGGTTTAGGTGCGGCTGCCCTCCCACCCCCTCTCTTTACATAGGGGCAAGGGATAGGGGGTCGGCCCCCCTAGATCAGATCTAGAGGGGGGCGGCGGCCAAGTGTGGGAGACTTGCCCCCCAAGCAGGTGCGGCGCCCCCACCCCTAGGGTTTCCCAACCCTAGGCGCCTTGGGCCCTTGGGGGGCGCACCAGCCGACCAAGGGCTGGTTCCCCCCTTTACTTAGTACACTTGGCCCACCGGGGTAGGTGGCCCCACCCGGTGGACCCCCGAACACCTTTCGGTGGTCCCGGTACAATACCGGTGACCCCCGAAATCACCGCGGTGACCAAACAGGACTTCCCATATATAAATCTTTACCTCCGGACCATTCTGGAACTCCTCGTGATGTGTGGGATGTTATCCGGGACTCCGAACAACATTTGGTAACCACGTACATATATTCCCTATAACCCTAGCGTCATCGAACCTTAAGTGTGTCGACCCTATGGGTTCGAGAATCATGCCGACATGACCGAGACATCTCTCCGGCCAATAACCAACATCGGGATCTGGATACCCATGTTGGCTCCCACATGTTCCACGATGATCTTATGGGATGAACCATGATGTTAATGATTCAATCAATCCCATATGCAATTCCCTTTGTCTATCGGTATAGTACTTGCCCGAGATTCGATCGTCGGTATCCCGATACCTTGTTCAGTCTTGTTACTGGCAAGTCTCTTTACTCGTTCCATAACACATCATCCCATGACCAACTCCTTAGTCACTTAGAGCTCATTACGATGATGTCTTACCGAGTGGGCCCAGAGATACCTCTTCGTCATACGGAGTGACAAATCCCAGTCTTGATTCGTGCCAACCCAATAGATACTTTTGGGGATACCCGTAGTGTACCTTTATAGCCACCCAGTTACGTTGTGACGTTTGGCACACCCAAAGTATTCCTACGGTATCTGGGAGTTGCACAATCTCATGGTCTAAGGAAGAGATACTTGACATTGGAAAAGCTTTAGCATACGAACTACACGATCTTGTGCTATGCTTAGGATTGGGTCTTGTCCATCACATCATTCTCCTAATGATGTGATCCCGTTATCAATGACATCCAATGCCCATGGTTAGGAAACCGTAACCATCTATTGATCAACGAGCTAGTTAACTAGAGGCTCACTAGGGACATGTTGTGGTCTATGTATTCACACATGTATTACGATTTCTGGATAGTACAATTATAGCATGAACAATAGACAATTATCATGAACAAGGAAATATAATAATAACCATTTTATTATTGCCTCTAGGGCATATTTCCAACAGTCTCCCACTTGCACTAGAGTCAATAATCTAGTTACATTGTGACGAATCGAACACCCATAGAGTTCTGGTGTTGATCATGTTTTGCTCGTGGAAGAGGTTTAGTCAGCGGATCTGCGACATTCAGATCCGTATGCACTTTACAAATATCTATATCTCCATCTTGAATATAATTATGAATGGAGTTGAAATGGCGCTTGATGTGCTTGGTCTTGTTGTGAAATCTGGGCTCCTTGGCAATGGCAATGGCTCCAGTGTTGTCAGAGAAGAGAGTCATCGGGCCCGACGCGCTTGGAATAACTCCTAGGTTGGTGATGAACTCCTTCATCCAGACTCCTTCCTGCGCTGCTTCGGAAGCAGCTATGTACTCCGCTTCACATGTAGATGCCGCCACGACGCTTTGCTTGCAACTGCACCAGCTGACTGCCCCACCATTCAAAATATACACGTATCCGGTTTGTGACTTGGAGTCATCCGGATCTGTGTCGAAGCTAGCATCGACGTAACCCTTTACGACGAGCTCTTTGTCACCTCCATAAACGAGAAACATATCCTTAGTCCTTTTCAGGTACTTCAGGATGTTCTAGACCGCTGTCCAGTATTCCATTCCGGGATCACTTTGGTACCTCCCCACCAAACTTATGGCAAGGTTCACATCAGGTCTGGTACATAGCATGTCATACATAATAGAACCTATGGCCGAGGCATAGGGGATGACAATCATCTTTTCTCTATCTTCTGCAGAGGTCGGGCATTGAGCTGTGCTCAATCTCATACCTTGCAATATAGGCAAGAACCTTTCTTGGACTGATCCATGTTGAACTTCTTCAATATCTTGTCAAGGTATGTGCTTTGTGAAAGACCAATGAGGCGTCTTGATCTATCTCTATAGATCTTGATGCCTAATATGTAAGCAGCTTCTCCAAGGTCCTTCATCGAAAAACACTTATTCAAGTAGGCCTTTATGATTTCCAAGAGTTCCGTGTCATCCACATATAATATGAGGAATGCTACAGAGCTCCCACTCACTTTCTTGTAAATACATGCTTCTCCATAAGTCTGTATGAACCCAAACGCTTTGATCACCTCATCAAAGAGAATGTTCCAACTCCGAGATGCTTGCACCAGCCCATAGATGGAGTGCTGGAGCTTGCATACCTTGTCAGGATTCTTAGGATCGACAAAACCTTCCGGCTGCATCATATACAATTCTTCCTTAAGGAAGCCGTCAAGGAATGCTGTTTTGACGTCCATTTTCCATATCTCATAATCATAGAATGCGGCAGTTGCTAACATGATTCGGACGGACTTCAGCATCGCTACGGGAGAGAAAGTGTCATCGTAGTCAATTCCTTGAACTTGTCGATAACCCTTAGCGATAAGCCGAGCCTTATAGATGGTCACATTTCCATCCGCGTCAGTCTTCTTCTTAAAGATCCATTTATTTTTTATGGCTTGCCGATCATCGGCCAAGTCGACCAAAGTCCATACTTTGTTATCATACATGGATCCTATCTCGGATTTCATGGCTTCAAGCCATTTGTTGGAATCCGGGCCCGCCATTGCTTCTTCATAGTTCGAAGGTTCACCGTTGTCTAACAACATGATTTCCAGGACAGGGTTGCCGTACCACTCTGGCGCGGAACGTGTCCTCGTGGACCTACGAAGTTCAGAAGTAACTTGATCCGAAGTTTCATGATCATTATCATTAACTTCCTCTCTAGTCGGTGCAGACACCACAAAAAACATCTTCCTGCGCTGCGCTACTTTCTGGTTCGAGAGAGGTGACAATCACCTCATCAAGTTCCACTTTCCTCCCACTTACTTCTTTTGAGAGAAACTCTTTCTCCAGAAAGGATCCATTCTTGGCAACAAAGACCTTTCCTTCGGATCTGAGGTAGAAGGTATACCCAATAGTTTCCTTAGGGTATCCTATGAAGAAGCATTTTCTTGATTTGGGTTCGAGCTTTTCAGGTTGAAGTTTCTTGACATAAGCATCGCAACCCCAAAATTTTAGAAACAACAACTTAGGTTTCATCCCAAACCATAGTTCATACGGTGTCGTCTCAATGGATTTTGACGGTGGCCTATTTAAAGTGAATGCGACAGTCTCTAAAGCATAACCCCAAAAAGATAGCGGTAAATCGGTAAGAGACATCATAGATCGCACCATGTCCAACAGAGTACGATTACGACGTTCAGACACACCGTTACGCTGAGGTGTTCCAGGCTGCGTCAATTGTGAAACAATTCCACATTTCCTTAGGTGCGTGCCAAATTTATGACTTAAATATTCTCCTCCACGATCTGATCGTAAGAACTTTATTTTTTTGTCACGTTGTTTCTCAACCTCATTCTGAAATCCCTTGAACTTTTCAAATGTCTCAGACTTGTGTTTCATCAAGTAGACATACCCATATCTACTTAAGTCATCGTTGAGGGTGAGAACATAACGATAGCCACCACGGGCTTCAACACTCATTGGACCGCACACATCAGTATGTATGATTTCTAACAAATTGGTTGCTTGCTCCATTGTTCCGGAGAATGGAGTCTTTGTCATCTTGCCCAAGAGGCATGTCGGGGAAACTAATCCACCCACGAACACCTATGGGGACGGAGCCCCTTTTCGGTACGGCAGGGGGCGGAGATTGCACGAAGAGCAGATCGAGGCGAGGCACACGAGCAGGTTACCCAGGTTCGGGCCGCACGGATGCGTAAAACCCTACTCCTGCTTTGGTTTGTATTGAGTTCTTGGCTCGGGAGCGCTGGAAGCTACAGTACTCCTCAGCGGCTAACGAGACCGAGCGTGAGAGTGTTCGAATGTCTAACCCCCTCCTCTACGTTGCGCATGGGCCTCCTTTTATATGCTCAAGGGGTCACCGACAGGTGGCAACGCACTTGAGGGTAAAAATGGAAAAAAGGGTGGTAGTTGGTACAGTGTTCCATACCTAAACCTGACGGCAGGGGACAAGGGCATTAAATGCCCGTCGCCGTCGCCCAAACAGTGCAAAAAGGGCCGTCAGGGGCGCCACCGTTCGCCACGATGGCATCCTTGTCATCGCCGCTTGCCACCACGTACCCCTGGCTGCACAGCCTTCCGCCACGTACGCCCAGGAGGATCCCAGAGCGACACGTGGGTGGATGTTTTGGAGTGCAGGTACTGAGTGGAAGCTTGCCGCGGCAAGCGCCTTGCCGCGGTCGCTATCTTGTCGTTTCCGGGAGCTTGTCGCTCACCGGGCCTTGCCGGGACGCATGGCGCGTCGCGGCAAGTTTCTTGAGGTGCCTTGGTTGGCCTTCCCGGCAAGCTCCTCTTGCCAGGGTCTTGCGCCTTGAGTGGTCTTGTGCCTTGAGTGGCCTTCCCGGCAAGCTCCTCTTGCCGGGGCCTTGTCTCCTTGGCTTGGATACTTTGTTCTTGAATGGCTCCGAAGGAACCATGGAGGGCCTTGGCGATCACCCGGCAAACCCTGCCGCGGGACGCTGCGACTGCCCGTGCACAAGTTCGGGATACTAAGGGTACCCCTACTTTAGTACACCGACAGGAGCCCCCGGGCCTGGGCCATACACGATGCCGAGCGCTGTTGGGCCAGGCCCAAAACAGTGCACGGGCACGCGCGGCCTGGTTCTCTCCGTATTTTTCTCCGTATACACCGCGCCCTCCCCTAACGGCACGCGTCGATCGCGGCGTTGTGGGAGAGATCGTGGGCGGTTTCTTTAATCAGAAATGCGGAACGTCCGCCCCCTCCCTCTTTATAAGCAGGGGGAACAGGGGCAGTTCGTCCATTCGCCCATTGCTTCTTCAATCTTGAGAGTCTCCGCCGCTCCCCTTCTTCCCAAAGCTTGAAAGAGAGCAGCGCTCCGCCCCCCGTCGCCACCAGCACCACCAGCGCCGTCGACCTCCCTCACCGCTTCCGCCATGGCTCCGAAAGGCGAGAAGGGGAAGACCACGAAGTTGGCCGAGGCGCTGCGGCTCGCGGCGCTGCGAAAGAAGCGGGCTGTCTTCCCCCACAAGCTTGCCGCGAGGAAGCTGAGGGAGAACTATTACCTCTTCTGGTCGGGGGAGACGCGGGCGCATCCGCGCACCAAGGTACTCCCAGCCATTGCTTGCGAAACGGCTCCGAACGGATATGCATTCTTTGCCTTGTTCTTCTACTGCGGGCTCTGCCCGCCCTTCTCTGAATTTTTCTGCGACATCATGAACACCTACGGGTTCCACCTCCTTGACTTCACCCCAACGCCGTTCTGACCATGGCAGTTTTCGCACATCTGTGCGAAAACTTTGTCGGAGTCTTCCCCAATGTTGCCCTCTTCCGCCACTACTTCATGCCCCGAATTGAGAGAGGAGAGCCGTTGTCCGGCGGCGTCTCCTGGATCTCGAGGAAGCACAAGAAGGAAGCTTATCTGGAGGGAGAGCTCCGCGGAAAATGGGATGAATGGAGAGCAAACTGGTGCTGGATTGTAGAGGAGAACCCGCAGCCATTCACCTCCCGGCGCCAAGCCCCAGTAGTACGCGGCAACGACTGGAGTGACTTGGCCCCGGAAGACAGTAGACTGAAGATTGCCACTGCCCGGATCCTTCGCCTCAGGCTTGCCGGGCTAACTGTAGGCGCAGTTGGCGCAGATTTCCTTCGCCGCCGCATCGCCCCCTTGCAGGAGAGGAAGAGGCCCGCTTGGGAGTTCGAGAACGCGGCAGATATCATGAGGCTGCGCCCGGGCCTCAACTACAACTTCACTGTCCTGGAGCTTAACGGGATGCTCCAGGAGCTGTTCAAGTATGACCCCGATCATCCCGAAGTGTTCAGGTTGCCGAGGGGGGTCGTCCCGCTCTGCAATAACTCCGCGCTCAGCCGCATCCGCGCAATGATGCCGCTGTGCGACTCTCATGGGATTGACCCAACTTGGCAAGAGCCTGCCGACGATGCCGTGCAGGAGTTCTTCGACAACTTGGAAGAAACGCCGATTTGCTCCGACGAGAACAAGGGCCTCACCCGCGACACCACCGACAAGGAGATGGCGTACATCGCCACCAGGCTGGAAGAGGCGGCGGCAGCCGCGGCCGCGGGCGAGTTCGGATACACCGTGGAGGAGGCGGAGGCAGCGGAGGCGGCAAGCCTTGCCAAGCGAGAAGCGTTTCTCAACGCGGGGAAGCTTGCCGGGCAGGACGCCGAGCCAAGCGAGCCCGCCGAGCAGGGCGTCGAGTCGAGCGGGCCCGCCGAGGACACGAGCAGCTCGCTAGAGATCGGCTCCTCTTCCTCCTCGTCTTCAAGCAGCTCGCCACCACTAGCAGAGCCTCCAGCTCCACCAAGAAGGCGTCTCCGCAAGGCCGGGGACGTAACGGAGCGGCAGACGGGTCAACAGCCGCCGCGCCGCGCGACACGCGCCACCGCGGCGAGCAAGGCTGCCGCGGGAGCACCTCGCGCTTCTGCGGCAACTGGAGCGTGGTCTTCTCGGACCACTGCTTCCGCCCCTGCCTCTCCCCACGCCTCGGCGGCAGCCGGAGCGGGGTCGTCTCAGACCACTGCCCCTGCTCCCGCCAAGCGGCCAAGGGAGCCTACTCCTCCGCCTCCTCGCGCCGAGATGCGTGAGCCAGAATTCGACTTTTCTGCGCTCAGTTCCGACGAGGAAGAAGAAGAGTAAGATTTTATTGTTCTTGAATTTCTTCAATTTTTGCTGTTTGGTCTTGTATATCTTTTGCCTCACTCTAAACTTGTTCCTTTTTTTAGAACTCTGGCCCAGAGGGCGGCAAAGAGAGCCAAGGTCCCGGTGATTGTCATCGAGGACGAGCCTGCCGCGACAGCAGGGGGTGCGCCTGAGACAAACTTGCCGGACCCGGCGACTGATCTTCAGAGCAACCCCCAGCGCAGCCCCCAGCGTAAGTGTGTAGTTTACTTTCTGCTGTTAGGTGCGCTTGGGCGTTCTTTCTTCGCTGACGTCTTGTTTGTTGATTTGCGTAGGAGCGGAGCAGACACATCAGGAGCGCTCGGAGACCGTCCCCGTCGTGCCACCTGCTTCAACCACGCCACCGAGGGGAAGTTCCCCGGCAAGGGTCTCCCCGGCAAGGGAGAGTTCTCCACCAAGGGCGAGTTCTCCGGCGAGGGACAGCGCCAGCGGCCCTCCGCCGGCGGAGACCACTATTACGCCGCCAAGGGAGAGTTCCCCGGCGAGGGACACCATCGAGGAGCCGGCTCGCGCAGGTAATCTTCTTGCTTAAAAACTCTCCTTGGGCTTTTCTTCTTTTGATTCTTCTCTTTTGGATATTTGCTTGACTGTTTTCCTCCCCTTTCCTACCGTCAGATCCATCTGCTACGGAGCCTATGGAGACGGAGGCTGCTGTTGAGGAGGATACGCGCGGCAACACCGGCGACGCCGCTGCCACCGAAGGAGCGGCCGGTGCTAACGATCCCGCCGGCGACGAGGCCGCCAAGGCTGCTGCCGCAGCAGCCGGCGAGGGGTCCGGCGATCGCACTGACGGCCCTGACGGCCCCGACCGCCGATCCCTCCGCCGCTGCCGCAGCCCCAGGCTCCGAGGAGCCCGAGCCAGGCGCCTACTTGAAGGCCGGTGACGGGGTCTTCATCAAGCTCGCCTGGGCGTCGAGCTCCAGGGCGCCGGTCGAAGGAGAAGCCTTTGACGGGGAAGTGCTCGCCTCTGCCGGGCTGACGCTTGTCGACGCGCCGAGCAGCAGCAGTGGCGAGCCTGAAGAGGAGCGGCTGTTGCGGAAGCTGCTCTCGCTCTACCGCGCCCGGCAGGCCAAGCTGGAGTCCCGCGAAGCGCTGGCCGCCAAGGCGGGAGTCGACATTGAGAAGCGCGCGGAGGAGCTCCGGGCCCTCAACCAGGCAGCTCTCCGGTCCTTGGCAGAGGAGCGGGAGCAGCTTGCCGAAGAGCAGACGGCCTTCTTCCTTGAGAAGGCCGAAGTCGAAGAGCAGCAACGGCTTGCCGCCGAGAAGCTATCCACGCGAGAAGGCGAGCTGGCGCAGCGGAAGGTCAACCTCGACAGGCACGAGGAAGAGCTTGCCGTGCACGAGCAGTCACTTGGCGCGGCACTCCAGGAAGCAAAGGATGCTGCCGCAGCTGCCGAGACCGCCAAGAAAGAGTTGGAGACGAAGGTGGCGCAGCTCGAGGCCGATCTCAAGGCGAGAGGCGAAGAGATCGCCGCGCTCAAGCTCGAGCGGGAGAAGGACGCCCACAGCCACTCGGAGCTGCATGTTCGCCTCGCCGAGAAGGGCAAGGAGCTTGCCGCCGCCAAGAACTCCAATGCGGATCTTGAGTTGAAGCTAACCACCTTGACCCAGACACTGGACGGCACCAAGGAGCGGGAGGCGGCCCTAAAGGAGGAGGTCAGGGCCGAGAAGGCATTGCTGGCGAGTGCCGCTGTCACCCAGAACAACTTCAGGGCAACCGTCGAGCACTGGACGGAGGGTCTTGTGAACGCTGCCGCTGACATCGACAAGGAGCTGGCACAGCTGGGGGCGGAGAATCTCGGGTACTCCTCCGACGAGAATATCCACCCCAGCGCCAAGCTCACCCTATTCTTCAGAGGCGTGGCGACGGCCCTCCAACAGCTCCGGGAAAGGATCCCAAAGCAACTGGCGGACGAGTCGCGCAAGCTTTGCGCGGGAGCCCTTCAAAAGGTGTTGATGAAGGTGGCCTTCCGCAATCCTGGCCTCAACCTCACCAACGTCCTCAGGAGCTTGCCGTCGGACGCTGATCTGGACGTGCTCAAGGCCCTTGTCGCACCCATTGTGGACAAGGTGAGCGGCATCAAGAGGGTTGAGGGCGATCGCGTAGATTAGGTCGCCCGTTTTTCTTCTTTTCTTGTCGCTGCTAGTCATGTTATGGAAACGATCTGTTAGAGCTGCGACAAGCTATCTTGTAATATAACTCTATTCTGGGTAATGGTTGCACTGTTATTTCCTTTACTTGACCTCTTGCTTTGTATGTTTTTGCCCTACGCTTTTAGGGAACTTGCCGGCGCAGGCACCTTAGCCACGAGCGCTGAGTGCGGAACTTCAGCAGCCTGCTGGCGGTGCCACTACCGGCAAGAAACCTCGTCGCAACTAGTTGCAGCACACTTAAGTTGTTGAGCGTGCTCGAAAACGAAGTAAAGGCGCGACACTAGTCGCAGCACACTTAAGTCGTTGAGCGGACTCGAAACAAAGTAAGGGCGCAACTAGCTACGAGTAGGTTCCTCCGCGCATAGGTTTTCCATACAAAGCACGGTCGTTTAGGAAGATAACTTAAAAATTTAAAAATATGATTGCTCAAACTTTGGCAACTTAGCTTTTGTGTTGTTTGCTTCTCGGCAAGGCGAAACTTTCTTGAACGGCGCTTGGTCCATACCACTATCTTCTCCTTCCCCCCCGGCAAACTTGTGCGCGAGGGAACCTTCCTTTCCTTGAGAAAAAAGAAAGAAGAGAAAAATACAGATATGGAGCCTTTGGGCTCGTTATGGCTTACCGGTGGTAGGTGCTGCACAAAGTGTCAGATAACACATGCAAAATATAGAAATCATGAAGTTGACAAGGTGTGCGGGGCACATGAGCTTTACTGATGCACGGGGTCTGCGCCCGGCTTTGTACAAAGGATTACATGCAACAGCGGCAAGACTTGTACAAAAGGTGGTTGCCGGAGCGGGTCACGGCAACCGCGCCTTACGGGTAAAACTTACGAAGATGCTCGATGTTCCAGGAGTTGCTCACCAGAAAGCCGTCTTCGGTCTCAAGGCGGACAGCGCCGGGCCTAGTGACTCGTTTCACCCGGTAAGGGCCTTCCCACTTTGGCGTCAACTTGTTGGAATTCTTGGCGGACTGAACGCACCGAAGAACAAGGTCGCCTTCCTCGAGTCTTCTGGCGTTAACTTTGCGGCTATGGTAGCAGCGCAAAGCTTGCTGGTAGCGAGCAGCTCGTACAGCAGCCTGAAGACGGTCTTCCTCAAGGAGCAGCGCGTCATCTTGTCGCAGCTGCTCTTGCTCGAGCTCATCATAAGCGAGCACTCGAGGTGACCCGTATACGAGTTCCGTGGGGAGAACTGCCTCTGCTCCATAGACTAGAGCGAAAGGTGTCTGCCCGGTGGCTCGATTTGGCGTTGTCCTGATCGACCAAAGAGCCGCCGGCAGCTCCTCGATCCAGTTTCTTCCGCACTTGTGCAGCCTGTCAAAAGTTCTGGTCTTGAGCCCACACAGCACTTCAGCATTTGCCTTCTCCGCTTGACCGTTGCTTCTCGGGTGAGCAACAGAAGCGAAGCAGACCTTGGCGCCAAGATCTTGGACGTACTGCATGAAGGTGTGGCTCGTGAATTGCGTACTGTTGTCGGTGATGATCCTGTTAGGGATCCCGAAACGGCAAACAATCGACTTGAAGAACTTGACTGCTGATTGTGCGGTCACCTTTCTCACTGGTTCCACTTCCGGCCACTTTGTGAACTTGTCGATCGCAACGTAAAAGTACTCAAAGCCCCCGGCTGCGCGGGGAAAGGGGCCGAGGACGTTGAGCCCCCAGACCAAAAATGGCCAGGATAAAGGGATCGTCTGGAGAGCTTGAGCTGGCTGGTGTATCTGCTTGGAATGGAACTGGCACGCTTCACACTTGGTTACTTGTGCAGTTGCATCCTGGAGGGCTTCTGGCCAAAAGAAACCTTGCCGGAATGCTTTGCCGGCAAGTGCTCTTGCGCCAATGTGGTGGCCACATATGCCTCCGTGTATCTCCGCCAACAGCTTTTGTCCATCTTCCCGGGGAATACACTTCAATTTCACACCGTTGAGTCTTCTTCTGTACAGTGTGTTGTCAAAAAACTGGTACATACTTGACTGCCGGGCTACTCTTTCCGCTTCTTCTTGCTCTTCGGGAAGTTCTCCTGTCTGAAGGAAACGAACAATCTGCTACGCCCATGCTGGAGCTTGTGGCTCGACAGCAAGGGATAAAGGCACATCTGCTGCTGTGGGAACGTCCGCTTCTACGGCAAGAACCTGCGGCTCGGCCGGAGCTTGACATTACCCGGCAAGCTTGCCGGAGCAAAACTTGTCGGGAGCGTTTGCTTCAACGGAACAAACCCTAGGGCTTGCCGGAGCAGACTGCTCCTCAGCACTCTTGGTGTTGATCTTGGGGACCCTCTTGGTGGCGGCTTCGGGAAGCTCTGCCGGAAAATAGTCGCCAGAAATCAACTTCCTTTTCTTGCTCTATCCAGTTGATGGTGTTACGGATGGTTGAGTCAGCTTGAGCACAAAAATCCCTGGTTCCACAGGTAACTTAAGTGCGGCGCACTTTGACAGGCCGTCAGCAATGTCGTTCTGAGCTCTTGGGACGTGCTCCATCTGTAGGCTGTCAAAGTGTTCTTCAAGCTTCCTCACTTCATCGACGTAAGCTTCCATCAACGGACTCTGATAACTCTTGTTCACTTGGCGGACGACAAGCTGCGAGTCACCCCTGACAATCAGCTTCTTGATCCCAAGGTCTGCCACGATCCTGAGACCGGCAAGCAAACCTTCATACTCTACATTATTGTTTGTCGCTTGCTCCTTGGGAAAGTGCATCTGGACTACGTACTTGAGGTGCTCTCTGGTGGGTGCGACAAGCAGCACGCCAGCCCCGGCGCCTTGTAGCGAAAAGGCACCATCAAAGTACATCAGCCACTCTTTGCTTGCTTCCTTGACGGGGATGCTCGTTTCTGGAATATCTTCGTCTGGTGTTGGCGTCCACTCTGCTATAAACTCTGCCAATGCTCTGCTTTGGATAGTTGAAGTACTTTCAAACTCGAGGCCAAAGCTTGACAGCTCCAGTGCCCACTCAGCAATCTTGCCTGTTGCTTCCGGATTCTGCAGTATCCTCTTCAGCGGAAAGCGAGTGACAACTGTGATCTCATGTGCCTGGAAGTAATGGCGCAGCTTTCTCGAGGCCATGAGAAGGCCGAAAAGCAATTTTTGCACACCAGAGTACCTTGACCTAGCCCCCTTGTCGGGGGAAACTGTCCGCCACGAACACCTATGGGACCGGAGCCCCTTGTCTGTGCGGTACGAGGGCGGAGGGAGCACAAAGAGCAGATCGAAGCAAACACGCGGGCAGTTTTACCCAGGTTCGGGCCGCACGGATGCGTAAAACCCTACTCCTGCTTAGTTGTGTATTGAGTTGAGCGCTCGGGAGCTTGAAGAAGCAGCTACACCGTGCGTGAGAGTGATCTAGGTTCCGAACCCCCTCCACGTTGTGCATGGGCCTCCTTTTATAGTGCAAGGGGTCACCGACAGGTGTCAACGTAGGAGAAAGGGGTAAAAATGTAAAAGAGGTGGTAGTTGTAACAGTGCGGGAACAGTGGAGCTACAGTACCGAACAGTGGCCTATACCTACTTTAACAGTGGGGGACAAGGGCATTTAATGCCCGTCGCCGTCGACCCCAAAAGCTCCCGCCTTAGCATCTCCGTCCGCCACGGCGACGGATTTATCGCCGTGGAGTGCCACCGTGTACCCCAGGCTGCACAGCCATCCGCCACGCGTCCCTGGATAGGCCCCAGGGCGACGCGTGGGCCGATGAGCTGGAGCGCGGGCACACAGCGCAGCCTTCCCGGCAAGCACCTTGCCGGGGCCTTGATCTTGCCGGGCCCGGGAACTTGCCGCTCCCCGGGCCCCTTGCCGGGGCGCGCATAGCGCCGAGGCGATGTCTTCTATTCTTCCTGGCAAGCTCCTCTTGCCAGGGTCTTGTGTTAGTGGAACAGTCTTGAGCCTGGTACGGCCTTCCCGGCAAGCTCCTCTTGCCGGGGTCTCGGTCTTATGTCTTGTATACTTTGTTTTTGAATGGTTTAACAAGGAGCAGGAAGGTCTCCGGCGAGCCCGCAGTAAACCCCGCCGCGGGAAGCTGCAACTGCCCGTGCACAAGTTGGGGTACTGAGGCACCCCTACCTTAGTACACCGACAGGAGCCCCCGGGCCTGGGCCACACACGGTGCCGAGCGCTGTTGGGCCAGGCCCAAAACAGTGCACGGGCGCCCGCGGCCCGCGGCGCGCCGAATCCACTTCCATATCCGCCGCACCCCACGGTAACGGCACGCGTCGATTGCGGCGCCGTGGGATGGGACGTGCCCACGATCTCTTAATGGAAAGGGCGAAACGCCCCCCACTCCCCCATAAAAGCAGAGGTAGCAGGCGCGGTTCCCCTCCCTGCGCTCTCATTACGTCGTCTTCCACCTGCAAAAGATTCCTTCTTGCGCTCCGCCTCCACACCTCCGCCGCCGCCGAGCTCTTCGTCCCCTTCCTCCCGCCGCGTCCGCCATGGCCCCAAAGACCGACAAGGCGAAGGCGGAGAAATCCAAGAAGGAGAAATCCGAGCAAGCGGCCAAGCTCATCGCTTACCGGAAGCGGCACGTCGTCTTCCCGCCGAAGCTCGGCGTGCAGGAACTCTGGAACAAGTACTACTTGTTCTGGTCCAAAGGAACCGATGCGCATCCCCGCACGCGAGCATACCCGGCCGCCGCCAAGGACAGCTATCCTGGCGGGTACCACTTCTTTGCTGCCTTTTTCCATTGTGGTCTCTGTCCTCCTTTTTCGAACTTCTTCTGTGATATCATGAACACATATGGCTTCCATCTGCTTGACTTCACCCCCAACGCCATTCTCACCATGGCTGTTTTCGCACATATGTGCGAAAACTTCATAGGAGTCCACCCCAACGTAGCCCTCTTTAGACACTTCTTCACTCCTAGAGCCGAGGCCGATGCCCCCCTCTCCGGAGGAATTTCTTGGGTCTTTCGTCTGAATAAGAAAGGGGCGTACTTGCCGGGGGAGCTCCGCGGCAAGTGGGAGCTCCTCTTGCCAGGGTCTTGTGTTAGTGGAACAGTCTTGAGCCTGGTACGGCCTTCCCGGCAAGCTCCTCTTGCCGGGGTCTCGGTCTTATGTCTTGTATACTTTGTTTTTGAATGGTTTAACAAGGAGCAGGAAGGTCTCCGGCGAGCCCGCAGTAAACCCCGCCGCGGGAAGCTGCAACTGCCCGTGCACAAGTTGGGGTACTGAGGCACCCCTACCTTAGTACACCGACACCCCTGCAGAAGGGAGCTAACAAAGTAAACTGGGCGCTGCACCATTTTCTTCCGTATCTCCTCTTGCGTCTGCGCAGGCCCATCTTTGTCGGGACCAGAGCTTGTCGGGGAAGCCCCCTGCTTGTCGCTGGACGTGCTTGCCGTGGTTGCTGGCTCATCGTCTGCCTCCCTCTCCGCTACAAACGCAGCACTAACCACTTGATTGGTTGCCGCTAGGTACATCGGCAACTTCTCTTGTGGCTTAGGTGCGACAAGTATTGGAGTAGAGGACAGGTAGCTCTTCAAGTCTTGCAGCGCAGCCTCCGCCTCCGGAGTCCATTTCACCGGACCTGCCTTTTTCAAAATTTTGAAAAACGGCAGGGCGCGCTCAGCAGACTTAGAGATAAACCTGCTTAGAGCAGGCACGCAACCGGCAAGTCTTCGCACATCCTTGACGCGCTTGGGTGCTTCAATCTGCTCGATGTCCTTGATCTTGTCGAGATTGGCTTCAATCCCCCTCTGAGACACGAAGAACCCGAGAAGCTTGCCGGAAGGGACTCCAAACACACACTTCTCGGGGTTGAGCTTGAGCTGGATCTTGCGCAGATTTGCAAAGGTCTCGTCTAAATCTTGAACTAGGGTTGCCCTGTCCTTGCTCTTGACCACTATGTCATCCATGTAGGCTTCCAGATTTCTGTGAATTTGTGGCTCAAAAGCTGTATGGACCACCCTTGCAAATGTTGAACCAGCATTCTTCAAACCAAAAGGCATCCGTATGAAACAGTATGTGCCACATGGAGTGATGAATGCAGTCTTCTCCTCATCTTCTTCTGCCATGAAGATCTGATGGTATCCTGAGTATGCGTCAAGAAATGAAAGCAGGTCACATCCGGCCGTGGAGTCAACAATCTGGTCAATGCGCGGCAAGGGAAATGGGTCTTTGGGACAAGCTTTATTCACATCGGTGAAGTCGATACAAAGCCTCCATTTCCCATTTGCCTTATGCACGACTACAGGATTGGCCAACCACGTAGGATGGAGCACACCTCTGACAAGGCCTGCTGCTTCCAACTTCTTGATTTCTTCTGCGATAAATTCTTGGCGCTCCACCGCTTGTTTTCTGACTTTCTGCTTGACGGGCCGAACATGAGGACAGACAACAAGCTTGTGCTCAATCACTTTCCTGGGAACACCGGGGATGTCAGACGGTTGCCATGCAAACACGTCGACGTTCGCCCGCAGGAAAGCAACGAGCGCGCTTTCCTATTTAGGGTCAAGCGTGGCACTGATGGTGAAGGTACCACCAGTGCCGTCCTCCTTGGCGGACACCTTCTTGGTCTCTGGCGGAGCTGCTATTGTCTTCTTACACTTGCCGGTGGAGCTCGATGGTGCGTCCTCAACGGCAGCGCAGCACTCCGAAGAGGTGCGCTTGCCGGAGTGGGCCCCAGAGCTCTTGCCGGACTTGGTCTTCTTCTTTCCCCCGGGAGCTTCAGCAGCAAGTGTCCTGCTATCTGTTGCGGCTGCTGCTTCCCGGTAGATCTTGTCGGTGCAGATAAGGGCATCTTTCTTGTCTCCAGGGACAGAGATGACGCTTATCGGGCCGGGCATCTTCAACATATTGTATGCATAGTGAGAGGCTACCATGAACTTGGCGAGTGCTGGACGGCCAAGTATCCCATTGTAAGGCAATGGAAAATCGGCAACGTCAAAAGTGACCTTCTCAGTCCTGAAGTTTAGCTCGCCGCCAAATGTCACTGGCAGTGTAATCTTTCCCTTCGGCTTGCTCCTTCCCGGGTTGATTCCTTGGAATGTACCGGTCTCTTTGAGCTTGCTGTCAGGGATCTGGAGCTTCTGGAGTACAGTGGAGGAGATCAAGTTCAAGCCGGCCGCGCCGTCAACTAACATCTTAGTGACCTTGAGGTTGCGGATAGTTGGTGAAACCAACATCGGCAAGCACCTGATCGTAGTTGTGCGATCAGGGTGGTCCTCAATATCAAAGATGATAGGCGTGCTGGACCATTTTGGAAGCTTCCGCGATTCGACAGGTGGTTCTGCCGCATTAACTCCCCCCCCACTGTTTGAGTTGGCGGTGAGAAGTATGCAGAGAAGCACCGCCGTCAACGCACAAGATCTCTGTGGCTTTCTAGAATTCCTGCTCACTGGTCTCAACATCGTCCATGTCTTCGTCGTCGTCGTCATCTTCATCCTTGTCGCGGCCGCGGGGAGGTCTGTCTCCTTGCCGCTGCTTGGCCTTGCCGCGGCGTCCTCCCCGGCCGTTGAATGGCCGCTTCTTGCCGGATCCTCCATCACCTCCTTGGGCCATCTCCTTGTCGCGTCGCTCGTACTCACCCTTCTGTTGCTCGACGAGCTATTCGACCCTCTTGCAGTTCTGGAGGTCATGACCCTTGGTGTGGTGGATCTTGCAATACTGCTTGTCGGTGCCGTCCTGCTTGTCGGCGGCCGCCACAGCCTGGCAGTTGGTGCATGCGGCAGTCTCCTTGTCGGAGCTACCAACTTTGGCCTTGTCGGTGCCACCTCCGTTGCCGGACTGCTCAACAACTAGCACCTCTTTGCTTTTCTTCTTTCTGTTGTTGCGTCGCCGGTTCTTCTTTGCCGGGGCAGCATCCTCACTGTCAGATCCTCCTGCCCCTGTATCCTCTTCGGGGAGTTTCCTCCCCTCCTCAGCACGTGCACACTTGTCGGCCAGGGCATACAACTCACTGACGTCCCTGATCTTGCACATCGCCATCTCCTCCCTCATCCTGCGGTTGCGCACGTTCTGATGGAACACGCTGATAACCGCGGCAGGGTGGACGTCTGGGATGTTATGCTGTACGCGGCTGAATCTCTGGATATACTTGCGCAGGGGTTCTCCTTCCTTCTAGGCGAGCAGGTGAAGGTCACTTTCTTGGCCATGGGGTTTGTGGCCGCCTATAAAGGCGCCGACAAATTGATGGCACAAGTCTGCCCAGGAGGATATGGAGTTGTCCGGCAAGTGCATGAGCCAGGACCTGACATTGGGTTTGAGTACCAGAGGGAAGTAGTTCGCAAGGATCTTGTCGTCCCGCCCCCCGGCAGCTTGCACCGCGATGGTGTAGATGCTGAGGAACTCTGATGGCTTCTCGCCCCTCGTTGGTTACCCCAAGTGGAAGGTTTGAGATGCAGTGTAGCGGAAGTTTTCCCTTGGCAAAGATACCAAGGATCGTTTTCCCCTGAGACTCCCAGTTTCAACAAGAAGGTGTCAACTACTAACGGCGCCAGATATTAGCAATCAATGTGGACCTGCACACAGATACAAATAACTTTGCTCCCAACGAGTACAGAGAGGTTGTCAATCCCTCCGGCCTTGTCATTTACAAAGGATCAAACGCAAGTGATAATAGTGATAGATATTGCTGCAATAGTAAGTAAAAAGCGGAAAGTAAATAGCGGATGTGATCAATGATGGTAATATGGACCGGAGTCCCATGATGTTCACTAGTGATGTCTCTCTCCCAAAAGACGATAAAACAACTATGTGAGGTAAACGAATTACAGCTGGGCAATTGACAGGACCATGTGCGCAAACCAATGTTGACTAAGTTGCAAGAAAGGTAGAGGTTCAAAGCATGGGCGGTACGCCAAGGCAAGTAGACTGAAATCCATCTGCATCTACTACTAATCATCCACCTTGAGATATCTATCCAGAACATCTCGCTGGTATTAAGTTGCGAGTCCCACCCATAGTGTAAACTCAAAGCAACAGACAACTGCATTAAAAGAACTTTGCATAAAGTAAACAATCCTTGCACCCGCGGGCACAAGCACCGTTGTCTTCCCCCTTGTGGCAACAGCACATCCCCTAGACTCATGTTTCTGTCACTCAAGCTAGTCATCGAGGGGCATGAACCCACAATCAAGCATAACGTTCCCTCTTGGAGTCACTACCTACTACTTGGCCAAAGTAATAAATAACAACGGAGAACATGCAAGAATTACTTACGAACATAAATATAAAAGAGGTGAATCAAATATATTACTCAAACACAATCTGAACATAATCTCACAATCCATCGGATCCCAGCAAACTCATCATAGCAATGGCATAAGGATTACATATGTGCCTCGATCATGTAGGGCAGCTCACGAGGACTAATTAGTGAAGCACAAGAACGGGAGGAGAACATCACATAGCTACTGGTCATGGACCCATGGTCCAAGGGAGACTACTCACAACTCATCCGGGAGGCGTCCATGGTGGTGGAGAAGCTCCCGGTGGTGATCCTCCCCTCCGGCAGGGTGCCGGGAAGAGTTCTCCTGGTGCTCCTGATCTTGGAAGCGGCGGCGGCGGCGGAACAGAGATGAGATCGCGAAAAAGGGTTCCCGTCTCGAGGGTTTCGGGGCACGATATAAATATATGCCAAAGGGGGGCATCAGACGAGGCTCGGGGGGCCCAGGCGCCCCCCCGGCGCGGCCAGGGAGGGGGGCCGCGCCACTAGGGCGCCTGGAGCCCTGGTGGCCCCCCTCCGGATGTGCTTCGGGTGCCTGGTAGCTTCTGGAACGCTGATTTTTTATATAATTTTTCCGGGATTTTTCTGGCAGTTCTCGTAATGGGAAAACCTAAAATACAAAAACAGCCGAAAACAGAAACTGGCACTGGGGTGCACTGACTTAATAGGTTAGTCGAAATATGATCAAAAGTGTATGGAAGTGTATATATATCATAGCAATATCACCCAAAAGAGGCATGGAGCAAGCAGAAATTATAGATACATTTTGGACGTATCAACATCCCCAAGCTTAATTCCTGCTCGTCCTCGAGTAGGTAAATGATAACAAGAATAATTTCTGTGGTGACATGCTATTAACCATATAGGACTTTTTCATATTCATATGACAAAATCTTACTGAGACAATGAATCTATAGTAATTAAGTTGCCTCATGAGAAAATCACAAAGAACTGAAAGTTTTACAATATGATACCGAAACATCAAATAGATTTGTAATGAGCATGGTGTGCAAATATGATAAAGTGATATCTCGCTTGCCCCCTTTAGTGAAGCAAAACATAAATGCAGGGGCACCTCCAAGGTTTAAGTGATGACTAGATACAATGATTTCAGAATAAACGATATCACAATCATGCAAAAGACAATGCTACTTTGGGACAATGCACATTACACTCAGAATGACAATCATGCTCTCAGTAGTTGGTGCTTTTAAAAGAAGGTGGAGACTCTCGAACCGTGGCTTTTGTTGGCAAGGTTGAAAACCCGTAGTCGGAAACAAAGACAAAACATGTACCAGAGCTCTTGGTTTTAAAAACAGAGGTAATAATTATTTTTTAGATCATGCATGTTTCGTCAACGAATGCTAGCAGACAACTCAATCACTTCTTGAGATGGACAAGTTTCGAGGAACGGCTCCCGAATGAGGACGATCACATCCTCTTAATCTCCTTTGTTTATCACTGCCAAAGTTTTCTGATTTCTCATGAACAAAGCGTGAAGGAGGGTTTGTTTGTTATATTATCTTTTTGAGCCGGGCGCACTCAATGCCAGTTCCTTCTCGTATTATGGGTTTGCACATTATACATGCAATCCCGGGGTGAAGCTTGTCCAACTTAAAAAGATCATGAATTAACTACTACTTCCTCATGAACTTACAACAGAGGCACAAAATAGGAATGCATTTTTTTTGAATAATTTCGAGATGGTACATGAAAGTCTCCGTTAGGAATGGCAGGTAAATACCATGTATGAAGGTATGGTGGACTCATATGGCATAACTGGTTTAAAGGAATTTGGATGCACAAGCAGTCAGTCCGCTTAGTACAGGTGGAGGTTAGCAAAAGACTGGGAGCGACCAACTAAGAGAGCAATGATGGTCATAATCATGCAGAGCGACAAAGCAACATTGAATCAGGCATGGAAGTTATATCGCTACTCAGAAACAAAAGATCATCAAGGCTTGACAGACTTTCTTTACAGTCTTAAATATGCGTGAGCATACGCCAAGTAAAT
The DNA here is from genome assembly GCA_902687465.1 of Secale cereale. Taxonomy (NCBI): domain Eukaryota; kingdom Viridiplantae; phylum Streptophyta; class Magnoliopsida; order Poales; family Poaceae; genus Secale; species Secale cereale. Next base: position 660,740,736 of record LR738713.1, read on the forward strand.
CAAAGTAAATTCTCGAAGGAAGATATTACTAAACCATACCACATCATAGGCAAACAAATCATGTTGGTACTCCAATAACACATTGGGAACTCCCCAGCTATTTGAGACTAACCATAAGAAAACATGAACTACTAAGCGCCATTATGCACGTAGCATCTTTATCATAGACATATCAACCAATGCAACGGAAGCAAACTCTCTTAATAAGATAATCATGATAACTAAAGAGAGTTCAAGCAACCAACTAAACGAAAGCTCTTTAAAAAGATAAGCATGAAAACTAAGAGCTAAGCATGATAGTAGCTATTGAAAGACAAAGAACACACACAACAAGGATAGACATGAAAATTCTATGTTATGTTCTAGGTAGAAGTGGAGCGTGTTTCTCTCCCACAGAAAGAAAGCTGAGTTCCGACTCGTTATGAAAAGATAAAGAAAACTAAAAGCAAGACGCTCCAAGCATAGCACATAACACATGAAGTGATAACAATATAGTGGAACGAAAGACAAACTGATAATGTTGATGGAGAAGGGGATGCACAGGGGCATCCCCAAGCTTAGACGCTTGAGTCTCCTTGAATATTTCTTGGGGGTGCATGGGGGCATCCCCAAGCTTGAGCGTTTGACACTCCTGAATCTTTTTATCATCTTCCCTCGCACACTTGAAAATTCCCTTCATACATAACTCATCATAATCTGATTAGCGAGGTTAGTACCCTTAATAAAATAATTGTTCCTTGCTGGAAATAACGATATTCTTGAAGGTCTACTGTTTCTCAAGATTGCCAAAAGGTTTTTGCAAAGAAAAAGCAAGCTCTAGGTTTGCAAAATGAAGGAAAGGCAAAACATGACAGAATCTGTGAAAAACAGAACAACAGGTAGTAAATGATTTTTTCGGGGCACTTCTGCAACTCTAATAAAAAACTCAAAACAGATGCACGAAAGACAATTATATAGAGCACGCTGTCGAAAAAATTCAGACCAAAAAGATGATCTGTTGATTTTATACGAATTTTTCTATCCAAGGACATAATCTGTTTCCTGGACAGTACGTCACAACTTTTGAACTTTCTTGCAATCAGAGGCTACACTTGACACAAAGTTGAAAAGCAAAGATACAATGATGATGCTATAGTAGTAACAAACATCAAGACCACTAAAACTGAAAGAACAAACTGAAAGCAAAGATAACAAGGGTTGTCTCCCTAGAGCTCTTTCTTTATAGCCATAAAGATAGGCTTAAGACTTTAATGATGCTCTCGTAGGAATAAGAGTTGAAGAACAAAAGAGAGCATCAAGAAGCAAATACCAAACACATTTAAGCCTAACATGCTTCCTATGCATAGGAATATTGCAATACAATAATTCATTGAAGCACAAAGCAATAAGCATAGGAAGACAAAACAAGTGCAGCTTCAAAACCTTCAACATAAAGAGAGGGAACTTGATATCATTGAAATACCTATAAGCATATGTTCCCTTCTCATAATAATTTTCAGTGGGATCACGAATAAACTCAACAATATAAGCATCACATAAAGCATTGTTACCATGATCCACATGCAAAAAGGTATCATTACTCTTCATATAAGCAAAATCTTTCTTATTAGGAATAGTGAGAGTAAAGCAATCATAACCATCATGGTAATCATTGTATTTAGGAGGCATATCATAATCATAATAAATTTTATCCTCAATAGTAGGTGGACTGAAAACATCGTATTCATCATTGTAATCATCAGATATGGGAAGCAAAGTATCATCAAAGTAAATTTTCTCTTCAAAAGTTGGGGGACTAAAAATATCATGTTCATCAAACGTGTCAACCCCAAGCTTAGAGCTTTCCATGTCATTAGCAATATTGATATTCAAAGAAAGCATACTAATAACATCACCACCATCATGATTGTTATGCAAATAATAAAGTTCCATAGGTTTTTTAATTTTCTCTTCAAACACATCATGTCCCAAAGCAAGGTAGAGCTTATAAAGCTCTCTCCTATTTTTGTTGTTTTCCATTAAGCAAAACTAGTGAAAAGACATAAAGAAAACTGAAATGTAAACTACCAAGACTAAAAAGCAAAGATAAAAGATAGCGTGCAACTCCCCTATCCTGAAGAGTGGAGTCCCCGGTGACGGCGCCAGAAAACTTTGCTTGATGGCTTCTCGCCCCTCGTTGGTTACCCCAAGTGGAAGGTTTGAGATGCAGTGTAGCGGAAGTTTTCCCTTGGCAAAGATACCAAGGATCGATTTCCCCTGAGACTCCCAGTTTCAACAAGAAGGTGTCAACTGCTAACGGCGCCAGATATTAGCAATCAACGTGGACCTGCACACAGATACAAATAACTTTGCTCCCAACGAGTACAGAGAGGTTGTCAATCCCTCCGGCCTTGTCGTTTACAAAGGATCAAACGCAAGTGATAATAGTGATAGATATTGCTGCAATAGTAAGTAAAAAGCGGAAAGTAAATAGCGGATGTGATCAATGATGGTAATATGGACCGGAGTCCCATGATGTTCACTAGTGATGTCTCTCTCCCAAAAGACGATAAAACAGCTATGTGAGGTAAACGAATTATAGCTGGGCAATTGACAGGACCATGTGCGCAAACCAATGCTGACTAAGTTGCAAGAAAGGTAGAGGTTCAAAGCATGGGCGGTACGCCAAGGCAAGTAGACCGAAATCCATCTGCATCTACTACTAATCATCCACCTTGAGATATCTATCCAGAACATCTCGCTGGTATTAAGTTGCGAGTCCCACCCATAGTGTAAACTCAAAGCAACAGACAACTGCATTAAAAGAACTTTGCGTAAAGTAAACAATCCTTGCACCCGCGGGCACAAGCACCGTTGTTTTCCCCCTTGTGGCAACAACACATCCCCTAGACTCATGTTTCTGTCACTCAAGCTAGTCATTGAGGGGCATGAACCCACAATCAAGCATAACGTTCCCTCTTGGAGTCACCACCTACTACTTGGCCAAAGCAATAAATAACAACGGAGAACATGCAAGAATTACTTACGAACATAAATATAAAAGAGGTGAATCAAATATATTACTCAAACACAATCTGAACATAATCTCACAATCCATCGGATCCCAGCAAACTCATCATAGCAATAGCATAAGGATTACATATGTGCCTCGATCATGTAGGGCAGCTCACGAGGACTAATTAGTGAAGCACAAGAACGGGAGGAGAACATCACATAGCTACTGGTCATGGACCCATGGTCCAAGGGAGACTACTCACAACTCATCCGGGAGGCGTCCATGGTGGTGGAGAAGCTCCCGGTGGTGATCCTCCCCTCCGGCAGGGTGCCGGGAAGAGTTCTCCTGGTGCTCCCGATCTTGGAAGCGGCGGCGGCGGCGGAACAGAGATGAGATCGCGAAAAAGGGTTCCCGTCTCGAGGGTTTCGGGGCACGATATAAATATATGCCAAAGGGGGGCATCAGATGAGGCTCGGGAGGCCCAGGCGCCCCCCCGGCGCGGCCAGGGGGGGCCGCGCCACCAGGGCGCCTGGAGCCCTGGTGGCCCCCCTCCGGCTGTGCTTCGGGTGCCTGGTAGCTTCTGGAACGCTGATTTTTTATATAATTTTTCCGGGATTTTTCTGGCAGTTCTCGTAATGGGAAAACCTGAAATACAAAAACAGCCGAAAACAGAAACTGGCACTGGGGTGCACTGAGTTAATAGGTTAGTCCAAATATGACCAAAAGTGTATGGAAGTGTATAAATATCATAGCAATATCACCCAAAAGAGGCATGGAGCAAGCAGAAATTATAGATATGTTTTGGACGTATCAAACTCCGACGGATGCGTCTTGCCGTCGTACCTCTCCGGTACGTCTGGTTTGAAGTTCTTCATACTGGGCCACTGGACTTGCCGCAGCTCACGAGTAAACGCAGGACAACCTACCGCGTACGTCAATTCACCTGGTCCCTCTGGCGCATGCACATCGACAGTGGGCCCGGCGCACTGGTCTGATTGACGTCACGCTTCTCTTCGGCGCTCGATACGAGTGCGAGCGTCTTCTTGTTGTCGTTCGTGGAGAACTTGGCGCTGGTCGCGACGAGCTCGTGGATCTGACGACGCAGTGGAGTTGTCGTCGATGTTGATCCGGCGAGTCAGCGATTTTGGCTTCCGGGGCGGAGAGTGCATGATGGTTGCTCCCCCACCAGTCTTGTCGCCATCGGCCCGCGCCTGGCTGACTTGCCGTGGCTGCGATGTGCTCGGTTGCCGCGGAGTGTCGCCGTTGGCGAAGGCGATGAGGCTCTGAATGGTGGCCCTCCAGTCGTCGGCCTTGTCTGCCGCTGGAGGGAAGTCTAGGAGTAGTTGAGATCGTGCCAGAGTTTCTGCTGGAGTGGTGGGTAGCTGTGGCGAGCGGTGCGAGGAGCGGGATATGCTCGGACTTCTAACTACGTTAGAAGGAGCAGCATCCCGTCCAGGCGACCGTGCCTTGCTCGTGCCGGCGTGCTGGCGTGCATGCTGGTCTTGAGCGTTCCGGGACCCACCAGCTTGACCTTGGCCCAGCAAGCGTATGGTACCGTGAGTACCATGATGCTGCCGGTCCCGCGCCTCCTGAGATGGGCGCGGTGCATGCACGGACGCCGAGGTCTTGGAGTGCGCCCGGTCATCATGGGAGCCGGTGATGTCTACACACGCTTCTACTCTTGTAGACTATGTTGGGCCTCCAAGCGCAGAGGTTTGTAGGATAGCAGCAATTTTCCTCAAGTGGATGACCTAAGGTTTATCGAACTCAGGGAAGTAGAGGTTGAAGATGGTCTCTCTCAAGCAACCCTGCAACTAAGATACAAGAAGTCTCTTGTGTCCCCAACACACCTAATACAACTAGGAGTTGTATAGGTGCACTAGTTCGGCGAAGAGATGGTAAAATATGGATGATATGAGTGGCAAAGCAAAGTAATATAAATCTGTAATAAAAAGTGCAGCAAGCAAACAAGTGGTAAACGTGAGCACAAATGGTATTGCAATGGTGGAAACAAGGCCTAGGCTTCATACTTTCACTAGTCGCAACTCCCAACAACATTAACATAATCGAATCACATGATATTTCCCATAAAACATGCAATGGAGACGCACCTGGAGGTCATTCCTTCGTGGTCAAGAGAGGACGAGAATTATGTAGGGCTACAAAAGCACACCTCAAAGTTCGTAGTTCTCAATCTAAGGATTTCCCAATGTCACCGCGGCCATCCAAAGAGAGTCCCACAATCACCACAACATATCTAAAGGATAGTCAAAGACAAGCACCAAGAGACTCTCAATCTTCAATCAACACACAAGAGAGGAAATCACTCATGAAAATATTTTTCTAATCCATGTCCAATAGACCGCTGTCACCTTGGTCTCGGGGATTATACTAGATAAATATCAATCCAATACATAGAGGAAGGGGAAATATCATGGGATCACCCTAGATTAACATACCTATGATCACCACGAAGATCACATCATGGGAGAGAGAGATAACCACATAGCTACACGTACGAGCCCTCGGCCCCGGAGAAGACTACTCACACATGGACATGGTGAGGAGGAGGTTGATGATGGTGTTGATGGAGAGGTGCAGCCCTGCGAGGAGGAGACGGCCGGCGGCAGCCACGGAGGCGGCGGTGGCGGCCCTTGGGGGCGCGGCGGCGGCGGCGGCCCTCGGGGCGGCGGCGGCCCTAGGTGGCAGCGGCTCCTTGGCCCCCCTTCTTCCTTGTGGATGGTGCTGCAATGGTGCTGGTCCTCCCCTCCAAGACGGCGGCTCGGGAGGAGGAAAATTCGTGGCCCTTGGTGACCTAGGTTTCCTCTCTTTATATAGACTCTCGGATTCCCGTCATCAGATTTTGGGCCTCAGTAAAACGGGCTTTTCTCGGCCGTCCGGACTCCGATTTGGACGAATTTTATATCCAGAAGCATCGCCTTGAAATTCCCCACAACTTTCACAACTAGACTTTTTCCGTTTAACATCATCTTCGGGCCGGAACGTGACCATCTTTAAAAAACGTTCTCAGACAGATTTCAGGAAAGTCAGAGTCCTACTCCAATACGACTCCTCTTGCGTTTTTGTCAATTTCCAAGTAATTCCTACACAATAAAGTGTAAAAAAAGAACATTGTGCACTTTTGCAACCATTAGTAGGTTAGTCCAAATATGATCAAAAGTGTATGAAAGTGCATAAATATCATAGAAATATCACACAAAAAGGGCATGGAGCAAGCAGAAATTATATATACGTTTTGGACGTATCAACATCCCCAAGCTTAATTCCTGCTCGTCCTCGAGTAGGTAAATGATAACAAGCATAATTTCTGTGGTGACATGCTATTAACCATATAAGAACTTTTCACAGTCACATGACAAGTGCTTACTGAGACAATGAATCTGTAGTAATTAAGTTGCCTCATGAGAAAATCACAAAGAACTGAAAGTTTTACAATATGATACTGAAACACTCAATAGATTTGTAGTGAGCATGGTGTGCAAATATGACAATGTGATATCTTGCTTGCCCCCTTTAGTGAAGCAAAACATAAATGCAGGGGCACCTCCAAGGTTTAAGTGACGACTAGATACAATGAATTCAGAATAAACGATATCATAATCATGCAAAAGACAACGGTACTTTGGGACAATGCACATTACACTCAGAATGACAATCATGCTCTCAATAGTTGGTGCTTTAAAGAAGGTGGAGACTCTCGAACCGTGGCTTTTGTTGGCAAGGTTGAAAACCCGTGGTCGGAAACAAAAACTAAACATGTACAAGAGCTCTTGGTTTTAAAAACAGAGGTAATAATTATTTTTTTAGAATATGCATATTTCGTCAATGAATGCTAGCAGATAACTCAATCACTTCTTGAGCTGGACAAGTTTCGAGGAACGGCTCTTGAATGAGGATGATCACATCCTCTTAATCTCCTTTGTTTATCACTGCCAAAGTTTTCTGATTTCTCATGAACAAAGCGTGAAGGAGGGTTTGTTTGTTGTATAATTTTTTAATGAGCCGGGCGCACTCTATGCCAGTTTCTTCTCGTATTATGGGTTTGCACATTAGACATGCAATCCCGGGGTGAAGCTTGTCCAACTTAAAAAGATCATGAATTAACTACTACTTCCTCATGAGCTAAAACAGAGGCACAAAAGAGAAATGCTTTTTTGAATAATTTCGAGATGGTACATGAAAGTCTTCGTTAGGAATGGCAGGTAAATACCATGTATAGGTAGGTATGGTGGACTCATATGGCATAACTGGTTTAAAGGATTTTGGATGCACAAGCAGTCAGTCCGCTTAGTATAGGCGAAGGTTAGCAAAAGACTGGGAGCGACCAACTAAAAGAGCAATGACGGTCATAATCATGCAGAGCGACAAAGCAACATTGAATCAGGCATGGAAGTTATATCGCTACTCAGAAATTAAAGATCATCAAGGCTTGATAGACTTTCTTTACAGTCTTAAATATGCGTGAGCATACGCCAAGTCAATCAAAATAAATTCTTGGGGGAAGATATTACTAAACCATACCACATCATAGGCAAACAAATCATGTTGGTACTCCAATAACACATTGGGAACCCCCCAGCTATTTGAGACTAACCATAAGAAAACATGAACTACTAAGCACCATTATGCCCGTAGCATTTTTATCATAGACATATCGACCAATGCAACAGAAGCAAACTCTCTTAATAAGATAAGCATGATAACTAAAGAGAGTTCAAGCGACCAACTAAACAAAAGCTCTTTAAAAAGATAAGCATGAAAACTAAGAGCTGAACATGATAGTAGCTATTGAAAGACCAAGAACATACACAGCAAAGATAAACATGAAAAATCTATGTTGTGTTCTAGGTTGAAGTGGAGCGTGTCTCTCTCCCACACAAAGAAAGCTGAGTTTCAACTCGTTATGAAAAACAAGCAAAGCTAACGAAAACTAAAAAGGAAAACTAAAAGCAAGACGCTCCAGGCATAGCACATAACACATGAAGCGATAAAAATATAGTGGAACGAAAGACGAACTGATAATGTTGATGGAGAAGGGGATGCACGGGGGCATCCCCAAGCTTAGACGCTTGAGTCTCCTTGAATATTTCTTGGGGGTGCATGGGGGCATCCTCAAGCTTGAGCGTTTGACACTCCTAAATCTTTTTATCATCTTCCCTCGCACACTTGAAAACTCCCTTCATACATAACTCATCATAATCTGATTAGCGAGGTTAGTACCCATAATAATATAATTGTTCCTTGCTGGAAATAAGGATATTCTTGAAGGTCTACTGTTTCTCAAGATTGCCAAAAGGTTTTTGCAAAGAAAAAGCAAGCTCAAGGTTTGCAAAATGAAGGAAAGGCAAAACAGGACAAAATCTGTGAAAAACAGAACAACGTGTAGTAAATGATTTTTTCGGGGCACTTCTGCAACTCTAATAAAAAAACTCAGAACAGACGCCCGAAAGACAATTGTATAGAGCACGCTGTCGAGAAAATTCAGACCAAAAAGATGATCTGGTGATTTTATACGAATTTTTCTATCCGAGGACAGAATCTGTTTCCTGGACAGCACGTCACAACTTTTGAACTTTCTTGCAATCAGAGGCTACACTTGGCACAAAGCTGAAAAGTAAAGATACAATGATGATGCTACTGTAGTAACAAACATCAAGACCGCTAAAAACTGAAAGAACAAACTGAAAGCAAAGATAACAAGGGTTGTCTCCCTAGAGCTCTTTCTTTATAGCCATAAAGATAGGCTTAAGACTTTAATGATGCTCTCGTAGGAATAAGAGTTGAAGAACAAAAGAGAGCATCAAGAAGCAAATACCAAACACATTTAAGCCTAACATGCTTCCTATGCATAGGAATAATGCAAGAAAATAAATTATTGAAGCATAAAGCAACTAGCATAGGAAGGCAAAACAAGCATAACTTCAAAACCTTCAACATAAAGAGAGGGAACTTAATATTATTGAAATATCTATAAGCATATGTTCCCTTCTCATAATAATTTTCAGTGGGATCACGAATAAACTCAACAATATAAGCATCACATAAAGCATTGTTACCATGATCCACATGCAAAAAGGTACTCTTACTCTCCACATAAGCATAATCTTTCTCATTGGTAATAGTGGAAGTAGGACTATCATAAACAACTTGAACACTATAGATTAATTGTGTATTAGGAAGATGGTGTTCAACAAGGGAGTAATTCCCTCCATGATTATGACAAGTTTCATAAGGATAATTTCTCCTTATGTCATAGGTACCTTTATAATCACTATAGATTGGAGTTATAACATCATCATAGTAGAGAAGAGCATTATCATTGCTAGAAACTATATTTGTAAACATGTTGTCTTTATTCTTACTAGCAAAAGAATTATCAATTGTCACATCACTAGTGGGTAAAGGATTTGCAATCCTATCATCCCCAAGCTTAGGGCTTTCCATATCATCACTTTCAGAGTTGGTACCAAAAAGATTTTCAAGATCATAAGTAGCATTATCATCATTTTCCCAATCACAATAAGTAACATGCATATCGTAATCAAAATCATCTTCAATAGTACCTACGGACGTATCATCAAGATGATAATTAAGGCAATAAACTTCACCTTCTTCTTTAAACTTACAACCGTTAGGATAAAAGTTGATGGGAGGAATATGCTCAGGCCAGGTTGATACCCATTCTTCTTCCTTCTTGCTCCTCTTCCTCCTCCTCTTCTTTTTCTTCTTCTTCACCTTAGGAGGGAGTGGTTGGAGATGAGGCTTCTCCACATATCCTGGTTTATCATTAGAAACAATAGGGGAAACTTGGGAGAAACTCTCCTTTTTATTAGCAGAAATATAAGAGACATTTTTATACTTTGGTAAAGTTCCCTCCTTTCTAATCTTACTTATGTAATCATTTTCATGGAAATTAACAACACAATAGAGATGGCAATTTCGCAAAGTGTTTTTTATTCCTATGGCATTAACATTCAGCCAAGAAGTCTTTTCTGATAACTCTTCACACATCAAAAATAACATAAGCTCATCATAAAGATCAGAGGTGATCATGTTATCACACAACCGATTAACTGTTATGTTTTGAAAGTTCATGCATTGAAAATTAAAGTGACCCTCTATACGGCAAAGTTCACAAGTAAAAGGATAAAGGTCACACAATTCTCTAGCAATTTCATTTAAATCTCTGACCCAAGTGATTGTTCTTTCATGCTTATGTTGCTTACAATACTTCTCTTCTTCAATCATAGGCCTTTCACAAGGTCTATCCACTCCACAAAAATTAACATGCTTATATAAAACTTCATTTTTAGGAATTGGATCATGCATGTTGCAATCATCATGAACAATTTCATTTTCTTTGCAAATCTCTTTAAAAGGTTCATGATGCTTGTTCCAATCCTCCTTAGGCATATTAAGATGTGAAGCAAAAGATTTGAGGAAATCAACAAGGAGTTGAGAATCAAGTCCAAACTTAACACTAAACTTATTAAAACTTGTAATTTTAACAAAGGACTTAATGCAATCATACTCATAAATTATACCTGACTCTTTACCTTTGTCGATCTCCCAATCTTCAGTGTTGCGTTGAATTCTTTCAAGGAGTTCCCATTTAGCATCAGTCTTTTCGTTTGTGAAAGAACCCATGAAGGATGCATCGAGCAAATCTTTATCCTGTCGAGAGAGCCTCGCATAGAAATTAGTAATAATCATATCTTTGGGGAGCCCATGGTTAGGACTTTTAGCATTAACGTTTTCAGTCTCCCCCAAGCTTGAGCTACGCTCTCTCTGTCATGAGGATAGAAATTATAAACATAATTCCTATTCTCATGGACCTCATGAAGAGGATAAAACTTGGAGTAAAAGAGAGACATAAGCTCTTACCAATCAAGCAAGTGCGAGTTATCGAGAAGCTTATACCAATCTGAAGCTTTATCTATAAGTGATACGGCGAACAATTTCCTCATGACAAACTCCCTTGATACACCTGCAAGCTTAAATAATGAACATAATTATGACAGATATAGCAAGTGTTCACCGGGATGTCGGTCTCCTGCATAACGATTAGCCAAAACATAATCGATAATACCAGCTGGTATTTTATAGGGCACAATTTCAGTAGGGGGAGGAGCAACCACCACAGGTGTGGGGCGTCTTCCCACAAGCAACGATCCAATAGTAAGGTTTTCCATAAACATAACTAGTGAAATAAAAACAAGAAACAAAAAGATTTAATTGCAAAATCTAAAGATATACCTTCAAGCACTCACCTCCCCGGCAACGGCGCCAGAAATAGCTTGATGTCTACACACGCTTCTACTCTTGTAGACTATGTTGGGCCTCCAAGCGCAAAGGTTTGTAGGACAGCAACAATTTCCCTCAAGTGGATGACCTAAGGTTTATCGAACTCAGGGAAGTAGAGGTTGAAGATGGTCTCTCTCAAGCAACCCTGCAACTAAGATACAAGAAGTCTCTTGTGTCCCCAACACACCTAATACAACTAGGAGTTGTATAGGTGCACTAGTTCGGCGAAGAGATGGTAAAATATGGATGATATGAGTGGCAAAGCAAAGTAATATAAATCTGTAATAAAAAGTGCAGCAAGCAAACAAGTGGTAAACGTGAGCACAAATGGTATTGCAATGGTGGAAACAAGGCCTAGGCTTCATACTTTCACTAGTGGCAACTCCCAACAACATTAACATAATCGAATCACATGATATTTCCCATAAAACATGCAATGGAGACGCACCCGGAGGTCATTCCTTCGTGGTCAAGAGAGGACGAGAATTATGTAGGGCTACAAAAGCACACCTCAAAGTTCGTAGTTCTCAATCTAAGGATTTACCAATGTCACCGCGTCCATCCAAAGAGAGTCCCACAATCACCACAACATATCTAAAGGATAGTCAAAGACAAGCACCAAGAGACTCTCAATCTTCAATCAACACACAAGAGAGGAAATCACTCATGAAAATATTTTTCTAATCCATGTCCAATAGACCGCTGTCACCTTGGTCTCGGGGATTATACTAGATAAAGACAAGTGAGTACATCAATCCAATACATAGAGGAAGGGGAAATATCATGGGTTCACCCTAGATTAACATAACCTATGATCACAACGAAGATCACATCATGGGAGAGAGAGATAACCACATAGCTACACGTACGAGCCCTCGGCCCCGGAGAAGACTACTCACACATGGACATGGTGAGGAGGAGGTTGATGATGGTGTTGATGGAGAGGTGCAGCCCCGCGAGGAGGAGACGGCCGGCGGCAGCCACGGAGGCGGCGGCGGCCCTTGGGGGCGCGGCGGCGGCGGCGGCCCTCGGGGCGGCGGCGGCCCTAGGGGGCAGCGGCTCCTTGGACCCCCTTCTTCCTTGTGGATGGTGCTGCAATGGTGCTGGTCCTCCCCTCCAAGACGGCGGCTCGGGAGGAGAAAAATTCGTGGTCCTTGGTGACCTAGGTTTCCTCTCTTTATATAGACTCTCGGATTCCCGTCATCAGATTTTGGGCCTCAGTAAAACGGGCTTTTCTCGGCCGTCCTTTCTCCGATTTAGACGAATTTTATATCCAGAAGCATCGCCTCGAAATTCCCCACAACTTTCGCAACTAGACTTTCTCCGTTTAACGTCGTATTCGGGCCGGAACCTGACCATCTTTAAAAAACGTTCTCAGACAGATTTCAGGAAAGTCAGAGTCCTACTCCAATACGACTCCTTTTGCGTTTTTGTCAATTTCCAAGTAATTCCTACACAATAAAGTGTAAAACAAGAACATTGTGCACTTTTGCAACCATTAGTAGGTTAGTCCAAATATGATCAAAAGTGTATGGAAGTGCATAAATATCATAGCAATATCACACAAAAAGGGCATGGAGCAAGCAGAAATTATAGATACGTTTTGGACGTATTAGCCGGCTACGCCGCCGATGGGCAGCGCAGGCTTCTCCTTGGACCTGGCAGCATCGTGAGTTTCCTCGTCGACGTCCGTCCTTCCGCCGGTGTCTACTCCACCGACCGTTGGCTTCGGCGGTGGCGGGATCGACGCGGACGGACCAGCTGCCTCCGAAGCCTTCTTCTTCGGCGGCATGTTGATGAAGATGGTGAAGATCTAGCTCGTGTGGAACGCCGGATCTGGTTCACATAACCTCGACGCACCCTAACCTGGCGCGCCAAACATGTCGGGGAAACTAATCCACCCACGAACACCTATGGGGACGGAGCCCCTTTTCAGTACGGCAGGGGGCGGAGATTGCACGAAGAGCAGATCGAGGCGAGGCACACGAGCAGGTTACCCAGGTTCAGGCTGCACGGATGCGTAAAACCCTACTCCTGCTTTGGTTTGTATTGAGTTCTTGGCTCGAGAGCGCTGGAAGTTACATTACTCCTCAGCGGCTAACGAGACCGAGCGTGAGAGTGTTCGAATGTCTAACCCCCTCCTCTACGTTGCGCATGGGCCTCCTTTTATATGCTCAAGGGGTCACCGACAGGTGGCAATGCACTTGAGGGTAAAAATTGAAAAAGGGTGGTAGTTGGTACAGTGTTCCATACCTAACCCTGACGGCAGGGGACAAGGGCATTAAATGCCCGTCGCCGTCGCCTAAACAGTGCAAAAAGGGCCGTCAGGGGCGCCACCGTTCACCACGATGGCATCCTTGTCATCGCCGCTTGCCACCGCGTACCCCTGGCTGCACAGCCTTCCGCCACGTATGCCCGGGAGGATCCCAGAGAGACACGTGGGTGGATGTGCTGGAGCGCAGGTACTGAGTGGAAGCTTGCCGCGGCAAGTGCCTTGCCGCGGTCGCTATCTTGTCGTTTCCGGGAGCTTGTCGCTCACCGGGCCTTGCCGGGACGCGTGGCGCGTCGCGGCAAGTTTCTTGAGGTGCCTTGGTTGGCCTTCCCAGCAAGCTCCTCTTGCCAGGGTCTTACGCCTTGAGTGGTCTTGTGCCTTGAGTGGCCTTCCCGGCAAGCTCCTCTTGCCGGGGCCTTGTCTCCTTGGCTTGGATACTTTGTTCTTGAATGGCTTCGAAGGAACCATGGAGGGCCTTGGCGATCACCCGGCAAACCCTGCCGCGGGACGCTGCGACTGCCCGTGGACAAGTTCGGGATACTAAGGGTACCCCTACTTTAGTACACCGACAAGGCATGGTTCGCATGTGTCAAATGATTCATAATCAAGAGACTCCAAAAGTCCATCTGCGTGGAGTTTCTTCATGCGTTTGACACCAATATGACCAAGGCGGCAATGCCACAAGTATGTGGGACTATCATTATCAATCTTACATCTTTTGGCATTCAGACTATGAATATGTGTAACATCACGTTCGAGATTCATTAAAAATAAACCATTGACCAGCGGGGCATGACCATAAAACATTTCTCTCATATAAATAGAACAACCATTATTCTCAGATTTAAATGAGTAGCCATCTCACATTAAACGAGATCCAGATACAATGTTCATGCTCAAAGCTGGTACTAAATAACAATTATTGAGGTTTAAAAGTAACCCCGAAGGTAGATGTAGAGGTAGCGTGCGGACGGCGATCACATCGACCTTGGAACCATTCCCGACGCGCATCGTCACCTCGTCCTTTGCCAGTCTCCGCTTATTCCGCAACTCCTGCTATGAGTTACAAATGTGAGCTACTGCACCGGTATCAAATACCCAGGAGCTACTACGAGCGCTGGTAAGGTACACATCTATAACATGTATATCACATATACCTTTGACGTTGCCGACCTTCTTATCCGCTAAGTATTTGCGACAATGCCGCTTCCAGTGACCCGTTCCCTTGCAATAAAAGCACTCAGTCTCAGGCTTGGGTCCATTCTTTGGCTTCTACCCGGCAACTGGCTTACCGGGCGCGGCAACTCCCTTGCCGTCCTTCTTGAAGTTCTTCTTACCCTTGCCTTTCTTGAACTTAGTGGTTTTATTTACCATCAACACTTGATGTTCCTTTTTGATCTCCACCTCCGCTGATTTCAGCATTGAATACACCTCGGGAATGGACTTCTCCATCCCTTGCATATTAAAATTCATCACGTGGTGCTTCGGAACAACGAACCTTAGCAACGGTGCATAGTTAGGGGGAACACAATTCTTGAAATTTTAGTGAGAGATCATCTTATTTATGCTACCGTCGTTCTAAGCAAATAAGATGTAAAACATGATAAACATCACATGCAATCAAATAGTGACATGATATGGCCAATGTCATTTTTCTCCTTTTTGATCTTCATCTTCGGGGCTCCATGATCATCATTGTCACTGGCATGACACCATGATCTCCATCATCTGATCTCCATCATCATGATCTCCATCATTGTGTCTTCATGAAGTTGTCTCGCCAAATGTTACTTCTACTATTATGGCTAACGGTTAGCAATAAAGTAAAGTAATTACATGGTGTTTTCAATGACACGTGGGTCATACAATAAAATAAGACAACTCCTATGGCTCCCGTCGGTTGTCATATTCATTGACATGCAAGACGTGATTCCTATTACAAGAACATGATCAATCTCATACATCACATATATCATTCATCACATCCTTTTGACCATATCACATCACACTGCACATGGTGCAAGAACAAGTTAGACGTCCTCTAACTGTTGTTGCAAGTTTTTACGTGGCTGATATAGGTTTCTTACCTACGCCAAAACCACAACGTGATATGCCAATTACTATTTATCCTTCATAAGGACCCTTTTCATCGAATCTGATCCGACTAAAGTGGGAGAGACGGACACCCGCTAGCCACCTTATGCAACTAGTGCATGTTAGTCGGTGGAACCTGTCTCACGTAAGCGTACGTGTAAGGTCGATCCGGGCCGCTTCATCCCACGATGCCGCAGAATCAAGATAAGACTAGTAAAGTCAAGTAAATTGACAAATCGACGCCCACAACAACTTGTGTTCTACTCGTGCATAGTAACTACACATAGACTGAGCTCATGATGCCACTGTTGGGGATCATTGCAGAAATTCAAAAACAATTCTACGCATCACCAAGATCTATATATGGAGTGACTAGCAACGAGACGGGCGTGCATCTTCATACCTTTGAAGATCGCGTTACGGAAGCGTTGCAAGAACGCGGTTGGTGGAGTCGTACACGAAGCAATTCAGATCGCGAACGAATCCGATCTAAGCACCGAACAACGGTGCCTCCGCGCTCAACACACGTGCAGCCCGGTGACGTCTCCCGCGCCTTGATCCAGCAAGAAGAGAGGGAGAGGTTGTGGAAGACTCCGTCCAGCAGCAGCACGACGGCGTGGTGGTGGTGGAGGAGCGTGGTACTCCGGCAGCGCTTCACTGCTACCTCTTGGCTTGCGTTGAATTCCCTCGAAGAGGAAAGGGAGATGCAGCACAGTAGCGTAAGTATTTCCCTCAGTTTTTGAGAACCAAGGTATCAATCCAGTAGGAGACCACGCGCCAGTCCCTCGCACCTGCACAAACAAATAAGAACTTCGCAGCCAACGCGATAAGGGGTTGTCAATCCCTTTGCGGTCACTTACGATAGTGAGATCTGATAGAGATGATAGATAATATTTTTTGGTATTTTTTAGTTTAATAAAACAGCAAATAAACAACAGATATAGAAATTGACGGGAAAGTAATATGATAAAGATAGACCCGGGGGCCATAGTTTTCTCTAGTGGCTTCTCTCATGATAGCGATATTCTACGGTGGGTAAACAAATTACTGTCGACCAATTGATAGAAAAGCGAATAATTATGAGACTATCTAGGCATGATCATTGTATATAGGCATCACGTCCGAGACAAGTAGACCGACTCGTGCTTGCATCTACTACTATTACTCCACACATCAACCGCTATCCAGCATGCATCTAGTGTATTGAGTTCATACGAACAGAGTAACACATTAAGCAAGATGACATGATGTAGAGGGATAAACTCAAGCAATATGATGAAAACCCCATCTTTTTATCCTCGATGGCAACAATACAATATGTGCCTTGCTGCCCCTACTGTCACTGGGAAAGGACACCACAAGATTGAACCCAAAGCCAAGCACTTCTCCAATTGCAAGAACTATAGATCTAGTAGGCCAAACCAAACCAATAATTCGAAGAGACTTGCAAGGATATTATGAGCACACATAAAAAGTTCAGAGAAGAACCAAATATCTTTCATAGATAATCTTGATCATAAACTCAAAATTCATCGGATCTCGACAAACACACCGCAAAAAGAGATTACATCGAATAGATCTTTTCGAAGATCGAGGAGAACTTTGTATTGAGATCCAGAGAGAGAGAAGAAGCCATCTAGATACTAGCTATGGACCCGAAGGTCTGAGGTAAGCTACTCACAACTCATGGTGAGGGCGATGATGATGATGATGATGAAGGCCTCCGTGATGGATCCCACTCCCAGAACAGGCTCCAAGATGGTTTCTCCACGGGAACAGCAGCTACGGCGGTGGAATTAGGGTTTTCTCTCTCCGTATGGAGTTTCTGGGGTACGTAGGTATATATAGGAGGAAGAGGGGCAGCAGGGGCAACAGGGGCTGCCCTCAAGGCAGGGGGGCACGCTCTAGGAAGGGGGGCGCACCCCCACCCCGAGGGTGGGCCCCCTGTCCTATGGCTTGGCCCCGAAGTCTTTCGTCCGTGATTTCCTCCAAAAATATCTCCTGTGAAGGTTTTATTCCGTTTGGACTCCGTTTGATATTCCTTTTGTACAAAACCCTGAAATAGGCAAAAAACAGCAATCTGGACTGGGCCTTTGGTTTAGTAGGTTAGTCCCAAAAATGATATAAAAGTGAATGATAAAGCCCATTAAACATCCAAGACTTCATAAATAATAGCATGGAACAATCAAAAATTATAGATACGTTGGAGACGTATCAAGCATCCCCAAGCTTAATTCCTGCTCGTCCTCGAGTAGGTAACTGATAAAGAAGAATTTTTGATGTGGAATGCTAACCAATATAATTTTTCAATGTAATTCTCTTAATTGTGGCATGAATGTTCAGATCTGAAAGACTCAAGATAAAAGTCTATATTGGCATAAGAAATAACAATACTTCAAGCAATACTAACAAAGCAATCACGTCTTCTCAAAATACTATGGCTAAAGAAAGTTATCCCTACAAAATCATATAGTGTTGGCTATGCTCCCTTATTATCACATTAAATATTCATATCATGCACAACCTCGATTTCAGCCAAGCATTTGTTTTCATGCTCTATCTTTTCAAACCTTTCAACTTTCACGCAATACATGAGCGTGAGCCATGGACATAGCACTATGGGTGGAATAGAGGTGGTTTTGTGGAGAAGACAAAAAGGAGGGGAGATAGTCTCACATCGACTAGGCGTATCAACGGGCTATGGAGATGCCCATCAATAGATATCAATGTGAGTGAGTAGGGATTGCCATGCAACGGATGCACTAGAGCTAAATATGAATGAAATCTCAACAAAAGAAACTAGTGGGTGTGCATCCAACTTGCTTGCTCACGCAGACCTAGGGCATTTGAGGAAGCCCATCATTGGAATATACAAGCCAAGTTCTATAACGAAAATTCCCACTAGTATATGAAAGTGACTAAGCATGAGACTCTCTACAATGAAGAACATGGTGCTACTTTGAAGCACAAGTGTGGAAAAGATATTGCAATTTTCCCTTTTTTCTTTTTCTTTTTTCTTCTTTTTTTTCTTTTTTTTGGGCCTTTCTTTTTTTCTTTGGCCTTTCTCTTTTTTCTTCTTTTTTTTGCGGAGGGGCTTTATCGATTCAGCCTTTCCTCCCATGGGACAATGCTCTAAAAATGATGATCATCACACTTTCATTACAACACAAGATTACAACTCGATACTACAACAACAAAGTATGACTCTATATGAATACCTCCGGCGGTGTACCGGTATGTGCAATGAAACAAGAGTGACATGTATAAAAATTATGCATGGTGGCCTTGCCACAAATACGATGTCAACTACATGATCATGCAATGGCAATATGACAATATGATGCGTGTCATATAAACGGAACGGTGGAAAGTTGCATGGCAATATATCTCGGAATGGGTATGGAAATGCCATGATAGGTAGGTATGGTGGCTGTTTTGAGGAACAATATGGTGGCTGTTTTGAGGAGGGATATATAGTGGGTTTATGGCACCGGCAAAAGTTGCGCGGTACAAGAGAGGCTAGCAATGGTGGAAGGGTGAGAGTGCGTATAATCCATGGACTCAACATTAGTCATAAGAACTCATATACTTATTGCAAAAATCTACGAGTCATCAAAACAAAGCAATCAACGCATGTCCCTAGGGGGGAGGTTGGTAGGAGTTAACCATCGCGCGCCCCCGACCTCCACACAAAGGTTGACACTCTACAAATACCTCATGCTTGAACTTAGTCACATAACGGTTCACCATACGTGCATGCTACGGGAATCACCAACCTTAACACAAATATTTCTCAATTTCATAATTCCTCCACTAGCATGACTCTAATATCACTATCCTCATTTCTCAAAACAATTATCAAGCATCCAACATCTCTTTCTATTTAAGGCACTTGATGTGATTTTTTTTACTACATTGACATTGGATGTTTATCATGTGAAGACTAGTTTCTTTAGCCTAAACACTTTACCATGATGATTTAATTGACTCTCAAATAGATCTAAGTGAAGCATGAGAGTTCAACAATTTCTACAAAATATTATCACCACCGTGCTCTGAAAAATATAAGTGAAGCACTAGAGCAAAAACTATTCAACTCAAAAGATATAAGTGAAGCATATAGAGTGTTCTAACAATTTCTAGGGCATATTTAACTCTCTCAAATAGGTGTGTCCAGAAAGGATGATTGTGGCAAACTAACAAGCAAAGACTCAAATTATACAAGAAGCTCCAAGCAAAACACATAGCATGTTGCGAATAAAAATATAGCTCCAAGTATAGTTACCGATGGATGAAGACGAAAGAGGGGATGCCTTCCCGGGGCATCCCCAAGCTTAGGCTTTTGATTATATTGAATTTACTTGGGGTGCCATGGGCATCCCCAAGCTTAGGCCTTTGCTACTCCTTGTTCCATAGTCCATCAAAGCAATACTCAAAACTTGAAAACTTCACAACACAAAACTTAGACAAAAATTTTCGTGAGCTCCGTTAGTAAGAGAAAGCAAACCACCATTCAAAGGTACAGCAAGGAATTCATACTTTGTTTATATTGGTGTTATACCTACTGTACTCCAAGTTTTCTATGATTCATATCCTCCAATATTACTCATAGATGCATCGGAATAAGCAAACAACACACGAAAAACAGAATCTTTTAAAAACAGAACAGTCTATAGTAATCTGCTGGGTTCGCCTACTTCTGGAACTCCAAAAAATTCAAACTAAATTGGTAAATTTGCGCAATTTGTCTAACAATCAGCATCAAAACGAATCAACTAAAAAGCACGCTCCAGTAAAATCTGAAGACTACTTTAGCGAGCGCTAACGATTCTGTTTTTCACAGCAAGATCAAATAAACTTCACACAAGTCTTACCAAAGGTTCCACTTGGCACAAACACTAAAAAACATGAAAACACATCTAATCAGAGGCTAGATGCAATATTTATTCCCTAACAACAACAAAAAGAAAAAAATAAAATTGGGTTGCCTCCCAACAAGCGCTATCGTTTTATGCCCCTAGCTAGGCACGATACAAGATAAATCTAGGTATTGCCATCCTTGTTTTTTACCCTTTTTATGGTGTCGAGCTCGAATCCGGGAGGTTCTTTGCGTTTCCCTTCATATTAGAAATATTAAGATCTAAAGCATCCAACCGCTTATTGCAAAGAGTAATCAACATATTCATGCGGTGGAGATTCCCACTAACACTCTTAAGGGGTTCAAGGGATTTTTGTAATATTTTTGTTACTTCAAAAATTTCTCAAAAACTTGCGTCCCTTCCAAGGTTGACTTTGACTCCTCTTGGGGAGGTTGTGTTCCCACTATTCCATCTATGATTTCATGCGCGAAACTAGGATCAACTTCGATAAAATTTCCTTTGGCAACGCAATCCAAGAGTTGTCTATGAGACATATTCAATCCAACATAAAAATTGCGAAGCAAGATTCTAAAATTCACTTCTCCTAAACGATAAGATTCCATCATCCTAAACCAAGCGTCTTTTAAGTTTTCTCCTTGCCTTTGCTTGAAGTGAAGTACTTCTGTCGGGGAAACTGATCGCCCACGAACACCTATGGGGCCGGAGCCTCTTTTCGATACGGCAAGGGGGCGGAGGAAGCACAAAGAGCGGATCGAAGCGCGCACGCGAGCAGTTTACCCAGGTTCGGGCCGCACGGATGCGTAAAACCCTACTCCTGCCTTGGTTTGTATTGAGTTCTTGGCTCGGGAGCAAGAAGAACTACAATGCTTGTCGCTGGCTACACCGAGCGTGAGAGTGTTCGAAAATTGGAACCCCCAACCCCCTCTACGTTGCGCATGGGCCTCCTTTTATAGGTCAAAGGGGTCACCGACAGGTGGCAACGCAGATGAGGGAAAAAACGTAAAAGTGGTGGTAGTTGTAACAGTGTCTGTACAGTGCTCTGTACCTAACCCTGACGGTGGGGGACAAGGGCATTGAATGCCCGTCGCCGTCGCCCCAAACAGTGCAAAAAGCGCCCGTCAGGGCGTCTCAGTTCGCCACGAAGGTGGCCTCGTCATTGCGGCTCGCCACCGTGTACCCCAGGCTGCACAGCCTTCCGCCACGTGCACCGGGAAGGGCCCCAGGGCGACGCGTGGCCGGATCAGCTGGAGCGCGGGCACGTAGTGGAAGCTTGCCGCGGCTTGCACCTTGCCGCGGTTGTCAACTTGTCGCGCCCGGGAGCTTGTCGCTCTCCGGGCCTTGCCGGGGCGCGAGATGCGCCACGGCAAGTCTCCTGAAATGCCATGTTTGGCCTTCCTGGCAAGCTCCTCTTGCCAGGGCCTTGTGAAAAAGGGGTGGTCTTGAGCCTGGAGCGGCCTTCCCGGCATGCTCTTCTTGCCGGGGTCTTGTTTCTTTAACTTGAATACTTTGTTCTTGAATGGCTCCAAAGGAACCATAGTGGGTCTTGGCGGGCGCGTGGCAAGCCCTGCCACGGGACGCTGGTACTGCTCGTGCACAAGTCGGGATACTAAGGTACCCCTACTTTAGTACACCGACAGGAGCCCCCGGGCCTGGGCCACACACGGTGCAGAGCGCTGTTGGGCCAGGCCCAAGACAGTGCACGGGCACACGCGGCCCACGGCGTGCCGCATCCCACTCCGTATCCGCCGCGCCCCTCCCTAACGGCACGCGTCGATCGCGGCGTCGTGGGAGAGATCGTGGCCTGTTTCTTTAATGGGAAAATGCGGAACGTCCCCCTCTCCCACTTAAAAGCAGGGGAAACAGGGGCAGTTCCTTCCATTCGCTCATTGCTTCTTCAACCTCCAGAAACCCCCGCTGCTCCCCTCCTCCCCGAAGGTTGAAAGAGAGCAGCGCTCCGCCCTTCCTCCGCCGTCGCCAGCCTCCCCAGCGCCGTCGACTTCCCTCGCCGTCCCCGCCATGGCCCCGAAGGGCGACAAGGCGAAAGCCGCGAAGACTGCCCGGGCGCTGAAGCTAGCAGCAATGCAGAAGAAGATGGTGGTCTTCCCGCCGAGGCTCGGCGCGAGGGAGCTGAAGGACTCCTTCTACCTCTTCTGGTCGAGGGAGACAAAAGCGCACCCGCGCACCAGGGTACTCCCCGCCGAGGCCTGCGACATGTTTCCGGGAGGGTATGCCTATTTCGCTCTGTTCTTCCATTGCGGACTCTGCCCACCATACTCCGAATTCTTCTGCGATATAATGAATACCTACGGGTTTCATCTTCTTGATTTCACCCCACACGCCGTCTTGACCATGGCCGTTTTCGTACATCTGTGCGAGAACTTTGTCGGAGTGTACCCCAACGTAGCCCTCTTCCGCCATTATTTCACGCCTCGAGTCGAGTCTGGCTCTGCTCTGTCTGGTGGGATTTCTTGGATATTTAGGCTTCATAAGAAAGAGGCATACTTGACTGGGGAACTCCGCGGCAAGTGGGAGGAGTGGAGGGCCAACTGGTGCTGGATCATGGAGGAGGAACCCCAGCATTTCACTTCCCCGCGCCGAGCTGCAATAGTGCGCGGCAATGACTGGAGTGACCTGGCCCCTGAGGACGGCAAGCTGAAGATAGCCATCACTAGGATTCTTCGCCTCCGGCAAGCCAAGCTTACTGTAGGTGCTGTCGGGGCAGATTTCCTTCGCCGCCGCATCGCTCCCTTGCAGGAGAGGAAGAGGCTTGCTTGGGATTTTGGTAACGCGGCAGACTGTATGAGGCTGCGCCCTGGGCTCAACTACAATTTCATAGTTCTGGAGCTCAAAGGGATGCTCCGTGAGCTATTCAAGCACGACTCCAAGCATCCGGAGTGGTTCGCATTGCCGCGGGGGGTAGTTCCACTATGCAACAATTCGTCGCTCAGTGCTATCCGCACGGCGATGCCATGGTGTGACTCCCATGGGATTGACCCCACTTGGCGGGAGCCTTCTGACGAAGCCGTGCAAACGTTCTTCGACAACTTGGTGGAGCTGCCGATCGATCCCGACGAGAAGAAAGGCCTCACCCGCGACACCACCGACCGGTAAATGGCTTATATTGCCACCAGATTGGAAGAGGCGGCCGCAGCCGAGGCCGCGGGCGAGTTTGGGTATACCTTGGAGGAGGCGGATGCAGCGGAGGCGGTAAGTCGGGCCGAGGAGGAAGAGCTCCTCAAACTGATAAAGCCTGCCGGGCAACCTGCCGAGATGAGCGAGGCTGCCGGGCAAGGCACAGAGTCGAGCGAGCCCGCCGAGCAGGGCGCTGAATCAAGCGATTCTGCCGAAGACTCAGGCGGGTCTCTGAACCTCGATTCTTCTTCTTCGTCCTCAGGAAGTTCACCGCCACCGGCAAGTCCTCCGGCTCCAGCGAGAAGGCGCCTCCGCAAAGCCGCAGACGCGGCGGGGCAGCCAGCGGGCCAGCAGCCGCAGCGCCGTCCAACACACGCCACTGCGGCGGGAAAGGCCGCCAAGGGAGTGCCCCGCGCTTCAGCAGCGGCTGGAGGAGGATCTTCCCGCGCTGGCTCCACCGCTCCTTCCGCCCCTCGGGCCTCGGCGACGACCGGAGCGGGGTCTTCGTAGACCACCGTTCCAGCGCCCGCCAAGCGCCCGAGGGAGCCTACTCCTCCAGCTCCTCGCGCCGGGACGCGCGAGGCGGATTTCGACTTTTCCATTCTCAGTTCCGACGAGGAGGAGGAAGAGTAAGTACTTGCAACTCTTGTTTCTTTCGATTTTTGTTGCTCTTGTCTTGAATCTCCTTTGCCTGATTCTGATCTTGTCTGTCTTCCAGGACCCTGGCGCAGAGGGCGGCGAAGAGGGCCAGGATCCCAGTGGTCGACCTTGAGGACGAGCCCGTCGCAGTAGCAGGGGACGCGCCTGCGACAGGCTTGCCGGACCAGCCAACTGCTCCGCAGAGCAGCCCCCAGCGCAGCCCCCAGCGTAAGTCTTCTGTTCACTTCTTCGCTCGTTGGGTGCGCGTGGGCTTCTCATCCTTGTTAATCGTCTTGTTTATTAACTTGTACAGAAGCAGAGCCGTAGCCTCAGGAGCGGCAAGAGACTGCTCCCGACGAGCTGCACGTCTCAATCTCCCCGCCAAGGAGGAGCTCCCCGGCGAGGGAGAATACTCCGCCAAGGACGGGTACTCCGCCAAGGGCGAGCACCCCGCCAAGGGCGAGCACCCCGCCAAGGGAGGGCACTCCGCCAAGGGAAGGTGCCAGCGACCCTCCGGCAGCGGGGACCACCACCACGCCGCCGAGGGAGGATTCCCCGGCAAGGAACCCCGTAGAAGAAGAGGCCCGCGCAGGTAACCCTGGGACTTTTCCTCTCTTGAATTTTTCTTTTTGGATATTTGCTTGACCATTCTTCTTTCTTCTTTCTTCTTCTTTTCTTGTCTTCAGACTCGTCCGCTCCAGAGCCTATGGAGACGGAGGCCGCCACCGAGGAAGCCGCGCGCGGCAACGCTGGTGTCGCCGCAGCTACCGAAGAGGCGATCGGTGCCGACGAGCCTGCCGTCGAAGAGGTAGCCAGGGGCGCCGACGCGGCAGCTGAGGAGGGGATCGATGGTCGCACTGACAGCCCTGAGGCTGCAGGAGCGTCAGACGCTGCGCCGACCGCCGACCCTGCTGCTGCCGCGGCCGAAACTGGCGCCTACCTGGAGGCTGGGAATGGCGTCTTCATTCAGATTCCGTGGGCATCTTCATCAAGAGCACCCGCGGAGGGAGAGTCCTTCGACGGGTAAATCCTCGCCTCCGCCGGGTTGAAGTTCGTCGACGCGTCCGACAGCAGCAGTGAGCCCGAGGAGGAGCGGCTCCTGCGAAGGCTTCTGGCACTGTACCGCGCCAGGCAGGCCAAGCTGGAGTCCCGAGAGGCTCTGGACGCCAAGGCGGGTGTCGACTTGGAGAAGCGCGCCGAAGAGCTCCGGGCCGCCAACCAGGCGGCCCTCCGATCCTTGGCGGAGGAGCGGGAGGAGCTCGCCGAAGCGCATCAGGCGTTCTTAGTTGAGAAGGCCGAAGCAGAGGAGCAGCAACGGCTCGCCGCCGAAGAGCTGTCTCGGCGGGAAGGAGAACTAACGCACCGGAAGGTCGACCTCGACAGCCATGAGGACGACCTTGCCGCGCGCGAGCAGTCCCTTGGCGGAGCCCTGCAGGAAGCGAGGGACACCGCTGCAGTTGTAGAAACCGCCAAGAGAGACTTGGAGGCGAGGGTGGCGCAACTGGAAGTCCACCTGAAGACGAGCGAGGAGAAGGTTGCCGCGCTCACGTCGGAGAGGGAGAAGGACGCCCACAGCCACTCTGAGCTGCAGGTCCGTCTCTCCGACAAGAGCAAGGAGCTTGCCATCACCAAGGATTCCGTTGCAGACTTGGAGGTGAAGCTATCCACCCTCACCGCATCACTTGACAGCGCCAGAAATCGGGAGACGAAGCTGAAGGAGGACCTCAGGGCTGAGAGGGCATTGTTGGACAGCGCCGCCCTCACCCAAAGCAACTTCATGTAGACAGTGGAGCAATGGACCGAGGGGCTCGTCGCCGCCGCCGCTGACATCGACAGGGAGTTGGCGGGGCTGGGGACGGAGCACCTCGGGTACTCCCCCGACGCGAACCTCCCTCACAGCGCCAAACTAAGCTTGTTCTTCAGGGGAGTGGCGCCGACCCTCGAGCAGCTCCGGGAAAGGATTCCCACGCAGCTGGCGAACGAGGCGCGCAGGCTTTTCACGGGAGTCATGGAGAGGGTGCTGACGAAGATAGTCTACCGCAACCCCGGGCTCAACCTCGAGAACGTCCTCAGGACCCTGCCGCCCGACGCCGACCAGGAGGCGCTGAAGGCCCTTGTCGCCCCCATCGTGGCCAAGGTGGGCAAGATCAAGAGAGTTGATGGTGACCCTGCAGACTAGGCTGTTTTCTTTCTGCTTCCCTTGTTGCTGCCAATCACGTTATGGACAGTAGTTTATTAGAACAGCGACAAGTCATCTTGTAATATAACTTTATTTTGGGTAGTTAATGCAGTGTTATTTCCTTTGTTCGACTTCTTTACTTTGTATGCTTTTACCCTACGCTTTTAGGGAACTTGCCGGCGAAGGGACCCTTGCCGCGAGCGCTGAGTGCGGAACCTCAGCAGCCTGCCGGCAACGCCGCTACAGGCAAGAAACCTTGCTGCAGCTAGTCGCAGCACACTTAGGTTGTTGAGCGATCTCGAAAACGAAGTAAGGGCGCGACACTTGTCGCAGCACACTTAAGCCGTTGAGCGTGCTCGAAACAAAGTAAGGGCGCGGCTAGCTACGAGTAGGTTCCTCTGCGCACAGGTTTTCCATACAAAGCGCGGTCGTTCAAGGAAGATAACTTTAAAATTTAAAAATTTGAATGCTCAAACTTTGGCAACTTAGCTTTTGTGTTGTTTGCTTCCCGGCAAGGCGAGGCTTTCTTGAACGGCACTTGGTCCATACCACTGTCTCCTTCCCCCCCGGCAAACTTTTGCACGAGGAAAAACTTCTTCTGCTTGGGAGAAAAAGAAAAAAGGGAGGAAGCATAGATATGGAGCCTTGTGGCTCGTTATTGCTTACTGGGGTCGCGTGCTGCACAAAGTGTCAGATAGTATGTGCGAGAAAAATGAAAAGGCATGAAATGACAAGTTGTGTGAGGCACGAAAGTTTTATTGATGCACGAGGTCTGAGCCCGGCTTTGTACAAAGGTTTACATGCAACAACGGCAAGACTTGTACAAAAGGTGGTTGCCGGAGCGGATCACGGCAACCGCGCCTTATGGGTGAAACTTGCGAAGGTGCTCAATGTTCCAGGAGTTGCTCACCGGTAAGCCCTCTTCGGTCTCAAGGCGGACAGCGCCGGGCCTTGTGACTTGTCTCACCCGATAAGGGCCTTCCCACTTCGGCGTCAACTAGTTGGAATTCTTGGCGGACTGAACGCGCCGAAGAACAAGGTCGCCTTCCTCGAGACTTCTGGATTTAACTTTGCGGCTATGGTAGCGGCGCAAAGCTTGCTGGTATCGAGCAGCTCGTACAGCAGCCTGAAGACGGTCCTCCTCGAGGAGCAGTGCATCATCTTGCCGCAGCTGCTCTTGCTTGAGCTCATCGTAAGCGAGCACTCGAGGCGACCCGTATACGAGTTCCATGGGGAGAACTGCCTCTGCTCCATAGACAAGAGCAAAGGGTGTCTGTCCAGTGGCTCGATTTGGTGTCGTCCTGATTGACCAAAGAGCCACCGGCAACTCCTAAATCTAGTTTCTTCCGCACTTGTGCAGCCTGTCGAAAGTTCTCGTCTTGAGCCCGTGCAGCACTTCAGCGTTTGCCCTCTCCACTTGACCATTGCTCCTCGGGTGAGCAACAGAAGCGAAGCAGACCTTGGTGCCAAGGTCTTGGACGTATTGCATGAAGGTGCGACTTGTGAACTGTGTGCCGTTGTCGGTGATGATCTTGTTAGGGATTCCGAAACGGCAAATAATCGACCTAAAGAACTTGACTGCTGACTGTGCGGTCACCTTTCTCACTGGTTCCACTTCCGGCCACTTTGTGAACTTGTCGATGGCGACGTACAAGTACTCAAAGCCCCCGGCTGCGCGGGGAAAGGGGCCGAGGATGTCGAGCCCCCAGACCGAAAATGGCCAGGACAAAGGGATCGTCTGGAGAGCTTGAGCTGGCTGATGTATTTGCTTGGCATGGAACTGGCATGCTTCACACTTGGTTACTTGTGCAGTTGCATCTTGGAGGGCTTCTGGCCAAAAGAAACCTTGCCGAAACGTCTTTCCGGCAAGTGCTCTTGCGCCAATGTGGTGGCCACATATGCCTCCATGTATCTGTGCCAACACCTTTTGCCCATCTTCCCGGGGAATGCACTTCAATCTGACACCATTGAGTCTTCTTCTGTATAGTTCATTGTCGACGAACTGATACATACTTGACTGCCTGGTTATTATTTCTGCTTCTTCTGGCTCTTCGGGAAGTTCCCCAGTTTGAAGAAAACGGACAATATGCTGCGCCCATGCTGGAGCCTGAGGATCAACAACAAGGACTAAAGGCATCATTGCTGTTGCGGGAACGTCAGCTTCTACGGCAAGAACTTGTGGCTCGGCCGGAGCTGGATGCTCCCCGGCAAGCTTGCCGGGGCAAAACTTGTCGGGAACGCCTGCTTCAACTGTACAAACCCTAGGGTTTGCAGGAGCAGACTGTTCCTCCGCAACTTTGTCGTTGATCTTGGGGACTTTGTTGGCGGCGGCTTCGGGAAGCTCTGCCGGCAAGTAGTCACCGGAGAATAACTTTCTTTTCTTGCTTTGCCCAACTGATGGTGTAACGGATGGTTGAGTTAGCTTGAGCACGAAGATCCCTGGTTCCACAGGTAGCTTTAGTGCAGCACACTTTGACAGGCCGTCTGCGATGTCATTTTGAGCTCTTGGAACGTGCTCCATCTTTAGGCCTTCAAAGTGCTCTTCAAGCTTTCTCACTTCGTCGACGTAAGCTTCCATCAATGGACTCTGGTAGCTCTTGTTCACTTGGCGGACAACCAACTGCGAATCACCCCGCACAATCAGCTTCTTGATCCCAAGTTCTGCTGCGATTCTGAGGCCGGCAAGCAAACCTTCATACTCTGCAGTATTATTCGTTGCTTGCTCCCTGGGGAAGTGCATCTGGACGACGTACTTGAGGTGCTCGTCGGTGGGCGCGACAAGCAGCACGCCAGCGTCGGCGCCTTGCAGCGAGAAGGCACCATCGAAGTACATTATCCATTCTTTGCTCGCTTCTTTGACGGGGATGCTTGTCTCTGGAATCTCTTCGTCTGGCGTTGGTGTCCATTCTGCTATGAACTCTGCCAATGCTCTACTCTGAATAGTAGAAGTACTTTCAAACTTGAGGCCAAAGCTTGACAGCTCCAGTGCCCACTCGACAATCCTGCCTGTTGCTTCTAGATTTTGCAATATCCTTTTCAGCGGAAAGCGAGTGACCACTATTATCTCATGTGCTTGGAAGTAGTGGCACAGCTTTCTCGAGGCCATGAGGAGGCCGAAAAGCAGCTTCTGCACCCCATAGTATCTTGACCTAGCCCCCTGCAAGAGGGAACTGACAAAGTAAACTGGGCGCTGCACCATTTTCTTCCGCACCTCTTCTTGCATCTGCGCAGACTCATCCTTGTTGGGGCCAGAGCTTGTCGGGGAAGCCCCCTGCTTGTCGCTGGATGCGCTTGCCGGGGCTGTGGGCTCCTCATCTGCCTCCCTTTCCGCTACTAACGCAACACTAACCACTTGATTGGTTGCCGCTAAGTACAGCAGCAACTTCTCTTGTGGTCTAGGTGCGACAAGTATTGGAGTGGAGGACAGGTACTCTTTCAAGTCTTGCAGCGCTGCCTCCGCTTCCGGAGTCCACTTCATTGGACCGGCCTTTTTCAAGATTTTGAAAAACGACAAGGCACGTTCTGCAGACTTAGAAATGAACCTGCTGAGAGAAGCCACACAACCGGCAAGCCTTCGTACATCCTTGACGCGCTTCGGAGCTTCGATCTGCTCAATGGCTTTGATCTTGTCGGGATTGGCTTCAATCCCCCTCTAGGACACAAAGAACCCGAGAAGCTTGCCGGAGGGGACTCCGAAGACGCACTTCTCTGGGTTAAGCTTGAGTTGTATCTTGCGCAGATTCGCAAAAGTTTCATCTAGGTCTTGAATTAGGGTATCCTTGTCCTTGCTCTTGACCACTATATCATCCATGTAAGCTTCTACATTCCTGTGTATCTGTGGCTCAAAAGCAGTGTGGACTACCCTTGCAAACGTTGAACCCGCATTGTTCAATCCAAAGGGCATGCGTATGAAGCAGTAGGTGCCACATGGAGTAATGAATGCGGTCTTCTCTTCATCTTCTTCAGCCATAAATATCTGGTGGTACCCGGAGTATGCATCAAGGAATGAAAGCAACTCACATCCAGCCGTGGAGTCAACGATCTGGTCAATGCGCGGCAAGGGAAATGGATCTTTGGGACAAGCTTTATTCACATCGGTGAAGTCTATACAAAGCCTCCACTTCCCATTTGCTTTGCGCACGACGACAGGGTTGGCCAGCCACTTGGGATGAAGTACACCTCTGACGAGGCCTGCCGCTTCCAGCTTCTTGATTTGTTCCACGATAAACTCTTGGCGCTCCACTACTTGCTTTCTGACCTTCTGCTTTACGGGCCGCGCGTGAGGACAAACGGCAAGCTTGTGCTCAATCACTTTCCTGGGAACGCTGGGGATGTCAGACGGTTGCCATGCAAACACGTCGACATTCGCCCGCAGGAAAGCAATGAGCGCGCTTTCCTATTTAGGATCGAGCGTGGCACTGATGATGAAGGTACCACCAGTGCGGTCCTCCTTGGCGGACACCTTATTGGTTGCAGGTGGGGCTGCCATTCCTTTCTTGCACTTGCCGGTGGAGCTCGATGGTGCGTCCTCGACGGCAGCGCAGCACTCCGAAGAGGTGCGTTTGCCGGAGTGGGCCCCAGAGCTCTTACCGGACTTGGTCTTGTTCTTCCTCCCGGGAGCTTCAGCGGCAAGTGTCTTGCTATCTGTAGCAGCTGTTGCGTCCCGGTAAATCTTGTCGACGCAGATAAGCGCGTCCTTCTTGTCGCCGTGGACAGAGATGACGCTTATCGGGCCTGGCATCTTGAGCATGTTGTAGGCGTAATGAGAGGCTGCCATGAACTTGGCCAGCGCTGGACGGCCAAGTATCCCATTGTGTGGCAACGGGATATCGGCAACGTCAAAGGTAATCCTCTCAGTCCTGAAGTTTAGCTCTCCGCCAAACGTTACTGGCAATGTGATCTTCCCCTTCGGCTTGCTCCTTCCCGGGTTGATCCCTTGGAACGTGCCGGTCTCCTCGAGCTCGCTGTCGGGGATCTGTAGTTTCCGGACCACAGCAGAGGAGATCAGGTTCAGGCCGGCCCCGCTGTCAACCAGCATCTTGGTGACCTTGAGGTTGCGGATGGTTGGTGAAACCAACATCGGCAAGCACCCGACCGCAGTTGTGCGGTCAGGGTGGTCCTCAATGTCGAAGATGATGGGCGTGCTGGACCACTTCAGGAGTTTGCGTGACTCGACGGGTGGCTTTGCTGCATTGACTTCCCGCACCCATTGTTTGAGTTGGCGGTGGGAAGTATGCAGAGAGGCACCTCCATCGACGCACAGAACTTCTGTGGCCTTCTGGAACTCCTGCTCGCTGTTGTCTCCGTCGTCCATGTCCTCGTTGTCCTCTTCGTCTTCGTCCTTGTCGCGGCCGCGGGGAGGTCTATCTCCTTGCCGCTGCTTGGCCTTGCCGCGACGTCCTCCCCGGCCATTGAATGGCCGTTTCTTGTCGGACTCTCCTCCACCTCCCAGGGCCTTCTCCTTGTCACGACGCTCGTACTCAGCCTTTTGCTGTTCAACGAGGTACTCGACCCTTTTGCAGTTCTGGAGGTCGTGGCCCTTGGTGCGGTTGATCTTGCAGTACTGCTTGTCGGAGCCGTCCTGGTTGTCGGCGGCCGCTACGGTGGCAGCTTCCTTGCCGGAGCCACCAGCCTGAGCTTTCTTGGCGCCCGCCACCTTGCCGGACTGCTCAACGACCAGTACTTCCTTGTTCTTCTTTTTCTTGTTGTTCCGCCGCCGGTTTTTCCTTGCCGGGGCGGCATCCTCACTGTCCGTTCCTCCTGCTCCAGCATCCTCTTCGGGGAGTCTCCTCCCCTCTTCAGCGCGCGCACACTTGTTAGCCAGGGCATAAAGCTCGCTGACATCTCGGATCTTGCACATCGCCATCTCCTCCCTCATCCTGCGGTTACGCACGTTCTGGTGGAACGCGCTGATAACCGCGGCAGGGTGGACGTCCGAGATGTTGTGCTGAACGCGGCTGAATCTTTGGATGTACTTTCGCAGGGATTCTCCTTCCTTCTGGGCAAGTATATGGAGATCACTTTCCTGGCCATGGGGTTTGTGGCCGCCCGTGAAGGCGCCGACAAACTGATGGCACAGGTCAGCCCAAGAAGAAATAGAGTTCTCCGGCAAGTGCATGAGCCAAGATCTAATGTTTGGCTTGAGCACAAGCGGGAAGTAGTTCGCTAGTATCTTCTCGTCTCGTCCCCCGGCAGCCTACACCGCAATGGTGTAGATGCTGAGGAACTCTGAGGGATGGGTCTTGCCGTCGTACTTCTCGGGTACATCGGGCTTGAAGTTCTTCATGCTGGGCCAATGGACTTGCCGCAGCTCACGGGTGAACGCAGGGCAACCTGCCACGTACGGCAAGTCGCCCGGTTCTCCGGGCGCGTGCATGTCGACAGCGGGCCCAGCGCGCTGGTCGGACTGTCGTCGCGCTTCTCTTCGACGCTCGATGCGAGTTCGAGCGTCTTCCTGTCGCCTGTCGTCGAGGACTTGGCGTTGATCGTGGCGAGCTCGTGGATCCGACGACGCCGTGGATTCGTCGTCGATGTTGATCCGACGAGTTGGCGACTTCGGCCTTCGGGGCGGGGAGTGCACAGTAGTCGCACCCCCTGCGGTCTTGTCTCCATCAGCCCGCTCCTGGCTGACTTGCCGCGGCCGCGACGTCGTCGACTGCTGCGGTGTGTTGTTGTTGGCGAAGGCGATGAGGCTTTGGATGGTGGCCCTCCAGTCTTCGGCCTTGTCTGCCGCTGGAGGGATGTCGAGGAGCAGCTGAGCTCGAGCTAGAGCTTCTGCTGGAGTGGAGGGAAGCGGTGGCGAGCGGTGCGAGGAGCGAGATATGCTCGGACTTCTAACTGCGTTAGAAGGAGCAGGTTCTCGCCCCGGCGATCGCGCCTTGCTCGTGCCAGCACGTTGGCCTTGAGCGTCCCGCGACCCGCCAGTTTGGCCTTGTCCCAGCAAGCGTATGGTACCTTGTGTACCACGTCGCTGCCGTTCCGGCACCTCCTGAGAGGGGCGCGGTGCGTGCACGGACGCCGAGGTCTTGGAGTGCGCCCGGTCGTCCGTCTTGTCCCTGGACTTGGCGGCGCCGTGAGTTTCCTCGCCGACGTCCATCCTTCCGCCAGCGTGTACCCCACCAAACGTTGGTTCTGGTGGTGGCGGGATCGACGCGGACGGGCCTCCTACCTCCGAAGCTTTCTTCTTCGGCGGCATGTCTGAAGATTTCGCCCGCGTGAACACTGGATCGGGTTCACGCAACCTCGACGCACCCCCTACCTAGCGCGCCAAAGATGTCGGGGAAACT
Source organism: Secale cereale (assembly GCA_902687465.1). Taxonomy (NCBI): domain Eukaryota; kingdom Viridiplantae; phylum Streptophyta; class Magnoliopsida; order Poales; family Poaceae; genus Secale; species Secale cereale. The sequence continues at coordinate 660,774,538 of LR738713.1, forward strand.
GATCGCCCACGAACACCTATGGGGCCGGAGCCCCTTTTCGGTACGGCAAGGGGGCGGAGGAAGCACAAAGAGCGGATCGAAGCGCGCACGCGAGCAGTTTACCCAGGTTCGGGCCGCACGGATGCGTAAAACCCTACTCCTACCTTGGTTTGTATTGTGTTCTTGGCTCGGGAGCAAGAAGAACTACAGTGCTTGTCGCTGGCTACACCGAGCGTGAGAGTGTTCGAAAATTGGAACCCCCAACCTCCTCTACGTTGCGCATGGGCCTCCTTTTATAGGTCAAAGGGGTCACCGACAGGTGGCAACGCAGATGAGGGCAAAAACGTAAAAGTGGTGGTAGTTGTAACAGTGTCTGTACAGTGCTCTGTACCTAACCCTGACGGTGGGGGACAAGGGCATTGAATGCCCGTCGCCGTCGCCCCAAACAGTGCAAAAAGCGTCCGTCAGGGCGTCTCCGTTCGCCACGAAGGTGGCCTCGTCATCGCGGCTCGCCACCGTGTACCCCTGGCTGCACAGCCTTCCGCCACGTGCACCGGGAAGGGCCCCAGGACGACGCGTGGCCGGATGAGCTGGAGCGCGGGCACGTAGTGGAAGCTTGCCGCGGCTTGCACCTTGCCGCGGTTGTTAACTTGTCGCGCCCGGGAGCTTGTCGCTCTCCGGGCCTTGCCGGGGCGCGCGATGTGCCACGGCAAGTCTCCTGAAATGCCATGTTTGGCCTTCCTGGCAAGCTCCTCTTGCCAGGGCCTTGTGAAAAAGGGGTGGTCTTGAGCCTGGAGCGGCCTTCCCGGCAAGCTCTTCTTGCCGGGGTCTTGTTTCTTTAACTTGAATACTTTGTTCTTGAATGGCTCCAAAGGAACCATAGTGGGTCTTGGCGGGCGCGTGGCAAGTCCTGCCACGGGACGCTGCTACTGCTCGTGCACAAGTCGGGATACTAAGGTACCCCTACTTTAGTACACCGACAACTTCAAACTCGGGAGACGAAGGAGCGGATAAGGGGCTAGCCATAATGACAAGCAAGCAAGCGAACGAAAAACACACGACGGAAGAAGGGCGAATAAAACGGCAAAGGTGAAGTGGGGGAGAGGAAAAAGAGAGGCAAATAAATGTAATGCGAAGGATAAGGGTTTGTGATAGGTACTTGGTATATGACTTTTGCGTAAGCCTCCCCGACAACGGCGCCAGAAATTCTTCTTGCTACCTCTTGAGCTTGTGTTGTATTCCCTCGAAGAGGAAAGGGAGATGCAGCACAGTAGCGTAAGTATTTCCCTCAGTTTTTGAGAACCAAGGTATCAATCCAGTAGGAGACCACGCGCCAGTCCCTCGCACCTGCACAAACAAATAAGAACTTCGCAGTCAAGACGATAAGGGGTTGTCAATCCCTTTACGGTCACTTACGATAGTGAGATCTGATAGAGATGATAGATAATATTCTTGGTATTTTTTAGTTTAATAAAACAACAAATAAACAACGGAGATAGAAATTGACGGGAAAGTAATATGATAAAGATAGACCCGGGGGCCATAGTTTTCTCTAGTGGCTTCTCTCATCATAGCGATATTCTATGGCGGGTAAGCAAATTACTGTCGAGCAATTGATAGAAAAGTAAATAATTCTGATACTATCTAGGCATGATCATTGTATATAGGCGCCACGTCCGATACACGTAGACCGACTCCTGCCTGCATCTACTACTATTACTCCACACATCGACCGCTATCCAGCATGCATCTAGTGTATTGAGTTCATACGAACAGAGTAACGCCTTAAGCAAGATGACATGATGTAGAGGGATAAACTCAAGCAATATGATGAAAACCCCATCTTTTTATCCTCGATGGAAACAATACAATATGTGCCTTGCTGCCCCTACTGTCACTGGGAAAGGACACCGCAAGATTGAACCCAAACCCAAACACTTCTCCCACTGCAAGAACTATAGATCTAGTAGGCCAAACCAAACCAATAATTCGAAGAGACTTGCAAGGATATTATGAGCACACATAAAAAGTTCAGAGAAGAACCAAATATGTTTCATAGATAATCTTGATCATAAACTCACAATTCATCGGATCTCGACAAACACACTGCAAAAAGAGATTACATCGAATAGATCTCCTCCAAGACCGAGGAGAACTTTGTATTGAGATCCAGAGAGAAAGAAGAAGCCATCTAGATACTAGCTATGGACCCGAAGGTCTGAGGTAAACTACTCACAACTCATGGTGAGGGCGATGATGATGATGATGATGAAGGCCTCCGTGATGGATCCCCCTCCCGGAACAGGCTCCAAGATGGGATCTCCACGGGAACAACAGCTACGGCGGTGGAATTAGGGTTTTCTCTCTGCGTATGGAGTTTCTGGGGTACGTAGGTATACATAGGAGGAAGAGGGGCACCAGGGGCCACAGGGGCTGCCCTCGAGGCAGGGGGCGCGCCCTGGGAAGGGGGCGCGCCCCCACCCTCGAGGGTGGGCCCCCTGTCCTCTGGCTTGGCCCCGAAGTCTTTCGTGCGTGATTTCCTCCAAAAATATCTCATGAGAAGGTTTTATTCCGTTTGGACTCCGTTTGATATTCCTTTTCTGCAAAACCCTAAAATAGGCAAAAAAACAGCAATGTGGACCGGGCCTTTGGGTTAGTAGGTTAGTACCAAAAATGATATAAAAGTGAATGATAAAGCCCATTAAACATCCAAGACTTCATAAATAATAGCATGGCACAATAAAAAATTATAGATACGTTGGAGACGTATCATTGGCCAAGCTTCGCAGGAGAGGAGGAGGAGTTGGGAGAGGGGGAGGGCTACGCCAGGGTTCAGGTGCGGCTGCCCTCCCACCCACTCTCTTTGTATAGGGGCAAGGGATAGGGGGCCGCCCCCCCTAGTTCAGATCTAGAGGGGGGCAGTAGCCAGGTGAGGCCGACTTGCCCCCCAAGCAGGTGGGGCGCTCCCACCTGATACGTCCAAAACGTATCTATAATTTCTGCTTGCTCCATGCCTCTTTTGGATGATATTGCTATGTTATTTATACACTTCCATACACTTTTGATCATATTTGGACTAACCTATTAACTCAGTGCACCCCAGTGCCAGTTTCTGTTTTCTGCTGTTTTTGTATTTTAGGTTTTCCCATCACGTAAACAGCCAGAAAAATCCCGGAAAAATTATATAAAAAATCAGCGTTCCGGAAGCTTCCACACGGCCGAAGTAGGGCCGGAGGGGGGCCACCAGGGCTCCAGGCGCCCTGGTGGCGCGGCCCCCCTCCTGGCCGCGCCGGGGGGCGCCTGGGCCCCCAGGCCTCCCCTGATGCCCCCCTTTGGCATATATTTAACACGCGTCCGAAACCCTCGAGACGGGAACCCTTTTTCGCGATCTCATCTCTGTTCCGCCGCCGCCACGCTTCCAAGATCGGGAGCACCAGGAGAACTCTTCCCGGCACCCTGCCGGAGGGGAGGATCGCCACCGGGAGCCTCCCCACCACCATGGACGCCTCCCGGATGAGTTGTGAGTAGTCTCCCTTGGACCATGGGTCCATGACCAGTAGCTATGTGATGTTCTTCTCCCCTTCTTGTGCTTCACTAATTAGACCTCGTGAGCTGCCCTACATGATCGAGGCACATATGTAATCCTTATGCTGTTGCTATGATGAGTTTGCTGGGATCCGATGGATTGTGAGATTATGTTCAGATTGTGTTTGAGTAATATATTTGATTTACCTCTTTTATATTTATGTTCATAAGTAATTCTTGCATGTTCTCCGTTGCTATTTATTGCTTTGGCCAAGTAGTAGGTAGTGACTCCAAGAGGGAACGTTATGCTTGATTGTGGGTTCATGCCCCTCGATGACTAGCTTGAGTGACAGAAACATGAGTCTAGGGGATGTGCTGTTGCCACAAGGGGGAAACCAACGGTGCTTTGCCCGCGGGTGCAAGGATTGTTTACTTTATGCAAAGTTCTTTTAATGCAGTTGTCTGTTGCTTTGAGTTTACACTATGGGTGGGACTCGCAACTTAATACCAGCGAGATGTTCTGGATAGATATCTCAAGGTGGATGATTAGTAGTAGATGCAGATGGATTTCGGTCTACTTGCCTCGGCGTACCGCCCATGCTTTGAACCTCTACCTTTCTTGCAACATAGTTAGCATTGGTTTGCGCACATAGTTCTGTCAATTGCCCAGCTATAATTCGTTTACCTCGCATAGCTGTTTTATCGTCTTTTGGGAGAGAGACATCACTAGTGAACATCATGGGACCCCGGTCCATATTACCATCACTGATCACATCCGCTATTTACTTTCTGCTTTTACTTACTATTTGCAGCATTACCTATCACTATTATCACTTGCGTTTGATCCTTTGTAAATGGCAAGGCCGGAGGGATTGACAACCTCTCTGTACTCGTTGGGAGCAAAGTTATTTGTATCTGTGTGCAGGTCCACGTTGATTGCTAATATCTGGCGCCATTAGCAGTTGACACCTTCTTGTTGAAACTAGGAGTCTCAGGGGAAATCGATCCTTGGTATCTTTGCCAAGGGAAAACTACCGCTACACTGCATCTCAAATCTTCCACTTGGGGTAACCAACGAGGGGCGAGAAGCCATCAAGCAAAGTTTTCTGGCGCCGTCGCCGGGGACTCCACTCTTCAAGATAGGGGAGTTGCACGCTATCTTTTACCTTTGCTTTTTAGTCTTGTTAGTTTACCTTTCAGTTTTTGCTTTAGTATCTTTTATCAAAAATCACAAAAATAGTTATCTTGCTTGCTTGCTGCTATGGGTTCCGCCGAGAACACCAAGTTGTGTGACTTCACTAGTCACAACAACGATGACTTTATCTGCACACCTATCACTACACCTGCCACTTCAGCACCTTCGTATGAAATTAAACCTGCTTTACTGAATCTAGTTATGAAAGATCAATTCTCCGGTGCTGGAGATGCTGCTGCTTTACACTTAAACAACTTTGTTGAACTTTGTGATATGCAAAAATACCAAGAAATAGATGGTAATATTGTTAAGCTTAAGCCTTTTCCTTTCTCCTTGAGAGGAGGAGCTAAAATTTGGTTTCAATCTTTGCCTAGAAATAGCATAGATTCATGGGACAAGTGCAAAGATGCTTTTATTGGAAAATACTATCCACCTGCTAAAATTATCCAACTAAGAAGTAACATAATGAATTTTAAACAATTGGATAATGAACATGTTGCCCAAGCTTGGGAACGTATGACATCTCTTGTCAAGAACTGCCCTACTCATGGTTTGACTACTTGGATGGTTATCCAAACTTTTTATGCAGGCTTGAACTTTACCTCGCGGAACTTGTTAGATTCGGCCGCGGGAGGAACCTTTATGTCAACTACACTTGGTGCTGCCACGAAGCTTCTCGATGAGATGATGACCAACTATTCCCAATGGCACACCGAACGCGCTCCAACAGGTAGGAAGGTAAACTCTGTCGAGGAGATTTCCTCCCTAAATGAAAAAGTTGACCTGATCATGTCTCTACTTTCGAAGCAATCTTTTGTTGATCCTCGTGATGTTCCTTTAAATTCTTTGATTGCCCAAGAACAAGTAGACGTGAACTTTATCACTAGAAACAATTTTAATAACAATGCTTATAGGAGTAATTTTGGTAGCAATCCTAGACCGTTCCCCTCTAATTCCTATGGGAACAACAATGCTTATCCTAGCACCAAGAACTCCACTACTGAACTAGAGATTATGCCTAAATATTTCATCACTACCCAAAAAGCCTTTAATAAGAGTGTAGAAGAAAAACTAAACAAACTAGATAATCTCTCTTCGAAGGTAGACAATTTAGCCCATGAGGTAGAATTGCTTAAAATTAGAACTTCTCCTCTTGAGGAGAGGAAGGTCACTCCTATGAATGCTATTCAAGTGCAAATTAATGAAAACAATAGGATGTTGGCTAAACTTAAAGAGAGATGGGCTAGAGAAAGGGAGGAAGAAGATAGAATTAAGAGCCTTCCTACCCACCACACTGTTGCTACTATCCAAGTTGTTAAGGATATCCAAACTCTTAGCACCCAATGAATCCTGGTCCCATTAGACCTATTAATGGTGATGCTATGACTATAGAAACTACCAAACAAGTGAACCTAAAGGACACCACTACCACTTTACTTGATAGTAGTGACCTTGATTTTGATAATTGCACTCTTACCGAAGTTATTGATTTCCTTCACAAGATGTCTAGAGACCCCCGCACTAGCACGCTTAACCTTGCCTTCACAGAGCATATCACTAATGCTCTCATCAAAGCTAGGGAGGAGAAACTTAGAGTAGAAGCCTCCATACCTAGAAAGCTAGAAGATGGTTGGGATCCTATGATAAAAATTAAGTTGAATAACTTCTCTTGTTATGCTTTATGTGATGTTGGAGCTAGTACCTCCGTTATGCCCAAAAGAATATATGATATGCTTAAATTGAAACCTTTTGATTCTTGTTCTTTTGGTGTTCGTCTCGTTGATTCTTCCATAAATAAACCTTTGGGGAGGATCGACGATGTTCTTATCATTGTCAATGACAATTATGTTCCCGTTGATTTTACTATTATGGACATTGAATGTGAACCTTCTTGTCCAATTATTTTGGGACGTCCGTTTCTACGCACCGTTGGTGCTATCATTGACATGAAAGAGGGGAATATAAGATTCCAATTTCCTCTCAAGAAATGGATGGAACATTTCCCTCGAAAGAAGATTAAGTTACCTTTTTAGTCCGTTATACGGGCTGGCTATTCTTTTACCCTAGAAAAAACTTGATCTCTTTGCATTATGCCTAGCTTAAAGGCATAAAAGAAAGCGATTTTGGGAGGCAGCCCACATGAATAAAATTTTATTTTGCTTTTGTTGTGTCTTGATGTTGTTACTACAGTAGCATCATCATTGTATCTTTGCTTTTCAACTTTGTGCCAAGTGTAGCCTCTGATTGCAAGAGAGTTCAAAAGTTGTGACGTGTTGTCCAGGAAACAGATTCTGTCCTTGGATAGAAAAATTCGTATAAAATCACCAGATCATCTTTTTGGTCTGAATTGTTTTGACAGCGTGCTCTATACAATTGTCTTTCGGGCGTCTGTTCTGAGTTTTTTGATTAGAGTTGCAGAAGTGCCCCGAAAAAATCATTTACTACCTGCTGTTCTGTTTTTCACACATTCTGTCCTGTTTTGCCTTTCCCTCATTTTGCAAACCTTGAGCTTGCTTTTTCTTTGCAAAAACCTTTTGGCAATCTTGAGAAACAGTAGACCTTCAAGAATATCCTTATTTCCAGCAAGGAACAATTATTTTATTAAGGGTACTAACCTCGCTAATCAGATTATGATGAGTTATGTATGAAGGGAGTTTTCAAGTGTGCGAGGGAAGATGATAAAAAGATTCAGGAGTGTCAAACGCTCAAGCTTGGGGATGCCCCCATGCACCCCCAAGAAATATTCAAGAAGACTCAAGCGTCTAAGCTTGGGGATGCCCCCGTGCATCCCCTTCTCCATCAAAATTATCAGTTCGTCTTTCGTTCCGCTATATTTTTATCACTTCATGTGTTATGTGCTATGCTTGGAGCATCTTTCTTTTAGTTTCCTTTTTAGTTTTCTTTAGCTTTTCATAACGAGTCGGAACTCAGCTTTCTTTGTGTGGGAGAGAAACACGCCCCACTTCTACCTAGAACATAACATAGAATTTTCATGTCTATCTTTGCTGTGTGTGTTCTTTGTCTTTCAATAGCTACTATCATGTTCAGCTCTTAGTATTCATGCTTATCTTTTTAAAGAGCTTTTGTTTAGTTGGTTGCTTGAACTCTCTTTAGTTATCATGCTTATCTTATTAAGAGAGTTTGCTTCTGTTGCATTGGTCGATATGTCTATGATAAAAATGCTACGTGCATAATGGTGCTTAGTAGTTCATGTTTTCTTATGGTTAGTCTCAAATAGCTGGGGGGGTTTCCAATGTGTTATTGGAGTACCAACATGATTAGTTTGCCTATGATGTGGTATGGTTTAGTAATATCTTCCTTCGAGAATTTATTTTGATTGACTTGGCGTATGCTCACGCATATTTAAGACTGTAAAGAAAGTCTGTCAAGCCTTGATGATCTTTTGTTTCTGAGTAGCGATATAACTTCCATGCCTGATTCAATGTTGGTTTGTCGCTCTGCATGATTATGACAGTCATTGCTCTTTTAGTTGGTCGCTCCCAGTCTTTTGCTAACCTTCGCCTGTACTAAGCGGACTGACTGCTTGTGCATCCAAAATCTTTTAAACCAGTTATGCCATATGAGTCCACCATACCTTCCTATACATGGTATTTACCTGCCATTCCTAATGGAGACTTTCATGTACCATCTCGAAATTATTCAAAAAAAGCATTTCTATTTTGTGCCTCTGTTTTAGTTCATGAGGAAGTAGTAGTTAATTCATGATCTTTTTAAGTTGGACAAGCTTCACCCCGGGATTGCATGTCTAATGTGCAAACCCATAATACGAGAAGGAACTGGCAAAGAGTGCGCCCGGCTCAAAAATAATACAACAAACAAACCCTCCTTCACGCTTTGTTCATGAGAAATCAGAAAACTTTGGCAGTGATAAACAAACGAGATTAAGAGGATGTGATCGTCCTCATTCGGGAGCCGTTCCTCGAAACTTGTCCATCTCAAGAAGTAATTGAGTTATCTGCTAGCATTCGTTGACGGAACATGCATAATCCAAAAAAATAATTATTACCTCTGTTTTTAAAACCAAGAGCTCTGGTACATGCTTTGTCTTTGTTTCCGACTACGGGTTTCCAACCTTGCCAACAAAAGCCACGGTTCGAGAGTCTCCACCTTCTTTTAAAGCACCAACTATTAAGAGCATGATTGTCATTCTGAGTGTAATGTGCATTGTCCCAAAGTAGCATTGTCTTTTGCATGATTATGATATCGTTTATTCTGAAATTATTGTATCTAGTCATCACTTAAACCTTGGAGGTGCCCCTGCATTTATGTTTTGCTTCACTAAAGGGGGCAAGCGAGATATCACTTTATCATATTTGCACACCATGCTCATTACAAATCTATTTGATGTTTCAGTATCATGTTGTAAAACTTTCAGTTCTTTGTGATTTTCTCATAAGGCAACTTAATTACTACAGATTCATTCTCTCAGTAAGCTTTTGTCATGTGACTATGAAAAAGTCCTATATGGTTAATAGCATGTCACCACAGAAATTATTCTTGTTATCATTTACCTACTCGAGGACGAGCAGGAATTAAGCTTGGGGATGTTGATACTTCCAAAACGTATCTATAATTTCTGCTTGCTCCATGCCTCTTTTGGGTGATATTGCTATGTTATGTATACACTTCCATACACTTTTGATCATATTTGGACTAACCTATTAACTCAGTGCACCCAAGTGCCAGTTTCTGTTTTCTGCTGTTTTGTATTTCAGGTTTTCCCATCACGTAAACTGCCAGAAAAATCCAGGAAAAACTATATAAAAAATCAGCGTTCCGGAAGCTTCCACACGGCCGAAGTAGGGCCGGAGGGGGGCCACCATGGCTCCAGGCGCCCTGGTGGCGCGGCCCCCCTCCTGGCCGCGCCGGGGGTGGGGCGCCTGGGCCCCCAGGCCTCACCTGATGCCCCCCTTTGGCATATATTTAACACGCGTCCCGAAACCCTCGAGACGGGAACCTTTTTCGCGATCTCATCTCTGTTCCGCCGCCGCCGCGCTTCCAAGATCGGGAGCACCAGGAGAACTCTTCCCGGCACCCTGCCGGAGGGGAGGATCACCACCGGGAGCCTCTCCACCACCATGGACGCCTCCCGGATGAGTTGGGAGTAGTCTCCCTTGGACCATGGTTCCATGACCAGTAGCTATGTGATGTTCTCCTCCCCTTCTTGTGCTTCACTAATTAGACCTCGTGAGCTGCCCTACATGATCGAGGCACATATGTAATCCTTATGCTGTTGCTATGATGAGTTTGCTGGGATCCGATGGATTGTGAGATTATGTTCAGATTGTGTTTGATTAATATATTTGATTTACCTCTTTTATATTTATTGCTTTGGCCAAGTAGTAGGTAGTGACTCCAAGATGGAACGTTATGCTTGATTATGGGTTCATGCCCCTCGATGACTAGCTTGAGTGACAGAAACATGAGTCTAGGGGATGTGTTGTTGCCACAAGGGGGAAAACAACGGTGCTTGTGCCCGCGGGTGCAAGGATTGTTTACTTTACGCAAAGTTCTTTTAATGCAGTTGTCTGTTGCTTTGAGTTTACACTATGGGTGGGGCTCGCAACTTAATACCAGCGAGATGTTCTGGATAGATATCTCAAGGTGGACGATTAGTAGTAGATGCAGATGGATTTCGGTCTACTTGCCTCGGCGTACCGCCCATGCTTTGAACCTCTACCTTTCTTGCAACATAGTTAGCATTGGTTTGCGCACATAATTCTGTCAATTGCCCAGCTGTAATTCGTTTACCTCACATATCTGTTTTATCGTCTTTTGGGAGAGAGACATCACTAGTGAACATCATGGGACCCCGGTCCATATTACCATCACTGATCACATCCGCTATTTACTTTCTGCTTTTACTTACTATTTGCAGCATTACCTATCACTATTATCACTTGCGTTTGATCCTTTGTAAACGACATGGCCGGAGGGATTGACAACCTCTCTGTACTCATTGGGAGCAAAGTTATTTGTATCTGTGTGCAGGTCCACGTTGATTGCTAATATCTGGCGCCGTTAGCAGTTGACACCTTCTTGTTGAAACTAGGAGTCTCAGGGGAAATCGATCCTTGGTATCTTTGCCAAGGGAAAACTATCACTACACTGCATCTCAAACCTTCCACTTGGGGTAACCAACGAGGGGCGAGAAGCCATCACCACCCCCTAGGGTTTCCCAACTCTAGGCGCCTTGGGCCCTTGGGGGAGGGCGCACCAGCCCACTAGGGGCTGGTTCCCCCCTTTACTTAGTCTACTTGGCCCACCGGGGTAGGTGGCCCCACCCGGTGGACACCCGAACACCTTCTGGAACTCCTCGTGACATCCAGGATCTCATCCGGGACTCCGAACAACATTCAGTAACCACGTACATACATTCCCTATAACCCTAGCGTCATCGAACCTTAAGTGTGTAGACCCTACGGGTTCGGGAATCATGCAGACATGACCAAGACTTCTCTCCGACCAATAACCAACAGCGGGATCTGGATACCCATGTTGGCTCCCACATGTTCCACGATGATCTTATCGGATGAGCCACGATGTCAAGGATTCAATCAATCCCGTATGCAATTCCCTTTGTCTACGGGTATAGTACTTGCCCGAGATTCGATCGTCGGTATCCCGTTACCTTGTTCAACCTTGTTAATGGCAAGTCTCTTTACTCATTTCGTAACACATCATCCCGTGACCAACTCCTTAGTCACTTAGAGCTCATTATGATGATGTCTTACCGAGTGGGCCCAGAGATACCTCTCCGTCATACGGAGTGACAAATCCCAGTCTCGATTCGTGCCAACCCAACAGATACTTTCAGGGATACCCGTAGTGCACCCAGTTACGTTGTGACGTTTGGCACACCCAAATTATTCCTACGGTATCCGGGAGTTGCACAATCTCATGGTCTGGAAAAGATACTTGACATTGGAAAATCTTTAGCATACGAACTACACGATCTTGTGCTATGCTTAGGATTGTGTCTTGTCCATCACATCATTCTCCTAATGATGTGATCTCGTTATCAATGACATCCAATGGTCATGGTTAGGAAACCATAACCATCTATTGATCAACGAGCTAGTTAACTAGAGGCTCACTAGGGACATGTTGTCGTCTATGTATTCACACATGTATTATGATTTCCGGATAATACAATTATAGCATGAACAATAGACAATTATCATGAACAAGGAAATATAATAATAACCATTTTACTATTGCCTCTAGGGCATATTTCCAACAGTCACAACCCTCCTATGTGCCATATTACATGAGAGACTTCAATGGAGGATGGGGGCAACCCCCAATGGCTCCTTATGCTTTCCATATGGGGTGGGCAACACCTAGAAGGCCTGCTCGTGAGAGGCTTTATTATCCCACACAAGGTCGTTTGAGCTATGGTGCTAATCGGCCAATAAAAATTTCTCCAAGTAAGGCCAACAAAAAAGTATGGCGTGTTAAGTCATCTAATGCGGAAATTTCAGAATGCGATAAGCAAAAGGAGATCGAAAAGATGGTTGTTGGTAATCTGGCTACTTCTAATGGTGATATTGTTATTGTTCATCAGGATTCCATGGTTAGTGATCATGAGGCGAACGCAAGCAAGGCCAAACCAAGGGATCCCAAATATACTCAACCTAACTGGTGTCCTCCTGGTTTAACCAAGACCATGAAAAGGAGATTACAATGCATGAGGAACCACGAGAAGGTAGATCACAAAGCGGAGAGGCAAAGGGATGAATTGTTAAGTGAAATTCGGCCCATGGCACTCACAAAACAAGTGTCGAGGCCTAAACAAAAACAAAACACAGATGCTTCTACATTAGCTGCAATAACACCTTTGTCGGTGTACTAAAGTAGGGGTATCTTAGTATCCCGACTTGTGCACGGGCAGTAGCAGCGTCCCGTGGCAGGGCTTGCCACGCGCCCGCCTAGACCCACTATGGTTCCTGTGGAGCCATTCAAGAACAAAGTATTCAAGTTAAAGAAACAAGGCCCCGTCAAGAGGAGCTTGCCGGGAAGGCCGCTCCAGGCTCAAGACCACCTCTTTGTCACAAGACACTGGCAAGAGGAGCTTGCCAGGAAGGCCAAACATGGCATTTCGGAGACTTGCCGTGGCGCGTCGCGCGCCCCGGCAAGGCCCGGAGAGCGACAAGATCCCGGGCGCGGCAAGGTAGCGACCGCGGCAAGGCGCTTGCCGCGACAAGCTTCCACTGTGTGCCCGCGCTCCAGCTCATCCGGCCATGCGTTGCCCTGGGGCCCTTCCAGGGGCATGTGGCGGAAGGCTGTGCAGCCTGGGGGATACGGTGGCAAGCCACGGTGACGAGGCCACCATCGTGGCGAACGGAGACGCCCTGACGGACGCTTTTTGCACTGTTTTGGGCAACGGAGACGGGCATTCAATGCCTTTGTCCCCCACCGTCAGGGTTAGGTACAGAGCACTATACATACACTATTGCACCTACCACCATTTTTACGTTTTTACCCTCATCTGCGTTGACACCTGTCGGTGACCCCTTGACCTATAAAAGGAGGCCCATGCACAACGTAGAGGAGGTTCCGACCTTCGATCACTCTCACGCTCGGTGTAGCCAGCGACAAGCACTGTAGCTCTTCTTGCTCCCGAGCCCAGAACACAATACAAACCAAGGCAGGAGTAGGGTTTTACGCATCCGTGCGGCCCGAACCTGGGTAAACTGCTCGTGTGCTCGCCTCGATCCGCTCTTCGTGCACCCTCCGCTCCCTAGCCGTACCGAAAAGGGGCTCCGGTCCCATAGGTGTTCGTGGGCGATCAGTTTCCCCGACATCTTTGGCGTGCCAGGCAGGGGGCGTCGAGGTTGCGTGAACCTGATTCGGCGTTCACGCGGGCGAAATCTTCAGCAACTTCATCAACTTCGTTAACTTCGTCGACATGCCGCCGAAGAAGAAAGCTTCGGAGGTAGGAGGCCCGTCCGCGTCGATCCCGCCACCACCAGAACCAACAGTTGGTGGGGTAGATGCTGGCGGAAGGACGGACACCGGTGAGGAAACTCACGGCGGCGCCAAGTCCAAGGACAAGACGGACGACCGGGCGCATTCCAAGACCTCGGCGTCCGTGCACGCACCACGCCCCTCTCAGGAGGTGCCGTACCGGCAGCGACGTGGTATGCAAGGTACCATCCGCTTGCTGGGCCAAGGTCAAGTTGGCGGGTCGCGAGACACTCGAGGCCAATGCGCTGGCACGAGCAAGGCGCGGTCGCCGGGACGAGACGTTGCTCCTTCTAACGCTGTTAGAAGTCCGAGCATATCTCGCTCCTCGCACCGCTCGCCACCGCTCCCCTCCACTCCAGCAGAAGCTCTAGCCCGAGCTCAGCTACTCCTCGACTTCCCTCCAGCGGCAGACAAGGACGAAGACTGGAGGACCACCATCCAAAGCCTCATCGCCTTCGCCAACAACGACACGCCGCAGCAGCCGGCGACGTCGCGGCCACGGCAAGTCAGCCAGGCGCGGGCTGATGGAGACAAGACCGCCGGGGGTGGAACTACCGTGCACTCCCCGCCGCGAAGGCCGAAATCGCCGACTCGCCGGATCAACATCGACGAGGATTCCACGGCGTCGTCGGATCCACGAGCTCGCCGCGATCAATGCCAAGTCCTCGACGACAGACAACAAGAAGACGCTCGAACTCGCATCGAGCGTCGAAGAGAAGCGCGGCGACAGTCCGACCAGCACGCTGGGCCCGCTGTCGACATGCACGCGCCCGGAGAACCGGGCGACTTGCCGTACGCGGCAGGTTGCCCTGCGTTCACCCGTGAGCTACGGCAAGTCCAGTGGCCCAGCATCAAGAACTTCAAGCCCGACGTACCCGAGAAGTACGACGGCAAGACCCATCCCTCAGAGTTCCTCAGCATCTACACCATTGCGGTGCAGGCTGCCGGGGGACGAGACGAGAAAATACTAGCGAACTACTTCCCGCTTGTGCTCAAGCCGAACGTCAGATCTTGGCTCATGCACTTGCCGGAGAACTCTATTTCTTCTTGGGCCGACCTGTGCCACCAGTTTGTCGGCGCCTTCACGGGTGGCCACAAGCCCCATGGCCAGGAGAGCGACCTTCATATACTTGCCCAGAAGGAAGGAGAATCCCTACGAAAGTACATCCAAAGATTCAGCCGCGTTCAGCACAACATCCCGGACGTCCACCCTGCCGCTGTTATCAGCGCGTTCCACCAGAACGTGCGTAACCGCAGGATGAGGGAGTAGATTGCGATGTGCAAGATCCGAGACGTCAGCGAGCTTTATGCCCTGGCTGACAAGTGTGCGCGCGCTGAAGAGGGGAGGAGACTCCCCGGAGAGGATGCTGGAGCAGGAGGAACGGACAGTGAGGATGCCGCCCCGGCAAGGAAAAACCGGCGACGGAACAACAAGAAAAAGAAGAACAAGGAAGTACTGGCTGTTGAGCAGTCCGTCAAGGAGGCAGGCGCCAAGAAAGCTCAGGCTGGTGGCTCCGGCAAGGAAGCTGCCACCGTAGCGGCCGCCGACAAGAAGGACGGCTCCGACAAGCAGTACTGCAAGATCCACCGCACCAAGGGCCACGACCTCCAGAACTACAAAAGGGTCGAGTACCTCGTTGAACAGCAAAAGGCTGAGTACGAGCGTCGCGACAAGGAGAAGGCCCAGGGAGGTGGAGGAGAGTCCGACAAGAAGCGGCCATTCAATGGCCGGGGAGGACGCCGCGGCAAGGCCAAGCAGCGGCAAGGAGATAGACCTCCCCGCGCCCGCGACAAGGATGAAGACGAAGACGACGACGAGGACATGGACGATGGAGATAATAGCGAGCAGGAGTTCCAGAAGGCCACAGAAGTTCTGTGCGTCGATGGAGGTGCCTCTCTGTTGGGGAACGTAGTATTTTAAAATTTTCCTACGATCACGCAAGATCTATCTACCAGATGCATAGCAACGAGAGGGAAGAGTGTGTCTACGTACCCTCGTAGACCGGAAGCGGAAGCGTCAAGTGACGCAGTTGATGTAGTCGAACTTCTTCGCGATCAACCGATCAAGCACCGAACGTACGGCACCTCCGCGTTCAGCACACGTTCAGCTTGATGACGTCCCACGAGCTCTTGATCCAGTTGAGCTTCACGGGAGAGTTTCGTCAGCATGACGGCGTGGTGACGGATATGATGTATTCACCGGCGCAGGGCTTCGCCTAAGCACTGCGACGGTATGACCGAGGTGTGTTTCTGTGGAGGGGGGCACCGCACATGGCTGGAACAATTCAACTTGTGTGTCTTTGGGTGCCCCCCTGCCCCCGTATATAAAGGAGCAACAGGGGAGGGCCGGCCGGCCTCCTATGGTGCGGCTAGGGCAATCCTACTAGGAATAGGATTGCAATCCTATTCCTAGTAGGAGTCCACCAAGAAGGAAGAGAGGGAAAGGAAAAAAGGGAGAGGTGGCGCCCCCCCCCAATCCTAGTCCAACTAGGATCCCTAGGTGGGGCGCCGGCCAGCCTCTATGGGCTGCCTCTCTCCTTTCCTCAAGGCCCACTATGGACCATCCCCCCTCGTAGGGGGTTCCGGTAACCCCCTCCGGCAATCCAGTTAAATCCGAAACTTTTCCGGAACACTTCGGGTGTCCGAATATAGTCGTCCAATATATCAATCTTTATGTCTCGGACATTCCGAGACTCCTCGTCATGTCCGTGATCTCATCCGGGACTCCGAACTACCTTCGGTACATCAAAACTCATAAACTCAAAATACCGATCGTCATCAAACGTTAAGTGTGCGGACCCTACGGGTTCGAGAACTATGTAGACATGACCGAGACTCATCTCCGGTCAATAACCAATAGCAG
This sequence comes from Secale cereale, assembly GCA_902687465.1. Taxonomy (NCBI): domain Eukaryota; kingdom Viridiplantae; phylum Streptophyta; class Magnoliopsida; order Poales; family Poaceae; genus Secale; species Secale cereale. Next base: position 660,791,091 of record LR738713.1, read on the forward strand.
AATCTGGATGTTCATATTGGCTCCTACATATTCTACGAAGATGTTTATCGGTCAAACCGCATAACAACATACGTTGTTCCTTTTGTCATCGGTATGTTACTTGCCCGAGATTCGATCGTTGGTATCTCTATACCTAGTTCAATCTCGTTACCGGCAAGTCTCTTTACTCGTTTCGTAACACATCATCTCGTGACTAACTCATTAGTCCTTTTGCTTGCAAGGCTTATTATGATGTGTGTTACCGAGAGGGCCCAGAGATACCTCTCCGACACTCGGAGTGACAAATCCTAATCTTGATCTATGCCAACACCACGAATACTTTCGGAGACACCTGTAGAGCATATTTATGATCACCCAGTTACGTTGTGATGTTTGATAGCGCACAAGGTGTTCCTACGGTATTCGGGAGTTGCATAATCTCATAGTCATAGGAACATGTATAAGTCATGAAGAAAGCAATAGCAGTAAAACTAAACGATTATAGTGCTATGCTAACGGATGGGTCTTGTCCATCACATCATTCTCCTAATGATGTGATCCCGTTGATCAAATGACAACTCATGTCTATGGCTAGGAAACATAACCATCTTTGATCAATGAGCTAGTCTAGTAGAGGCATAATAGGGACATACTATTTTGTCTATGTATTCACACATGTATCAAGTTTCCGGTTAATACAATTCTAGCATGAATAAAAGACATTTATCATGATATAAGGAAATACAAATAACATCTTTATTATTACCTCTAGGGCATATTTCCTTCAGTCTCCCACTTGCACTAGAGTCAATAATCTAGCTCACATCGCCATGTGATTTAATACCGATAGTTCACATCGTTATGTGAATAACACCCATAGTTCACATCGCCATGTGACCAACACCCAAAGGGTTTACTAGAGTCAATATTCCAGTTCACATCGCTATGTGATTAATACCCAAGAGTAATAAGGTGTGACCATGTTTTGCTTGTGAGAGAATTTTAGTCAACGGGTCTGTCACATTCAGATCCATATGTAGTTTGCAAATTTCTATGTCTACAATGCTCTGCATAGAGCTACTCTAGCTAATTGCTCCCACTTTCAATACGCATCCAGATTGATACTTAGAGTCATCTGGATTTAGTGTCAAAGCTTGCATCGGCGTAACCCTTTACGACGAACTCTTTATCACCTCCATAATCGAGAAACATTTCCTTAGTCATCCAGTTACTAAGGATAATTTTGACCGTTGTACAGTGATCTACTCCTGGATCACTATTGTACCCCCTTGACAAACTCATGGCAAGGTACACAACATGTTTGGTATACAGCATGGCATACTTTATAGAACCTATGGCTGAGGCATAGGGAATAACTTTCATTCTCTCTATATTTTTCTGCCGTGGTCTGGCTTTGAGTCTTACTCAACTTCACACCTTAAAAGTCAGGCAAGAACTCCTTCTTTGACTGATCCATTTTGAACTACTTCAAAATCTTATCAAGGTATGTACTTATCGAAAGTCTTATCAAGCGTCTTGATCTATCTCTATAGATCTTGATGCCCAATATGTAAGCAGCTTCACCAAGGTCTTTCTTTGAAAAACTCCTTTCAAACACTCCTTTATGCTTTCCAGAAAATTCTATATCATTTTCGATCGACAATATGTCATTCACATATACTTATCAGAAAGGTTGTAGTGCTCCCACTCACTTCTTATAAATACAGGCTTCACCGTAAGTCTGTATAAATCTATATGCTTTTGATCAACTTATCAAAGCGTATATTCCAACTCCGAGATGCTTGCACATTTTTGTTAGCACCTTTAGGATTGACAAAACCTTCGGGTTGCATCATATACAATTTTTCTTTAATAAATCCATTAAAGAATGCCGTTTTGTTATCCATTTGCCAGATTTCATAAAATGGGGCAATTGCTAACATGATTCAAACAGACTTAAGCATCGCTACGGGTGAGAAAGTCTCATCGTAGTCAACTCCTTGAACTTGTCGAAAACCTTTCGCAATAAGTCGAGCTTTGTAAACAGTAACATTACCGTCAGCGTCGGCCTTCCTCTTGAAGATCCATTTATTTTCGATGGATTGCCGATCATCGGGCAAGTCAACCAAAGTCCACACTTTGTTCTCATACATGGATCCCATCTCAGATTTCATGGCCTCAAGCCATTTTGCGGAATCTGGGCTCATCATCGCTTCCTCATAGTTCGCAGGTTCATCATGGTCTAGTAACATGACTTCCAGAACTGGGTTGCCGTACCACTCTGGTGCGGAACGTACTCTGGTTGATCTACGACGTTCAGCAGAAACTTGATCCGAAGTTTCATGATCATCATCATTAGCTTCCTCACTAATTGGAGTAGGAATCACTGGAACTAGTTTCTATGATGTTCCACTTTCCAATTCGGCAGAAGGTACAATTACCTCATCAAGTTCTACTTTCCTCCCACTCACTTCTTTTGAGAGAAACTCCTTCTCTAGAAAGGATCCACTCTTAGCAACAAAGACCTTGCCTTCGGATCTGTGATAGAAGGTGTACCCAACAGTTTCTTTTGGGTATCCTATGAAGATTTACTTCTCCGATTTGGGTTCGACCTTATCATGTTGAAACTTTTTCACATAAGCATCGTAGTCCCAAACTTAAAAAAATGACAGCTTAGGTTTCTCGTCAAACCACAGTTCATACGGTGTCATCTCCACGGATTTAGATGGTGCCCTATTTAACGTGAATGTAGCTGTCTCTAATGCATAACCCCAAAAGCAATAGTGGTAGATCGGTAAGAGACATCATCGATCGCACCATATCTAATAAAGTACGGTTATGACGTTCGGACACACCATTACACTGTGGTGTTCCAGGTGGCGTGAGTAGTGAAACTATTTCACATTGTTTTTACTGAAGGCCAAACTCGCTAACTCAAATATTTTACCTCTAAGATCATATCGTAGAAACTCTTATTTTCTTGTTACGATGATTCTCCACTTCACTCTGAAATTCTTTGAACTTTTCAAATGTTTCAGACTTGTGCTTCATTAAGTAGATATACCCATATCTGCTCAAATCATCAGTGAAGGTCAGAAAATAACGATTCCCGCCGTGAGCTTCAACACTCATTGGTCTGCATACATCAGTATGTATGATTTCCAACAACTCTGTTGCTCGCTCCATAGTTCCGGAGAACGGAGTTTTAGTCATCTTGCCCATGAGGCATGGTTCGCAAGCACCAAGTGATTCATAATCAAGTGATTCCAAAAAGTCCATCACTATGGAGTTTCTTCATGCGCTTTACACCAATATGACCTAAACGGCAGTGCCACAAATAAGTTGCACTATCATTATTAACCTTGCATCTTTTGGCTTCAATATTATGAATATGTGTATCACATGATCGAGATCCAACAAACTATTTTCATTGGGTGTATGACCATAGAAGGTTTTATTCATGTAAACAGAACAACAATTATTCTCTAACTTACATGAATAACCGTATTGCAATAAACATGATCAAATCATATTCATGCTCAACACAAACACCAAATAACACTTATTTAGGTTCAACACTAATCCCGAAAGTATAGGGAGTGTGCGATGATGATCATATCAATCTTGGAACTGCTTCCAATACACATCGTCACTTCATCCTTTAACTAGTTTCTGTTCATTATGCAACTCCCATTTCGAGTTACTACTCTTTAGCAACTGAACCAGTATGAAATACCGAGGGGTTGCTATGAACACTAGTAAAATACACATCAATAATCTGTATATCAAATATACCTTTGTTCACTTTGCCATCCTTCTTATCCGCCAAGTATCTAGGGCAGTTCCACTTTCGGTGACCATTTCCTTTGCAGTAGAAGCACTTAGTTTCAGGCTTGAGTTTAGCTTTGGGTTTCTTCATGGGAGTGACAACTTGCTTGTCATTCTTCTTGAAGTTCCCCTTCTATCCCTTTTCCCTTTACTTGAAACAAGTGGTCTTATTAACCATCAACACTTGATGTTCTTTCTTGATTTCTACCTTCGCCAATTTCAGCATTGCGAAGAGCTCGGGAATTACCTTCGCCATCCCTTGCATATTATAGTTCATCACGAAGTTCTACTAACTTGGTGATAGTGACTAGAGAACTTTGTCAATTACTATCTTATCTGGAAGATTAACTCCCACTTGATTCAAGTAATTGTAGTACCCAGACAATCTGAGCACATGCTCACTGGTGGAGCTATTCTCCTCCATCTTGTAGGCAAAGTACTGTCAGAAGTCTTATACCTCTCGACACGGGCATGAGTATGAAATACTAATTTCAACTCTTGGAACATCTCATATGCTCCGTGGCATTCAAAACGGTTTTTGAAGTCCCGGTTATAAGCCGTAAAGCATGGTGCACTAAACTATCAAGTAGTCATCATACCGAGCTTTTGTCAAAACGTTCATAACGTCTACATCTGCTCCTGCAATAGGTCTGTCACCTAGCGGTGCATCAAGGACATATTTCTCTGTGCAGCAATGAGGATAATCCTCAGATCACGGAACAATTCCGCATCATTGCTACTAACATCTTTCAACTTAGTTTTCTCTAGGAACGTATAAAAAATAAACGGGGAGCAACATCGTGAGCTATTGATCTACAACATAGATATGCTAATACTACGAGGACTAAGTTCATGATAAATTAAAGTTCAATTTAATCATATTAATTTAAAGAACTCCCACTTAGATAGACATCCCTCCGGTCATCTAAATGATCACGTGATCCAAATCAACTAAACCATGTCCGATCATCACGAGAGATGGAGTAGTTTCAATGGTGAACATCTTATGTTGATCATATCTACTATATGATTCACGCTCGACCTTTCGGTCTCCAGTGTTCCGAGGCCATATCTGCATATGCTAGGCTCGTCAAGTTTAACCCGAGTATTCCGCGTGTGCAAAACTGGCTTACACCCGTTGTATTTGAACGTAGAGCTTATCACACCCGATCATCACGTGGTGTCTCGGCACGACAAACTTTCGCAACGGTGCATACTCAGGGAGAACACTTATACCTTGAAATTTAGTAAGGGATCATCTTATAATGCTACCGTCGTTCTAAGCAAAATAAGAAGCATAATAAGATAAACATCATATGCAATCAAAATATGTGACATGATATGGCCATCATCATCTTGTGCTTTTGATCTCCATCTCCAAAGCACCGTCATGATCACCTTCGTCACCGGCGCGACACCTTGATCTCCATCGTAGCATCGTTGTCGTCTCGCCAACTATTGCTTCTACGACTATCGCTACCGCTTAGTGATAAAGTAAAGCAATTACATGGCAATTGCATTTCATACAATAAAGCGACAACCATATGGCTCCTGCCAGTTGCCGATAACTTTACAAAACATGATCATCTCATACAAAACCGTATAACTCATCATGTCTTGACCATATCACATCACAACATGCCCTGCAAAAACAAGTTAGACGTCCTCTACTTTGTTGTTGCAAGTTTTACGTGGCTGCTACGGGCTTAGCAAGAACCGTTCTTACCTACGCATACAAAACCACAACGATGTTTCGTCAAGTATGTGCTGTTTTAACCTTCACAAGGACCGGGCGTAGCCACACTTGATTCAGCTAAAGTGAGAGAGACAGACACCCGCCAGTCACCTTTAAGCAACGAGTGCTCGTAACAGTGAAACCAGTCTCGCGTAAGCGTACGCGTAATGTCGGTCCGGGCCGCTTCATCTCACAATACCGCCGAAGCAAAGTATGGCATGCTGGTAAACAGTATGACTAGTATCGCCCACAACTCATTGTGTTCTACTCGTGCATATCATCTATGCATAGACCTGGCTCTGATACCACTGTTGGGGAACGTAGTATTTTAAAATTTTCCTACGATCACGCAAGATCTATCTATTAGATGCATAGCAACGAGAGGGAAGAGTGTGTCTACGTACCCTCGTAGACCGGAAGCGGAAGCGTCAAGTGACGCGGTTGATGTAGTCGAACTTCTTCGCGATTCAACCGATCAAGCACTGAACGTACGGCACCTCCGCGTTCAGCACACGTTCAGCTTGATGACGTCCCACGAGCTCTTGATCCAGTTAAGCTTCACGGGAGAGTTTCATCAGCACGACGGCGTGGTGACGGATATGATGTATTCACCGGCGCAGGGCTTCGCCTAAGCACTGCGACGGTATGACCGAGGTCTGTTTCTGTGGAGGGGGGCACCGCACACGGCTGGAACAATTCAACTTGTGTGTCTTTGGGTGCCCCCCTGCCCTCGTATATAAAGGATCAAGAGGGGAGGGCCGGCCGGCCTCCTATGGTGCGGCTAGGGCAATCCTACTAGGAATAGGATTGCAATCCTATTCCTAGTAGGAGTCCACCAAGAAGGAAGAGAGGGAAAGGAAAAGAGGGAGAGGTGGCGCCCCCCCAATCCTAGTCCAACTAGGATCCCTAGGTGGGGCGCCGGCCAGCCTCTATGGGCTGCCTCTCTCCTTTCCTCAAGGCCCACTATGGACCATCCCCCCTCGTAGGGGGTTCCGGTAACCCCCTCCGGCAATCCAGTTAAATCCGAAACTTTTCCGGAATACTTCCGGTGTCCGAATATAGTCGTCCAATATATCAATCTTTATGTCTCGGACATTCCGAGACTCCTCGTCATGTCCGTGATCTCATTCGGGACTCCGAACTACCTTCGGTACATCAAAACTCATAAACTCATAATACCGAACGTCATCAAACGTTAAGCGTGCGGACCCTATGGGTTCGAGAACTATGTAGACATGATCGAGACTCATCTCCGGTCAATAACCAATAGCGGAACCTGGATGTTCATATTGGCTCCTACATATTCTACGAAGATCTTTATCGGTCAAACCGCATAACAACATACGTTGTTCCTTTTGTCATCGGTATGTTACTTGCCCGAGATTCGATCGTTGGTATCTCTATACCTAGTTCAATCTCGTTACCGGCAAGTCTCTTTACTCGTTCCGTAACACATCATCTCGTGACTAACTCATTAGTCGTTTTGCTTGCAAGGCTTATTATGATGTGTGTTACCGAGAGGGCCCAGAGATACCTCTCCGACACTCGGAGTGACAAATCCTAATCTTGATCTATGCCAACACCACGAATACTTTCGGAGACACCTGTAGAGCATCTTTATGATCACCCAGTTACGTTGTGACGTTTGATAGCACACAAGGTGTTCCTAGGGTATTCGGGAGTTGCATAATCTCATAGTCATAGGAACATGTATAAGTCATGAAGAAAGCAATAGCAGTAAAACTAAACGATTATAGTGCTATGCTAACGGATGGGTCTTGTCCATCACATCATTCTCCTAATGATGTGATCCCGTTGTTCAAATGACAACTCATGTCTATGGCTAGGAAACATAACCATCTTTGATCAATGAGCTAGTCTAGTAGAGGCATAATAGGGACATACTATTTTGTCTATGTATTCACACATGTTTCAAGTTTTCGGTTAATACAATTCTAGCATGAATAAAAGACATTTATCATGATATAAGGAAATACAAATAAAATCTTTATTATTGCCTCTAGGGCATATTTCCTTCACTCTCTGCATACTTCCCACCGCCAACTCAAACAATGGGTGCGGGAAGTTAATGCAGCAGAGCCACCCGTCGAATCGCGCAAACTCCTGAAGTGGTCCAGCACGCCCATCATCTTTGACATTGAGGATCACCCTGACCGCACAACTGCTGTCGGGTGTTTGCCAATGTTGGTTTCACCAACCATCCGCAACCTCAAGGTCACCAAGATGTTGGTTGACGGCGGGGCCGGCCTGAACCTGATCTCCTCTGCTGTAGTCCGAAAGCTACAGATCCCCGACAGCGAGCTCGAGGAAACCGGAACGTTCCAAGGGATCAACCCGGGAAGGAGCAAGCCGAAGGGGAAGATCACATTACCAGTAACCTTTGGCGGAGAGCTAAACTTTAGGACCGAGAGGATTACCTTTGACGTTGCCGATATCCCGTTGCCATACAATGGGATACTTGGCTGTCCAGCGCTGGCTAAGTTCATGGCAGCCTCCCATTACGCCTACAACATGCTCAAGATGCCAGGCCCGATAAGCGTCATCTCTGTCCCCGGTGACAAGAAGGACGCGCTTATCTGCGCCGACAAGATTTACCGGGACGCAGCAGCTGCTACAGATAGCGAGACACTTGCCGCTGAAGCTCCCGGGGGGAAGAACAAGACCAAGTCCAATAAGAGCTCTGGGGCCCACTCCGGCAAACGCACCTCTTCGGAGTGCTGCGCTGCCGTCGAGGACGCACCATTGATACGTCCAAAACGTATCTATAATTTCTGCTTGCTCCATGCCACTTTTGGGTGATATTGCTATGATATTCATACACTTCCATACACTTTTGATCATATTTGGACTAACCTACTAATCCAGTGCACCCCAGTGCCAGTTTCTGTTTTCGGCTGTTTTTGTATTTCAGGTTTTCACGTTACGAGAACTGCCAGGAAAAATCCAGAAAAATTATATAAAAAATCAGCGTTCCGGAAACAACCATGCGTCCGAAGGACAGTCGGGGGGGGGGCACCAGGGCTCCAGGCGCCCTGGCGGCGCCCCCCCCCTGGGCCGCGCCGGGGGGGCGCCTGGGCCCCCCGAAGCTTCCCCGATGCCCCCCTTTGGCATATATTTAAAGCGTCCTCCGAAACCCTTAGAACAAAAACTCTTTTCGCGATCCCATCTCTATTCCGCCGCCGCCGCCGCTTCCAAGATCGGGAGCACCAGGAGAACTCTTCCCGGCACCCTGCCGGAGGGGAGGATCACCACCGGGAGCTTCTCCACCAGCATGGACACCTCCCGGATGAGTCGTGAGTAGTCTCCCTTGGACCATGAGTCCATGACCAGTAGCTATGTGATGTTCTCCTCCCGTTCTTGTGCTTCACTAATTAGTCCTCGTGAGCTGCCCTACATGATCGAGGCACATATGTAATCCTTATGCTGTTGCTATGTTGAGTTTGCTGGGATCCGATGGATTATGAGATTATGTTCAGATTGATCTTGAGTAATATATTTGATCTACCTCTTTTATATTTTTGTTCATAAGTAATTCTTGCATGTTCTCCGTTGTTATTTATTGCTTTGGCCAAGTAGTAGGTAGTGACTCCAAGAGGGAACGTTATGCTTGATTGTGGGTTCATGCCCCTCGATGACTAGCTTGAGTGACTGAAACATGAGTCTAGGGGATGTGCTATTGCCACAAGGGGGAAAACAACGGTGCTTGTGCCCGCGGGTGCAAGGATTGTTTACTTTACGCAAAGTTCTTTTAATGCAGTTGTCTGTTGCATCGAGTTTACACTATGGGTGGGGCTCGCAACTTAATACCAGCCCATGCTTTGGATAGATGTTCTGGATAGATATCTCAAGGTGGATGATTAGTAGTAGATATTGATGGATTTCGGTCTACTTACTTTGGCGTAACGCCCATGCTTTGAACCTCAACCTTTCTTGCAATGTAGTCAGCATTGGTTTGCGTTCGTGGTCCTGTCAATTGCCCAGCTGTAATTTGTTTACCTCACATAGCTGTTTTATCGTCTTTTGGGAGAGAGACATCACTAGTGAACATCATGAGACTCCGGTCCATATTACCATCATTGATCACATCCACTATTTACTTTTCGCTTTTACTTACTATTGCAAACACTATCTATCACTACTATCATTTGCTTTTAATCCTTTGTGAACTACAAGGCCGGAGGGATTGACAACCTCTCTGTACTCGTTGGGAGCAAAGTTATTTGTATCTGTGTGCAGGTCCACGTTGATTGCTAATATCTGGCGCCGTTAGCAGTTGACACCTACTTGTTGAACCTAGGAGTCTCTGGGGATTCGATCCTTGGCATCTTTGCTAAGGGAAAAACTTCCACAACACTGCATCTTACACCTTCCACTTGGGGTAACCAACGAGGGGTTAGAGGCCCATCAAGGAGTTTTTCTGGCACCGTTGCCGGGGACTCCACTCTTCAGGATAGGGGAGTTGCATGCTATCTTTTACCTTTGCTTTTTAGTCTTGTTAGTTTACCTTTCAATTTTTGCTTTAGTACCTTTTTATCAAAAATCACAAAAATAGTTATCTTGATTGCTTGCTATTATGGGTTCTATCAAAAACACTAAATGGGAGGAGTACACCCCTTCTTCCATTACCCCAATTACCACTGTCGGGACCTACAAAAGTAATAAACCTTGTGATTATATTAGTCTTGACGGAGGGTTGTGCCCATGGCATGGTCTTCCAGGAAAAGAGTATGAGCCTCAGTTTAAAACTGCTCCTAAGCTTCCCCAAACTTGGGAAGATGTTCAAACTCTTATAATAGAGAGCGATTCAAACAAAGAGGATAACACTACAATTCTGCCCACTAATGATAAAATTGATTTTGATAATTGTAGTATTTCAGAAGTTGTCACCTTTCTATAAGGAATGGCCAAAGATCCCCACACTAGCACGCTTAATCTTGCCTTCACAGAGCATGTCACTAATGCTCTTATCAAAGCTAGGAAGGAGAAACTTAGAGTAGAAGCCTCCATACCTAGAAAGCTAGAAGATGGTTGGGATCCTACGATAAAAATTAATTTGAATGACTTCTCTTGTTATGCATTATGTGATGTTGGTGCTAGTACCTCTGTTATGCCCAAAAGGATATATGATATGCTTAAATTGAGACCTTATGATTCTTGTTCTTTTGGTGTTCGTCTCGTTGATTCTTCCATAAAGAAACCTTTGGGGTGGATCGACGATGTTCTTATCGTTGTCAATGATAATTATGTGCCCGTTGATTTCACTATTATGGATATTGAATGTGATCCTTCATGTCCAACTATTTTGGGACGTCCCTTTTTACGCACCGTTGGTGCTATCATTGACATTAAAGAGGGTAATATAAAATTTCAGTTTCCTCTCAAGAAAGGGATGGAACACTTCCCTCGAAAGAAGATCAAGTTACCTTTTGAGTCCGTTGTACGGGCTAGCTATTCTTTTACTCTTGATAAAACTTGATCTATATGCATTATGCCTAGCTTAAAGGCATAAAAGAAAGCGCTTTTGGGAGGCAGCCCACATGAATAAATTTTTGCTTTTGTTGTGTCTTGATGTTGTTTACTGCTGTAGCATCATCATTGTATCTTTGCTTTTCATATTTGTGCCAAGTATAGCCTCTGATTGCTAGAAAGTTCAAAAGTTGTGAGGTGCTGTCCAGGAAACAGATTCTGTCCTTGGATAGAAAAATTCGTATAAAATCACCAGATCATCTTTCTGGTCTGAATTGTTTCGACAGCGTTCTCTATATAATTATCTTTCGTGCATCTGTTCTGAGTTTTTTGATTTGAGTTGCAGAAGTATCCCGAACAGATCAATTACTACCTGTTGTTCTGTTTTTCACAGATTCTGTCCTGTTTTGCCTTTCCTTCACTTTGCAAATCAAGAACTTGCTTTTTCTTTGCAAAAACCTTTTGGCAATCTTGAGAAACAGTAGAACTTCAAGAATATCTTTATTTCCAGCAAGGTGTAATTATTTTATTAAGGGTACTAACCTCGCTAATCAGATTATGATGAGTTATGTATGAAGGGAGTTTTCAAGTGTGCGAGGGAAGATGATAAAAAGATTCAGGAGTGTCAAGCGCTCAAGCTTGGGGATGCCCCCGTGCACCCCCAAGAAATATTCAAGGATACTCAAGCGTCTAAGCTTGGGGATGCCCCCATGCATCCCCTTCTCCATCAACATTATCAGTTCGTCTTTCGTTCCACTATATTTTTATCACTTCATGTGTTATGTGCTATGCTTGGAGCGTCTTGCTTTTAGTTTTCTTTTTAGTTTTTCAAAACGAGTCGGAACTCAGCATTCTTTATGTGGGAGAGAAACACGCTCCACTTCTACCTAGAACATAACATAGAATTTTCATGACTATCTTTGCTGTGTGTGTTCTTTGTCTTTTAATAGCTACTATCATGTTCATCTCTTAGTATTCATGCTTATCTTTTCAAAGAGCTTTTGTTTAGTTGGTTGCTTGAACTCTCTTTAATTATCATGCTCACCTTATTAAGAGAGTTTGCTTCCGTTGCATTGGTTAATGTGTCTATGATAAAGATGCTACTTGCATAATGGTGCTTATAGTAGTTCAGGTTTTCTTATGGTTAATCTCAAATAGCTGGGGGATTCCCAATGTGTTATTGGAGTACCAACTTGATTTGTTTGCCTATGATGTGGTATGGTTTAGTAATATCTTCCTTCGAGAATTTATTTTGATTGACTTGGCGTATGCTCACGCATATTTAAGACTATAAAGAAAGTCTGTCAAGCCTTGATGATCTTTTATTTCTGAGTAGCGATATAACTACCATGCGTGATTCAATGTTGCTTTGTCGCTCTGCATGATTATGACCGTCATTGCTCTCTTAGTTGGTCGCTCCCAGTCTTTTGCTAACCTCCACCTGTACTAAGCGAACTAACTTTGCAATATATAGCTCATGGGAAAGTAGCTTAAAAACTATTGTGGTAAAGAATATGTTGCTTATGTATCTTATTTCTTATAAGTTGCTTGCTGAGCGGTAACCATGTCTCTGGGGACGCCATCAACTGTCACACTTTTGTTGAATATCATGTGAGTTGCTATGCATGTTCGTCTTGTCTGAAGTAAGGGTGATTTGCCATGGGTTGGTTTGAATATGCATATTGTTAGAGAAGAACATTAGGCCGCCAACCAAAGCCATGTATCATGGTGGAAGTTTTAGCTTGGACATTAATCCTCAATCTCTTATGAGAATATGCTTATGCATTAAAGAGGAGTCCATCATCTATTTTCTATGTTGTCTCGGTATGGATGTCCTCAAGTTGAGATCTATCAAAAACGAGAAATCAAATGCGATTTATCTCCTTGGACCTTTGTACAGGTGGCATAGAGGTACCCCTTTGTGACACTTGGTTGAAACATATGTAATGCAATGATAACCCATGGAAATCCGAGCTAATTAGGACAAGGTGCGAGCACTATTGGTATTCGATGCATGAGGCTTGCAACTTATAAGATGTCTTATGCATGACACATATGAAGTACTACTACCGTTGACAAAATTGCTTCTATGTTTTCAAAATAAAAAGCTCTAGCACATAACCATTCTTTTACTTTTTGAGTTTCCACGTTCTTTCTTCAAGCACCAACTACTGAGAGCATGATTGTCATTCTGAGTGTAATGTGCATTGTCCCAAAGTAGCATTGTCTTTTGCATGATTGTGATATCGTTTATTTTGAAATCATTGTATCTAGTCATCACTTAAACCTTGAAGGTGCCCCTGCATTTATGTTTTGCATCACTAAAGGGGGCAAGCTAGATATCACTTTATCATATTTGCACATGTTCATTGCAAATCTTTTTGATGTTTCAGTTTCATGTTGTAAAACTTTCAGTCATTTGTGATTTTCTCATGAGGCAACTTAATTACTATAGAATCATTGTCTCAGTAAGCTTTTGTCATATGGCTATAAAAAGTCCTATATGGTTAATAGCATGTCACCATAGAAATTATTCTTGTTATCATTTACCTACTCGAGGACGAGCAGGAATTAAGCTTGGGGATGTTGATACGTCCAAAACGTATCTATAATTTCTGCTTGCTCCATGCCACTTTTCGGTGATATTGCTATGATATTCATACACTTCCATACACTTTTGATCAAATTTGGACTAACCTACTAATCCAGTGCACCCCAGTGCCAGTTTCTGTTTTCGGTTGTTTTTGTATTTCAGGTTTTCACGTTACGAGAACTGCCAGGAAAAATCCAGAAAAATTATATAAAAAATCAGCGTTCCGGAAACAACCGTGCGTCCGAAGGACAGCCGGGGGGGCCACCAGGGCTCCAGGCGCCCTGGCGGAGCCCCCCCCCCCTGGGCCGCGCCGGGGGGGCGCCTGGGCCCCCCGAAGCTTCCCCGATGCCCCCCTTTGGCATATATTTAAAGCGTCCTCCGAAACCCTCAGAACAAAAACTCTTTTCGTGATCCCATCTCGGTTCCGCCGCCGCCGCCGCTTCCAAGATCGGGAGCACCAGGAGAACTCTTCCCGGCACCCTGCCGGAGGGGAGGATCACCACCGGGAGCTTCTCCACCACCATGGACGCCTCCCGGATGAGTCGTGAGTAGTCTCCCTTGGACCATGAGTCCAAGACCAGTAGCTATGTGATGTTCTCCTCCCGTTCTTGTGCTTCACTAATTAGTCCTCGTGAGCTGCCCTACATGATCGAGGCACATATGTAATCCTTATGCTATTGCTATGATGAGTTTGCTGGGATCTGATGGATTGTGAGATTATGTTCAGATTGTGTTTGAGTAATATATTTGATTCACCTCTTTTATATTTATGTTCGTAAGTAATTCTTGCATGTTCTCCGTTGTTATTTATTGCTTTGGCCAAGTAGTAGGTAGTGACTCCAAGAGGGAACGTTATGCTTGATTGTGGGTTCATGCCCCTCGATGACTAGCTTGAGTGACAGAAACATGAGTCTAGGGGATGTGCTATTGCCACAAGGGGGAAAACAACGGTGCTTGTGCTCGCGGGTGCAAGGATTGTTTACTTTACGCAAAGTTCTTTTAATGCAGTTGTCTGTTGCATTGAGTTTACACTATGGGTGGGGCTCGCAACTTAATACCAGCAAGATGTTCTGGATAGATATCTCAAGGTGGATGATTAGTAGTAGATATTGATGGATTTCGGTCTACTTACTTTGGCGTACCGCCCATGCTTTGAACCTCAACCTTTCTTGCAATGTAGTCAGCATTGGTTTGCGTTCGTGGTCCTGTCAATTGCCCAGCTGCAATTTGTTTACCTCACATAGCTGTTTTATCGTCTTTTGGGAGAGAGACATCACTAGTGAACATCATGAGACTCCGGTCCATATTACCATCATTGATCACATCCACTATTTACTTTTCGCTTTTACTTACTATTGCAAACACTATCTATCACTACTATCATTTGCTTTTAATCCTTTGTGAACTACAAGGCCGGAGGGATTGACAACCTATCTGTACTCGTTGGGAGCAAAGTTATTTGTATCTGTGTGCAGGTCCACGTTGATTGCTAATATTTGGCGCCGTTAGCAGTTGAGACCTACTTGTTGAACCTAGGAGTCTCTGGGGATTCGATCCTTGGCATCTTTGCTAAGGGAAAAACTTCCACAACACTGCATCTTACACCTTCCACTTGGGGTAACCAACGAGGGGTTAGAGGCCCATCAACCATCGAGCTCCACCGGCAAGTGCAAGAAAGGAATGGCAGCTCCACCTGCAACCAAGAAGGTGCCCGCCAAGGAGGACGGCACTGGTGGTACCTTCACCATCAGTGCCACGCTCGATCCTAAATAGGAAAGCGCGCTCGTTGCTTTCCTGCGGGCGAATGTCGACGTGTTTGCATGGCAACCGTCTGACATCCCCGGCGTTCCCAGGAAAGTGATTGAGCACAAGCTTGCCGTTTGTCCTCACGCGCGGCCCGTCAAGCAGAAGGTCAGAAAGCAAGCGGTGGAGCGCCAAGAGTTTATCGCGGAAGAAATCAAGAAGCTGGAAGCGGCAGGCCTCGTCAGAGGCGTACTTCATCCCACGTGGCTGGCCAACCCTGTTGTCGTGCGTAAAGCAAATGGGAAGTGGAGGCTTTGTATAGACTTCACTGATGTGAATAAAGCTTGTCCCAAAGATCCATTTCCCTTGCCGCGCATTGACCAGATCATTGACTCCACGGCTGGATGTGAGTTGCTTTCGTTTCTTGATGCATACTCCGGATACCACCAGATATTTATGGCTGAAGAAGATGAAGAGAAGACCGCGTTCATTACTCCATGTGGCACTTATTGCTTCATACGCATGCCCTTTGGATTGAAGAATGCAGGTTCAATGTTTGCAAGGGTACTCCACACTGCTTTTGAGCCACAGATACACAGGAATGTAGAAGCTTACATGGATGATATAGTGGTCAAGAGCAAAGACAAGGATACCCTGATTCAAGACCTAGATGAAACTTTTGCGAATCTGCGCAAGATACAACTCAAGCTTAACCCCGAGAAGTGTGTGTTCGGAGTCCCCTCCGGCAAGCTTCTTGGGTTCTTTGTATCCCAGAGGGGATTGAAGCCAATCCCGACAAGATCAAAGCCATCGAGCAGATCGAAGCTCCGAAGCGCGTCAAGGATGTACGAAGGCTTGCCGGTTGTGTGGCTGCTCTCAGCAGGTTCATTTCTAAGTCTGCAGAACGCGCCCTGCCATTTTTCAAAATCTTGAAAAAGGCAGGTCCAATGAAGTGGACTCCGGAAGCGGAGGCAGCGCTGCAAGACTTGAAAGAGTACCTGTCCTCCACTCCAATACCTGTCGCACCTAGACCACAAGAGAAGTTGCTGATGTACCTAGCAGCATCCAATCAAGTGGTTAGTGCTGCGTTAGTAGCGGAAAGGGAGGCAGATGGGGAGCCCACAACCCCGGCAAGCGCATCCAGCGACAAGCAGGGGGTTTCCCCGACAAGCTCTGGCCCCGACAAGGATGAGTCTGCGCAGATGCAAGAAGAGGTGCGGAAGAAGATGGTGCAGCGCCCAGTTTATTTTGTCAGTTCCCTCTTGCAGGGGGCTAGGTCAAGATACTCTGGGGTGCAGAAGCTGCTTTTCGGCCTCCTCATGGCCTCAAGAAAGCTGCGCCACTACTTCCAAGCACATGAGATAACAGTGGTCACTCGCTTTCCGCTAAAAAGGATATTGCAAAATCCAGAGGCAACAGGCAGGATTGTCGAGTGGGCACTGGAGCTGTCAAGCTTTGGTCTTAAGTTTGAAAGTACTTCAACTATCCAAAGCAGAGCATTGGCAGAGTTCATAGCAGAATGGACACCAACGCCAGACGAAGAGATTCCAGAGACAAACATCCGCCAAGTGAACAAGAGCTACCAGAGCCCATTGATGGAAGCCTACGTCGACGAAGTGAGAAAGCTTGAAGAGCACTTTGAAGGCCTACAGATGGAGCACGTTCCAAGAGCTCAAAATGACATCGCAGACGGCCTGTCAAAGTGTGCTGCACTAAAGCTACCTGTGGAACCAGGGATCTTCGTGCTCAAGATAGCTCAACCATCCGTTACACCATCAACTGGACAAAGTAAGAAGAGGAAGTTGGTCTCTGGTGACTACTTGCCGGCAGAGCTTCCCAAAGCCGCCTCCAACAAAGTCCCCAAGATCAACGACAGAGTTGCTGAGGAACAGTCTGCTCCTGCAGACCCTAGGGTTCGTACAGTTGAAGCAGGCGTTCCCGACAAGTCTTGCCCCGGCAAGCTTGCCGGGGAACGTCCAGCTCCGGCTGAGCCGCAGGTTCTTGCCGTAGAAGCTGACGTTCCCGCAGCAGCACTGACGCCTTTAGTCCTTGTTGTTGAGCCTCAGGCTCCAGCATGGGCGCAGCAAACTGTCTGTTTTCTTCAAACTGGAGAACTTCCCGAAGAGCCAGAAGAAGCAGAGAGAATAACCCGGCAGTCAAGTATGTATCAGTTCGTCGGCAACGAACTGTACAGAAGAAGACTCAACGGCGTCAGATTGAAGTGCATTCCCCGGGAAGATGGGCAAAAGCTGTTGGCAGAGATACATGGAGGCATATGTGGCCACCACATTGGTGCAAGAGCACTTGCCGGCAAAACGTTCCGGCAAGGTTTCTTTTGGCCAGAAGCCCTCCAGGATGCAACTGCACAAGTAACCAAGTGTGAAGCGTGCCAGTTCCATGCCAAGCAAATACATCAACCAGCTCAAGCTCTCCAGACGATCCCTTTGTCCTGGCCATTTTCGGTCTGGGGGCTCGACATCCTCGGCCCCTTTCCCCGCGCAGCCGGGGGCTTCGAGTACTTGTACGTCACCATCGACAAGTTCACGAAGTGGCCGGAAGTGGAACCAGTGAGAAAGGTGACCGCACAGTCAGCAGTCAAGTTCTTCAGGTCGATTGTTTGCCGTTTCGGAATCCCTAACAGGTCATCACCGACAACGACACACAATTCACAAGCCGCACCTTCATGCAATATGTCCAAGACCATGGCGCCAAGGTCTGCTTCGCTTCTGTTGCTCACCCGAGGAGCAACGGTCAAGCGGAGAGGGCAAACGCTGAAGTGCTGCGCGGGCTCAAGACAAGAACTTTCGACAGGCTGCACAAATGCGGAAGAAACTAGATTGAGGAGTTGCCGGCGGCTCTTTGGTCAATCAGGACGACACCAAATCGAGCCACCGGACAGACACCCTTTGCTCTTGTCTATGGAGCAGAGGCAGTTCTCCCCACGAAACTCGTATACGGGTCGCCTCGGGTGCTCGCTTACGATGAGCTCGAGCAAGAGCAGCTGCGGCAAGACGACGCACTGCTCCTTGAGGAGGACCGTCCTCAGGCTGCTGTACGAGCTGCTCGATACCTGCAAGCTTTGCGCCGCTACCATAGCCGCAAAGTTAAAGCCAGAAGTCTCGAGGAAGGCGACCTTGTTCTTCGGCGCGTTCAGTCCGCCAAGAATTCCAACAAGTTGACGCCGAAGTGGGAAGGCCCTTATCGGGTGAGACGAGTCACAAGGCCCGACGCTGTCCGCCTTGAGACCGAAGAGGGCTTACGGGTGAGCAACTCCTGGAACATTGAGCACCTTCGCAAGTTTCACCCATAAGGCGCGGTTGCCGTGATCCGCTCCGGCAACCACCTTTTGTACAAGTCTTGCCGCTGCTGCATGTAAACCTTCGTACAAAGCCGGGCGTAGACCCCGTGCATCATTAAAACTTATGTGCCTCGCACAACTTGTCGTTTCATGCCTTTTCATTTTTCTCGCATGTACTATCTGACACTTTGTGCAGCACGCACCCCCGGTAAGCAATAACGAGCCACAAGGCTCCATATCTGTGTTTCCTCCCTTTTTCTTTTCTCTCAAGCAGAAGAAGTTTCCCTCGCGCACAAGTTTACCGGGGGGGAGGAGACAGTGGTATGGACCAAGTGCCGTTCAAGAAAGCATTGCCTTTGCCGGGAAGCAAACAACACAAAAGCTAAGTTGCCAAAGTTTGAGCATTCAAATCTTTAAATTTTAAAAGTTATCTTCCTTGAACGACCGTGCTTTGTATGGAAAACCTGTGCGCGGAGGAACCTACCCGTAGCTAGCCGCGCCCTTACTTTGTTTCGAGCACGCTCAACGGCTTAAGTGTGCTGCGACAAGTGTCGTGCCCTTACTTCGTTTTCGAGTTCGCTCAACAACCTAAGTGTGCTGCGACTAGCTGCGGTAAGGTTTCTTGCCGGTAGAGGCGTTGCCAGCAGGCTACTGAAGTTCCGCACTCAGCGCTCACGGCAAGGGTCCCTTTGCCGGCAAGTTCCCTAAAAGCGTAGGGTAAAAGCATACAAAGTAAAGGAGTCGAACAAAGGAAGTAACGCTGCATTAACTACCCAAAATAAAGTTATATTACAAGATGACTTGTCGCTGTTCTAATAAACTACTGTCCATAACGTGATTGGCAACGACAAGGGAAGTAGGAAGAAAACAGCCTAGTCTGCACGGTCACCATCAACTCTCTTGATCTTGCCCACCTTGGCCACGATGGGGGCGACAAGGGCCTTCAGCGCTTCCTGGTCGGCGTCGGGCGGAAAGGTCCTGAGGACATTCTCGAGGTTGAGTCCTGGGTTGCGGTAGACTATCTTCGTCAGCACTCTCTCCACGACTCCCGTGCAGAGCCTGCGCGCCTCGTTCGCCAGCTGCGTGGGGATCCTCTCCCGGAGCTGCTGGAGGGCCGGCGCCACTCCCCTAAAGAACAAGCTTAACTTGGCGCTGTGAGGGAGGTTCGCGTCGGGGGAGTATCCGAGGTGCTCCGTCCCCAGCCCCGCCAACTCCCTGTCGATGTCAGCAGCGGCGGCGAAAAGCCCCTCGGTCCATTGCTCCACCGTCTGCCTGAAGTTGTTTTGGGTGAGGGCGGCGCTGTCCAACAGTGCCATCTCAGCCCTGAGGTCCTCCTTCAGCTTCGTCTCCCGATTTCGGGCGCTGTCAAGTGATGCGGTGATGGTGGACAGCTTCAACTCCAAGTCTGCAACAGAATCCTTGGCGATGGCGAGCTCCTTGCCCTTGTCGGAGAGACGGACCTGCAGCTCCGAGTGGCTGTGGGCGTCTTTCTCCCTCTCCAATGTGAGCGCGGCAACTTTCTCCTCACTCGTTTTCAGATGGATCTCCAATTGTGCCACCCTCGCCTCCAAGTCTCTCTTGGCGGTCTCTGCAGCTGCAGCGGCGTCCCTCGCCTCCTGCAGAGCTCCACCAAGGGACTGCTCGCGCGCGGCAAGGTCGTCCTCGTGGCTGTCGAGGTCGACCTTCCGCTGCGTCAGTTCTCCTTCCCGCCGAGACAGCTCTTCGGCGGCAAGCCGTTGCTGCTCTTCCCCTTCGGCGTTCTCGAGTAAGAACGCCTGATGCGCCTCGACGAGCTCCTCCCGCTCCTCCGCCAAGGATCGGAGGGCCGCCTGGTTGGCGGCCCGGAGCTCTTCGGCGCGCTTCTCCAAGTCGATGCTCGCCTTGGCGGCCAGAGCATCTCGGGACTCCAGCTTGGCCTGCCTGGCACGGTACAGGGCTAGGAGCCTCCGCAGAAGCTGTTCCTCCTCGGGCTCGTTGCTGCTGCCGGGCGCGTCGACAAACTTCAGCCCCGCGGAGGCGAGGACTTCCTCATCGAAGACCTCTCCCTCCGCGGGCGCCCTTGACGAAGATGCCCACGGGAGCTGAATGAAGACCCCGTTTCCAGCCTCCAAGTAGGCGCCAGTTCCGGCCGCGGCAGCAGCAGGGTCGGCGGTCGGCGCAGCATGAAACGCTCCTGCGGCCTCAGGGCCGTCAGTGCGACCGCCGGTCCCCTCCTCCGCTGCCGCGTCGGCGGCCCTGGCTGCCTCTTCGACGGCAGGCTCGTCAGCACCGATCGCCTCTTTGCTGGCTGCGGTGTCACCAGCATTGCCGCGCGCGGTTTCCTCGGTGGCGGCCTCCGTCTCCATAGGCTCTGGAGCGGACGAGTCTGAAGACAAGAAAAGAAGAAGAAAAAAGAAAGAAGGATGGTCAAGCAAATATCCAAAAAGAAGAAGTCAAAAGAAGAAAAGTTCAAGGGTTACCTGTGCGGGCCTCTTCATCGACGGGGTTCCTTGCCGGGGAGTTCTCACTCGGCGGCGTGGTGGTGGCCCCCGCCGGCGGAGGGCCGCTGGCGCCATCCCTTGGCGGAGTGCCCACCCTTGGCGGGGTGCTCGCCCTTGGCGGGGTACTCGCCCTTGGCGGAGTATTCTCCCTCACCGGGGAGCTCCTCCTTGGCGGGGAGATTGAGACGTGCAGCTCGTCGGGAGCAGTCTCTCGCCGCTCCTGAGGCTGCGGCTCCGCTTCTGTACAAGTTAACAAACAAGACGATTAACAAGGATGAGAAGCCCACGCGTGCCCGACAAGCGGAGGAGTGAACAGAAGACTTACGCTGGGGGCTGCGCTGGGGGCTGCTCTGAGGAGCAGTTGCCTGGTCCGGCAAGCTTGTCGTTGGCGCATCCCCTGCTGCTGCAACAGGTTCATCCTCAAGATCGACCACTGGGATCTTGGCCCTCTTCGCCGCCCTCTGGGTCAGGGTCCTGGAAGACAGACAAAATCAGAGTCAGACAAAGAAAGTTCAAGAGAAAGGCAAAATTGAAGGAAACAAGAGTTGACAGTGCTTACTCTTCCTCCTCCTCGTCGGAGCTAAGCACGGAGAAGTCAAAATCCGCCTCGCGCGTTCCGGCGCGAGGAGCTGGAGGGGTAGGCTCCCTCGGGCGCTTGGCGCGCGCTGGAGCGGTGGTCTGAGAAGATCCCGCTCCGGTCGTCGCCGAGGCCCGAGGGGCGGAAGGAGCGGTGGAGCCAGTGCGGGAAGATCCTCCTCCGGCCGCTGCTGAAGCGTGGGGCACTCCCTTAGCGGCCTTACCCGCCGCGGTGGCGCGTGTCGGACGGCGCTGCGGCTGCTGGCCCGCCGGCTGCCCCACCACGTCTGCGGCTTTGCGGAGGCGCCTCCTCGCTGGAGCCGGAGGACTTGCCGGTGGCGGTGAACTCCCCGAGGATGAAGAAGAATCGAGGTTCAGAGACCCGCGTGAGTCTTCGGCAGAATCACTTGATTCAGCGCCCTGCTCTGCGGGCTCGCTCGACTCTGTGCCTTGCCCGGCAGCCTCGCTCGTCTCTGCAGGTTGCCCGGCAGGACTTATCAGTTTGAGGATCTCTTCCTCCTCGGCCCGACTTACCGCCTCCACTGCATCCGCCTCCTCCAGGGTATACCCAATCTCGCCCGCAGCCTCGGCTGCAGCTGCCTCCTCCAATCTGGTGGCAATATAAGCCATCTCCCGGTAGGTGGTGTCGCGGGTGAGGCCTTTCTTCTCGTCGGGATCAATTGGCAGCTCCACCAAGTTGTCGAAGAATGTTTGCACGGCTTCGTCAGAAGGCGCCAGCCAAGTGGGGTCGATCCCATGGGAGTCGCACCACGGCATCGCCGCGCGGATAGCGCTGAGTGACGAGTTGTTGCATAGCGGGACTACGCCCCGCGGCAATGCAAACCACTCCGGGTGCTTGGCGTCGTGCTTGAATATCTCACGGAGCATCCCTTTGAGCTCCAGGACAGTAAAAATTATAGTTGAGGCCTGGGCGCAGCCTCATACAGTGTGCCGCGTTACCAAAATCCCAAGCAGGCCTCTTCCTCTCCTGCAAGGGAGCGATGTGGCGGCGAAGGAAATCTGCCCCGACGGCACCTACGGTGAGCTTGGCTTGCCGGAGGCGAAGGATTCTAGTGATGGCTATCTTCAGCTTCTCGTCCTCAAGGGCCAGGTCACTCCAGTCATTGCCGCGCACTATTGCAGCCCGGCGCGGGGAAGTGAACTGCTCTGGGGCGTCCTCCATGATCCAGCACCAATTAGCCCTCCACTCCTCCCACTTGTCGCGGAGTTCCCCAGTCAAGTAAGCCTCTTTCTTATGAAGCCTAAATATCCAAGAGATCCCGTCGGACAAAGGAGACCCAGACTCGACTCGAGGCGTAAAATAATGGCGGAAGAGGGCTATGTTGGGGTACACTCCGACAAAGTTCTCGCACAGATGTGCGAAAATGGTCATGGTCAAGACGGCATTTGGGGTGAAATCAAGGAGGTGAAACCCGTAGGTATTCATAATATCGCAGAAGAATTCGGAGTATGGTGGGCAGAGTCCGCAATGGAAGAACAGAGCGAAATAGGCGTACCCTCCCGGAAACATGTCGTAGGCCTCGGCGGGGAGTACCCTGGTGCGCGGGTGCGCTTTTGTCTCCCTCGACCAGAAGAGGTAGAAGGAGTCCTTCAGCTCCCTCGCGCCGAGCCTCGGCGGGAAGACCACCATCTTCTTCCGCATTGCTGCTAGCTTCAGCGCCCGGGCAGTCTTCGCGGCTTTCGCCTTGTCGCCCTTCGGAGCCATGGCTGGGACGGCGAGGGAAGTCGACGGCGCTGGAGAGACTGGCGGCGGCGGAGGATGGGCGGAGCGCTGCTCTCTTTCGACCTTCGGGGAGGAGGAGAGCGGCGGGGGTTTCTGGAGGTTGAAGAAGCAATGAGCGAATGGGAGGAACTGCCCCTGTTTCCCCTGCTTTTAAGGGGGAGAGGGGGACGTTCCGCATTTTCTCTATTAAAGAAACAGGCCACGATCTCTCCCACAACGCCGCAATCGACGCGTGCCGTTAGGGAGGGGCGCGGCGGATGCGGAGTGGGATACGGCGCGCCGTGGGCCGCGTGTGCCCGTGCACTGTTTTGGGCCTGGCCCAACAGCGCTCGGCACCGTTTGTGGCCCAGGCCCGGGGGCTCCTGTCGGTGTACTAAAGTAGGGGTATCTTAGTATCCCGACTTGTGCACGGGCAGTAGCAGCGTCCCGTGGCAGGGCTTGCCACGCGCCCGCCAAGACCCACTATGGTTCTTGTGGAGCCATTCAAGAACAAAGTATTCAAGTTAAAGAAACAAGGCCCCGACAAGAGGAGCCTGCCGGGAAGGCCGCTCCAGGCTCAAGACCACCTCTTTGTCACAAGACCCTGGCAAGAGGAGCTTGCCAGGAAGGCCAAACATGGCATTTCGGGAGACTTGACGTGGCGCGTCACGCGCCCCGGCAAGGCCCGGAGAGCGACCAGCTCCCGGGCGCGGCAAGGTAGCGACCGCGGCAAGGCGCTTGCCGCGACAAGCTTCCACTGTGTGCCCGCGCTCCAGCTCATCCGGCCACGCGTCGCCCTGGGGCCCTTCCAGGGGCACGTGGCGGAAGGCTGTGCAGCCTGGGGGACACGGTGGCAAGCCACGATGACGAGGCCACCATCGTGGCAAACGGAGACGCCCTGACGGACGCTTTTTGCACTGTTTTGGGCGACGGAGACGGGCATTCAATGCCCTTGTCCCCCACCGTCAGGGTTAGGTACAGAGCACTGTACATACACTGTTGCACCTACCACCATTTTTACGTTTTTACCCTCATCTGCGTTGACACCTGTCGGTGACCCCTTGACCTATAAAAGGAGGCCCATGCGCAACGTAGAGGAGGTTTCGACCTTCGATCACCCTCACGCTCGGTGTAGCCAGCGACAAGCACTGTAGCTCTTCTTGCTCCCGATCCCAGAACACAATACAAACCAAGGCAGGAGTAGGGTTTTACGCATCCGTGCGGCCCGAACCTGGGTAAACTGCTCGTGTGCTCGCCTCGATCCGCTCTTCGTGCACCTTCCGCTCCCTTGCCGTACCGAAAAGGGGCTCCGGTCCCATAGGTGTTCGTGGGCGATCAGTTTCCCCGACAACCTTCACCACCAAAAGAGGATGATGCGACCCCTATTACATCGTCCACACCACCTGAAACATCCCCTTCAATTGAAGAAACTTTAAGCCCAATATACACATTGGGAGATGAAGATGAGATGGTGGATTACGAATCTACGCCGGTTCGGGAAGGTATGGATATTAATATGGTGTATTACTTACCTGCCGAGTTTCATGCTATAGGTGAAGAAGATGATGCGGCCCAGCTGGATTCTGGTCTTAAGAACGCTATCTTCGAGAAGCCAAAAGAACCGGTGAAACACTTGAAGCCATTGTACCTCAAAGGTCATATTAATGGATTGCCGGTTGCTAGGATGCTCGTTGATGGTGGTGCGTAGGTAAATCTTATGCCCTACTCGGTCTTCAAAAAGTTGGGGTTAGATGATAATGCATTGATGAAGACCAATATGATACTTAATGGATTTGAGGGTAAAGAAAAGACAGAGGCCAAAGGTGTGATGTGCATGGAACTCATCGTGGGAAGAAAACTTTGGCCACCACATTCTTCATCGCTGAGGTGTAAGGTAACTATAATGTTATATTAGGCCGCGATTGGGTTCATGCTAACCAATGTGTGCCATCTACCATGCATCAATTCTTAATACAATGGGTCGATGACGAGGTAGAAGTCATTCACGTGGATAATTCAGTTTGTGTTGCTTTGGCCGATGCATTAGTGGATTGGAATCATCCCGATGTTACATGCTTAACAGGGCATGACCTCTCGGAGTTTGATTTCCTTAGTACCACAAGGACGGGTTCATTCTGATACGTCCATTTTGCATCATGCTTATATGTTGATATTTATTACATTTTGGGCTGTTCTTATATGTTTGTCACAATACTTATGCCTTTTCTCTCTTATTTTACAAGGTTTACATGAAGAGGGAGAATGCCGACAGCTGGAATTCTGGGCTGGAAAAGGAGCAAACTCTGGAAACCTATTCTGCACAACTCCAAAAGCCTCGAAACTCAACAGAATGTCGTTTCAGAAAATATAAAAAATATCTGGCGAAAGAAGTTCACAAGGGGGCCACCGGCTGTCCACGAGGGTGGGTGGCGCGCCCCCCTTCCCAGAGCGCGCCCCCTGCCTCGTGGGCCAGTCGGAAGGCCCCCGATGCCCATCTTCTCCTATATGAGGTGTTTTGACCTAGAGAAAATCATAAGGAGGCTTTCGGGACCAGACGCCACCGTCTCGAGGCGGAACCTAGGCGAAAACCAATCTAGGGCTCCGGCAGAGCTGTTCTGCCGGGGATACTTCCCTCCTAGAGGGGGAAATAATCACCGCAGTCATCACCAACAACTCTCCCATCTTGGGGAGGGCTATCTTAATCACCATCTTCACCAGCACCATCTCCTCTCAAACCCTAGTTCATCTCTTGTATCCAATCTTTGTACCCAAACCTCAGATTGGTACATGTGGGTTGCTAGTAGTGTTGATTACTCCTTGTAATTGATGCTAGTTGGTTTATTTGGTGGAAGATAATATGTTTAGATTTATTATGCATATTAATACCCCTCTGGTCATGAACAATATTATGTCTTGTGAGTAGTTACTTTGGTTCATGAGGACATGGGAGAAGTCTTGCTATTAGTAGTCATGTGAGTTTGGTCTTCGTTCAATATTTTGATGAGATGTATGTTGTCTCTCCTCTAGTGGTGTCATGTGAACGTCAACTACATGACACTTCACCATTATTTGGGCCTAGAGGAAGGCATTGAGAAGTAATAAGTAGATGATGGGTTGCTAGAGTGACAGAAGCTTAAACCCTAGTTTATGCGTTGCTTCGTAAGGGGCTGATTTGGATTCATATGTTTCATGCTATGGTTAGGTTTACCTTAATACTTCTTTTGTAGTTGCAGATGCTTGCATTAGAGGTTAATCATAAGTGGGAGGTTTGTCCAAGTAAGGGCAGCACCCAAGCACCGGTCCACCCACATGCCAAATTATCAAAGTAAAGAATGCGAATCAGATGATCGTGATGAAAACTAGCTTGACGATAATTCCCATGTGTCCTCGGGAGCGCTTTCCTTTATATAACAGTTTGTCCAGGCTTGTCCTTTGCTACAAAAAGGATTGGGCCACCTTGCTGCACCTTATTTACTTTTACCTTTTGTCACTTGCTACAAATTACCTTATCACAAAACAATCTGTTACCTATAATTTCAGTGCTTGCAGAAAATACCTTACTAAAAACTGCCTATCATTTCCTTCTGCTCCTCGTTGGGTTCGACACTCTTACTTATCGAAAGGACTACGATTGATCCCCTACACTTGTGGGTCATCAAGACTCTTTTCTCGCGCCGTTGCCGGGGAGTGAAGTGCCTTTGGTAAGTGGAACTTGGTAAGGAAAAAATTATATAGTGTGCTGAAATTTATTGTCACTTGTTACTATGGCTCAAAATCCTTTGAGGGGCTTGTTCGGGGTATCTTCACCCCGATCGGAAGAGCAAAGAGTTGCTCCTCAACCTACTGGACCTATTGAAAATGTTTGCTTTGAGATTCCTTCGGGTATGATAGAGAAACTACTTGAGAACCCTTTTACAGGAGATGGAACGTTGCATCCCGATTTACATCTAATCTATGTGGATGAAGTTTGTGGATTATTTAAGCTTGCAGGTATGCCCGAGGATGTTATCAAGAGGAAGTTCTTACCTTTATCTTTGAAGGGAGATGCATTGACATGGTTTAGGCTATCTGACGATATGGGATCATGGAACTATAATTGTCTGAAGTTGGAATTTCATTAGAAGTTCTACCCTATGCACTAGGTTCATCGTGATCGTAATTATATTTATAATTTCTGGCCTCACGGAGGAGAAAGCATCGCTCAAGCTTGGGGGAGGCTTAAGTCAATGTTATATTCATGCCCCAATCATGAGCTCTCAAGAGATATGATCATTCAAAAATTTTATGCTCGGCTTTCTCTTAATAATCGCTCCATGCTCGATACTTCTTGTTCTGGCTCTTATATGATGGAGACTATTGAATTCAAATGGGATTTATTGGAAAGAATTAAACGCAACTCTGAAGATTGGGATCTCGACGAAGGTAAGGAGTCAGGTATGACCCCTAAGTTTGATTGTGTAAAAGCTTTTATGGATACCGATGTTTTCTGTGAGTTTAGCACTAAGTATGGACTTGACTCTGAGATAGTAGCTTCTTTCTATGAATCTTTTGCTACTCATGTTGATCTCCCCAAGGAGAAGTGGTTTAAATACCATCCCCCTATTGAAGTAAAAGTAGTTGAACCTATTAAAGTTGAGGAAAAGACACTTATAATGTTCATCCTGTTATTCCTACCGCTTATATTGAGAAACCACCTTTCCCTGTTAGGATAAAGGATCATGCTCACGCTTCAACTGTAGTTCGTAAGAGTAATACTAGAACACCTACACCCTCTGAGCAAATTAAAGTTGAACCTAGTGTTGCTATGGTTAAGGATCTCTTGGTAGAAGATTTAGATGGACATGGCATTTACCTCCAAGAAGAGTCTGCTAGAATAGCCAAACCCAATGCTAGGAATAAATATAAACCTGTTGTAGGCTTGCCTGTTATCTCTATTAAGATAGGAGATCATTGTTATCATGGTTTATGTGACGTAGGTGCTAGTGCGAGTATTATCCCTCTTGATTTGTATAACGAAATTATGCATGATATTGCACCTGTTGAGTTAGAAGGGATTGATGTTACTATTAAGCTTGCTAATAGAGACACTATTTCACCAGTTGGGATTGTTAGAGATATTGAAGTCTTGTGTGGGAAGGTTAAATACCCTGCTGATTTTCTTGTTCTTAGTTCCCCACAAGATGAATTATGTCCCATTATATTTGGTAGACCCTTCTTGAATACTGTTAATGCCAAGATAGACTGCGTGAAAGATATTGTCACTGTGGGATTAGGGGATATGACTCATAATTTTAACTTTGCTAAATTCCGTAGACAACCCCTTGAAAAGGCACCACCGAGTAAAGATGAAATTATTGGTCTTGCTTCTATTGCCGTGCCACCTAATGATCCTTTAGAACAATACTTGCTAGACCACGAAAATGATAAGCATATGAATGAGAGAAGGGAGATAGATGAAATATTCCTTACACAGGGACCCGTATTGAAAAACAACTTGCATGTTGAAATCCTAGGGGATCCTCCTCCACCCAAGGGTGATCCCATGTTTGAACTTAAATCTTTACCTGATAATCTTAAATATGTTTATCTTGATGAAAAGAAGATATATCCTGTTATTATTAGTGCTAACATTTCAGAGCAGGAAGAAGAAAAATTATTGAAAACTCCGAAGAAGCATCGTGCTGCTATTGGATATACTCTGGATGATCTTAAGGGCATTAGTCCCACTATATGCCAACACAAGATAAAATTGGAAGAAAATGCTAAACCAGTTATTGATCATCAGCGACGATTAAATCCTAAGATGAAAGAAGTGGTAAGGAAGGAAATAGTGAAGCTTCTAGAGGCAGGTATTACCTATCCAGTTGCTGATAGCCAGTAGGTAAGTCTTGTCCATTGTGTCCCTAAGAAAGGAGGTATGACTATTGTTCCTAATGATAAAGATGAATTGATCCCGCAAAGAATAGTTACAGGTTATAGGATGGTAATTGATTTTCGTAAGTTAAATAAAGCTACTAAAAAGATCATTACCCCTTGCCATTTATTGATCAAATGCTAGAAAGGTTGTCCAAACATACTCATTTCTGCTTTCTAGATGGTTATTCTGGTTTCTCTCAAATACCTGTGTCAAAAGGGGATCAAGAAAAGACCACTTTTACTTGTCCTTTCGGTACCTTTGCTTATAGACGTATGCATTTTGATTTATGTAATGCACCTTCTACCTTTCAAAGATGCATGATGGCTATATTCTCTGATTTTTGTGAAAAGATTGTTGAGGTTTTCATGGATGATTTTTCTGTTGACGGAACTTCTTTTAATGATTGCTTAAGCAACCTTGATCGAGTTTTGCAGAGATGTGAAGACACTAATCTTGTCTTGAATTGGGAGAAGTGCCACTTTATAGTTAATGAAGGCATCGTCTTGGGACATAAAATTTCTGAAAGAGGTATTGAAGTTGACAAAGCTAATGTTGATGCTATTGAAAAGATGCCATGCCCTACGGACATCAAAGGTATACGAAGTTTCCTTGGTCATGCCGGGTTTTATAGGAGGTTCATTAAGGACTTCTCCAAAATCTCCAGGCCTCTGACTCAGCTCTTACAAAAAGATATTCCTTTTGTCTTTGATGATGATTGTCTAGAAGCATTTGAAATACTTAAGAAAGCATTGATCTCTGCACCTATTGTCAAGCCTTCTAACGGAATTTACCCTTTGAGATTATGTGTGATGCTAGTGATTATGCTGTAGGAGCTGTTTTAGGGCAAAGAGTTGATAAGAAATTGAATGTTATCCAATATGCTAGTAAAACTCTAGATAGTGCCCAAAGAAATGATGCTACCACTGAGAAAGAATTTTTAGCAGTTGTGTTTGCTTATGATAAGTTTAGACCCTATATTGTTGATTCTAAAGTAACTATTCACACTGATCATGCTGCTATCAAATACCTTATGGAAAAGAAAGATGATAAGCCTAGACTTATTAGATGGAGTCTCTTGCTGCAAGAATTTGACTTGCATATTATTGATAGAAAGGGAGATGAGAACCCCGTAGCAGATAACTTGTCTAGGTTAGAGAATATACTTGATGACCCACAACCTATTGATGATAGCTTTCCTGATGAACAATTAGTTGTCTACTTCTCGTACTGCTCCATGGTATGCTGATTATGCTAATTATATTGTTGCTAAGTTTATACCTCCTAGCTTCACATACCAGTAAAAGAAAAAGTTCTTCTATGATTTGAGACATTACTTCTGGGATGACCCACATCTTTATAAAGAAGGAGTAGATGGTATTATTAGACGTTGTGTACCTGAGCATGAACAGGAACATATCCTACGCAAGTGCCACTCCGAAGCTTATGGAGGACACCATGCGGGAGATAGAACTGCACATAAGGTATTGCAATCCGGTTTTTATTTGCCTACTCTCTTCAAGGATGCCTGTAAGTTTGTCTTGTCTTGTGATGAATGTCAAAGAATTGGTAATATTAGTAGACGTCAAGAAATGCCTATGAATTATTCACTTGTTATTGAACCATTTGATGTTTGGGGCTTTGATTATATGGGACCGTTTCCTGCCTCTAATGGTTACACACATATTTTAGTTGCTGTTGATTACGTTACTAAGTGGGTAGAAGCTATTCCAACTAGTAGTGCTGATCATAACACCTCTATTAAGATAATTAAAGAAGTTATTTTTCCGAGGTTTGGAGTCCCTAGATATCTAATGACTGATGGTGGTTCACACTTTATTCATGGTGCTTTCCGTAAGATGCTTGCAAAATGTGATGTCAACCATATAATTGCATCCCCATATCACCCACAGACTAGTGGTCAAGTAGAACTAAGTAATAGGGAGATGAAACTAATCCTGCAAAAGATAATTAATAGGTCTAGGAAGAATTGGTCCAAGAAACTTGATGATGCATTATGGGCCTATAGAACTGCATACAAAAATCCTATGGGTATGTCTCCGTACAAGATGGTATATGGAAAAGCTTGTCACTTACCTCTTGAGCTAGAACATAAGGCATATTGGGCTATTAAAGAGCTAAACAATGATTTCAAACTTGCCGGTGAGAAGAGGTTATTTGACATTAGCTGTCTCGATGAATGGAGAACCCAAGCCTATGAGAATACCAAACAGTTTAAAGAAAAAGTTAAAAGATGGCATGACCAAAGGATACAAAAGCGTGAGTTTAACGTAGGGGATTATGTCTTCCTATTCAACTCTCGTTTAAGATTTTTTGCAGGAAAACTTCTCTCCAAGTGGGAAGGACCTTACGTTATCGAGGAGGTCTATCGTTCCGGTGCCATAAAAATCAACAACTTCGAAGGCACAAATCCGAAGGTGGTGAACGGTCAAAGAATCAAACATTATATCTCAGGTAATCCTATAAATGTTGAAACCAATGTTATTGAAACCATAACCCCGGAGGAATACATAAGGGACACTTTCCAGAACGATTCAGCCTTCGAAAAGGAAGAGGTATGTGATACGGTAAGTAAACCGACTCCAAAACAGTTCTAAAGGAAATTTTTCTCCGTTTTGGAATATTTAGAAAAATAGAAAAATAAACCGCAGTCCGGAAGACACACGAGCCGTCCACGAGGGTGGAGGGCGCGCCCCCTGCCTCGTGGGCAGCCCGTGTATCCCCCGGACTCCGTTTTCTTGTGGGTTACTCCTTTTGGTCGGTAGAAATTCATTATATATACTCCCGAAGGTTTTGACCTCTGTATCACGCAAAAATCCTCTGTTCTTGTTTCGAGCTGTTTCTGTCACAGATAAAGCAGCATGTCTTCCTAGGATTCGGAGGGAGAAAGCTATGTGGCTGACTCCCTTGCTGATCCTAAGGTCTATGGGGATTGGGAGCATTATGGTTGGACCACGAAAGAAGAAGAAGACCACGATTCAACGAGGAAGGATTGGACTAGCTCAGATGAAGACGAAGTCCCACTACCTCAACCTGGAGATATGCACGTGGAGTTGAAAAATTCAAGCCTCCCAGACAGAGTAAAGAAACCTAAGATCGAATTTATTCCTTTTAACCACTTGCAGGAAAATAAGCAGGCACTATGCAAGAGGATATTAAATCTAGAGCAAGAGATCAATGATCTAACGGAACAAAATTCTATCCTTAAGCGCAAACTGAGGAAGAAGCCATCATCACCACCCCCGAAGAAGGAGACATAATCATATGGGTATGGGCACTCCCCTTGGCAATTTCCAAGCTTGGGGGAGTGACCCCGGTATCGTATCACAATCACTCCTATCTTTACCGTTTTACTTAGTTCGATCCTTTTGGTAGTATCTTGATATATTAGAATAAAGTTAGCATGATCTAGTTGTGAGCTTTTGCTTTATGAGCTTTACCCTATGTAATCGAGTCCGTGAGCTATATAATAAAGATTAGTGTTGAGTAAGGGCTTGATTTCCTCACTTGGGTCATGATAAAAAGAAAGAAAACATAAAGAGTATCAAAGAGATCATATCCATCTTGTGGGAAGTAATGACTTCACATGCAAGAGTATGATAAATAAAAGTTGTTGGGAGGTGACAAACATAGTTTTGGTCATCGTTGCAATTAATAGGAAGTAATAAAAGAAGAGAGGCTTCACATACAAATATACTATCTTGGACATCTTTTATGATTGTGAGCACTCATTAAAGTATGACATGCTAAAGAGTTAATGTTGGACAAAGAAGACAACATAATGGGTTATGTCTTCTTATATCCGAAATAAAGTATATTGTCATGGATCATCCAACATGTTGAGCTTGCCTTTCCCCCTCATGCTAGCCAAAACTCCTCGCACCAAGTAGAGATACCACTTGTGCTTCTATATATCCTTAAACCCAGTTTTGCCATGAGAGTCCACCATACCTACCTATGGATTGAGAAAGATCCTTCCAAGTAAGTTGTCATGTTGCAAACTCGCTAAAATATGTATGATTTATTAGTGCAGGAGAAATTAGCTTTATATGATCTTGTGATATGGAAGTAATAAAAGCAACGGACTGCATAATAAATGTCCTTATCACAAGTGGCAATATAAAGCGAAGTTCTTCTATGCTAAGACTTTGTGCATCCAACCATAAAAACACATGACAACCTCTACTTCCCTCTGCGAAGGGCCTATCTATTATTCCTGTCTTATAAGTGTCAAGGTGAAATCCACCTTTCCTTTCTACATTTTATCCTTTGGCAAGCACATTGTGTTGGAAAGATCCTGGCATATATACCCACTTGGATGTAAGTTTTCATGATCTATTACTGTTGACATTACCCTTGAGGTAAAAGGTTGGGAGGCAACACCATAAGCCCCTATCTTTCTTTGTGTCCGATTAAAACTCCATAAACATACGTATTGCGTGAGTGTGAGCAATTGTGAAAGACTATATGATAGTTGAGTATGTAGGCTTGCTGAAAAGCTCTTATATTGACTCTTTCCGATGTTACGATAAATTGCAATTGCTTCAATGACCGAGATCAAAGTTTGTTAGTTTCCAATGAAGTTTATGATTCATACTTATATTGTGGATGATTTGTTACTTTAGCATAAGAATCATATGACTATATTTATATAAGTTGTTGTTATGAGAATGATCATGATGCCCTCATGCCCGTATTTTGTTTTTATTGACACCTCTATCTCTAAAACATGTGGACATATTTTGCGATATCGGCTTTCGCTTGAGGACAAGCGAGGTCTAAGCTTGGGGGAGTTGATACGTCCATTTTGCATCATGCTTATATGTTGATATTTACTGCATTTTGGGTTGTTCTTATATGTTTAGTCACAATCCTTATGCCTTTTCTCTCTTATTTTACAAGGTTTACATGAAGAGGGAGAATGCCGGCAGCTGGAATTCTGGGCTGGAAAAGGAGCAAACTCTCGAAACCTATTCTGCACAACTCCAAAAGCCCCGAAACTCAATAGAACGTCGTTTCAGAAAATATAAAAAATATCTGGCGAAAGAAGTCCACGAGGGGGGCCATCGGCTGTCCACGAGGGTGGGGGGCATGCCTCCCTTCCCAGGGCGCGCCCCCCTGCCTCGTGGGCCAGCCGGAAGGCCCCTGATGCCCATCTTCTCCTATATGAGGTGTTTTGACCTGAAAAAAAAATTCATAAAGAGGCTTTCGGGACCAGACGCCGCCGTCTCGAGGCAGAAACCAATCTAGGGCTCCGGCAAAGATGTTCTGTCGGGGATACTTCCCTCCATGAGGGGAAAATCGTCACCGCCGTCATCACCAACAACTCTCCCATCTTGGGGAGGGCTATCTTCATCAACATCTTCACCAGCACCATCTCCTCTCAAACCCTAGTTCATCTCTTGTATCCAATCTTTGTACCCAAACCTCATATTGGTACCTGTGGGTTGCTAGCAGTGTTGATTACTCCTTGTAGTTGATGCTAGTTGGTTTATTTGGTGGAAGATCATATGTTCAGATCTATTATGCATATTAATACTCCTCTGATCATGAACAATATTATGTCTTGTGAGTAGTTACTTTGGTTCCCGAGGAAATGGGAGAAGTCTTGCTATTAGTAGTCATGTGAGTTTGGTCTTCGTTCGATATTTTGATGAGATGTATGTTGTCTCTCCTCTAGTGGTGTCATGTGAACATCGACTACATGACACTTCACCATTATTTGGGCCTAGAGGAAGGCATTGGGAAGTAATAAGTAGATGATGGGTTGCTAGAGTGACAGAAGCTTAAACCCTAGTTTATGCGTTGCTTCGTAAGGGGCTGATTTGGATCCATATGTTTCATGCTATGGTTAGGTTTACCCTAATACTTCTTTTGTAGTTGCGGATGCTTGCATTAGAGGTTAATCATAAGTGGGAGGCTTGTCCAAGTAAGGGCATCACCCAAGCACCGGTCCACCCTCATACCAAATTATCAAAGTATCGAACGCGAATCAAATGATCGTGATGAAAACTAGCTTGACGATAATTCCCATGTGTCCTCGGGAGCGCTTTCCTTTATATAAGAGTTTGTCCAGGCTTCTCCTTTGCTACAAAAAGGATTGGGCCACCTTGATGCACCTTATTTACTTTTACCTTTTGTCACTTGCTACCAATTACCTTATCACAAAACTATCTATTACCTATAATTTCAGTGCTTGCAGAAAATACCTTACTAAAAACTGCATATCATTTCCTTCTGCTCCTCGTTGGGTTCGACACTCTTACTTATCGAAAGGACTACGATAGATCCCTACACTTGTGGGTCATCACATTCCCATCTCTTTAAAGCCGATTGGTGGTAATCGGTTCCAAGGTATGTAAATAAGAAGTTAAAATCAATGGCCCATATAGAATTATCGCCCCAAGCATGAACATGGCCGATATAGATTTATCGCCCTAAGCACATATGAATGGCCGATGGAGTGTTGACATCGTCCTTAGAACAAACATGGTACGGGTTATTTTTCGGCACGCTAGCTTTGCCGAAAATCACGGGGCATGTGCTGACGATCAAAAGTGGCACAATCTTATAGGTTGCATAAAGCCATGTCAAGATTGATTCGAACTTGTGATTGGAAGTCACCATGGGATGGCTTTCTTCGAGAAGGTCAAGATGGATATGAAGATGGTCTAAAACGGAGCTCGGATGCCAAAGTTATGACAAGTTCAGAGATGCTCATGTTGACACCAGATTAAAGAATGACTTAAAACCCAATTAAGATGGCCTCAAATGGAAAAAGTTTCAACATGAAAGTTTTGCGTCTCGTTAAAGCGGTTGATTTTGATATAAAAAACTTCTCAACCGGAGTTCGTATGCAAAAGTTAGAGCCAAAAATGAGTGGATGCATCGGGATGGCCGGACACTCCAGGAATGATAATCCGAGTTTTGGATTTCTCCAAGGTTGGCCGGACACTCCGGGGAAGTTTGTCCGGATTCCGGATTTTTCTGCCGCAGACTTCCAAAAACAGCCGAAAACCCCCTCAAGATGGCCTCTGATAAAAAAATGTTCAACATGAAAGTTGTTCGTCTCGTTGAAACGGTGAAGATTGCTTTTGGAACGTTTCCATCCGAGGTCGTTTACTGCCTCAAACATGACCCGTGCTACTTCTCGACCTTGCGTTGTATTCCCTCGAAGAGGAAAGGGAGATGCAGCACAGTAGGGTAAGTATTTCCCTCATTTTTTGAGAAGCAAGGTATCAATCCAGTAGGAGACCACGTGTGAGTCCCTCGCACCTGCACAAACAAATAAGAACTTCACAGCCAACGTGATAAGGGGTTGTCAATCCCTTTACGGTCACTTACGAAAGGAGATCTGATAGAGATGATAGTTTGATATTTTTGGTATTTTTGATTATATGAACAGAAAGTAAAAGCGGAAAAAGTAAAGTATGTGTAGATTGATATGTTGAGAATAGACCCCGGGGCCATAGTGTTCTCTAGTGGCTTCTCTCATGATAGCGATATTCTACGACGGGTAAACAAATTACTGTCGAGCAATTGATAGAAAAGCGAATAATTTATGAGACTATCTAGGCATGATCATTATATATAGGCATCACGTCCGAGACAAGTAGACCGAAACGATTCTGCATCTACTACTATTACTCCACACATCGACCGCTATTCAGCATGCATCTAGTGTATTGAGTTCACAAGAACAGAGTAACGCCTTAAGCAAGATGACATGATGTAGAGGGATAAACTCAAGCAATATGATATAAACCCCATCTTTTTATCCTCGATGGCAACAATACAATACATGCCTTGCTGCCCCTACTGTCACTGGGAAAGGACACCGCAAGGTTGAACCCAAAGCCAAGCACTTCTTCCATTGCAAGAACTATAGATCTAGTAGGCCAAACCAAACCAATAATTCGAAGAGACTTGCAAGGATATGATAATCATACATAAAGAGTTCAGAGAAGAACCAAATATTTCTCATAGATAATCTTGATCATAAACCCACAATTCATCGGATCTCGACAAACACACCGCAAAAAGATATTACATCGAATAGATCTCCTCGAAGACCAAGGAGAACTTTGTATTGAGATCCAAAGAGAGAGAAGAAGCCATCTCGATACTAGCTATGGACCCGAAGGTCTGTAGTAAACTACTCACAACTCATGGTGAGGCGATGATGATGATGTAGAAGCACTCCGTGGAAGATCCCCCCTCCGGCGGAGCTCCGGAACAGGCCTCAAGATGGGATCTCACGAGAACATAAGGTTACGGCGGTGGAACTAGGGTTTTCTGTTGCTCTGATGGTTTCGGGGTACGTAGGCATATATAGGAGGAAGGTGGGCACCGGAGGCCTTACGTGGGACCCACAAGGCACGGGGCGCACCCTAGGGGGCGCCCAAACCCTCGTGGGCACCTCGTAGACCCTACTTCGTGGTTCTCAAGTCTCCCGTGCGTGATTTTCTCCAAAAATATCTCTCCCGAAGGTTTCATTCCGTTTGGACTCCGTTTGATATCCCTTTTCTGTAAACCCTGCAATAGGCAAAAAAACAACAATCTGGACTAGACGTTTGGGTTAGTAGGTTAGTCCCAAAAATAATATAAAAGTGTATGACAAAGCCCATTAAACATCCAAAAGATCATAAATAATAGCATGGAACAATAAAAAATTATAGATACGTTGGAGACGTATCAACCATCCCCAAGCTTAATTCCTGCTCGTCCTCGAGTAGGTAAATGATAAAAACAGAATTTTTGATGTGGAATGCTAACCAACATAGTTTTTCAATGTAATTCTCTTAATTGTGGCATGAATGTTCAGATCTGAAAGATTCAAGACAAAAGTCTATATTGACAAAAGAAATAGTAATACTTCAAGCATACTAACAAAGCAATCATGTCTTCTCAAAATACTATGGCTACAGAGAGTTATCCCTACAAAATCATATAGTCTGGCTATGCTCCCTCTTCGTCACACAAAATATTCATATCATGCACAACCCTGATTCCAGCCAAGCACTTGTTTTCATACTCTATTCTTTCAAACCTTTCAACTTTCACGCAATACATGAGCGTGAGCCATGGACATAGCTGATAACCCACAAGTGTAGGGGATCGCAACAGTTTTTGAGGGTAAAGTATTAAACCCAAATTTGTTGATTCGACACAAGGGGAGCCAAAGAATACTCTTAAGTATTAGCAGCTGAGTTGTCAATTCAACCACACCTGGAAACTTAGTATCTGCAGCAAGATAGTTTAGTAGCACAGTAATATGATAGTGGCGGTAGCAGCAATAAAAGTAAAGATAGTGTTTTTTTAGTTTTTGTGATAATAGCAATGGAAAAGTAAATAAGCAACTAGCAATATGGGAAAAGCTCGTAGGCATTGGATCGGTGATGGGAAATTACGTCGGATGCAATTCATCATGTAGAAGTTATAACCTAGAGTGACACAGAACTAGCTCCCGTTCATCAATGCAATGTAGGCATGTATTCTGAATATAGTCATACGTTTTTATGGAAAAGAACTTGCATGACATCTTTTCCTACCCTCCCGTGGCAGCGGGGTCCTATTGGAAACTAAGGGATATTAAGGCCTCCTTTTAATAGAGTACCAGACCAAAGCATTAACACATAGTAAATACGTGAACTCCTCAAACTAAGGTCATCACCGGGAGTGGTCCCGATTATTGTCACTTCGGGGTTGCCGGATCATAACACATAGTAGGTGACTATAGACTTGCAAGATAGGATCAAGAACACACATATATTCATGGAAACATAATAGGTTCAGATCTTAAATCATGGCACTCGGGCCCTAGTGACAAGCATTAAGCATAGCAAAGTCATAGCAACATCAATCTCAGAACATAGTGGATACTAGGGATCAAACCCTAACAAAGCTAACTCGATTACATGATAGATCCCATCCAACCCATCACCATACAGCAAGCCTACGATAGAATTACTCCCACACGACGGTGAGCATCATGGAATTGGTGATGGAGGAAGGTTGATGATGACGATGGCGACGATCTCCACTCTCCGGAGCCCCGAACGGACTCCAGATCAGCCCTCCCGAGAGAGATTAGGGCTTGGGGGCGGCTCCGTCTCGTAAAACACGATAATTCTTTCTCCCTGATTTTTTTCTCCACGAAACGGAATATATAGGACCTGAGGATACGTCGGTGGGGCATCGGGGTGCCCTCGAGGCAGGGGGCGTGCCCTGGGAAGGGGGGCGCCCCCCACCCTCGAGGACAGCCCGTGGGCCCCCAGGTGTGGATCTTCTTGCAGGTATTTTTTATATTTTCTGACATAATTCTCCGTTGATTTTCAGGCGATTCCGAGAACTTTTTATTTCTGCACAAAAACAACACCATGGCAGTTCTGCTGAAAACAGTGTCAGTCCGGGTCAGTTCCATTCAAATCATGCAAGTTAGAGTCCAAAACAAGGGCAAAAGTGTT
Source organism: Secale cereale (assembly GCA_902687465.1). Classification (NCBI taxonomy): domain Eukaryota; kingdom Viridiplantae; phylum Streptophyta; class Magnoliopsida; order Poales; family Poaceae; genus Secale; species Secale cereale. The sequence continues at coordinate 660,830,934 of LR738713.1, forward strand.
TGGCAAAGTAGATACGTTGGAGACGTATCAACTCCCCCAAGCTTAAACCTTTGTTTGTCCTCAAGCAATTCAGTTGATAAACTGAAAGTGATAAAGAAAAACTTTGACAAACTTTGTTTGCTCTTGTTGTTGTAAATATGTAAGCTAGCATTCAGGTTTTCAACAAGATCATGAACTAACCACATTCACAATAACTTTCAGGTCTCAAGACTACTCACATCAATGGCATAATCAACTAGCGAGCAATAATAATAAACCTCGAATGACAACACTTCTCAAAACAATCATGATATGATATAACAGGATGGTATCTCGCTAACCCTTTCTGAGACCGCAAAACATAAATGCAGAGCACCTTTAAAGATCAAGGACTGACTAGACATTGTAATTCATGGTAAAAGAGATCCAGTCATGATCATACTCAATGCAAATTAATAGTAATAGATGCAACGATATAGGTGCTCTCCTACTGGTGCTCTTTGATAAGAGGATGATGACTCTGCATAAAAGTAAATAGATAGGCCCTTCATAGAGGGAAGCAGGGATTTGTAGAGGTGCCAGAGCTCGATTTTTAAATAGAGATTGAATAAAATTTTGAGCGGTATACTTTCATTGTCAATATAACAACCAAGAATCTCGATATCTCCCATGCTATGCACATTATAGGCGGTTCCCAAACAGAATGGTAAAGTTTATACTCCCCCAACCACCAACAAGCACACTCCACGGCCAGCCGAATCCACGGGTTACCGTCCAAACAAGCAACAGCCCTGGGGGAGTTTTGTTTAATTATTATGATTTTGAGCATGGGACTGGGCATCCCAATTACCAGCCATTTTCTCTTGAATGATGAGCGGAGTCCACTCATCGTGAGAATAACCCACCTAGCATGGAAGATATGGACAGCCCTAGTTGATACATGAGCTGTTCGAGCATACAAAACAGAATTTCATTTGAAGTTTTAGAGTTTGGCACATACAAATTTACTTGGAACGGTAGGTAAATACCACATATAGGAAGGTATGGTGGACTCATATGGAATAACTTTGGGGTTTATGGAAGTGGATGCACAAGCAGTATTCCCGCCTAGTACAGGTGAAGGCTAGAAAGAGATTGGGAAGCGACCAGCTAGAGAGCAACAACGGTCATGAACATGCGTTAAAATTAATCAACAATGAATGCAAGCATGAGTAGGATATAAATCACCATGAATATAAATATCGTGAAGGCTATGTTGATTTGTTTCAACTACATGCGTGAACATGTGCCAAGTCAAGTCACTTAAATCGTTCAGAGGAGGATAGCACCCATCATACCACATCACAACCATTTAAATATCATGTTGGCACGCAAGATAGAACATTATAAACTCTCAGCTAATTAAGCATGGCATAAGCAGCTATGATCTCTAATTGTCATTGCAAACATGTTTCATTCATAACAAGCTGAATCAAGAACGACGAGCAATCATATTTACAAAAACAAGAGAGGTCGAGTTCATACCAGCTTTTCTCATCTCAATTAGTTCATCATATATCATCCTTATTGCCTTTCACTCGCACGATCGAATGGTGTGGAAAATAATAATAGTGCACGTGCATTGGACTAAGCTGGAATCAGCAGGCATTTAATACAAGAGAGAAGACAAGGTAATATGGCTCAAGATTAAATCATCAACAAAGCATATGAGAGCCACTAAGCATTTTCATCATGGTCTTCTACTCTTAACCCCTAAAGAAAAGAAAAGAAACTATTTACACGGGAAGCTCCCAACAAGCAAAAGAAGAACAAGAAATCTTTTTGGGTTTTCATCTTTTAGTTACTACTACAAGCAAATAAAGTAAACTAGCTAGAAGCTACAACTAATATTTTTTGTTTTTCTGGGTTTTTCTAGCACACAAGAAAAAGACTAAGAAAAAGAGGTTTAAACTAAACATGGATGGTATAGTGAAAGAGTGTGAGCACCGACAACTAGAATAAGTGTGGACATGAATGTAAGTCGGTGAGAAACACGTACTCCCCCAAGCTTAGGCTTTTGGCCTAAGTTGGTCTATGGCCAGTATTAGACTGACGGATATCCAAAGTTGTAGTTGGGGTCGTACTGTGATGCAGCAGATGCTGCCTGCTGAGTTGCGGCTCGAAGGGTGGCTGCCTCCGTCATGTTATACTGGGCATTTGCCTCCTCCATAGTTATAGTGTATCTTCCCTTTTCCTGAAAGTTAAACAAAGTAGGGGCAGGAAGAACAATAGGGATGGCATGTTGCCGGTTAAAGATTAGTCTGATATTTGAGTCTGATTATCCCACTCTATAAACCGGTGACTAGCCATAGCATTACAGTCTAAATAAGCAGCAGGTAAAGGTTCATCATACGGATGCACAGACACACCAAGATAGCGGCCTATGCGGGTAGCATAGATCCCACCAAATAAATCGCCATACGAACCATTATCGTGCAGTCTACGTGCAACAATTGCTCCTAAATTATATTGCCTATCACCTAGTACAGCACTCCTGAGAATGCTGAGATCAGGGACACACATGTGACAGGCTTCATCTTTACCATTTATGCATCTACCAATAAAGAGAGCAAAGTAATGAATGGCAGGAAAATGTATGCTCCCCGTGGTAGCTTGTGTAATGTCTCTGGATTCCCCCACTGTAATACTAGCAAGAAATTCTCTAAATTCAGATTTACAAGGATCACTCATACTGCCCCACTGTGGGAGCTTGCAGGCTTCATTAAAATCCTCTAAGTCCATGGTGTAAGATTTATTATATAGATCAAACAAGACAGTGTGAGAATTACGTGAAGATGAAAATTTAAACCTTATCACAAAGCTATCAGTCAAGCAACGGTATTGGAGGCACTTATCTTGCATTGTGACGCCCGGATAGTTAAGCTACAGTAACTCTCTGGTAATGATGCCACGTCACCTCGATTACTAATGGTAATCTCGCGTTAGTTCAAAACCGGTCCAAATCTTAATTTGAATTAAAGTCAAACGTTAAAAGTTTTCAAACATCAAAACTAAAATGTTCGGGTTGTGCGAAATAATGCGTAAGTAATTATGGTGGAGAAAACATCTTTTTATAGAATATTTAAATGCACTAAACTAATTAAAACAACAGTAAAACTAATATTTAAATGCCTTTTAAATACTAAACAAGTATAAGCTGATTGACTAGGGTGTCGAATTAATTGTGGCAGTGTCATAAGTAATAGTATTAATTTAGGGGCTAGGTTTATAAATTATAAAACTAAGTTGAAATAAAACAACCAATGAATAAATTAAATTAAAGAAAACAAAACAAAGAAAAGTTAGATAAAAAATAGAAGAAGCAAACCCACGGCCACTGGGCCAACCGGCCCAGCTGGCCGCCCACTAGGCCGGCCCAACCTAGGGCCTACCTAACCCCCCACTCCATCGTAACCCTACACGCCTCCACCACCCACTCCCCTCTGCTCGATCCCCCACTCTCTCCCGATCCTCTCTTCCCCTGGCCCCCGATCTAGATCGAGCACGCCCCGTCGCGGCCCGCCACTCGCGCCCAGCCGCCATCACCCGGTCGGCTGCCACGTCCCCGACGCTAACCTCCTCCTCCCCCCGACCCCGACAACCGACGGCGCCCGCGCCCCCGGCGAACGTCGCCGCCCCTACGCCGGCCTGCACCGGGCCTCCTCGCCGGACTGCACCGTCTCTGCCCCGTCGGGCTGCTCAACTCCCCCCAGTGAGCTTGCCTCGCCTCCCCTTCCTTCCCCCCGGCGGTCACCGCCCGCGTCGCCCCGGCGCACCCCCGGCCGCTCCGGCCGTGCCACCTCCCGTAG
>LR738713.1:660843225-660865127 GCA_902687465.1 Secale cereale
CCAGCGCAGCCCCCCCCCCCCGCACTGGCCTCCGCCGGCTTCGCCCTCCGCGCTCCGCTACGCGCCGCCCGTCGCCACCCTATGCGCCGCCCGTCGCTATGGTCGCCGTCGCCTGCGGCCTCGTCCGGCCTCCCTGCGGGCGAGGGTCTGCTCGGGTGCGGGCGTGCCCGTTAACCCGGGCGCCCAGAACCGCTACGGGCCCCAGGCCCAATGACATGTGGGGCCCCAGGCCCCAGATAAAAAAAGAGGAATATAAATATAAATAATTAATAATATTAATTAAGTATTTAATTAACTAGATAATTAGTCTAATTAAATCTTGTCTTTAATTAACCTAATGGACAATTAACTAAATTGAATAATGTTAAGATTAAATTAATTAATTGTGATTAATCTAATTAACTTTAAATTAGTTAAACTAATCAGGTTTAGTTAATTAAATATAGAACTAATTATATTGTGTCACTGACCAGTGGGACCCACTGGTCAGGTTGACCAGTCAACCACACTGACATCAGCATGATGTCGTGCTGATGTCATAAATCATTTTTCGAATTTATTTAATTAATATTAAATTCCAGAAATTAATAAAAACTTTAGAAAATCATATCTTTTAAACCGTAACTCGGATGAAGATAATTTATATATGAAAGTTGCTCAGAATTTCGAGACGCATTCGAATAGGCGGTCCGTTCATCCGCCACACATCTCTATCATACCGAACATGCAACTTTCCCCTCCGTTTCATCTACCCGATAATGCCTAACACCGGGAATACTTTCCCGGATGTTTTTCCTCTTCGCCTGTATCACCGAGCACCGCGTTAGGTCACACGTAGCACCGCCTTTTGCCATGTTATGCATTGTGATGCTATTGTTTGCTCTGTTATTTATTTGTTTCCCCTTCGTTGCTTATTTTCGGTAGACTCCGATACTGTGATAGACCCCGAGACCATTGATGCTTCGATGTTCGACTACGGCTACGCTTCTGAAGATTCCTTTCGTCTGCAGAGCTTCCAAGCAAGCCCCCCCTTTGATCACCAGATATCGCCTATTCTTCTCTCTACTGCTTGCATTAGAGTAGTGTAGCATGTTACTGTTCGGTTGCTCCTATTCTGTTGCATAGCCTGTCATTGCTGCTACAACTATTGATACTTTACCTGCCATCCTAATGCTTAGTATAGGATGCTAGTACTCCATCAGTGGCCCTACACCCTTGTCCGTCTGCCCTGATATTCTATCGGGCCGTGATCACTTGGGTGTGATCACGGGTATATACTACATACACTTTACATGATACATGATGTGACTAAAGTCGGGTCGGCTCTTTGAGTACCCGCAGGTGATTCCGATGTGGGGGCTGAAAGGATAGGTGGCTCCATCCAGGCAGTGGTGGGCCTGAGTTCCCGACGGCCCCCGAGTGGATCTTTGTGGCGGAGCGACAGGGGCAGGTTGAGACACCCAGTGGAGAGGTGGCCTGGCCCTGGTCGTTGTCCGTGGTTATTTCATAATAACACGCTTAACGAGTTTGGATATTTGATCTGAGTCTGGCCATTTGGTCTATACGCACTAACCAGCTGCGTGGGAACAGTTATGGGCACTCGACGTCGTGGTATCAGCCGAAGCCTTCTTGACGTCAGCGACTTAGCGGCGCGCGCCGGGTTGGACCGCGTAACGCAACTTCCTTAGTAATGGAGGTTGCTAGGTCTGCTCACCGGCCGCGTACGCAACGTGCAGGTGTGCGTTGGGTGATGGGCCCGGACCCCTGCGCGCTTAGGACTTAGACCGGCATGCTGACCTCTCTGCTGTGCTTAGGTAGGGCTGCGACGTGTTGATCTTCCGAGGCCGGGCATGATCCTGGAAAGTGTGTCCGGCCAAATGGGATCAAGCGTGCTGGGTTATGTGGTGCACCCCTGCAGGGAAGTTAATCTATTCGAATAGTCGTGTCCCTCGGTAAAAGGACGACCCGGAGTTGTATTCCGACCTCATGATAACTAGAACCAGATACTTAATAAAACACACCCTTACAAGTGCCAGAGATAACTCGATGGTTGCTCCCTCACAGGGTGATGTGTGGGAGGATCGCCGAGTAGGATTATGCTATACGATGTTACTTGGTGAACTTACCATCTACCCCCTTCTACTGCTGCAAGACGAAGGCTGCGAGAAGCGAGGATACTTGTTACTTTCCAGCTACCCTCATCTTCTGCTGCAAGATGGAGGTTACGAGAAGCGTAGTCTTCGATTGGATTAGCTATCCCCCTCTTATTCTGCTTTCTGCAGTTCAGTCCACATACATTACCCCCTTTACATATATACCTTTGCATATGTAGCGTAGATCCTTGCTTGCGAGTACTTTGGATAAGTACTCACGGTTGCTTTCTCCCCCTTTTCCTCTTTTGTCCCTTCTTCTCGGATGATGCGACCAGATGGTGGAGTCCAGGAGCCAGATGAACCCGATGATGTTTCTACGTGAAGTTCGGCTTCGAGGAGTAGTTAGGAGGTCCCAGGCAGGAGGCCTTGCCTTTTCGATCGTTGTTACTTTTGTGCTAGCCTTCTTAAGGCAAACTTGTTTAACTTATGTCTGTACTCAGATATTATTGCTTCCGCTGACTCTTGTGTTTCCGAGCTTTTGTATTCGAGCCCTCGAGGCCCCTGGCTTGTAATATAAAGCTTGTCTTATTTTAATTTGTGTCTAGAGTTGTGTTGTGATATCTTTCAGTGAGTCCCTGATCTTGGTCGTACACATTTGCGTGCATGATTAGTGTACGGACAAATCGGGGGCGTCACACTTATCTTGCATGAAGTCCTCGAGGTCAGCGTTACGCACATATGCATAAAATTCATCTTTGATCCCGCTTGACTCATAAATTCATCCGACGACCATTCACAAGGCCGTACATCAGCATCCCTCGGTGGTTCATCGTCGGGCTCATGGAACGCAAGCCTCGGTCCTTGTTTCCTTGAAGGACCACCTTGGAAGTTTTTGCTAGACATTTTTGTGAAATTTTCTGAAATTTTTAGTAACTCACAATAAAAGTTAACCAAACTCAATAAGATTGATAGCAACAACTCCTATAAATGCCTAGAGGCTATATCATGAATTAGAACTACTTGGAACCAAGAAAATTTTACATGCAAGCTCAAGAACAAGGTCACCACAGCAGCACAAATTTGCAACAAATAAAGCACTAGAACAAAAAATAATTGGACCAATGGAGGAGTCACATACCAAGGAACAATCTCCCCAAACAGTTTGGTGAATGGTGCTTTGAGCAAGGAGATCGAAAATGGCAGCAAAATGAGCTAGAACTCGGGTTTGAGCTGGTTGGGGATTTTTTTTGGGAGGAAGAAGAAGAGCATGGGTGAAAGGATAAGTGGGGCCCCCGAGGCAGGGGGCGCGCCCTATGCCCTCGAGGCCACGTGCTGGCTCCCCTCGCTGTGTGTTCAGTGCCATATTTTCTTAAATATTCTGGAAAAATCATATTTCATTTTCATAGCATTTGGAGAACTTTTATTTTTGGGATATATTTTTATTGCACGGATAAGTCTGGAAACAGACAGATAATGCTATTTTTCTTTTATTTAACCTAATTATCAGAAAGTAAAAGGAGGGTACACAAGGTTTGTGCTATCTAGATTCGCCTATCCCATGTTCATCAAAAGGAATCCATTAACAAGGTTGATCAGGTCTTGTTAATAAACTCTTTCCGAGTAATATGAAACCGGAGAATTTTCGAATAACACTATGTTACCTCAATGGGGATATGTATGTCCCCAACAATAAGTATGTCATAAGCCTTCTTGATAGTAGGAATAGGAAACTCAAAACCTCCAATAGTAATAGTTGAAGTTTTTCCAATATAATTAATACTGTAGACCTGAGGTTGTTTCCTCGGAAAGTGTACCATATGCTCATTACCATTGACATGAAAAGTGACATTGCCTTTGTTGCAATCAATAACAGCCCCTGCACTATTCAAAAAGGGTTTTCCAAGAAGAGTAGACATACTATCGTCCTCGGGAATATAAAGTATAACAAAGTCCGTTATAATAGTAACATTTGCAACTACAATAGGGACATCCTCAAAAATACCGATAGGTATAGCAGTTGATTTATCGGCCATTTGCAAAGATATTTCAGTAGGTGTCAGCTTACTCAAGTTAAGTCTACGATATAAAGAGAGAGGCATAACACTAACACCTGCTCCAAGATCACACAAAGCAGTTTTAACATAGTTTCTTTTAATGGAGCAAGGTATAGTAGGTACTCCTGGATCTCCTAATTTCTTAGGCATTCCACCCTCAAAAGTATAATTGGCAAGCATGGTGGAGATTTCTACTTCAGGTATCTTTCTTTTGTTGGTAATAATATCTTTCATATACTTGGCATAAGGATTTGTTTTAAGCACATCAGTCAAACGCATACGCAAAAAGATAGGTATAATCATTTCAGCGAAGCGCTCAAAATCCTCATCATCCTTTTTCTTGGATGGTTTAGGAGGAAAAGTTATGGGTTTCTGAACCCATGGTTCTCTTTCCCTACCGTGCTTCCTAGCAACAAAGTCTTTCTTATCATAACATTGATTCTTTGATTGTGGGTTATCAAGATCAACAGCAGGTTCAATCTCTACATCATTATCATTGCTAGGTTGAGCATCATCATGACCATCATTATTAATATTATCACTAGGCTCATGTTCATTACCAGAATGTGTCTCGGCATCAGAAACAGATATATCATTGGGATTCTCAGGTGTGGAAGCTACATGTTCACTAGAAGCATGAAAAGTCTTATCATTTTTCTTTTTCTTCTTCTTAGAAGAACTAGGTACATCTAAATTAGCTCTCTGAGAATCTTGCTCAATTTTCTTAGGGTGGCCTTCAGGATACAGAGGTTCCTGAGTCATTTTACCACCTCTAGTTGCAACTCTAACAGCATAGTTATTATTCTTACTATTTAATTCATTGAGCAAATCATTCTGAGCCTTAAGTACTCGTTCTACTTGAGTGGTAACCATGGAAGCATGTATACTAATAAGTTTCAGTTCATCTTTAGCACTAGACAGATAATCACGCAAGCGTTCAATCATATAAGCATTATGTTGTAGTTGCCTACCAACATAAGCATTGAAGTTTTCTTGTTTCACAATAAAATTGTCAAACTCATCTAAGCATTTGCTAGCAGACTTATAACGAGGAATATCACCTTCATCAAATCTATAAAGAGAATTTACCTTTACTACCTGTGTCGGGTTATCAAGACCATGTATTTCTTCAATAGGAGGTAAATTCTTAACATCTTCAGCTTTAATACTTTTTTCTTTCATAGATTTCTTTTCCACTTGCATATCTTCAGGACTGAGAAATAGAACACCTCTTTTCTTTGGAGTTGGCTTAGGGGCTGGTTCAGGAAGTGTCCAATTATTTTCATTGGCCAGCATATTATTTAATAATAGTTTAGCTTGTTCAACTGTTCTTTCCGTGAAAACACAACCAGCACAACTATCCAGGTGGTCTCTGGAAGCATCGGTTAGTCCATTATAAAAGACATCAAGTATATCATGCATCTCAAGAGGATGATGTGACGCCCGAAGACCGACGTCCCAGAAGATTCCAGATGTTCCGGGTTCTTCCGTGTTTTTCATTTTGTGCTTGTGTTATTTATTTTGCATTGCATCATGTCGTCATGCCATCATGTCTTTAATCCTTGCATCTCAACTAAATAAATTGCATATATCGTTTGATCTATTTAAATCGAGAGAAGGATGACTTCTCTTTATAACATATCCTCCTAATATTTATGGAGCTATTATAAATAAATATTCCATTTGTATGGAATTAACCCAATCACACTTGCATATCTTCCCCATGCCTTCTCTTTCTCATTCCTTGCCTCCAAACCTTGTCTATAATTCTTTACCCGTTTATCGAGCTTCACCAAAAATTCTCATCATTTATGGGCACTTCGAAATCCGGGGCTTTGTTCAAACCTTTTGAATTAAATTCAAAGGATATTGAATTTAATTCTTCTATCATGATCACCTTAATTTTTTCTTGGGCCGCCCTCATTTTTGCGAGTCCAAGAGAATTGCCCTCATGCCCAAACTCTACCCCTAACCCCCTCTTTCTTTTCCTTTATTTTTTTTTCTCTATTTTCTTTTTCTTCTTCTTTTCTCTCTTTTTATTAGGAAAGGACCGAGTCCATCAGGCCCTTCTGGCTCAAGCCGCACCGGCCCATACCTCAAGGCCCAGTCCCCATCTCCCCTCGCAACCCTAAGCCCGACCGACCCCCATCCTCTCGATCTCTCCCCCTGTCCGACGCCACCTCTCCGCTCGCCCGATCCCGAACCCCATCTCCCCACGCTACTCATCTCTCCCTCGATCTCCTCCCAGTCCTCCCGTCAGCGCCGCCAGGCAGAGCCTCGGCTCGATCCACATCGACCCCCACTCCCTCCCGATCCAGCGCACCCCGCCTCCTTCTCCCACCAGTGCCGCCGTCCTTCTCCTCCACCGCAGCCACCTCACCTCTGGCCGTCCGGCGCCGCGCCCTGCATCGCCCGACCTCGCCGGCCATTGCGACAGCGTCGTCGTCGCCGAGGTCCACCAGCACCACGACCCCTCTCCCTCCTCGCTCCCCTCGTCTGCAGGAGCTCGCCTTCGCTGGCGCGCCATGGCCTCTGCTCAAGCCCCATCCTCGCCGCGCCGTGTCGTCGACCGCTGCCGCCGACATCTCCTCGTCCGCGCCCTCTTCCGCCCCGACGCCATGGTCGCCCCCGTCGACCTCCACCAGCGCCGTCGCCGCGCTCGAGCACGAGCTCGTCTGCGCCCGCCTCCTCTTCTCTGCGTTCGCGCCTGCCTAAACATCGGCTTCGTCCGCTGCTTCCCGCTACCATGGCTGCATCCCTACATGACCACCCCGCCGAAGACTGCAGCAGTTGCAGGCTGGCTGTCTCCTGCACCTCGAGCCTTCTCTGCTGGACCACCTTTGGTCACCACCGAGACCCCCGGACCCGTCAAGACATGCACATGGAGACCCAAGTCCGAAGACTACCGATGGCCCTCCAAGTTCAACTACCGAGTTCGACCACGGACGGCTAACTCCAAATGGGTTTCGTCAAGATCAATGACCGAGCCAAGTACCTCTACACACTACCCGCCAAGTACCACGACGCCCGTCGAACGCCAAGTACACAAGTTGTGAGGACGCCAAGACCTCTGAGATCGACTTCATGGACCGACAAGTACCACGACGACACCGAAGGGTTCAGATCAGTCAAGTTCCTCTACGACCCGTTTACGACTACCGTCACCGTGACCCCGAACAACTACGGAACATGTACAACTACCGCCGTCGTGATCTCGACAAGAAAACGTGTACCACTACCGTCGTCGTGTACCACTACTTCCACTACGGCCGACACGTGAACCACTACTTCCCTCTTCCGTCAAACTCGTTCCACCCCGAAGATGCACGCTTCAAAGGTATAACCCCGAGATGATGACCCGTGGAATGCTTGTGGTTGTATGAGATGTTTCCCTTGTGTGCACCGTGCCCGTTTTGTATTTTGTCATGCTCCTCGGTTGCCTCGTCGCCGACTCATGGGAACCCGGTGACGGGATCACCCCACCTTTCATCTTGTTCGACTCACTCACGCCACCTTTTCTTTTGCACCGGTCTCTCAACGAGTTACCGGAACCGAGATGTTGCCGTTGCATCATTTTCGGATCGTTGCCGTGGCACCCTTTCCTTCCACCACGGTGACAAATACTTCATATCTCTTCATGTCAACTTTTAATAAAAATTGCATAAAACTTGATCATGTCATCCGCATCATGTTAACAACATTAAAAGGTGTGAATTGTTGTTTGCTTAAAATTGCTAAACATGCATATGGGGATTTTCCGTAATTGTTGTTGTAGTTTCCGGCCTCATTTAAAATGCCTAAATAGTGTAGTTTTATTATGCATCATACCTTGCCATGTATTGCATATTGACATGTTGCTTGTGTTATTTTTTTCTGTGCTTCCTACCTTGCCATGTAATGCTTCCTGTATAGATTTGTCATGCATCATACCTTGCCATGTATTGCATCATATAGACTTGTGTTATTTTTCTGTGCTTCCTACCTTGCCATGTTGTGCATCCTGTGTAGACTTGTTGTCCATCCTATGTAGACTTGTTTTGCTTCATACTTGTTTGAGCATATTGCCATGTCTCGTGTGGTGTGTTTACCGTGTTGCTTGTTTCTTTCCGGTTTGCTTCCCTCGTTAGCTTCGGGTTCGTTCCGGAGTTGTGAGGTTCTGCTCGACTACTTCATGGTCTTGTTCTTCTCCCTCGCGGAATCCCAGGCAAGATGATCATACCCTTGGATACCTTTACTACCATTGCCATGCTTAGTTGTCTCGATGCTATCGTTACATGTCGCGCTACCCATCTTTTATGTCAGCCTCTCCTTGTTGCCATGAAACCTCAAACCTTTGACACCTTCCTAGCAAAACCACTGTTTGGCTATGTTACCCGCTTGCTCAGCCCCTCTTATAGCGTTGTTAGTTGCAGGTGAAGATGAAGATCGTTCCAGGTGGGAACTTGTTGTTGGAATATCACAATATCTATTATTATTATTAACACACCTATATACTGGGCATGGGTGGAAGGCTTGGCCTTTTGCTCGGTGTTTTGTTCCACTCATGCCACCTTAGGTGCTGATAAACCGGCATTATGTTCCTTGATTTTGCGTTCCTTACACGATGGGTATATGGGGACCCCTTGACAGTTCGACTTTGAATAAAACTCCTCCAGCAAGGCCCAACATTGGTTTTAATTTGCCTCATAATAACAACCTAATTAAATAATTAAATTTGCATAGGGGGTCGCGTCCCCGGGTACTCTTTTCTACATAGCAGGGGGGCCAGTGCTGATGGTGTTGGTCCCAAACGGGGAGACTGCGGGGCCACCACGCGGAAACTCGAGGATTGGCTCCCGTAGGCTCACCTATCCGGACGTGGCCTGAGACGAGATACGCGCGGCTACTATCAGGGTGTCGGCACGCCGGGAGGTCTTGCTGGACTTGTTTTACCATTGTCGAAATGTCTTGTGCACCGGGATGCCGAGCCTGATCGGATTTCCCTAAGATAAGGGGTGATGATATTATATTTATCACTTCAGCTAATCGTGAGAGCTTGTGATGGGCTAAGTTGGGACACCCCTGCAGGGTTATGATCTTTCGAAAGCCGTGCCCGCGGTTATGTGGCAGATTGGAATTTGTTAATTTCCGGTTGTAGAAAACTTGACAGAGGATCCGAAGTAAAACACACAACTGTGTGAGTAACCGTGACTGTCTCTTTTCACTTTGAGAAGAGAACACGGTGGGGTTATGTTTGACTCGTAGGTAGTTCAGGATCTTTAGCGATCACTACTAGTTTGCGACCGTTTGCGTAGATGCTCATCTTATTCTTGTACTCGTAAGCTAGCCACCATATTATGCTTAGCCGCTGCTGCAATGTGACGCCCGAAGACCGACGTCCCAGAAGATTCTAGATGTTCCGGGTTCTCCTGTGTGTTTCATTTGTGCTTGTGTTATTTATTTTGCATTGCATCATGTCATCATGCCATCATGTCATTAATCTTTGCATCTCAACTTAAATAAATCGTGTGGACCTTCGGTCCATTTAAATCAAGGGAAGGATGACTTCTCTTAATAACATATCCTCCTGGTAGTATGGAGCTATTATAAATAAATCTTCCATTAGTTTGGAATCACCAATATCACATTTGCACCGTTCTTCAATTTTCTTACATCCAACTCAACTTCCTTTTCTTTCTTTGAGCCTTGAGTAATATTGAGTTGCAATTTTACTTTACCCATGGATGTTCCGATTCTTTCCATAAATCATGCTTTTAGGCTGCCAGTTCAAATCTGATCTCTTTTGGTCTCTTTTAAAATTGCTTCCAAATTCAAACAGTTTGAGTTTTATTCAAACTTATTTGAATTGTATCTTCTAAACCCTTTCCAACCTTTTTATTAAACCCTCTATATTTTTTCTGTCCCGAGAAAATATGTTACTTGTTGGAATTCCACCTCTATCCTCTCCTTTTGCCTTTCTCTATTTGTTTTTAAAATGCGAAGACCTTTTTTTTCCAGCATGCCTCCTTGCTTATTTCACCACTCCCCTGGGCCATATTCCTCCTGGCCGAGGCCCAGCCTCCCTCTCCCCCTTGCAACCCTAAGTCCCACAGCGACCACTCCCCTCGCTCTCTCCCTACTACCGCCGCCACCCCTCGTTCCCAACGCTCGATCCCGATCCCCATCTCTCTCCCTCGTCTCCAGCGCCGCACCCTTGTTCCCCTCGTCCCTCACTCTCTCGTCGCCCCGTATCGCCTGAGAGAGGGCTCCGCCTCACTGCTGTCGCGCTCCGCGCCGTCCGCCGCCAAGGCCAGCGCCTCGCCTCCCCAGCGCCTCGCCATGGCGTCCCGCAGGCCGGCCAGGAGCTGTGCGCCCAGGCCCCTGCCTCGTATCCTCGCCGCCTAAAGTCGCCCGGCCCTGCCTCCTCTGCCCACCGTCGTCCCCTCCAGCGCTGGCAACGGCCGCCCTAAGCCCGACGCCTCAGCCTCTCCTCCTCGCTCCAGGGAGAGGAGCTCCCTCGTCCGCGTCCATCCCCTTCCATCTCTCTGTGTCGTGCCCCGACCTCATGGAGGCTCGAGTTTCGGTGGGAGCAGCCGCAGCTACGTGGCGTCCCACCACCAATCAGCCGCGTGGATGGTCTGCGTGGACCTCATCGCCATGCCGCTGCCATGGCCTCGTCGCCCCCGTGCTGCCGCTTTTGTTTGCTCTCTTGTGTTGCTTCGTTTCGGATCATCAAGACCGGCAAGATCGACAAGTACCACGACGACCCGAACATCTACAGAAAAACGAGCTTTGTGAACGACTACCGTCGCCGTGTACCACTACCGCCGCCAAGACCAAGATGGCGCCAAATGACAAGACGACTACCGTCGACCCTCGAAGACCCCGTGGAACATACGTACATCAAGTACCACTACGAACCACCAAGTACCTCGACGCCCGATGTCAAGTTCGACTACAAGGAGACACGTCAAGTACCACTACCGTCGCAAGAACGAGAACCCCAAGTACCACGACATCGACCCCGAACATCTACGGAATGTGTACATCCACGAACGAGTACAACTACCGCCGCCGAAGTCCGCGTGTACCTCTCCGAACGTGAACGCCTACTTCCCTCTTCGAACGAGTACCACGACTCGCGAGAACGACTACTTCCACTACGTTCCTCGACGACCTCGAACCACCCCGAAACGATTGTTCCGAGGGTATAACCCCGAGACGATGACCGTGAATGAATGCTTGTGTTGTATGAGATGTTTCCCTTGTGTGCTCCGTGCCCATATCTTCTTTTGTCGTGCTCCTCGGTTGCCTCGTCGCCTACTCGTGGGAACCCGGTGACGGGATCACCCCACCTTTTCATCTTGTTCGACTCGCTCACGCCATCTTTCTTTTGCTCCGGACTCTCAACGGGTTACCGAAACCGAGATGTTGCCGTTGCATCATTTTCGGATCGTTGCCGTGGCACCCTTTCCTTCCACCACGACGACAAATACTCCTTATCTCTTCTTGTTAACTTTTAATAAAATTGCATAAACTTGATCATGTCATCGCATCATGTTAACAACATTAAAATGTGTGAATTGTTGTTTGCTTAAAAAATTGCTAAACATGCTCATGGGGATTTTCCGAAATTGTTGTTGTTTTTCCGGCCTCATTTAAAATTCCTAAATAGTGTAGTTTTATTATGCTTCACCTCTTGCTATGTTAAAAACATTTAATCTTGTCTTGTAAATAAACGAGAGTCAATTAAATAATTAAAATGTGGTGTTTCGTCAATATGCAACTCGTTGCATATTGAGCTCCACTTAACTTGTAGTACTTGTTTGTGCACTTTGCCATGACATGCATATTTAAACTGGACATGCATCATACTTGTTTGTGCATCATGCCATGGTTATGATATGTGTGTTTACCGTGTTGCTTGTTTATTTCCGGTTTGCTTCCCTCGTTAGCTTCGGTTTCGTTCCGGAGTTGTGAGGTTTCGCTCGACTATGTTGCTCCGTCTACTTCATGGATCCGTTCTTCTTCCTTGTGGAATCCCAGGCAAGATGATCATACCCTTGGATACCTTTACTACCATTGCCATGCTTAGTTGTCTCGATGCTATCGTTACATGTCGCGCTACCCATCTTTTATGTCAGCCTCTCCTTGTTACCATGAAACCTCTAACTTTTGAAACCTTCCTAGCAAAACCACTGTTTGGCTATGTTCCCCGCTTGCTCAGCCCCTCTTATAGCGTTGTTAGTTGCAGGTGAAGATGAAGATCGTTCCAGGAGGGAACTTGTTGTTGGAATATCACAATATCTATAATTATTATTAACACACCTATATACTGGGCATGGGTGGAAGGCTTGGCCTTTTGCTCGGTGTTTTGTTCCACTCATGCCACCTTAGGCGCCGTTAAACCGGCATTATGTTCCTTGATTTTGCGTTCCTTACACGATGGGTGGATGGGGACCCCTTGACAGTTCGTCTTTGAATAAAACTCCTCCAGCAAGGCCCAACATTGGTTTTAATTTGCTCATAATAACAACTTAATTAATTAATTAATTGCATAGGGGGTCATGTCCCCGGGTTCTTAATTCTACAAAACAGGGGGGCCAGTGCTGATGGTGTTGGTCCCAAACTAGAGCCACTTGCGGTGCCACCCAGTTATCTGGGGTCTTCGGTTACTGTACGTAGCGCTCATCCGGACGTGGCCTGAGACGAGATGCGTGCGGCTACCATCAGGGTGTCGGCACGCCGGGAGGTATTGCTGGACTTGTTTTACCATTGTCGAAATATCTTGTGCACCGGGATGCCGAGCCTGATCGGATTTCCCTAAGATAAGGGGTGATGATATTATATTTATCACTTCAGCTAATCGTGAGAGCTTGTGATGGGCTAAGTTGGGACACCCCTGTAGGGTTATAATCTTTCGAAAGCCGTGCCCGCGGTTATGTGGCAGATTAGAATTTGTTAATGTCCGGTTGTAGAAAATTTGACAGAGGATCCGAAGTAAAACACACAACTGTGTGAGTAACCGTGACTGTCTCTTTTCACTTTGAGAAGAGAACACGGTGGTGTTATGTTTGACTCGTAGGTAGTTCAGGATCTTTAGCGATCATTACTAGTTTGCGACCGTTTGTGTAGATGCTCATCTTATTCTTGTACTCGTAACTTAGCCACCATATTTATGCTTAGCCGCTGCTGCAACCTCACCACTTTACCTCTTCCTACCCATAAAGCTTTGCTAGTCTTGATACCCATGGTTATGGGATTGCTGAGTCCTCGTGGCTCACAGATACTACAACACCAGATGCAGGTTCAGCCGAGAATGATGCAGGAGCTGGTTCAAGTAATTCGCTGGGAGCTCGATGAAGAGAGTGGCCATATGCTTGTGACGTTTTCGACGATCAGTAGTGGTTTCTACTAGGGGCGATTCTGACCTGTGGTTTTATGTTTTGGTATCTTTCTTTTGGATCTTCGCCCGTAGTCGGGTTGTGATGTTTTGAATGATGTGTTGCTTATGTAATTTATTGTGTGAAGTGGCGAGTGTAAGCCAACTATCTCCTTTTGCATTTTAATCCCTCTTTTACATGAGTCGTGCAAAGATACCAAACTTGAGATCATTCCAGAATGGGCTTATACCTTTAAGTCGTGCCTCGACACGTAGGAGGTATAGTCCCATCCTGGGCATTACAAGTTGGTAATCAGAGCCTTCTCCGACCTAGAAGCCCCCACTGATTGATCGAATTGTTGACGGTTGAGTCTAGGCACACACTGAAAATGTTTTGAGTCCTATATATATATCGGAGAGTAGGATTTCTTTTGCTCCTCATCTCTTTTCACTCTGGTGAGGACTCCTGACGATTACTTTTATCTCTTCTACTCTCAAAAATGCACCAATTTTTTTTTAGGATCTCGCGAGTATTGTTTGGATTGTTCCGATGTCTTTGTGACGAGAACATTGTTCTCGATGCCTCCTGACATTAGGGGTTGTGGCAGTATCCCGGGGAGTTGAGCTCCGAGGTGTTGTCGTCACAAATATATCGCGGCAGTTCTAGAATACTTAAGACGGCCGACATCGAAAACTCTCCTATGCGGTTAGTGGCAAGATAACCCCGACATCACCCAGTACTGGGGAGGTAGTTCGGGAGTATTGCCATAGCTTGTATAGTAGATGCGTTTCGAAGGTCCGAGGTAAACGGTTTCCGGAGATAACTGGTTATGTGTTGAAGGATGGATACAGCTGGATGTAGGATTAGAGTTGAGTGCGCGGTGCTTCCCCTGTATCCCCAACACCTGATTGCATAACTGGAAACTTTCGGAAATTAATAGGTGGGTTCATCTAGTAGTTCTAGGCATTCTTCCAACGAATGCATGATATGGAGTTCGGGGTTCTACATTGAGTGAAGTGGTTTTATGGGCGTTGTTTCGATCGGGTGTTGCATCTTAAAGGGTCCTTGGCTATGCTGATCCGGGGATTGCAAAACCCTTTTGTAACACGTTCCATGAGCTTTCAGCACGAATATGTCGAACGAAGCTTCTCTCTTGTATTTGTTCTATCTGCTCCTTGTTGCTTTTATTCACCTTTTGTTCTCCCAAGTGGCTTCTCGACAAGTTGATGTAACTGCGGAATTCATTCGTTCAATTCTCTGTTCGGATGATATTGTGAAGTTATGTTGCAACATATCTATCCTTTGTTTTGATTTGATTCTGGTATTCGAGTTGCTTCGCTGTCAAATGTTGATTCCTTACCTTCCTAATTGGTGTTCTCATATTTCTATGGGAGTGCTAGTCCTTCTTGACCATCGAGATTTTCATGTTAATTCTTTTCAACCGGTGTGCCTTCTCTTCAAGTTATTCCATACGGACGTCGTTGAGAAATCTGACGATTGGCTGTTTCATTCATCCCAAGTCGTCTTTGTTTTTCCCCACCCTCCCACCACTTTTTCTTTATGGAGCCAGAAATTCTCAAATGAAGTATCCATTTTATTCATGTGATATTTCTTCATTCTTTTCCTTCAATGTTCTTATCCGGTGATTTATCGTGAAGATGCTCAAGAGCTTCAAGTTCATCATTCTTTTGTTCTCAAATTCTGCCGGTGGATGTAATTCAACATTATGGTGTTGATCTTATCCTTTTCCTCTTTTCACAATGCTTTCTTATTCCGGTGCACCAATTAATCATTCTCCTCTTGCTATTCATATCCGGAGTGCTGAAGATTCATAATTCCATTCTTAATCCGTTCAAACTATTTTGAGTATTATAATCTTATTCAACCATTTAATTCAATCGGTGCAATATCTCTTAAGCAATCTTTTTCAACGGTGATTTCTTTAGTGGGCCCTAACCCACAGGTCTTTTTCCAGGATCTTACCTGACTCTTCCAATTATTCCGGAGTTATACTCAAATTCTTTTCAAAATGTGACGTAAGAATGATTCCCATCAGTCACATGCCTTCTCCAAGATCGCTTTCAAATTCTTTTCATCATTGGTACAACCTTTTAATTCTTCATTCCGGAGTGTCTATACAATTCATGGTGGCGTATCTCATCGTCTTCTCAGATTTTGAAGACCCGAAGAAGAGTTTCTCTTAAATCTTTGCCCGTTCTCTCAAGATTCATGGTTCTAGCTTCATGCCATCCTCGTTATTGTTCCGTTTGTGAGGAATTATTTTCTTACCCATCCGAAGCATTTCATGAATTCTTTTCCTTGTGATCCTCCGAAGGCCATCATTTCAGAATATTTCTTCGTTCTCAGTTTTCAACTTCGTCCTCCAAATATTCTGCATTGATGTCTCTTCGTTCGTCTCCATATTTTTACGGTGGTGCTTTCAAGTTTACTATTCCGTTGTTATCGTATTAATTCATTTGTTCTTTACACAATCCTACCGGTGGTTCGTTGAAGATTTACCCAAGTTTGTGCGAGATCTCTCTTTAATTCTTTGCAACGAGAATAAGTAGTATGCCAAATCCTTTGGTTGTCATCAATTTAAATTGGTGAACGATATGTATAACATAAATCTTATTCTAGTTTCTTCCAAGAGGTTAATCCCTTCCTTCGGAGTTTGTTCAGAAGGAATATATCCTTGGTTCTAAGTAGTTCGTCTTGTTCCGGTGTTCTAAGCTCTCTCAATTATCTTGTCACGGAGCTCCATCTAATTCATCGCAGGCCTTGAATCTTATTCTTTTCATCTTCCACTTCTCATGCTTTCATTACCGGAGTTCTTCATGGTGGTTCATCATCATTTAATTCATCCTCGAAGTCTTCATCAAGATTCTTGTTGGAGCTCAAGCATTCTTCATCATGCTTTCCAATTGCAATCCTTTCTACCTTATCTTTTCAGATGGTGTTATGTCATTCTTGACAATTTTCATTCATGTTTCATGATTCACAAGTTGTCAGGAATGAGATATTTAAAACCATCATTTTCCTTGTTCAGGAGATCTTCTCAACCCTTCAATTATTCGTTGGAGTTATCTTGGGTTATAATTCACCTAAAAGTTTTCCCTAAGGATTGTTGATATTATGGTGCTTATAAATGACCCAAGTTCTTCATTTATCATTCCGGTGAAATAAGTTTTTCGTCTCCTTGTTGACCTCAATCCAATCAAATATTTCCGTTAGTGGCTGGTTGTCACCTCATAATTTTTGAGATGTTTTCTATAAGCCCACATCAAGCTTATTCCTTTTCGTTGTTGATTTTTCCTTCAACCACATTCAACCCTTCTTCGTAAGGATGCTCTTTCAAATTCAATTTTGGGAGAAGTTGTCTTTTTCTTCTCCGTTCTTTCTTTCCAACGAGCTAGCATATATTCTTTCATTTCGGAGGTATTGTGATATTGCCCTCTCTGTCCCATAATCTCGTTTTGTCAAGATCATGTTCTTTCCCTTGCTTATCATTTAACCGGAGTGTTGTGTCCTCCATTCTAATTATCTCACCTTTTCATGTTTTTCCTCTCTTTTCAACCGGAGTGCTATCTGAAATCTTTCTTACCCCTTGTGCCATTCTTTCAATTGTTTTGGAGGCAATATGATGTTGATTTCATCAAGTATCATCCCAACTTGGCAAGTTCTTGTTAATTCCTTCCATTTTCAGTCAGAGTGCTGTGCAAATTATTTCGTTCTTATTCCTTCTCAATCTTGGTTAACCGGAGTGGTTTTGGAATTCTTTCGTCATCCGTGAGCTCTTGTTTCATGTCTTTCAACCTGCAAGGTTCTCGTGATGTTCCTTGTTCCTCTTTTCTAACAGAGTGTTTTCATCTTCGTTCATGTCCTTGCAACATTCAAATTCTCGTGGTGTCCCTTGTTCCTCCTTTTATCGGAGTATTTCCATCTTCGTTCATCTATGTTGTATTGTTCTTTCAACTTGTTTAACCTCTCAAGATTCGTGGTTTCACTCGTTTGTCGAAGAAGCAACTTTGTTTTACCTCTTCCTCTTCCATTTTTATCCGGTGCCATCTCTAGGATCTCGGGTCGAGATCCTCTGTTAGTGTGGGAGAGTTGTGACGCCCGAAGACCGACGTCCCAGAAGATTCTAGATGTTCCGGGTTCTCCCGTGTGTTTCATTTGTGCTTGTGTTATTTATTTTGCATTGCATCATGTCATCATGCCATCATGTCATTAATCTTTGCATCTCAACTTAAATAAATCGTGTGGACCTTCGGTCCATTTAAATCGAGGGAAGGATGACTTCTCTTTATAACATATCCTCCTGGTATTATGGAGCTATTATAAATAAATCTTCCATTAGTTTGGAATCACCAATATCACATTTGCACCGTTCTTCAATTTTCTTACATCCAACTCAACTTCCTTTTCTTCCTTTGAGCCTTTAGTAAAATTGAGTTGCAATTTTACTTTATCCATGGATGTTCCGATTCTTCCCATAAATCATGCTATTAGGCTGCCAGTTCAAATTTGATCTCTTTTGGTCTCTTTTAAAATTGCTTCCAAATTCAAACAGTTTGAGTTTTATTCAAACTTATTTGAATTGTATCTTCTAAACCCTTTCCAACCTTTTTATTAAACCCTCTATATTTTTTCTGTCCCGAGAAAATATGTTACTTGTTGGAATTCCACCTCTATCCTCTCCTTTTAAATGCGAAGACCTTTTTTTCTTTTTCTTTTTTCCAGCAGGCCTCCTTGCTTATTTCACCACTCCCCTGGGCCATATTCCTCCTGGCCGAGGCCCAGCCTCCCTCTCCCCCTCGCAACCCTAAGTCCCACAGCGACCTCTCCCCTCGCTCTCTCCCTACTACCGCCGCCACCCCTCGTTCCCAACGCTCGATCCCGATCCCCATCTCTCTCCCTCGTCTCCAGCGCCGCACCCTCGTTCCCCTCGTCCCTCACTCTCTCGTCGCCCCGTATCGCCTGAGAGAGGGCTCCGCCTCACCGCTGTCGCGCTCTGCGCCGTCCGCCGCCAAGGCCAGCGCCTCGCCTCCCCAGCGCCTCGCCATGGCGTCCCGCGGGCCGGCCAGGAGCTGCGCGCCCAGGCCCCTGCCTCATCTCCTCGCCGCCTGAAGTCGCCCAACCCTGCCTCCTCTGCCCGCCGTCGTCCCCTCCAGCTCCGGCAACGGCCGCCCCAAGCCCGACGCCCCGGCCTCTCCTCCTCGCTCCAGGGAGAGGAGCTCCCTCGTCCGCGTCCATCCCCTTCCATCTCTCTGTGTCGTGCCCCGACCTCATGGAGGCTCGAGTTTCGGTGGGAGCAGCCGCAGCTACGTGGCGTCCCACAACCAATCAGCCGTGTCGATGGTCTGCGTGGACCTCATCGCCATGCCGCTGTCATGGCCTCGTCGCCCCCGTGCTGCCGCTTTTGTTTGCTCTCTTGTGTTGCATCGTTTCAGATCATCAAGATCGGCAAGATCGACAAGTACCACGACGACCCGAACATCTATAGAAAAACGAGCTCCGTGAACGACTACCGTCGCCGTGTACCACTACCGCCGCCAAGACCAAGATGGCGCCAAATGACAAGACGACCCGTGAACGACTACCGTCGACCCTCGAAGACCCCGTGGAACATACGGACATCAAGTACCACTACGAACCACCAAGTACCTCGAGGCCCGATGTCAAGTTCGACTACAAGGAGACACGTCAAGTACCACTACCGTCGCAAGAACGAGAACCCCCAAGTACCACGACATCGACCCCGAACATCTACGGAATGTGTACATCCACGAACGAGTACAACTACCGCCGCCGAAGTCCGCGTGTACCTCTCCGAACGAGAACACCTACTTCCCTCTTCGAACGGGTACCACGACTCGCGAGAACGACTACTTCCACTATGTTCCTTGACGACCTCGAACCGCCCCGAAACGATTGTTCCGAAGGTATAACCCCGAGACAATGACCATGGATGAATGCTTGTGTTGTATGAGATGTTTCCCTTGTGTGCTCCGTGCCCGTATCTTCTTTTGTCGTGCTCCTCGGTTTCCTCGTCGCCGACTCGTGGGAACCCGGTGACGGGATCACCCCACCTTTTCATCTTGTTCGACTCGCTCACGCCATCTTTCTTTTGCTCCGGACTCTCAACGGGTTACCGGAACCGAGATGTTGCCATTGCATCATTTTCGGATCGTTGACGTGGCACCCTTTCCTTCCACCACGGCGACAAATACTCCTTATATCTTCTTGTTAACTTTTAATAAAATTGCATAAATTTGATCATGTCATCGCATCATGTTAACAACATTAAAATGTGTGAATTGTTGTTTGCTTAAAAAAATTGCTAAACATGCTCATGGGGATTTTCCGGAATTGTTGTTGTTTTTCCGGCCTCATTTAAAATGCCTAAATAGTGTAGTTTTATTATGCTTCACCTCTTGCTATGTTAAAAACATTTAATCTTGTCTTGTAAATAAACGAGAGTCAATTAAATAATTAAAATGTGGTGTTTCGTCAATATGCAACTCGTTGCATATTGAGCTCCACTTAACTTGTAGTACTTGTTTGTGCACTTTGCCATGACATGCATATTTAAACCGGACATGCATCATACTTGTTTGTGCATCATGCCATGGTTATGATATGTGTGTTTACCGTGTTGCTTGTTTCTTTCCGGTTTGCTTCCCTCGTTAGCTTCGGTTTCGTTCCGGAGTTGTGAGGTTTCGCTCGACTATGTTGCTCCGTCTACTTCATGGATCCGTTCTTCTTCCTTGTGGAATCCCAGGCAAGATGATCATACCCTTGGATACCTTTACTACCATTGCCATGCTTAGTTGTCTCGATGCTATCGTTACATGTCGTGCTACCCATCTTTTATGTCAGCCTCTCCTTGTTACCATGAAACCTCTAACTTTTGAAACCTTCCTAGCAAAACCACTGTTTGGCTATGTTACCCGCTTGCTCAGCCCCTCTTATAGCGTTGTTAGTTGCAGGTGAAGATGAAGATCGTTCCAGGAGGGAACTTGTTGTTGGAATATCACAATATCTATAATTATTATTAACACACTGATGGGCCTCTAACCCCTCGTTGGTTACCCCAAGTGGAAGGTGTGAGATGCAGTGTTGTGGAAGTTTTTCCCTTAGCAAAGATGCCAAGGATCGAATCCCCAGAGACTCCTAGGTTCAACAAGTAGGTGTCAACTGCTAACGGCGCCAGATATTAGCAATCAACGTGGACCTGCACACAGATACAAATAACTTTGCTCCCAACGAGTACAGAGAGGTTGTCAATCTCTCCGGCCTTGAAGTTTACAAAGGATTAAAAGCAGATGATAGTAGTGATAGATAATGTTTGCAATAGTAAATAAAAGCGAAAAGTAAATAGTGGATGTGATCAATCATGGTAATATGGACCGGAGTCTCATGATGTTCACTAGTGATGTCTCTCTCCCAAAAGACGATAAAACAGCTATGTGAGGTGAACGAATTACGGCTGGGCAATTGACAGGACCACGAACGCAAACCAATGCTGACTACATTGCAAGAAAGGTTGAGGTTCAAAGCATGGGCGGTACGCCAAAGTAAGTAGACCGAAATCCATCAATATCTACTACTAATCATCCACCTTGAGATATCTATCCAGAACATCTCGCTGGTATTAAGTTGCGAGCCCCACCCATAGTGTAAACTCAAAGCAACAGACAACTGCATTAAAAGAACTTTGCGTAAAGTAAACAATCCTTGCACCCGCGGGCACAAGCACCGTTGTTTTCCCCCTTGTGGCAACAGCACATCCCCTAGACTCATGTTTCTGTCACTCAAACTAGTCATCGAGGGGCATGAACCCACAATCAAGCATAACGTTCCCTCTTGGAGTCACTACCTACTACTTGGCCAAAGCAATAAATAACAACGGAGAACATGCAAGAATTACTTACGAACATAAATATAAGAGAGGTGAATCAAATATATTACTCAAGAACAATCTGAACATAATCTCATAATCCATCGGATCCCAGCAAACTCAACATAGCAACAGCATAAGGGTTACATATGTGCCTCGATCATGTACGGCAGCTCATGAGGACTAATTAGTGAAGCACAAGAACGGGAGGAGAACATCACATAGCTACTGGTCATGGACTCATGGTCCAAGGGAGACTACTCACGACTCATCCGGGAGGCGCCATGGTGGTGGAGAAGCTCTCGGTGGTGATCCTCCCCTCCGGCAGGGTGCCGGGAAGGGTTCTCCTGGTGCTCCCGATCTTGGAAGCGGCGGCGGCGGCGGAACAGAGATGGGATCGCGAAAAGAGTTCCTGTTCTGAGGGTTTCGGAGGACGCTTTAAATATATGCCAAAGGGGGGCATCGGGGAAGCTTCGGGAGGCCCAGGCGC
>LR738713.1:660871561-660891933 GCA_902687465.1 Secale cereale
GGTGCCCCCCCCCCCCCCCGGCTGTCCTTCGGACGCACGGTAGTTTCCGGAACGCTGATTTTTTGTATAATTTTTCTGGATTTTTCCTGGCAGTTCTCGTAACGTGAAAACCTGAAATACAAAAACAGCCGAAAACAGAAACTGGCACTGGGGTGCACTGGATTAGTAGGTTAGTCCAAATATGATCAAAAGTGTATGGAAGTGTATGAATATCATAGCAATATCACCCAAAAGTGGCATGGAGCAAGCAGAAATTATAGATACGTTTTGGACGTATCACACACCTATATACTGGGCATGGGTGGAAGGCTTGGCCTTTTGCTTGGTGTTTTGTTCCACTCATGCCACCTTAGGCGCCGTTAAACCGGCATTATGTTCCTTGATTTTGCGTTCCTTACACGATGGGTGGATGGGGACCCCTTGACAGTTCGTCTTTGAATAAAACTCCTCCAGCAAGGCCCAACATTGGTTTTAATTTGCTCATAATAACAACTTAATTAATTAATTAATTGCATAGGGGGTCATGTCCCCGGGTTCTTAATTCTACATAACAGGGGGGCCAGTGCTGATGGTGTTGGTCCCAAACTAGAGCCACTTGCGGTGCCACCCAGTTATCTGGGGTCTTCGGTTACTGTACGTAGCGTTCATCCGGACGTGGCCTGAGACGAGATGCGCGCGGCTACCATCAGGGTGTCGGCACGCCGGGAGGTCTTGCTGGACTTGTTTTACCATTGTCGAAATGTCTTGTGCACCGGGATGCCGAGCCTGATCGGATTTCCCTAAGATAAGGGGTGATGATATTAAATTTATCACTTCAACTAATCATGAGAGCTTGTGATGGGCTAAGTTGGGACACCCCTGCAGGGTTATAATCTTTCGAAAGCCGTGCCCGCGGTTATGTGGCAGATTGGAATTTGTTAACGTCCGGTTGTAGAAAACTTGACAGATGATCCGAAGTAAAACACACAACTGTGTGAGTAACCGTGACTGTCTCTTTTCACTTTGAGAAGAGAACACGGTGGGGTTATGTTTGACTCATAGGTAGTTCAGGATCTTTAGCGATCATTACTAGTTTGCGACCGTTTGCGTAGATGCTCATCTTATTCTTGTACTCGTAAGTTAGCCACCATATTTATGCTTAGCCGCTGCTGCAACCTCACCACTTTACCTCTTCCTACCCATAAAGCTTTGCTAGTCTTGATACCCATGGTTATGGGATTGCTGAGTCCTCGTGGCTCACAGATACTACAACACCAGATGCAGGTTCAGCCGAGAATGATACAGGAGCTGTTTCAAGTACTTCGCTGGGAGCTCGATGAAGAGAATGGCCGTATGCTTGTGACGTTTTTGACGATCAGTAGTGGTTTCTACTAGGGGCGATTCTGACCGGTGGTTTTATGTTTTGGTATCTTTCTTTTGGATCTTCGCCCGTAGTCGGGTTGTGATGTTTTGAATGATGTTTTGCTTATGTAATGTATTGTGTGAAGTGACGAGTGTAAGCCAACTATCTCCTTTTCCATTTTAATCCCTCTTTTACATGAGTCGTGCAAAGATACCAAACTTGAGATCATTCCAGAATCGGCTTATACCTTTAAGTCATGCCTCGACACGTAGGAGGTATAGTCCCATCCTGGGCATTACATGCAACCTCACCACTTTACCTCTTCCTACCCATAATGCTTTGCTAGTCTTGATAGCCATGGTTATGGGATTGCTGAGTCCTCGTGGCTCACAGATACTACAATACTAGATGCAGGTTCAGCCGAGAATGATGCAGGAGCTGGTTCAAGTACTTCACTGGGAGCTCGATGAAGAGAGTGGCCGTATGCTTGTGACGTTTTCAACGATCAGTAGTGGTTTCTACTAGGGGCGATTCGGACCTGTGGCTTTATGTTTTTGGTATCTTTCTTTTGGATCTTCGCCCGTAGTCGGGTTGTGATGTTTTGAATGATGTTTTGCTTATGTAATGTATTGTGTGAAGTGGCGAGTGTAAGCCAACTATCTCCTTTTGCAATTTCATCCCTATTTTTACATGAGTCGTGCAAAGATACCGAACTTGAGATCATTCCAGAATGGGCTCATACCTTTAAGTCGTGCCTCGACACATAGGAGGTATAGTCCCATCCTGGGAGTTACAAGTTGGTATTCAGAGCCTTCTCCGACCTAGGAGCCCCCACTGATTGATCGAATCGTTGACGGTTGAGTCTAGGCACACACTTAAAATGTTTTGAGTCTATATATCGGAGAGTAGGATTTCTTTTGCTCCTCATCTCTTTTCACCCTGGTGAGGACTCCTGACGATTACTTTTGTCTCTTCTACTCTCAAAAACTCACCAATTTTTTTTTAGGATCACGCGAGTATTGTTTGGATTGTTCCGATGTCTTTGTGACGAGAACATTGTTCTCGATGCCTCCTGTCATTTAGGGGTTGTGGCAGTGTCCCGGGGAGTTGAGCTCCGAGGTGTTGTCGTCACAAATATATCGCAGCAGTTCTGGAATACTTAAGACGGCCGACATCGAAAACTCTCCTATGCGGTTAGTGGCAAGATAACCCCGACATCACCCAGTACTGGGGAGGTAGTTCGGGAGTATTGCCATAGCTTGTATAGTAGATGCGTTTCGAAGGTCCGAGGTAAACGGTTTCCGGAAATAACTGGTTATGTGTTGAAGGATGGATACAGCTGGATGTATGATTAGAGTTGAGTGCGCGATGCTTCCCTTGTATCCCCAACACCTGATTGCATAACTGGAAACTTTCGGAAATTAATAGGTGGGTTCATCTAGTAGCTCGTAGGCATTCTTCCAACGAGTGCATGATATGAAGTTCGGGGTTCAACATTTAGTGAAGGGGTTTTATGGGCGTTTGTTCCGATCGGGAGTTGCATCTTAAAGGGTCCTTGGCTATGCTGATCCGGGGATTGCAAAACCCTTTTGTAACACGTTCCATGAGCTTTCAGCACGAACATGTCGAACGAAGCTTCTATCTTGTATTTGTTCTATCTGCTCCTTGTTGCTTTTATTTACCTTTTGTTCTTCCAAGTGGCTTCTCGACAAGTTGATGTACCCGCGGAATTCATTCGTTCAAACCTCTGTTCGAACGATGTTGTGAAGATTATGTTGCAACATATCTATCCTTTGTTTTTTTTATTCTGGTATTCAAGTTGCTTCGATGTCAAATGTTGATTCCATACCTTTCCTAAGCGGTGTTCTCATATTGCTATGAGAGTGCTAGTCCTTCTTAATCATCAAGATGGTCATGTTAAATTCTTTTCAACTGGTGTGCCTTCTCTTCAAGCTATTCCATACAGACGCCGTTGAGAAATCTGACGATTTGTCTGTTTCATTCGTCCCAAGTTCTCTTTGTTTTTCCCCACCCTCCCACCCTTCTTCTTCTCGGAGCCAGAAATTCTAAAATGAAATATCCATTTTATTAAGGTGATGTTTCTTCATTCTTTTTGTTCAATTTCATTATCCGGTGATTTCTCAGGATGATGCTCAAGAGCTTCAAGTTTTCATTCTTTGTTCTCGTTTCTTCTCCGGTGGTATAAATTCAAGCTTCGGTCTTGATCATATCTGTGCCTCTTGTTTCACATGTTTTCCGATGTGGGAATTTCTTATCCGAAGGCTCTCTTATTCTTCACATCTCTTTATTCATATCCGGAGTGTTGAAGATAACTCAGATGATTCATAATTCCATTCTCAATCTGTTCAAACTATTTTGAGGATTGCTATCTTATTCAAGCCATTTAATTCAACCGGTGCAATATCTCTTAAGCAATCTTTTTCAACGGTGATTTCTTTTGAGTGGGCCCTAACCCACAGGTCTTTTCCCAGGATCTTACCTGACTCTTCTAATTTTCCGGAGTTATTATAAAATTCTTTTCAAAGTGTGACGTAAGAATGATTCCCATCAGTCACATGCCTCCTCCAAGACCGCTTTCAAATTCCTTTCAACTTCAGGTCAACCTTCCTTTTTTATTCTTCCAGAGCATTTCATGAATTATTTTCTTTGTGATCCTCCGAAGGCCATCATTTCAGAAGATTTCTTCATTCTCAGTTTGCAACTTCGTCCTCCAAATATTCTTCATTGATGCCTCTTCGTTCGTCTCCATATTCTACCGGTGCTTTGTCAAGTATTCTTTAATCGGTTCGCGATCTCTTCGTTCTCTTGTAAATTTTCCTCAAGTGCTTATTCTTCCCGGTGGATTATTCTCTTTCTTCACCCGGTCTCAATTCCTACCGGTGAGTCGGTCAAGATTATTCTCAAGTTTGGCTATATCTCTCTCCAATCCTTTTCAAGAAGAATAAGTATTAGGCCAAATCCGTTGCTTGTCATCAATTTAATTTGATGAAGGATAAGCATACAGTAAATCTTATTCTTATTTCCCTGAAGTGATTAATCTCTTTTTCCGGAGCTTGTTCATTATATCATATTCTCGGTTCTAAGTTGTTCATCTTGTTTTCCGGAGCTTCAAGTTATTTCAATTATATCATTTCAAACCTCCATCTAATTCATCGCAGGCCTTGAATCTTATTCTTTGCATCTTTCACTTCTCATGCTTTCATTACCGGAGTTCTCATGGTGGTTCATCATGTTTTAATTCATCCTCGAAGTCTTCATCAAGATTCTTGTTGGAGCTCAAGCATTCTTCATCATGCATTCCAATTGCAATCTTGTCTACCTTATCTTTTCAGATGGTGTTATGTCATTTTTGACAATTCCTTCATGTTTCATGATTCATGAGTTATCAGGAATGAGATATTTAAACCCGTCAATTTCTTCACGGGAGTTAGCTTGGTATAGATTTCACCTAAAAGCTTTCCCTGAGGATTGTTGCTATTATGGTGCTTATAAATGACCCAAGTTCTTCATTTATCCTCTCGGTGAAATAAGTTTTTCGTCTCCTTGTTGATCTCAATCCAATCAAATGTTTTCGTCAGTGGTTTGTTGTCACCTCTTAATTTTGAGATGTTTTCCATAAGCCCACATCGAGCTTATTCTTTTCATTGTTGATTTTCCAACAACTCTGTTCAATCCATCTTGGTCAGGATTCTCTTTCGAATTCAATTTTGGGAGAAGTTGTCATTTTCTTCTCCGTTCTTTCTGTCCAACGATCTAGCATCTATTCTTTCATTCCAGAGGCATTGTAATGTTGCTCTCTCCAAACCATCATATCGTTTTATCGAGATCATGTTCTTTCCCTTGCTTATCATTTTACCGGAGTGGTTGAAATTCTTTCGTCATCCGTAAGCTCTTGTTCATGTCTTTTAACCTTACAAGGTTCTCGTGGTGTTCCTTGTTCCTCATTTTATCGGAGTGCTCTTAAGTTCATTCATCTCCGTTCTATTCTTTCTTTCAAGATTGTTCAACCTCTCAGGTTCGTGGTTTCACTCGTTTGTCAAAGAAGCAACTCCGTTTTACCTCTTCCTCTCCCGTTTTTATCCGGTGCCATCTCCAGGATCTCGGGTCGAGATCCTCTGTTAGTGTGGGAGAGTTGTGATGCCCGAAGACCGACGTCCCAGAAGATTCCAGATGTTCCGGGTTCTTCCGTGTTTTTCATTTTGTGCTTGTGTTATTTATTTTGCATTGCATCATGTCGTCATGCCATCATGTCTTTAATCCTTGCATCTCAACTAAATAAATTGCATAGATCGTTTGATCTATTTAAATCAAGGGAAGGATGACTTCTCTTTATAACATATCCTCCTAATATTTATGGAGCTATTATAAATAAATATTCCATTTGTTTGGAATTAACCCAAACACACTTGCATATCTTCCCCATGCCTTCTCTTTCTCATTCCTTGCCTCCAAACCTTGTCTATAATTATTTTCCCGTTTATCGAGCTCCACCAAAAATTCTCATCATTTATGGGCACTTCGAAATCCGGGGCTTTGTTCAAACCTTTTGAATTAAATTCAAAGGATTTTGAATTTAATTCTTCTATCATGATCACCTTAATTTTTTCTTGGGCTGCCCTCATTTTTGCGAGTCCAAGAGAATTGCCCTCATGCCCAAACTCTACCCCTAACCCCCTCTTTCTTTTCCTTTATTTATTTTTCTCTATTTTCTTTTTCTTCTTCTTTTCTCTCTTTTTATTAGGAGAGGACCCATTCCATCAGGCCCTTCTGGCTCAAGCCGCACCGGCCCATCCCTCAAGGCCCAGTCCCCATCTCCCCTCGCAACCCTAAGCCCGACCGACCCCCATCCTCTCGATCTCTCCCCCTATCCGCCGCCACCTCTCCGCTCGCCCGATCCCGAACCCCATCTCCCCACGCTGCTCATCTCTCCCTCGATCTCCTCCCAGTCCTCCCGTCAGCGCCGCCAGGCAGAGCCTCGGCTCGATCCACATCGACCCCCACTCCCTCCCGATCCAGCGCACCCCGCCTCCTTCTCCCACCAGTGCCGCCGTCCTTCTCCTCCACCGCAGCCACCTCACCTCTGGCCATCCGGCGCCGCGCCCTGCATCCCCCGACCTCGCCGGCCACCGCGACAGCGTCGTCGTCGCCGAGGTCCACCAGCACCACGACCCCTCTCCCTCCTCGCTCCCCTCGTCTGCAGGAGCTCGCCTTCGCTGGCGTGCCATGGCCTCTGCTCGAGCCCCATCCTCGCCCCGACGCCATGGTCGCCCCCGTCGACCTCCACCAGCGCCGCCGCCGCGCTCGAGCACGAGCTCGTCTGCGCTCGCCTCCTCTTCTCTGCGTTCGCACCTGCCTAAACATCGGCTTCGTCCGCTGCTTCCCGCTACCATGGCTGCATCCCTACATGACCACCTCGCCGAAGACTGCAGCAGTTGCAGGCCGGCTGTCTCCTGCACCTCGAGCCGCACCTTTGGTCACCACCGAGACCCCCGGACCCGTCAAGACATGCACATGGAGACCCAAGTCCGAAGACTACCGATGGCCCTCCAAGTTCAACTACCGAGTTCGACCACGGACGGCTAACTCCAAATGGGTTTTGTCAAGATCAATGACCGAGCCAAGTACCTCTACACACTACCCGCCAAGTACCACGACGCCCGTCGAACGCCAAGTACACAAGTTGTGAGGACGCCAAGACCTCCGAGATCGACTTCATTGACCGACAAGTACCACGACGACACCGAAGGGTTCAGATCGGTCAAGTTCCTCTACGACCCGTGTACGACTACCGTCACCGTGACCCCGAACAACTACGGAACATGTACAACTACCGCCGTCGTGATCTCGACAAGAAAACGTGTACCACTACCATCGCCGTGTACCACTACTTCCACTACGGTCGACACGTGAACCACTACTTCCCTCTTCTGTCAAACTCGTTCCGCCCCGAAGATGCACGCTTCAAAGTTATAACCCCGAGACGATGACCCGTGGAATGCTTGTGGTTGTATGAGATGTTTCCCTTGTGTGCACCGTACCCGTTTTGTCTTTTGTCATGCTCCTCGGTTGCCTCGTCGCCGACTCATGGGAACCCGGTGACGGGATCACCCCACCTTTCATCTTGTTCAACTCACTCACGCCACCTTTTCTTTTGCACCGGTCTCTCAATGAGTTACCGGAACCGAGATGTTGCCATTGCATCATTTTCGGATCGTTGCCGTGGCACCCTTTCCTTCCACCACGGTGACAAATACTTCATATCTCTTCATGTCAATTTTTAATAAAAATTGCATAAAACTTGATCATGTCATCCGCATCATGTTAACAACATTAAAAGGTGTGAATTGTTGTTTGCTTAAAATTGCTAAACATGCATATGGGGATTTTCCGAAATTGTTGTTGTAGTTTCCGGCCTCATTTAAAATGCCTAAATAGTGTAGTTTTATTATGCATCATACCTTGCCATGTATTGCATATTGACATGTTGCTTGTGTTATTTTTTTTCTGTGCTTCCTACCTTGCCATGTAATGCTTCATGTATAGATTTTTCATGCATCATACCTTGCCATGTATTGCATCATATAGACTTGTGTTATTTTTCTGTGCTTCCTACCTTGCCATGTTGTGCTTCCTGTGTAGACTTGCTGTGCATCCTATGTAGACTTGTTTTGCTTCATACTTGTTTGAGCATATTGCCATGTCTCGTGTGGTGTGTTTACCGTGTTGCTTGTTTCTTTCCGGTTTCCTTCCCTCGTTAGCTTCGGGTTCGTTCCGGAGTTGTGAGGTTCTGTTCGACTACTTCATGGTCTTGTTCTTCTCCCTCGCGGAATCCCAGGCAAGATGATCATACCCTTGGATACCTTTACTACCATTGCCATGCTTAGTTGTCTCGATGCTATCGTTACATGTCGCGCTGCCCATCTTTTATGTCAGCCTCTCCTTGTTGCCATGAAACCTCTAACCTTTGACACCTTCCTAGCAAAACCACTGTTTGGCTATGTTACCCGCTTGCTCAGCCCCTCTTATAGCGTTGTTAGTTGCAGGTGAAGATGAAGATCGTTCCAGGTGGGAACTTGTTGTTGGAATATCACAATATCTATTATTATTATTAACACACCTATATATTGGGCATGGGTGGAAGGCTTGGCCTTTTGCTCGGTGTTTTGTTCCACTCATGCCACCTTAGGTGCCAATAAACCGGCATTATGTTCCTTGATTTTGTGTTCCTTACACGATGGGTATATGGGGACCCCTTGACAGTTCGTCTTTGAATAAAACTCCTCCAGCAAGGCCCAACATTGGTTTTAATTTGCCTCATAATAACAACTTAATTAAATAATTAAATTTGCATAGGGGGTCGCGTCCCCGGGTACTCTTTTCTACATAGCAGGGGGGGCAGTGCTGATGGTGTTGGTCCCAAACGGGGAGACTGCGGGTCCACCACGGGGAAACTCGAGGATTGGCTCTCGTAGGCTCACCTATCCGGACGTGGCCTGAGACGAGATACGCGCGGCTACTATCAGGGTGTCGGCACGCCGGGAGGTCTTGCTGGACTTGTTTTACCATTGTCAAAATGTCTTGTGCACCGGGATGCCGAGCCTGATCGGATTTCCCTAAGATAAGGGGTGATGATATTATATTTATCACTTCAGCTAATCGTGAGAGCTTGTGATGGGCTAAGTTGGGACACCCCTGCAGGGTTATGATCTTTCGAAAGCCGTGCCTGCGGTTATGTGGCAGATTGGAATTTGTTAATGTCCGGTTGTAGAAAACTTGACAGAGGATCCGAAGTAAAACACACAACTGTGTGAGTAACCGTGACTGTCTCTTTTCACTTTGAGAAGAGAACACGGTGGGGCTATGTTTGACTCGTAGGTAGTTCAGGATCTTTAGCGATCACTACTAGTTTGCGACCGTTTGAGTAGATGCTCATCTTATTCTTGTACTCGTAAGCTAGCCACCATATTATGCTTAGCCGCTGCTGCAACCTCACCACTTTACCTCTTCCTACCCATAATGCTTTGCTAGTCTTGATACCCATGGTTATGGGATTGCTGAGTCCTCGTGGCTCACAGATACTACAACACCAGATGCAGGTTCAGCCGAGAATGATGCAGGAGCTGGTTCAAGTACTTCACTGGGAGCTCGATGAAGAGAGTGGCCGTATGCTTGTGACGTTTTCGACGATCAGTAGTGGTTTCTACTAGGGGCGATTCTGACATGTGGCTTTATATTTTTGGTATCTTTCTTTTGGATCTTCGCCCGTAGTCGGGTTGTGATGTTTTGAATGATGGTTTGCTTATGTAATGTATTGTGTGAAGTGGCGAGTGTAAGCCAACTATCTCCTTTTGCAATTTCATCCCTATTTTTACATGAGTCGTGCAAAGATACCAAACTTGAGATCATTCCAGAATGGGCTTATACCTTTAAGTCGTGCCTCGACACGTAGGAGGTATAGTCCCATCCTGGGCGTTACAGATGATCAGGCAAAGCATTAAGTAACTGGAGAAGCCTCCCCCAAGCTTGTGGGAGACTCTCTTCTTCAGTTTGAGCAAAGTTATATATTTCCCGTAAGGCAGCTTGTTTCTTATGAGCAGGAAAATATTTAGCAGAAAAGTAATACATCATATCCTGGGGACTACACACACAACCAGGATCAAGAGAATTAAACCAAGTCTTAGCATCACCCTTTAATGAGAACGGAAACAACTTAAGGATATAGTAATAGCGAATCTTTTCATCATTGGTAAACTGGGTGGCTATATCATTCAACATGGTAAGATGTACTGCAACAGTTTCAGACTCATAGCCATGGAAAGGATCAGATTCAACCAAAGTAATTAACTCAGGATCAACAGAGAATTCATAATCCTTATCAGTAACACATATAGGTGAAGTAGCAAAAGCAGGGTCTTGTTTCATTCTAGCATTCAAGGACTTTTCTTGCAGCTTAGCTAATAATTTCTTAAGATCATATCTATCATTGCAAGCAAGAAAGTCTCTAGCCGTTTCTTCATCCATAACATAACCCTCAGGCACAACACGCAATTCATATCTATTGGGAGTAGTTTCATCATCACTTTCATAAATATCATCAACATTTGCACTCTCCCTAACCTTAGCAATTTGTTCATCTAGAAATTCACCTAGTGGCACAGTATCAGGCATAGAGGTAGTTTCATCATACATAGCAGAAGTAGCATCATCAAAAACATACGACATATCAGATTCAATAGCAGGAGTAGGTGTCGCAAGTTTACTCATAACAGAAGGAGAATCAAGCGCAGAGCTAGATGGCAGTTCCTTACCTCCCCTCGTAGTTGAGGGTAAGATCTTGGTTTTTAAGTCCTTCAAATTCTTCATAGTGATAAGAAGATATAAATCCCAAGTGACTTAAAGAATAGAGCTATGCTCCCCGGCAACGGCGCCAGAAAATAGTCTTGATAACCCACAAGTGTAGGGGATCACAACAGTTTTCGAGGGTAAAGTATTAAACCAAAATTTGTTGATTCGACACAAGGGGAGCCAAAGAATACTCTTAAGTATTAGCAGCTGAGTTGTCAATTCAACCACACCTGGAAACTTAGTATCTGCAGCAAGATAGTTTAGTAGCACAGTAATATGATAGTGGCGGTAGCAGCAATAAAAGTAAAGATGGTGTTTTTGTAGTTTTTGTGATAATAGCAACAGAAAAGTAAATAAGCAATTCGGTGATGGGAAATTACGTCGGATGCAATTCATCATGTAGAAGTTATAACCAGGGTGACATAGAACTAGCTCCAGTTCATCAATGCAATGTAGGCATGTATTCCGAATATAGTCATACATGCTTATGGAAAAGAACTTGCATGACATCTTTTTTCCTACCCTCCCGTGGCAGCGGGGTCCTATTGGAAACTAAGGGATATTAAGGCCTCCTTTTAATAGAGTACCGGACCAAAGCATTAACACATAGTGAATACATGAACTCCTCAAACTAAGGTCATCACCGGGAGTGGTCCCGATTATTGTCACTTCGGGGTTGCCGGATCATAACACATAGTAGGTGACTATAGACTTGCAAGATAGGATCAAGAACACACATATATTCTTGGAAACATAATAGGTTCAGATCTGAAATCATGGCACTCGGGCCCTAGTGACAAGCATTAAGCATAGCAAAGTCATAGCAACATCAATCTCAGAACATAGTGGATACTAGGGATCAAACCCTAACAAAACTAACTCGATTACATGATAGATCCCATCCAACCCATAACCGTCTGCTACCTCTTGAGCTTGCGTTGTATTCCCTCGAAGAGGAAAGAGAGATGCAGCACAGTAGCGTAAGTATTTCCCTCGGTTTTTTAGAATCAATGTATCAATCCAGTAGGAGACCACGCGCCATTCCCTCGCACCTGCACAAACAAATAAGAACTTCGCAGCCAATGCGATAAGGGGTTGTCAATCCCTTTACGGTCACTTACGAGAGTGAGATCTGATAGAGATGATAGTTTATCTTTTTGGTATTTTGGTTTAATAAAATAGCAAATAAACAGCGGCAAAAGAAATTAACGGGAAAGTAATATGATAGAGATAGACCCGGGGGCCATAGTTTTCTCTAGTGGCTTCTCTCATGATAGCGATATTCTACGGCGGGTAAACAAATTACTGTCGAGCAATTGATAGAAAAGCGTATAATTATGAGACTATATAGGCATGGTCATTGTATATAGGCATCACGTCCGAGACAAGTAGACCGACTCCTGCCTGCATCTACTACTATTACACCACACATCGACTGCTATCCAGCATGCATCTAGTGTATTGAATTCATACGAACAGAGTAACGCCTTAAGCAAGATGCCATGATGTAGAGGGATAAACTCAAGCAATATGATGAAAACCCCATCTTTTTATCCCCTCTCGTGGTGCTTCGGGTGGTCTTATTACGATCGGGAAGAGCTCGATGTTTTCGGGCTCTGTTCTATTTTCGGAGCACTTTGCGCTAGTAGTCAGTTTTGTTGGAAATATGCCCTAGAGGAAATAATAAATTGGTTATTATTATATTTCCTTGTTCATGATAATTGTTTATTATCCATGCAAGAACTGTATTGATAGGAAACTCAGATACATGTGTGGATACATAGACAAACACCATGTCCCTAGTGAGCCTCTAGATGACTAGCTCGTTGATCAATAGATAGTTACGGTTTCCTGACCATGGACATTGGATGTCATTGATAACGGGATCACATCATTAGGAGAATGATGTGATGGACAAGACCCAATCCTAAGCCTAGCACAGATCGTGTAGTTCGTATGCTAAAGCTTTTCTAAGTGTCAAGTATCTTTTCCTTAGACCATGAGATTGTGCAACTCCCGGATACCGTAGGAATGCTTTGGGTGTACCAAACGTCACAACGTAACTGGGTGGCTATAAAGGTGCACTACAGGTATCTCCGAAAGTGTCTGTTGGGTTGGCATGAATCGAGACTGGGATTTGTCACTCCGTATGACGGAGAGGTATCTCTGGGCCCACTCGGTAGGACATCATCATAATGTGCACAATATGTGATCAAGGAGTTGATCATGGGATGATGTGTTACGGAACGAGTAAAGAGACTTGTCGGTAATGAGATTGAGCAAGGTATCGGTATACCGACGATCGAATCTCGGGCAAGTGCTATACCGATAGACAAAGGGAATCGTATACGGGATTGATTGAATCCTTGACATCGTGATTCATCCGATGAGATCATCGTGGAACATGTGGGAGCCAACATGGGTATCCAGATCCCGCTGTTGGTTATTGGCCGGAGAGTTGTCTCGGTCATGTCTACATGGTTCCCGAACCCGTAGGGTCTACACACTTAAGGTTCGATGACGCTAGGGTTATAGGGAAAGTATGTACGCGGTTACCGAATGTTGTTCGGAGTCCCGGATGAGATCTCGAACGTCACGAGGAGTTCCGGAATAGTCCGGAGGTAAAGATTCATATATGGGAAGTCCCGTTTTGGTCATCGGAAAAGTTTCGGGCTCAATCGGTAGCGTACCGGGACCACCGGGAGGGTCCCGGGGGTCCATCGGGTGGGGCCACCAGCCCCGGAGGCATACGTGGGCCAAGTGTGGGAGGGGACCTGCCCCAGGTGGGCTGGTGCGCCCCCCCACCAAGGCCCAAGGCGCCCCCAAGAGGGGAGGGGGGCAAACCCTAGGGCCCAATCTGGTGCGCCCCCCTCTCCCTCTCCCCCTCTGGCCGCCACCCCTAGATGGGATCTAGGGTGGGCGCACCCCTAGGGGTGGGAAACCCTAAAGGGGGCGCAGCCCCCCCTTCCCCCTATATATATGTGAGGTTTGGGGCTGCCCAGAACACGTTTTGACCTCTGTCGCTTGGCGCAGCCCTACCTCTCTCCCTCCTCGTCTCTTGCAGTGCTTGGCGAAGCCCTGCTGGAGTCCCGCGCTCCTCCACCACCACCACGCCGTCGTGCTGCTGTTGGATGGAGTCTTCCCCAACCTCTCCCTCTCTCCTTGCTGGATCAAGGCGTGGGAGACGTCACCGGGTTGCACGTGTGTTGAACGCGGAGGCGCCGTTTTTCGGCGCTTAGATCGGAATCAACCGCGATCTGAATCGCAGCGAGTACGACTCCTTCATCCGCGTTCTTGCAACGCTTCCGCATCGCGATCTACAAGGGTATGTAGATGCACTCACCTTCCCCTTGTTGCTAGATTACTCCATAGATAGATCTTGGTGATGCGTAGGAAAAATTTTGATTTTTTGCTACGATCCCCAACAGTGGCATCATGAGCTAGGTCTATGCGTAGTTTCTTGCACGAGTAGAACACAAAGTAGTTGTTGGCGTGGATTTGTCAATTTACTTGCCGTTACTAGTCTTATCTTGATTCGGCGGCATCGTGGGATGAAGCGGCCCAAACCGACCTTACACGTACTCTTACGTGAGACAGGTTCCACCGACTGACATGCACTAGTTGCATAAGGTGGCTAGCGGGTGTCTGTCTCTCCCACTTTAGTCGGATCGGATTCGATGAAAAGGGTCCTTATGAAGGGTAAATAGAAATTGGCATATCACGTTGTGGTTTTGGCGTAGGTAAAAAACGTTCTTGCTAGAAACCTATAGCAGCCACGTAAAAACTTGCAACAACAATTAGAGGACGTCTAACTTGTTCTTACAGCATGTGCCGTGTGATGTGATATGGCCAAAAGGATGTGATGAATGATATATATGTGATGTATGAGATTGATCATGTTCTTGTAATAGGAATCATGACTTGCATGTCGATGAGAATGACAACCGGCAGGAGCCACAGGAGTTGTCTTATTTATTGTATGACCTGCGTGTCACTGAATAACGCCATGTAATTACTTTACTTTATTGCTAAACGTTAGCCATAGTAGTAGAAGTAATGTTTGGCGAGATGACTTCATGGAGACACGATGATGGAGATCATGGTGTCATGCCGGTGACAATGATGATCATGGAGCCCCGAAGATGAAGATCAAAAGGAGCAAAATGATATTGGCCATATCATGTCACTATTTGATTGCATGTGATGTTTATCATGTTTTACATCTTATTTGCTTAGAACGACGGTAGTGAATAAGATGATCTCTCACTAAAATTTCTAGAATTGTGTTCCCCCTAACTGTGCACCGTTGCTAAGGTTCGTTGTTCCGAAGCACCACGTGATGATCGGGTGTGATAGGCTCTAACGTTCGCATACAACGGGTGTAAGCCAGATTTACACACGCGATACACTTAGGGTTGACTTGACGAGCCTAGCATGTACAGACATGGCCTCGGAACACGGAAGACCGAAAGGTCGAACATGAGTCGTATAGAAGATACGATCAACATGAAGATGTTCACCGTTGATGACTAGTCCGTCTCACGTGATGATCGGACACGGCCTAGTCGATTCGGATCATGTGTCACTTAGATGACTAGAGAGATGTCTATCTGAGTGGGAGTTCATTAGATGAACTTCATTGTCATGAACAATAGTCTAAGTTGTCTTCGCAAATTATGTAGTAGACCAATAACTGCATTGTAGCTCCCTGTTTAATACGATCCTAGAGAAAGACTAAGTTGAAAGATAATGTAAGCAATGATGCGGACTAGGTCCGTAGTCCGAGGAGTGTCCTCACTGCTGCACAGAAAGCTTACGTCTTTGATGCACCGCTCGATGTGCAAACCCCTACAACGTTGTCTGTGGATGTTGAGAATACCTGACAGACACGTCATGATGACTACTTGATAGTTTAGTGCACCATGCTTTACGGCTTAGAATCGGGATTCCAATGACGTTTTGAACGTCATAGAACATATGAGATGTTCTGAGAGCTGAAATTGGGATTTCAGGCTCATGCCCGTGTTGAGAGGTATGAGACCTCTAACAAGTTCTTTTGCCAAAAGGATGGAGGAGAATAGCTCAACTAGTGAGCATGTGCTCAGAATGTATGAGTGCTAAGATCACTTGAACCAAGTGGGAGTTAATCTTCCAAATGAAATAGTGGTTGACGGAATTCTCTAGACACTATCACCAAGCTACTAGAACTTTGTGATGAACTATGACATGCAAAGGATAGAGATGATCCCGGAGCTATTAGCGGTGCTTAAGACCGCAAAAGTAGAAATCAAGAAGGAGCATCAAGTGTTGATGGTTTAACAAGACCACTAGTTTCAAAAGGGGCAAGGGCTAGAAGGGAAACTTCATGAATGGCAAACCAGTTGTCGCTCTAATGAAGGAACCCAAGGTTGAACCCAAACCTCGAGACTAAGTGCTTCTATTGTAAGGGGAACGGTCACATGGTAGCGGAACTACCCCAAATACATGGTAGATAAGAAAAGCTGGCAACTTCAACAAAGAATATTTGATATACGTGTTATTGATGTGTACCTTACTAGTACTCCTTGTAGCACATGGGTATTAGATACCGGTTCAGTTGCTATTATTAGTGACTTGAAGCAAAAGCTACGGACTGAACGGAGACTAGCTAAGGGCGAGGTGACGATGTGTGTTGGAAGTGTTTCCAAGGTTGATAAGATCACCATCGCACGCTCCCTCTATTTTCGAGATTAGTGTTGAACCTAGATAAATGTTATCAGGTGTCTACGTTGAGCATGAATATGATTAGATCATGTTCATTGCAATACGGTTATTCATTTAAGTCAGAGAATAATGGTTATTCTGTTTACATGAATAATACATTTATGGTCATGCACCCAATGGTTTGTTGAATCTCGATCATAGTAATACACATGATGATAATATTAATGCCAAAAGATGTAGAGTTAATAATGATAGTACCACTTTCTTGTGGCACTGCCGCTTAGGTCATTTTGGCATAAAATGCATGAAGAAACTCCATGCTGATGGATGTTTGGAGTCACTTGATTTTGAATCGCTTGACACATGCGAGCCATGCCTCATGGGCAGGATGACTAAGATCCCGTTTTCAGGTACAATGAAACGGGCAAGTGACTTGTTGGAAATCATACATGCTGATGTGTGTGATCCAATGAGAATTAAGGCGTGTGGTGGATATCGTTATTTTCTCATCTTCACTGACGATTTGAGTAGATATGGGTATATTTACTCAGTGAAGTAAAAGTCTGAAGCGTTTGAAAAGTTCAAGCAATTTCAGAGTGAAGTTAAGAATCATCATAACAAGAAGATCATGTTCCTACGATCTGATCAAGGGGAGAATTTCTGAGTTATGAGTTTGGCAATCACTTAAGACATTGTGGAATTGTTTCGCAGTTGAAGCCACCTGGAACACCACAGCGTAATGGTGTGTCCGGACATCGTAATCGAACCTTATGAGATATGGTGCGATCTATGATATCTTACCGATCTACCGCTATTATTTTGAGGTTATGCATTAGAGACAGCTGCATTCACTTTATATAGGGCACCATCTAAGTCCGTTGAGACGACGCCGTATGAACTGTGGTTTGGCCAGAAACCATAGTTGTCGTTTCTTAATGTTTGGGGCTGCGATGCTTGTGGCTTCAGCCGGGAAAAGCTCGAACCCAAAACAGACAAACACATCTTCATAGGATACCCAAAGGTAATAGTTGGGTATACCTTCTATCTCAGATCCAAGGGCAAAAATGTTTGTCGCTAAGAACGGGTCCTTTCTCGAGAAGGAGTTTCTCTCGAAAGAATTAAGTGGGAGGAAGATAGAACTTGATGAGGTTATCGAACCCTCACTTCAACCGGAGAGTAGTGCAACACAGAAAGATGTTTCTGTGGAACCTACGACTGTTGAAGAGGAAACTAATGATAGTGATCATGAAGCTTCGGATCAAGTTGCTATCGAACCTCGTAGGTCGACAAGGATATGTACTACTCCTGAGTGGTACGGTGATCCTGTCTTAGAGGTCATGTTGTTGGACAACAATGAACCTATGAACTATGGAGAAGCGATGGTGGGCCCGTATTCCGACAAAAGGTTAGAAGCCGAGAAATCCGAGATAGGATCCATGTATCAAAACAAAGTATGGACTTTGGTGGACTTGCCCGATTATTGGCAAGCCATTGAGATAAATGGATCTTTAAGAAGAAGATGGACGTGGACGGTAATGTCACCGTCTATGAAGCTCGACTTGTGGCAAAAAGTTTTTCACAAGTTCAAGGAGTTGACAACAATGAGATTTTCTCACCCGTAGCGATGCTTAAGTC
This sequence comes from Secale cereale, assembly GCA_902687465.1. Classification (NCBI taxonomy): domain Eukaryota; kingdom Viridiplantae; phylum Streptophyta; class Magnoliopsida; order Poales; family Poaceae; genus Secale; species Secale cereale. The sequence goes on from LR738713.1 coordinate 660,889,608, forward strand.
CGTCGGAATCATGTTAGCATTAGCTGCATTTATGAAATCTGGCAGATGGATGACAAAACAAGTTTCCTTACCAGTTTTCGTAAGGAAAGGTTGTATGTGATACAATCAGAAAGGTTTTGTCGATCCTAAGGATGCTAAAAAGGTATGCTAGCTCCAGCGATCCTTCCATGGACTGGAGCAAGCATCTTGGAGTCGGAATATACGCTTTGATGGAGTGATCAAAGTTTTTGGGCATACAAAGTTTGTTAGAAACTTGTATTTATAATAAAGTGAGTGGGAGCACTACAACATTTCTGATAAGTATATGTGAATGACATATTGTTGATCCGAAATGATGTAGAATTTCTGGAAAGCATAAAGGGTTGTTTGAAAGGAGTTTTTCAAAGGAATACTTGGATAAAGATGCTGACATATTGGGCATCAAGATCTATGGAGATAGATTAGACGCCTAATGATACTTTCAAAAGGAACACACACCTTTGATATGATTTTGAAGGAGTTCAAAATAGATCAGTCAAAGAAGGAGTTCTTACCTGAGTGTAAGGTGTGAAGTTGAGTAAGACTCAAAGCTTGACCATGGCAGATAAAAGAGGAAGGACGAAGGTCGTCCCCTATGCTTTTGTCATAGGCTCTATACGGTATGCCATGATGAGTACCGCACCTGATGTGTGCCTTGCCACATGTCTGGCAAGAGGGTACAAAGGTGATCCAGGAGTGGATCACTAGATAGTGGTCAAAATTATCCTTAGAGGAATAAGGAAATGTTTCTCGGTTATGGAGGTGATAAAGAGTTCGACGTAAAGAGTTACGTCGATGCAAGCTTTACACCTATCCGGATAACTCGGGGTAGAGATACCGGATACGTATAATGGAGCAACAGTTTGGAATAGCTCCAAGTGGAACGTGGTAGCAGCATCTACGATATGACATACAGTTTTGCGAAAGTACGTAGGGATCTGAATGTTGCAGACCTGTTGACTACAACCTCTCTCACAAGCGTAACATGATCAAACCCAGAACTCATTGAGTGTTAATCACATATTGATGTGAACTAGATTACTAACTCTAGTAAACTCTTTGGATGTTGGTCACATGGCGATGTGACCTGTGAGTGTTAATCACATGGCGATGTGAACTAGATTATTGACTCTAGTGCAAGTGGGAGACTGTTGGAAATATGCCCTAGAGGCAATAATAAATTGGTTATTATTATATTTCCTTGTTCATGATAATTGTTTATTATCCATGCTAGAATTGTATTGATAGGAAACTCAGATACATGTGTGGATACATAGACAAACACCATGTCCCTAGTGAGCCTCTAGATGACTAGCTCGTTGATCAATAGATGGTTACGGTTTCCTGACCATGGACATTGGATGTCATTGGTAACGGGATCACATCATTAGGAGAATGATGTGATGGACAAGACCCAATCCTAAGCCTAGCACAGATCGTGTAGTTCGTATGCTAAAGCTTTTTTAAGTGTCAAGTATCTTTTCCTTAGACCATGAGATTGTGCAACTCCCGGATACCGTAGGAATGCTTTGGGTGTACCAAACGTCACAACGTAACTGGGTGGCTATAAAGGTGCACTACAGGTATCTCCGAAAGTGTTTGTTGGGTTGGCATGAATCGAGACTGGGATTTGTCACTCCGTATGACGGAGAGGTATCTCTGGGCCCACTCGGTAGGACATCATCATAATGTGCACAATATGTGATCAAGTAGTTGATCATGGGATGATGTGTTACGGAACGAGTAAAGATACTTGTCGGTAACGATATTGAGCAAGGTATCGGTATACCGACGATCGAATCTCGGGCAAGTGCTATACCGATAGACAAAGGGAATCGTATACAGGATTGATTGAATCCGTGACATCGTGGTTCATCCGATGAGATCATCGTGGAACATGTGGGATCCAACATGGGTATCCAGATCCCGCTGTTGGTTATTGGCCGGAGAGTTGTCTCGGTCATGTCTACATGGTTCCCGAACCCGTAGGGTCTACACACTTAAGGTTCGATGACGCTAGGGTTATAGGGAAAGTATGTACGCGGTTACCGAATGTTGTTCGGAGTCCCGTATGATATCCCGGACGTCACGAGGAGTTCCGGAATAGTCCGGAGGTAAAGATTCATATATGGGAAGTCCCGTTTTGGTCACCGGAAAAGTTTCGGGCGCTATCGGTAGCGTACCGGGACCACCGGGAGGGTCCCGGGGGTCCACCGGTTGGGGCCACCAGCCGCGGAGGCATACGTGGGCCAAGTGTGGGAGGGGACCAGCCCCAGGTGGGCTGGTGCGCCCCCCCCCCCCCCCCCCC
>LR738713.1:660892081-660922710 GCA_902687465.1 Secale cereale
AAGAGGGGAGGGGGGCAAACCCTAGGGCAGATGGGCCCTAGGGCCCAATATGGTGCGCCCCCCTCTCCCTCTCCCCCTCTGGCCGCCACCCCTAGATGGGATCTAGGGTGGGCGCACCCCTAGGGGTGGGAAACCCTAAAGGGGGCGCAGCCCCCCCCCCTTCCCCCTATATATATGTGAGGTTTGGGGCTGCCCAGAACACGTTTTGACCTCTGTCGCTTGGCGCAGCCCTACCTCTCTCCCTCCTCGTCTCTTGCAGTGCTTGGCGAAGCCCTGCTGGAGTCCCGCGCTCCTCCACCACCACCACGCCGTCGTGCTGCTGTTGGATGGTGTCTTCCCCAACCTCTCCCTCTCTCCTTGCTGGATCAAGGCGTGGGAGACGTCACCGGGCTGCACGTGTGTTGAACACGGAGGCACCGTTTTTCGGCGCTTAGATCGGAATCAACCGCGATCTGAATCGCAATGAGTACGACTCCTTGATCCGCGTTCTTGCAACGCTTCCGCATCGCGATCTACAAGGGTATGTAGATGCACTCAACTTCCCCTCGTTGCTAGATTACTCCATAGATAGATCTTGGTGATGCGTAGGAAAAATTTTGATTTTCTGCTACGATCCCCAACAAGTTTCACCAGTATGCAATCTCAGCAAACCTGGACGCTAGCTAATATCTATGGGCCGTGTTCTGGAGATGACCATACAACATACACCAACTGGTTATATGATCTGGACATACCTCATACACAGGACTGGCTTTTGGTTGGCGATTTCAACTATATTCGTGCGCCTGACAATCATAATAAACCTAGAGGTAGTACTCAAGACATGTTTACTTTCAACGATATTATTCGTACACAAAACCTTCTAGAACTTCCAGTAAAAGGTCGCGCTTATACTTGGAGTAACATGCAGCTAGACCCGCTCCTTGTACAGTTGGATTGGTTCTTCACGTCCCTGCACTGGACTCAGGTCTACCCTAACACACTGGCTAAACCCCTCGGTAAACCTGTATCTGACCACATTCCTTGCATTGTTTCTATTGAAACCAACATTCCACGCAGTAAAATTTTCAGATTCGAATCATACTGGCTTTTGCACCCTGGATTTATGGATGTGGTGCATGCCTCTTGGAACAAACCGGTTCACTCGTCTAATGCAGCCTCTGTGCTATGCCAAAAACTCAAAAGGCCCAGACATGCCCTCAAGATTTGGAGCAAGAACATCTCACGCTTGAAGATCGCCATTGACAACTGTAACCAATTCTTGGCCCACCTTGATGAATTAGAGAACAGAAGGCCTCTTACTACCCCTGAATACAACTTCCATACCATCCTCAAGAAACACACCATAAGGCTCTTGCAATATCAGAAACTTTATTGGAAGAAATGATGTACCATCAGTTGGGTTAAGTTCGGTGATGAAAACACGAAATTTTTTCAGGTCGTGGCCATAGAGCGCTACCGACACAACAACATTGCGTGTTTATTGGATAACGAGGGCAACCAAGTGGAAGATCACACCAGCAAAGAAGCACTACTCTTTCAGACATACAAAAACCGACTGGGCTCCACATCACCTGCTGAGATGAAATTTGACCTACCTACACTCATACAACACTCCAATGACCTGGATCATCTCACAGAGCCTTTCACACACGAAGAGATTGACACAGTTATTAAAGAGATGCCTGCTGATCGAGCCCCCGGCCCTGATGGGTTCAATGGAGCATTTCTCAAAAGCTGTTGGCCCGTGATCAAACATGACTTCTATGCACTTTGCTCCATATTCCATGCTGGAGACCTTGATCTTACCAGCATCAACAATGGACTAATTACTTTGATCCCCAAGGTTCATTCGCTGGTATCAGTCAATGACTTTAGACCGATAACGTTACTCAACTGCTGCCTCAAACTGATCACCAAACTCCTAGCCAATCGCCTGCAAAAGATAATCCTGCAACTAGTTCACCACAACCAATATGGATTTCTAAAAGGCCGGACCATCCAGGACTGCCTGGCCTGGGCCTTCCAATATATCCATCAATGCCATGCTTCGAAAAGAAAAATCATCCTACTCAAATTGGACTTTGCAAAAGCTTTTGACACAATTGGCCATGAACCTATGATCAACATCATGCGACACATGGGATTCAATGATAAATGGCTCAACTTGATCCAATGTATCTTTTCCACGGGGCGATCCTCTGTCCTACTCAATGGTGTACCGGGTAGACAATTTCATTGCAAAAGAGGAGTACGCCAGGGTGATCCTCTCTCCCCCCTACTCTTCGTCCTCGCAGCTGACCTCCTTCAGACTGCCATCAACAATGCTTTTAGACAGGGGAGAATCGAACTACCTTTTCCCTGCCTTGGTCAAACAGAATATCCGGTTATCCAATATGCTGACGACACGATCTTAGCCCTGCCTGCATGTCCTCGGCAAGCTGAAACTATCAAGCAGATTCTCTCAGACAATGCAGTGTCCATTGGTCTCAAGATTAACTTTAACAAGTCCACTCTTATCCCTATAAATCTTGACGGCGATTCTGCCACCGAGCTCGCTAGCATTTTTGGTTGCTCGATCGATACCATGCCCTTTACGTACCTCGGTCTGCCCATGGGTACCTCGAAACCTACTGTTCAAGACCTAATGCCACTAGTATGCAGTGCTAAACGGAGACTCACCGCCACGGTCTCCATGATGTCATATGGAGGGAAACTCTCATGGCTAAATGCGACTGTCACCTCCTTGCTCATCTATGCCATGTGCACGCAGAAGATAAACTCCCAAGTCATTGAGATGCTAGATAAGATCAGATGCCGATGCCTTTGGAACAAGATGACTGAACAAGGAGAGAAATGCAACTCTTTGGCCGCCTGGGACTTGGTCTTCAAACCAAAGAAACATGGAGGTTTGGGAGTCCTCAATCTAAAACTTCAAAATGAAGCCCTACTCATGAAATTTCTACATAAATTCTACAACAAGAAAGATGTCCCATGGGTACATCTCCTTTGGGACAATTACTATACAGACAAAATTCCTCATGCTCTGGATCCGGTGGGATCGTTCTGGTGGCGCGATATACTCAAACTCACACCCCAATATCGTGGGGTCTCTTGTGTACAAGTGGTTGATGGGACAATTGCCCTCATATGGAAAGATCTTTGGCTGCACACCACTCTGGAAATATCGCATCCCCGGGCCTTCTCATTTGCCCTACACGAAGACGCGTCCATCAAAGATTTCTTGGAGAGCACGTCATTACATGACCTTTTTCATCTGCCCCTCTCCCCGGAAGCCCTCATGGAAGTTCGCAACTTACAGTATTTGTCCACTCACCTGAGCCCCTCCACGTCCTCCACTGACATCTGGTACTATGCATGGGGGAAAACAGATTTCAAAGCCGCAGACTACTACAAATTCTGTTTCAGACACGCCCCAAGACACCCAACCTTCCAACTGCTGTGGCGATCCAAATGCACCATGAGAATCAAATTCTTCGGCTGGCTGATGCTACTTGACCGACTAAACACAAGGAACATGCTGAAACGTCGACACTACAACATTGGTGAGGTGTTTGACTATCTCCTATGTGGACAGAATGTTGAAGAAACGGTTGACCACATGATCTTCACGTGCCCATTCAGCAAAGCTTGTTGGGAAAAAATTGCTATATCCTGGCCCAACTTAGACTCCAGACTAGATTTGATCGCGCACACCAATGAGGAGGGACATGGACCCCTCTTCATGGAAATCTTCCCGACGGCAACGTGGAGTCTGTGGAAAGAATGCAATAATAAACACTTCAGGAGGATCAACCCTAGTACGGCCTCTTTGTTGGCACGCTTCAAGGAAGATTTTGGCCTCCTCCAATACAGGGTAAAAGAGGCTCAGAAGACCACTTTAACTGCCTATTGTAACTCTCTACCCTAGACTCCCCTCTTGCTTGGGTGCTTTTGAGTGGTATCTACTTACATTGTGCTCACCAACATCACCTCCCCACTCTGGGGGAGTGATAGGATGATCACGAACATGTAACACACTTGTAACATGCTTGTAACCCTTTACATGATATATATATACACACAGTAGGAGCCTCTCCTACTGTCCTTCCATAAAAAAAATACAATACGTGCCTTGCTGCCCCTACTGTCACTGGGAAAGGACACCGCAAGATTGAACCCAAAGCCAAGCACTTCTCCCATTGCAAGAACTATAGATCTAGTAGGCCAAACGAAACCAATTATTCGAAGAGACTTGCAAGGATATTATGAGCACACATAAAAAGTTCAAAGAAGAACCAAATATCTTTCATAGATAACCTTGATCATAAACTCACAATTCATCGGATCTCGACAAACACACCGCAAAAAGAGATTACATCGAATAGATCTCCTCGAAGACCAAGGAGAACTTTGTATTGAGATCCGGAGAGAGAGAAGAAGCCATCTTGATACTAGCTATGGACCCGAAGGTCTGTGGTAAACTACTCACAACTCATGGTGAGGGCGATTATGATGATGATGAAGGCCTCCGTGATGGATCCCCCTCCCGGAACAGGCTCCAAGATGGGATCTCCACGTGAACAGCAGCTACGACGGTGGAATTAGGGTTTTCTCTCTGCCTTCGGAGTTTCTGGGGTACGTAGGCATATATAGGAGGAAGAGGGGCACCAGGGGCCACAGGGTCTGCCCTCGAGGCAGGGGGGCACGCCCCCCACCCTTGAGGGTGGGCGCCTTGTCCTCTGGCTTGGCTCCGAAGTATATCTCGTGTGATTTCCTCCAAAAATATCTCCTGCGAAGGTTTCATTCCGTTTGGACTCCGTTTGATATTCCTTTTCTGCAAAACCCTGAAATAGGCAAAAAAAAACAGCAATCTGGACTAGGCCTTTGCGTTAGTAGGTTAGTCCCAAAAATGATATAAAAGCGAATGATAAAGCCCATTAAACATCTAAAACTTCATAAATAATAGCATGGAACAAAAAATTATAGATACGTTGGAGACGTATCACCGTCCAGCAAGCCTACGATGGAATTACTCACACACGGCGGTGAGCATCATGGAATTGGTGATGGAGGAAGGTTGATGATGACGATGGCGACGATCTCAACTCTCCGGCGCCCCGAACGGACTCCAGATCAGCCGTCCCGAGAGAGATTAGGGCTTGGCGGCGGCTCCGTCTCGTAAAACGCGATAATTCTTTCTCCCTGATTTTTTTTCTCCATGAAACGGAATATATAGGACCTGAGGATACGTCGGTGGGGCATCGGGGTGCCCTCGAGGCAGGGGGCACGCCCTGGGAAGGGGGCGCGCCCCCCACCCTCGAGGACAGCCCGTGGGCCCCCAGGTGTGGATCTTCTTGCAGGTATTTTTTATATTTTCTGAAATAATTCTTCGTTGATTTTCAGGCGATTCCGAGAACTTTTTATTTCTGCACAAAAACAATACCATGGCAGTTCTGCTGAAAACAACGTCAGTCCGGGTTAGTTCCATTCAAATCATGCAAGTTAGAGTCCAAAACAAGGGCAAAAGTGTTTGGCAAAGTAGATACGTTGGAGACGTATCAATAACACTATGGGTGGAATAGAGAGGTGGTTGTGGAGAAGACAAAAAGGAGGGAGATAGTCTCACATCAACTAGGCGTATCAACAGGCTATGGAGATGCCCATCAATAGATATCAATGTGAGTGAGTAGGGATACATGCAACGGATGCACTAGAGCTAAATATGTATGAAAGCTCAACAAAAGAAACTAGTGGGTGTGCATCCAACTTGCTTGCTCACGAAGACCTAGGGCATTTGAGGAAGCCCATCGTTGGAATATACAAGACAAGTTCTATAATGAAAATTCCCACTAGTATATGACAGTGACTAAACATGAGACTCTCTATCATGAAGAACATGGTGCTACTTTGAAGCACAAGTGTGGAAAAAGATAGTAGCAATTGTCCCTTTTTCTTTTCTTCTTCTTTTTTTCCTTTTTTCGGGCCTTTTTTTTCTTTGGCCTTTCTTTTTTTTTCTCTTTTTTTGTGGAGGGGCTTTATTGATTAAGCCTTTCCTCACGGGGGACAATGCTCTAATAATGATGATCATCACACTTTCATTACAACTCGATATTACAAGTCGATACTAGAATAAAGTATGACTCTATATGAATGCCTCTGGCGGTGTACCGGGATGTGCAATGAATCAACAGTGACATGTATGAGAAATTATGCATGGTGGCTTTGCCACAAATACGATGTCAACTACATGATCATGCATGGCAATATGACAATTGTTAAACACAATATGCATGACATGATGACATGTACGGCAAGGAGGATCACCATCGAAGGAGGAGTAGTTATACAGGATATTCATGTACTCTTTATCTTGTTTTATCTCTTGTATTCTTCTCTCCCAAGTTGTAATCTCTCCAACAACATGTACGCGTATTAGGGCTCGCAACCCCTCTATTTAACATGCAGCATGTCAGCCTGGATCGGCATGACGTTTACCACAATCGCACATGGTATACAGAGCTATCTTCTTCCCAAAACCCTAGCTACCCATCTCCACCAAAATGCGCAGCATGTCTTCCTCCACCTCCTCCTCCCAGCCAACCCTCAGTGGCGGAGTCACGGAGAAACTCTCCCACACCAACTACATCCTGTGGCGGATCCAGATCACGTCGCAGCTGCGGGGTGCCGGCGTCTACCACTACGTCGATGACACGTCGACCGAGCCGGCCAAAACCCACGTCACCAAAGATGCCGCTAGGAAAGAAACCGAGGGGCCGAATCCTCTCCATCCGCTCTAGGTGAAGGAGGATCAGCAGGTCCTTAGATATCTACTCCAACACCTATCCAAGGAGGTGCTCGTCACGCTGACCGCGATCACCACGGCGCGGTTACTCTGGGTGGTGCTGGCGAGCATGTTCTCGTCGCAATCACTCAGCCGCGTCAACAACATTCGCACGGCGCTGATCAACGCGCAGAAGGGCAACCAATCGGTGTCCTCCTTCTTCGCCAACATGAGGGGACTTGCTGATGAGCTCGCCGCGGCGGGAAAACCAATCCAAGACGACAAGCTCATATCCTACATCATCCATGGGCTAGACCAAGACTATCAGCCCCTCATCTCTGCTTTGGACGCCCGCGTCACTCCGGTAACCCTTGATGAGCTCTTCGCTATGCTTAGCAATTTTGATCAGCGCATGGTGCAGTTTCACGGCTCCGGGGGTGGATTCAAGTCCTCGGCCAACTCTGTCTCCAGAGGCCGCGGTGGCGGCTCTCGCTCTCGTTCCTCCTCTCGTTGCAAGGGGAGGTCTAGTGGTGGCGGCTACTCCAACAACACTTGCGACGGCGGACGCTCTGGCAGCTCAAAAGGGCGCCGTGGTGGCGGCTCCAACAGATCGCGTCCGGACCTGCCTCGCTGCCAAATCTGTGGCAAACTCGGCCACACGGCGAGGGACTGTTGGTACCGTTATGAAGATGATGATGGTGATTCCTCGCAAGACGAAGAAAAAGTTGCTGCCGCTGCCGATGGTTCCTATGGGGTCGACACAAATTGGTATGTCGATAGCGGAGCCACCAACCATAGCACCAACGATCTTGAGAAGGTCACCATGAAAGAGAAGTATTGTGGAAAAGATCAAATCCACACGGCCAGTGGTGAAGGTATGGGCATACGTCACATTAGTCATTCAATTTTTAATACCCCCAAACACAAAGTACATCTCAAAAGAATCTTGCATGTTCCTAGTGCCCACAAAAATCTTCTATCTGTTCATAGAATAGCTATTGACAATCATTTTTTCTCGAGTTTCATCCTTATTTCTTTTTGATCAAGGATCAGGCAACGAGGAAAGTGCTCTATCGAGGTAGATGTGTTCGAGGGCTCTACCCGTTGATTCCGGAGTTTAGAAGATTCAATAAACAAGCTTGTGGTGCTATCAAGCTTTCGTCCACACGATGGCACGGTCGTTTAGGACATGCCTCTTTTTCTTAAGTTGAAAAGCTACTTAGGAAAAATAAGCTCCCGTTTGTTGGTGAGCGAAATATTGAAACTATTTGTGATTCATGCCAGTGTGCAAAAAGTCATCAGTTACCATATCATATATCTATTAGTGTCTCCACTAAACCTTTGCAATTGATCTTTTCTGATGTGTGGGGCCCTGCTCCCTCCTCTGTTGGCAGACATACTTACTATGTCAGTTTTATTGATGACTATAGCAAGTTCTCCTGGATCTATCTTCTTAAGAAAAGGTCCGACGTGTTTCAAGTTTTTAAGAACTTCCAACCACTCGTTCAAAGGAAGTTTGACAGGAAGATTATAGCTGTCCAATCCAATTGGGGAGGGGAATACGAGAAACTCAATTCCTTCTTCCAAAACATAGGCATATCTCACCATGTATCATGCCCACACACTCACCAACAAAACGGGTCGGCCGAACGCAAGCATAGACACATAGTTGAGGTCGGTTTGGCCCTTCTAGCAGGGGCTTCTATGCCCCTCAAATTCTGGGACGAGGCGTTTCTTACGGCTGTCCACATCATCAACATGCTACCTAGTCGTGTCATCAACAATGAAACACCTATGGAACGCCTTCTCCATGTCAAACCAGACTACACATCTCTCCGTGTTTTCGGTTGTGCTTGTTGGCCAAATCTCCGTCCGTGCAATACTCGCAAACTCATGTTTAGATCAAAGCAATGTGCTTTCCTTGGCTATAGTCCTCAATACAAAGGTGTCAAGTGCCTTGACATCTCCACCGGACGGGTCTACATCTCATGGGATGTCGTGTTTGACGAGACCAAGTTTCCCTTTGCAGATCTACATCCTAATGCCGGTGCTCTCCTACGCAAGGAAATCTTGCTTTTGCCATCCCATCTCTCTGGTTATGATCAAGGGGACATTACTAATTGTGATGATCGTATGTTGACTAACCCTACTAATAGCCTTTATGAGCCTTGTGATGATGCAGAAAACAGCGGTGAAAAAATCACAGCAAATGGTGAAGAAAACAGTGCAGCAGCTCCATATTTCATGTGACCTGGCCTGAGCAACAAATCCCCCTCGCGATCTGGGAAGGTGCTGCCACTGCGCAGTAAATCTACCTTGGGATCGGAGATCTGTCGCGGATCTGCTACACCAGACCCGACAAGCGCTGCAGGTGGGCGCACCGAGCCACCCACGCCAGCCACGCGGCGGGCCCTGGAAGGCCGTGGGGACTCTCCTTGCACGCGCCAATCGCCGCCGGACAGATGGCGGGCCGGCGCTGGTCTGGACCGCGCGCGGCCTCAGGCCCAACAGCTTGTTTACAAGCGGCGGGCTGCGACTCTCCTGACGAGCGCGGGGACAGATCCTGTCGAAGCGGAGCCCAGGCAATCACGAGGAGATGATGACGCTGCTCGGCCCAGATTTTCTGTGGCCAATTCACCGTGTGCATCACAGCGGGCGACCACAGAAGATCCATACCCGGCTGCTACTACCGACAACGCCGGTTCTGGAGCTGTGTTCGGATCCTCCTCGGGATTGGGAGAGGATCATTCTGATCCAGGTGTGGGAGCTCCTGTGCCGGGGTTCTCTGTAGTACCCCCTGCTACTGCTCCACGTCGCACACGGCTACAACAAGGTTTAATTAAACCCATTGATTATAAACATATTGAAAAGTATGGGATGATCTGTTCAACAGGTGGGCCAGGAGAACCCAATACTCTTGAAGAGGCTCTTGGTGATGCACATTGGAGAAAGGCAATGCATTATGAAATTGTGGCACTAAGGAAAAATAAAACATGGCACTTGGTTCCTCCAAGACAAGGTAAAAATCTTATTGACTGTAAGTGGGTCTTTAGGATAAAAAGAAAAGCTGATGGAACTATCGACCGTTACAAAGCCAGACTCGTTGCAAAGGGCTTTAAACAACGGTATGGTATTGACTATGAGGGCACGTTTATTCCAGTTGTTAAAGCAGCTACCATACGCCTTGTCTTGTCCATTGATGTGTCTAGGGGATGGAGTCTACGACCGCTAGACGTTCAGAACGCGTTCCTCCATGGTGTTCTGGAAGAAGAGGTTTACATGAAACAACCTCCTGGGTTTGTAAATGCACAGGTACCACTTCATGAGTGCAAACTTGACAAGGCCTTGTATGGACTGAAACAGGCTCCAAGAGCGTGGTATTCTAGCCTCAGTAAAAAGATGCAAGCACTTGGTTTTGTTCCTTCAAAGTCTGACACTTCGTTATTCATTTATAACAAGTCAAAAATATCCATATTTGTTCTCATTTATGTTGATGATATAATTGTGACAAGCTCATCTGATGAAGCAATAACAGCACTGTTAAAGGATTTAAGTGCACAATTTGCTCTCAAAGATCTAGGAGATCTACACTACTTTCTTGGTATTGAGGTTAAGCAGCACAAGGATGGTCTTCATCTCTCTCAAGAAAACTATGCAATAGACTTAGTGAAAAAGGCTGGTCTGCAAAGTTGTAAGCCTGCACCCACTCCTTTATCTAGCACAGAAAAATTATCTCTTGCTGAAGGGGAACTTCTGGACTCAGAAAATAGTACAAAGTACAGAAGTTTGGTAGGTGCTCTTCAGTAATTGACATTGACACGACCAGATATCCCATTTGCTGTTAACAAAGTATGTCAATTCCTTCATGCACCTACCACAGTTCACTTGATTGCTGCAAAACGTATAGTGAGATATGTGAAAAATACATTGAGCATTGGTCTAAACTTTAGCAAGTCATCCTCCACACTTATCAGTGCTTTCTCTGACTCAGACTGGGCAGGGTGCTTAGATGACAGACGCTCAACTGGTGGTTTTGCAGTATTCTTTGGACCTAATTTGATATCTTGGAGTGCAAGGAAGCAAGCCACAGTTTCTAGATCTAGCACAGAAGCAGAATATAAAGCATTGGCCAATGCAACCGCAGAGATCATATGGGCGCAGTTAATTTTGAAAGAACTAGGTATGAAAAACACTAAAGCTCCATGTTTGTGGTGTGATAATATAGGTGCTACCTATTTATCAGCAAATCCAGTTTTCCATGCTAGAACTAAACATATTGAGATAGATTTTCACTTTGTCCATGAGAGAGTTGCAAACAAACTCTTAGACATTCGGTTTATTCACTCCCAAGACCAAGTTGCGGATGGTTTCACCAAAGCTCTTCCTACAAATAGTTTTGAGGTCTTCAAGTATAATCTCAACTTGATGAAGTTGTGATTAAGGGAGGATGTTAAACACAATATGCGTGACATGATGACGTGTACGGCAAGGAGGATCACCACCGAAGGAGGAGTAGTTATACAGGATATTCATGTACTCTTTATCTTGTTTTATCTCTTGTATTCTTCTCTCCCAAGTTGTAATCTCTCCAACAACCTGTACGTGTATTAGGGCTCGCAATCCCTTTATTTAACATGCAGCACGTCATCCTGGATCGGCATGACGTTTACCGCAATCGCACAACAATATATGAACGGAACGGTGGAAAGTTGCATGGCAATATATCTCGGAATGGCTATGGAAATGCCATGATAGGTAGGTATGGTGGCTATTTTGAGGAATAAATATGGTGGCTGTTTTGAGGAAGGATATATAGTGGGTGTATGGTACCGGCGAAAGTTGCGCGGTACAAGAGAGGCTTGCAATGGTGGAAGGGTTGAGAGTGCGTATAATCCATGGACTCAACATTAGTCATAAGAACTCATATACTTATTGCAAAAATTTACGAGTCGTCAAAACAAAGCAATCAACGCATGCTCCTAGGGGGGAGGTTGGTAGGAGTTAACCATCGCACGCCCCCGAACTCCACACAAAGGTTGACACTTTACCAATAGCTCATGCTCTAACTTCGTCACATAGCGGTTCACCATACGTGCATGCTACGGGAATCACTAACCTTAACACAAGTATTTCTCAATTTCATAATAACTCCACTAGCATGACTCTAATATCACTATCCTCATATCTCAAAACAATTATCAAGCATCCAACTTCTCATCATATTCAATGCACTTAGTGTGAAAGTTTTTACTACATTGATATTGGATGTCTATCATGTGAAGACTAGTTTTATAGCCTAAACACATTACCATGCTGTTTTAATAGACTCTCAAATGGATATAAGTGAAGCATGAGAGTTCAGCAATTTCTTCAAAATATTATCACCACCATGCTCTAAAAGATATAACTGAAGCACTAGAGCAAAAACTTTTCAACTCAAAAGATATAAGTGAAGCACATAGAGTGTTCTAACAATTCCTAGGCCATATTTAACTCTCTCAAATAGGTGTGTCCAGCAAGGATAATTGTGGCAAACTAACAAGCAAAGACTCAAATTATACAAGACGCTCCAAGTAAAACACATATCATGTGGTGAATAAAAATATAGCTCCGAGTATAGTTACCGATGGATGACGGCGAAAGAGGGGATGCCTTCCCGGGGCAAGCCCAAGCTTAGGCTTTTGGTTGTCCTTGAATTTTACTTGGGGTTCCATCGGCATCCCCAAGCTTAGGCCCTTGCTACTCTTTGTTCCATAGTCCATCAAAGCAATACTCAAAACTTGAAAACTTCACAACACAAAACTTAGACAAAAATCTCGTGAGCTCCGTTAGTATAACAAAGAAAACCACTACTCAAGGGTGATGCAATGAATTCATTATTTGTTTAAGATGGTGTTAAACCTACTGTATTCCAACTTCTCTATGGTTCATACTTCCCAATACTACTCATAGATGCATTGGAATAATCAAACAACACACGAAAATCAGAATCTGTCAAAAACAGAATAGTCTGTAGTAATCTGCAGGTTTCGCATACTTCTGTAACTCCAAAAAAACAAAAAAAACGTTAAACATGAGGAATTTGTCTATTAATCATCTGCAAAAAGAATCAACTAAATAGCATGCTCCAGTAAAATCTGGTGACCATTCTAGCGAGCACTAACGATTCTGTTTTTCACAACAAGATCACATAAACTTCACACAAGTCTTCCCAAAGGTTCTACTTGGCACAAACACTAAACAAAACACAAAACCACATCTAAATAGAAGCTAGATGCAATATTTATTCCTAAACATAAGCAAAAAATATATATAATTGGGTTGCCTCCCAACAAGCGCTATCGTTTTACGCCCCTAGCTAGGCACGATACATGATAGATCTAGGTATTGCCATCTTTGGAAGGCAATCCATAAGTCGCTCTCATAATAGATTCATATGGTAATTTGATTTTCTTTCTAGGAAAGTGTTCCATGCCCTTCCTTAACGGAAATTGGAAGCTAATATTTCCTTCCTTCATATCAATAATTGCACCAATCGTTCTAAGGAAAGGTCTACCAAGAATAATAGGACATGAAGGATTGCAATCTATATCAAGAACAATGAAATCTACGGGCACATTATTCCTATTGGCAACAATAAGAACATCATTAATCCTTCCCATAGGTTTCTTAATAGTGGAATCCGCAAGATGCAAATTTAAAAAACAATCATCAAGCTCATGGAAACCTAGCAAATCGCACAAAGTTTTTGGGATAGTGGAGACACTTGCACCCAAATCACACAAAGCAAAGCATTCATGATCTTTAATTTTTATTTTGATAGTAGGTTCCCACTCATCATAAAGCTTTCTAGGGATAAAAACTTCTAACTCAAGTTTTTCTTCATAAGATTGCATCAAAGCATCAACTATGTGTTTAGTAAAAGCTTTATTTTGACTATAAGCATGCGGAGAGTTTAGTACGGATTGCAACAAGGAAATACAATCAATCAAAGAGCAATTATCATAATTGAATCCCTTGAAATCCAAAGTAGTGGGTTCATCACTATGCAAAGTTTTAATCTCTTCACTCCCACTTTTAACAATTTTAGCATCAAGATCTAAAAACTCCGAATCATTGGGACACCTTAAAGTAGAATCGTCTCCAATCCTATATTCATCAAGATTTATGCTAGAAAACAAGGATCTAATAGGAGACACATCAATAACTTTCAAATCTTCATCTTTATTTTTATGATAACTAGAAGAACTCGCTTTAATATAATCCTCTCTTTTAGCACGCATCCTAGCGGTTCTTTCTTTGCATTCATCAATGGAAATTCTCATGGCTTTGAGAGACTCATTGATATCATGCTTAGGTGGGATAGATCTAAGTTTCAAAGAATCAACATCAAGAGTAATTCTATCCACACTTCTAGCCAATTCATCAATCTTAAGAAATTTTTCTTCAAGCAAAGCATTAAAAGTCTTTTGCGAAAATATAAACTCCTTAACACTAGTTTCAAATTCAGAAGGCATCTTTCCATAAGATTTGTTGTAGGAATTACCATAATTATTAGAAGAATTACTAGGAAAAGGCCTAGGATTAAAGTTCCCTCTATAAGCATTGTTACCCAAATTATTCCTACCAAACAATTCACATCCGAAGATTCATTGTTATTTTCAATCAAAGTGGACAAAGGCATATCATTGGGATCAGAAGAAGCACTCTTAGCAGCAAATAATTTCATAAGTTCATCCATCTTTCCACTCAAAACACTTACCCTTCAATAGCATGCACTTTTTACTAGTATATCTTTCGGTGTGCCATTGAGAGTAATTAACCATAATATTATCTAGGAGTTTGGTAGCTTCTCCTAAGGTAGTTTCCATGAAAGTGCCTCCTGCGGCCGAATCTAAAAGATTTCTAGAAGCAAAATTCAAGCGAGCATAAAAGTTCTAAATAATCATCCATAGATTCAAACCATGTGTAGGGCAATTAGGTATCATTAATTCCATTCTCTCCCAAGCTTGTGCAACATGCTCATGATCTAGTTGCTTAAAATTCATAATATCGTTTCTAAGAGAGATGATCTTAGCAGGAGGGAAGTACTTAGAGATGAAAGCATCTTTGCACTTATTCCACGAATCAATATTATTTCTAGGCAAAGAAGAAAACCAAGTTTTAGCATGATCTCTAAGTGCAAACGGAAATAACTTCAATTTAACAATATCGTTATCTGTATCCCTTTTCTTTTGCATATCACACAAATCAACAAAGTTGTTTAGATGGGGAGCGGCATCTTCACTAGGAAGGCCGGAAAATTGATCTTTCATGACAAGATTCAACAAAGCAGCATTGATCTCACAAGATTCAGCATCGATAATAGGAGCAATTGGAGTGCTGATAAAATCATTATTGTTGGTATTGGAGAAGTCACACAATTTGGTATTGTTCTGAGCCATACTGACAAACAAGCAATCCAACACACACAAGCAAACAAGAAGCAAGCGAACGATAAACACACGGCAGAAGAAGGGCAAATAAAACAGCAAGGGTGAAGTAGGGGAGAGGAAAACGATAGGCGAAAATGTAATGCGAAGGATAAGGGTTTGTGATAGGTACTTGGTATATGACTTTTGCGTAAGCCTCCCCGGCAACGGCGCCAGAAATTCTTCTTGCTACTTCTCGAGCTTGCGTTGTATTCCCTCGAAGAGGAAAGGGAGATGCAGCACAGTAGCGTAAGTATTTTCCTCAATTTTTGAGAACCAAGGTATCAATCCAGTAGGAGACCACGCGCGAGTCCCTCGCACCTGCACAAACAAATAAGAACTTCGCAGCCAACGCGATAAGGGGTTGTCAATAACTTTACGGTCACTTACGAAAGTGAGATCTGATAAAGATGATAGTTTGATATTTTTGGTATTTTTTTATTATAAGAACAGAAAGTAAAAGCGAAAAAAGTAAAGTAAGTGTAGATTGATATGTTGAGAATAGACCCGGGGGCCATAGTGTTCTCTAGTGGCTTCTCTCATGATAGCAATATTCTACGACGGGTAAACAAATTACTGTCGAGCAATTGATAGAAAAGTGAATAATTATGAGACTATCTAGGCATGATCATTATATATAGGCATCACGTCTGAGACAAGTAGACCGAAACGATTCTGCATCTCCTACTATTACTCCACACATCGACCGCTATCCAGCATGCATCTAGTGTATTGAGTTCACAAGAACAGAGTAACACCTTAAGCAAGATGACATGATGTAGAGGGATAAACTCAAGCAATATGATATAAACCCCATCTTTTTATCCTCGATGGCAACAATACAATATGTGCCTTGCTGCCCCTACTGTCACTGGGAAAGGACACCGCAAGATAGAACCCAAAGCCAAGCACTTCTCCTATTGCAAGAACTATAGATCTAGTAGGCCAAACCAAACCAATAATTCGAAGAGACTTGCAAGGATATTATAATCATACATAAAGAGTTCAGAGAAGAACCAAATATTTCTCATAGATAATCTTGATCATAAACCCACAATTCATCGGATCTCGACAAACACACCACAAAAAGAGATTACATCGTATAGATCTCCTCGAAGACCGAGAAGAACTTTGTATTGAGATCCAAAGGGAGAGAAGAAGCCATCTAGATACTAGTTATGGACTCGAAGGTCTGTAGTAAACTACTGACAACTCATGGTGAGGCGATGATGATGATGTAGAAGCACTCCGTGGAAGATCCCCCCTCCGGCGGAGCTCCGGAACAGGCCCCAAGATGGGATCTCACGGGGTCAGAAGGTTACGGCGGTGGAACTAGGGTTTTCTCTGTTCCTCTGATGGTTTCGGGGTACGTAGGCATATATAGGAGGAAGGAGGGCACCGGGGGCCTTACGTGGGACCCACGACGCAGGGGGCGAGCCCTAGAGGGGCGCCCCCACCCTCGTGGGCACCTCGTAGACCCTACTCCGTGGTTCTCAAGTCTCCCGTGCGTGATTTTCTCCAAAAATATCTCTCCCGAAGGTTTCATTCCGTTTGGACTCCGTTTGATATCCTTTTTCTGTAAAACCCTAAAATAGGCAAAAAATAGCAATCTGGACTGGGCCTTTGGGTTAGTAGGTTAGTCCCAAAAATAATATAAAAGTGTATGACAAAGCCCATTAAACATCCAAAACATCATAAATAATAGCATGGAACAATAAAAAATTATATATACGTTGGAGACGTATCAACCCGCAAGATGCAACCGGTTGTAAACCGAACAGTTTTGGAATGTTTGGATTCCGAGTTGGACCCATCTAGGGTTTTGAACGTGAATTCTAAACCTTTCCTAGCACGGGAAGTCCATCCGCCTCTTATATACCTAAGGGGTGACGGTCGATTGAACAACAACCCACAATCGCAAAACCCATCTACTTTTTACCTTAGTTTTACATCTCTCCCTTGTTCTTTCCCTCTCGTTCTTCGTTCGTTCTTCGTGTTGAAGGGCAGCGATCCTCGAGGCTCTAGAGGCGGGCGAACCGACCTAGGGCAGCCCATAGCCGCCGCGCATCCATACGGGGTCCCTCCCGGGCGCGTGGGGTTTCGGGTGCTCAAAAGTGCCCGCCGGATTGCTTGTGTACCGCGCTTCCGGACGGGTCTCCTTCGGCGTGAGCTCCGGTGCATCACCCTCGGCGTTGGAGGTACACGGTGACGTCTTCGTGTCCGAACATACTTTTTGGCGACTCCGATGGGTATGAAAGATCAAGAATCATCTAAACCATGTCTAATCTCCCCAAGCCCTCATAAGTTGACGCCGATAACATCATTAAGCCCAGTCTTGATGAACTATCGGAGGAACATCGCCAAGCCTATGAAACGTGCAAGAAGCAGCGTGAAGAGGCTTTTGAAGCGCTCAAGAAGAAGCATGGGGAGGAGGATTTGGAGGCATTTCTTGCAAGTTTCAAGAAGGACCGTCAAGGCAACGTCACTCCAGTTGGAAACATCAATTTTTCTCCTCTCATTGACGAACAAGATTTAATCATTGTGAGTAAAGTTTTTTCGCTAGAGCAAGTGGTTGTGTTTGAAAGTCTTGTTAGTAAGGGTAATGTGATGATATACAATTCTTTTGTGGCAAATGCTAATGCTAAGAAAAATATGCCTCCGTCATCTAGTGGTATTGTTGGTGTATCTGAAAACCCTAGTCCAACTTCACCTATTTCATCCGCACCTCCTATGCAACAACAATATAGTATGTCAGCGCCGCTAATTGGCGAGCTCGGGTTGGCATTTTAATTGGTGTTGAGCCCCCTCAACCTCTTCCAGGTAAGGCTGATAGCTCGAAAGTGAGGCATTCTTGGCTAAAACTAGTCAGAGGAGAAGCAAATCCGTGCCCTGAGGGCGCCAATGACGTGGTTGTGCAGCAGTACGTGATGTCTACTACACAACCTTCCTCTTGTAGACGTTGTTGGGCCTCCAAGTGCAGAGGTTTGTAGGACAGTAGAAAATTTCCCTCAAGTGGATGACGTAAGGTTTATCAATCCGTGGGAGGCGTAGGATGAAGATGATCTCTCTCAAACAACCCTGCAACCAAATAACAAAGAGTCTCTTGTGTCCCCAACACACCCAATACAATGGTAAATTGTATAGGTGCACTAATTCGGCGAAGAGATGGTGATACAAGTGCAATATGGATGGTAGATATTGGTTTTTGTAATAGGAAAATATAAAAACAGCAAGGTAGCAAGTGGTAAACGTGAGCATAAACGGTGTTGCAATGATAGGGAACAAGGCCTAGGGTTCATACTTTCACTAGTGCAAGTTCTCTCAACAAGGATAACATAATTGGATCATATTACTAGCCCTCAACATGCAACAAAGAGTCACTCCAAACTAACTAATAGCGGAGAACAAACGAAGAGATTATGGTAGGGTACGAAACCACCTCAAAGTTATTCTTTCTGATTGATCTATTCAAGAGTCCGTAGTAACGTTCAATCTATCATAGAGTTCATACTAGAATAACACCTTAAGACACAAATCAACCAAAACCCTAATGTCACCTAGATACTCCATTGTCACCTCAGATATTCGTGGGCATGATTATACGATATGCATCACACAATATCAGAAACATCTATTCAACCAACACATAGAACTTCAAAGAGTGCCCCAAAGTTTCTACCGGAGAGTCAAGACGAAAACGTGTGCCAACCCCTATGCATAGATTCCCAAGGTCACGGAACCCGCAAGTTGATCACCAAAACATACATCAAGTGGATCACATGATATCCCATTGTCACCACAGATAAACACGTGCAAGACATACATCGAGTGTTCTCAAATCCTTAAAGACTCAATCCGATAAGATAACTTCAAAGGGAAAACCCAATCCATTACAAGAGAGTAGAGGGGGAGAAGCATCATAAGATCCAACTAAAATAGCAAAGCTCGCGATAAATCAAGATCGTGCCATCTCAACAACATGAGAGAGAGAGATCAAACACATAGCTACTGGTACATACCCTCAGCCCCGAGGGTGGACTACTCCCTCCTCGTCATGGAGAGCGCCGGGATGATGAAGATAGCCACCGGTGAGGGTTCCCCCCTCCGGCAGGGTGCCGTAACGGGGTCAAGATTGGTGTTCGGTGGCTACAGAGGCTTTCGGCAGCGGAACTCCCGATCTAGGTAATTTTCTGAAGGTTTCAGTATTTATAGGATTTTTTGGCGTAGGGCACAAGTCAGGGAGCCCTCCGGGCCGTCCACGAGATAGGGCGGCGCCACCACCTGCCCAGGGCGCCCACCCTCGTGGGCAGCCCGTGGCTCTCCTGGCCCAACTCTTTTACTTCGGGGGCTTTTTTTGGTCCAGAAAAAATCATCAAAAATTGGCACGTCAATTGGACTCCGTTTGATATTCCTTTTCTGTAAAACTCAAAAACAAGGAAAAAACAGAAACTGGCACTCGGCTCTGGGTTAATAGGTTAGTCCCAAAAATAATATAAAAGTGTATAATAAAGCCCATATAACATCCTAGAAGGATAACATAATAGCATGGAACAATCAAAAATTATAGATACGTTGGAGAAGTATCAGTACGCGCGGGCCTATCTTTGGTATGTACTAACCAAGGTAGTTTTCTCAGACGCAACGGGGAACTCGGCCCTTTGGATGTTCTTGGAGCTACTCAGTAACTGGGATACTCAGTATAGCTGGGGTTCAGCCGCACTAGCATACTTGTATCTTCAGGTAAGATATATTTGCAATCATTTATATTGCGTTTGTCATGCGCCTCCATATATCTAACATGTATGTTTGATTGCAGCTTGACCTGGCGTGTCGCGGGAAGGGAGGTACATCCTCATTGTGTGGGTTTGTTTGGGGCCTATCCGTGTGGATGTGGGAGCGGCTCCTGGTTGGACGCCTCGATTTGAAGAACCTCTCACATACAAACCCACACGGGAATCATGAAGGGCGGCATGATGCTGATTCATATCGGCGCCCGACGGTTGCGTACCATTGGAAACGGGTGAAGGTGTACACAGGAAGCTCGCATGTGCAATACAAGTGATATATCAATGAGCTGGACACATTGACGGCTGAGCAGGTAATGAGAAGTTAAAACATACAAAATTTAGTCAAGAAAGAAATATGTATCTAACAATGTATCTCTTTGTTTTTTAGGTCCATTGGTTGCCTTATGTGGATGATCGTGGCTTCTCTTTTAATGAGATGTGCATGCGTGATCATCATCTTTGGCGGTCGAGGTGCCCAATGATATGCTTCTTCGCAGTGGAGTGGCACTTCGTAGACCGTGTTGCAAGACAATTTGGAAGAAGACAAGGTATTCCAAATGAGGAGAGGAAGTAGGAAATGTTATCTCTGCATCGGTGAGCAAGCTTGTCTTTGAGTATGTAGATGAGCATTAAATTAGTCTATGTTTGGTAATGATTTATATCATGCATCATTTATAGGTTCGATCGAAGGAATAATCAGGATATATCGGATTGGGCGAACAAACATCATCAGTGGATAGAAATATGGAATCAAAGAGATACGTTAGTTGAATCAGAGAATAGACCACACAGTCAGTCAACATACCAGAAGTATCAAGTGTGGTATGCGAATCGTTACCGGTTAAAGCTAAAGCCCAGTTGGACAAGTGAGGAGTGGTCGGAGTTGGCCTCTGAAGACCCTGAGGCTGCAAACGGCTATCATACCTTCAACACGGCGGTGAGAGACACTAGAGGGGCCCACGTTGACTAGGCACCGATGCATGATGAAATGGTAGTCTAATGAACCTATTCTAACTTTCTTGCATTATCTTCCCTTTTTCAAATATGATAGTTTGTTGTGTTCATGAATTGTAGGGCAGAGAGTTGCTTATGTGCATGAACGATGCCAATGTAGCACTCAGTCATCCCACTGGTGGTGTATTATCTGAGAGGACTCTTAGGACCACGATTGAGGTGTGAGCAATAAATTATAAAAGCTTCTCTTCGCGGTTTTGTTATTTGCATCTCATATCATAGCATATTTTGTGTTGTCGCAGAAGTTCAAGAAGCATTTCCACAAGATGGCAGCTATGCTTTCTTGCCATGGTGCTCAGTCTGCTGATGTGATTACACCTGGAAGCTGCGCCATAGGTAATAGACGCTGTTATCTCCAGAATGAAGAGGAGATAGAGGAGGAGGTTCATCAAGAGGATCCAACACATCAAGATGAGCAGGAACAAGAAGAGGAGCATGAACAACAAGAGCATGAGTATGATCTTGATGCTCCACAGCCATCACAAGTTACACAACGAGCTAAAAAAGGCAAGGCCATAGTTAAGACACCAGCCCAGAAAGGTAGAAAAAAGACATGGAACAGTAAATTCCAGAGTCCGGAGTATCCTCGTCAGCTTTTGCCCCCGAGAATGTAAAGATACAAGTCCAACCTACATGTGGATGAGGAGTCATACAACAAAGAGGATGCGGAGGCTAGCGAAGAGGATGCGGAGGCTAGCGAAGCGGAGGAGTCCAGCGAAGAGGAGGAGGCTAGAGTTGCAACTCTCGCAAAGAGAGGAAGGAGGAAGTGAGCTAGTTGTATCATTTGTTTGCATAAACTTGGTCACAGTATCGTTTGTTACCATGAACTTGGTGTCGGTGTCATTAGTTTGCATGAACTTGGCGTTTGCCGTTTAAATTTCCTATGAATGTATGACATGAATTTGTCGTTTATAAGTTGAAGTATATGTGGAATGCTTATTCTCTCCTGAAATGTATGATATGCACTATGGAATGTATGAACTATGCAAAGATATTGGCCTTGGCGTTTGGCTACAGCAGGGGACCAGACGTCACTGGCCTTGGTGTTTGGCTAAAGCAGGGGACCAGACGCCACTGGCCTCGGCGTTTGGCTACAACAAGGGACCAGATGCCACTGGCATTGGCGTTTGGCAGCCAGGGGGACCATACGCAAGTGGCCTCGGCGTTTGGCTGTAGAGTACAAGTGTTTTTTTTATACAAACACCACCTCTAGCAATCAAGCACATACTTCAAAAAGGTGATTTTCATGCAAACATAATGGCCAAGGGTGAAGCACATAGTTCAAATGGGTGTACAACGAAGTTCATGACCACATAGTTGAAATGACATAAAAATCTGGCTCATACAAGGGTGATGCCATTATAGTTCAAGTGGCATCAACATCACATAGTCTCCCTTCCACGATAGTTCATGACCACGATGGTTCTCACGACGTTGAAATCACATATAACTTGGTTTCCTGTAGCAATGCAATTGAACAACCCTTTTCCATTTCCATTCTTCGAACATTTCCTGAATTGTATTATCGTCAGTTATTTCAATCAATTTTCTTTGCCCAGGGCCATCAGATTGCAAGCTGCTGACGTAATACACAAAATCGTCTTCCTTCAACCCTTGCTTCAACATGAATGTAGTCTTCAACCAATCAAAAGTGAGGTCCACTTCACTAACTTGCACAATACTTTGAGGAAAGCCTTGGACATGAACGATATGGTTAAGCACCCACTGCGTACCCTTAGTCATCTGCATCACAGAAATCTCACTGATGACATGAACAATAGGGTTTGAACTAGGGTTTGCACAAAACCAAAAAAACTAGAAAAACTATGCAACAATAAACCAACCAAATGATGGGGGTGGAATTAATTTACCTTCTCGTTTGGAAATGCCTTTGATACAAGGGTGAAACTGGACCGATTTGTGAGAGATTTGAGGGGGTTAAGTTGGTGGAGATAGAGTGAGGGGGGCAGCAGCTCGTGAGTGTGAGTGGATGAGGATTGGTGTGAATGGGCTGAAGGTGGGCCCAATGCATTTTATCCATTAGCAAAGGGACAAACGCCACGGATCATGGCATCTGGGTGAAGGGCCAAACGTCGGGGTCTATGGCGCCTGGTTCGCGCGTAGAGGCAGACGTATGTCTCTGGTTGTCTGGTGGTGTGCGTAGAGGCAGACGCCATGGACCGTGGCGTCAGGTTCGCGCGTAGCGTCAGACATCTGTCTCTGGCCGTCTGGTGGCCTGCGTAGAGCTAGACGGTGTAGACCGTGGCGTCTGGATCGCGCGAAGGATCAGACTACGGGCTGCTAGCTAGCATGCGCACAGCCAAACGCCATGGACCATGGCGTTTGGTTGTGCACCAGAGGCCAAATGCCATAGTCCTTGGCGTCTGGGTCTGATCCTGATAGCACTTAAATTTTGCACACATTGAAACATGTAAATGACAGAAATCTCACACCCAAGATTACAATACATAGTTTTCACATACAATACATAGTTTCGGATAATCTCTAATGACAAGTTCATCACACACAAGGAGTCTCGAATGTCTAAAAAGTCCGTCGACGATAATGGTGCCTTTTTCCATTTGTCTACTGAGTAGTACGGGGCCACTTTCCCTTCTTGTCACGTGCCTCGTCCTCCTCTCGTGCATCGCGAGCCCTTGCAAGATTTCGTTCCCTCTCTTCTTCACGATCCTTCTTCTCTTTACGTGCCTTCTCTTGCTCACGCTTCTTGCGCTCGTTCCTCTCTGTTTCAAGACGCAGCCGCTCCTCCTCCCGTGCTAAGGACTCCTTAAACAGGCGCTGCCTCCGTAAGCAATCTCGATATTGGTCCTCTTGGACATCTTTTGGTACTTCGTCATCTATCCAAGTGAAGTACTTGCAAAGTGGAGGAGGTGACTACATGAAAACCATGTGTTGTGTTAGTAATATGAGTTCAGTCAAATTGACATTATTTGGATGTATGTGTAACATACCGATGGTATGTCATATGTGTTAGTTGGCCACGCGTGATCATGTGCATAGTTGGGACACACAAAAAACTTCTACCTTCGATCCATGCCTTTTTGCGGTCAGTGGACACTTTCACCTTGCAAACATCACCACACCAACACGATGGTGTGACCACATTCTCCTCCCCCTTCTTGTCCACACTAGCCTCCAGCCAAGTCTTCGGTATGTCCTCCTAGTCCGCGCATGGCGGCCTCGTCCTCGAACCGGATGAAGCCATGCCTACAAGAAGAGCAATTGTTAGCAAAAGACACAAACACCGAAAATGTTTAAATACAGTAAGTCAATAAATGCTAGGAAAAAGTTGATGAACAAATAATATACCATGAATATTAGATCAACCATCTGGATTATGCAATTAACCGAAGGCCGATCCATTATCAACCATTCGTCTACCACTTGTGCTTCCTCTACGACCACCACCACCACCTCTGGCACTAGTGCTTCCTCTACGACCACCACCACCACCTCTGGCACTTGTGACACCTCTACGACCACCTATGGCACTTGTGCTTCCTCTACAACCACCACCACCTCTAGCACTTGTGCTTCCTCTACGACCACCGCCACCTCTAGCACTTGTCTTTCCTCTACGGCTAGGGCTAGGAATGCCCCCTTCAAGGTCTTCCTTTTCTTGCATGACCGCGCGTTGTGTCCACCTTCATCGCACCCCCCACAATTGATATTGTCATGAGCCTCCATGAAATGAACGCTACCAAATTGGTTCATGCCAGTGAATCCAGCCAGGTCATCCATATCACCCCTGAATCTCTTAGTTCTCCTTCTACCCTTGGTCTCCACCTTCATGAGAGGGTCTAGCTTAATATGAGGGCCATGATACTCAGGCCACTGTGATTGGTCTAAGAAAGGCTGAAATCGAGGAGCCCATGTCAACCTTGTAGCTTCGACATGGAACTCTTGCATCCGCACAGTTTTCCCATGTGAAACATGTATGTTTCTCGCCTTCGCCGCCGTTATCAAATGCGAGCATGGCTAATGGTACTTACTAGGCCTCTCGCACTGGCACCACCGAGTCTTGAGGCGCACCTCAAATGCGGCACCACCATATGACAAACCGTCGTGTGTTGTGCCACCAGGCTCGTCAATTTGATACATCATTTCAATTTTGTCGAATATGATAACTTGTTGTCGAGAAGACTTGCTTGCTTGTCATAGCAGCCATTCATCAACCTTATCCGGATAATCCTTGCTTTCACCTATCCATTTTGCAGTCTCTTCAGAATGCCTCTGAAAGTACTCATTAAGCTTTAAGAAGGTATACTCCACTATTGCAGTCACCGGCAACGAACGAGCACCCTTGAGAACATTGTTGAAACATTCAACAAGGTTGCTCGTAATGTCCCCATATCGCCTACCTCCATCATCATGAGCGCGTTCCCACTTGTGTTTCTCGCTAAAATTCCTAGTCAAGAACTCTTTCCCCCTTCGTTCACCCTGCAAAGAGTTTGTTGTATCGCTCATCGAAGGCATTGGTGGTGAAGGCCACACATACATGGGTAAGGTCTTTGCTTAACTCCTTGCTTTTACACGCCCTGTAAAAGTTAGCCACAAAATGCCTCATGCACCATCTGTGGTGAAGCTTTGGAAACCCTGAAATAACAATGTCCATTGCCTTGAGTATGCCATGGTGCCGGTCTGATATGATGCATACCTCCCTAGCCACGATCACATTGTGCCTCACATGACCCATGAACCACTCCCAGTTGTCTTGGTGCTCGGAAGGCACCAAAGCAAATGCCACTGGCAACACATTGTCGTTCGATGAGTGTGCCATTGCTACCATTAGTGTGCCCTTGTATCTAGCGGTCAAGAATTAGCCATCTATAGACAAGACCAGACGACAATGCTCAAACGCCGCCACACATTGCCCATAACACCAGAAGGCACGGTGAAACACTCCCTCGTGATCATCGACCACATGAAACATACCTGGATTCCTATGTGCAATTGCGCCCAACAACCTCGGTAGCTGATTGTATGCTTCTTCATAACCACCATACAACATCCTGATAGCATTTGCCTTTACCTTCCATGCCTTCCCATACTTCACTTCATAACCAAACTGTTTTTTTACCGTCCGCATGAGAAACCTCACTTTCACAGTGGGATCAACAACTATGTCTTTCATAAATTTGTATCCAAGATACTCACACGTGAGTTGCGGTGTGTCTTTCTAAGTCGTTTAGATGGCGGTTTGCACCTATGAGTGGCAACACAACTTCTTAACACCCATTATCCTGTTTCTTCAAGTTTTCTTGCACGAACCTTCCATGGGCATCCTTCTTGATCACACATCACAGCGTAACGCAACTTAATGTCAGAGTGCTCAACATAATAAGGCCTATGGTTCCGAATGGCATAGTCAGACAACCAAGCTCAGAAACTTCACTCCATTCTTCCAATAAGCATTCTCGTCCTCGTTCTCCTCCCTTGGTTCACCTGGATCCGGGCATGGTGTTGGCTCAATCGTCGTCATTCTCATGCCACCATCAACTATGACTTTATGGGCAAGGATAAGATCTCGAAACAAGTGAGTTCTTTTTTCTAAGCCCGTCAGCTCAAAGTGCATTTGATTTTCATCCTTTGTGAATCCATCCTCATCCAAATCTTGCCCCAGACCTTCGTCATCCGAGTCATACGCATATTGACGCCTAAAAGGCAACTCACGATCCATGTCCTTTTGCGCTATGTACGCATCCAAGTCCCCAACATCATTCCCATGAAAGCCTTCCTCTTGCTCTTCATCATCATCATGAGCATCTCCACCCTGTTCAATTACTTTGTCACTAGCAATCACTTCAACTTCATTTGCTTGGCTAGTTGGTGGTTGGCTAGAAGCATTAGGGGCATACCACTCAACCTCATTTGCTTCACTAAATGGTAGACAGGGATGTGGTTGGCGATAAGCATTGGGGACATCAACCACAACCCTTTGCTCAACAAGTGGCACAATTGTTCTCTCAGTCACGTCATTCATTGGGGAAGAGACATGAAGGTTCAAATCAAATGTAAACCGCGGAGATTCAACCTTGGTGGCAAACAATTCAAGTGACTTATCTTCCGATTGGGAAACTTTTTCCTTGTATACATCCCAATGCAAATCCGAGGTGATGGGCATACTTTTCAACCGAGATTTGGCTCCAACTCCAACATCATACCTTCCTATTAACTTAACATCAACATTGCTATCCATCCACTTTAAGATATGTCTCACTTTTGCAACTACATCCTCATAGCTAGGGTTTGTATAAAAAACCATTGTTTCTTCACCCGTGTCGGCATTGTTACTCAAGAATGCCTCCTTGTCCATAAAATGAACATTAACAAGTTTCCCCATCTAAAAACAACATGAATGCATTTAAGGCATCAATGAGAATTGGTGTTTGTCCACAAACATTTCATTATACCTATCAAACACTAAATTATTGAATGCCCACAAATATGTCATTAATTAACACACACTAAGCAAAATTTACCCATAACATTAACTAACCCTAACCCCCAATCTTTCTACTCAACAAGCAAATATTCCTACTACACACCATGCATATCACTATATTTCCAAAGTTAAACAAGAAATCGACACTATAATAAAGGGGAAAACATAAACTAGGGTTCCACCCACATGTCAAAAATGCAACCAAAATAATAACAAGATTTAACAAAAAAGATTGGGGGATTCGGGGGAGATTACCACAAGCAACAAAGTGATGGAAAGATCCACTTGAGAGAAGCACCTTTTGGAGAGGATTTGAGGGGGGGCTTGAGGGGTGGGAGAGAGGAGGAGAGCAGCAAAGCTCTTTGCAGCTCGGGATGGATTGGGTAGAGCGAGTGGGGTGGGTCCCACACATTCTCCCGGGGGTTATCCACTTACCGTAACCAGACGCCAAGGTGGGTGGCCTCTGGATCGGGAGGAGAAAACCCAAGGTCCCTCGCGTATGGGTGTCGGCCACGTCAGCAGGGTCAACGCCACGGGTGGTCTTGCGGGCCAGGGTCCAGACGCCGCGGCCCATGGCATCTCCTTCGCTACCCAGACGCCAGGGTGGGTGGCGTGACCAACAGAGGTTAGAAACGAAAAAAATTCAAACTGAGGTCAATTCGGGAATTTGTTAGCCCTAAGGGTCAGAACAGTAATTTTGTCCTCGGTCGGTAGGTGTTGGTGCTAATCTGTTTCCAATGGTCGGATTGACTTGACTCGTCGGAGGGAAGGACAGATGTTCCTCGACCAGGCAAAGCGGCGGCGCGAGGGCCAAGGGTGAGGGCTCACTGACGCGCTTTGCCGTGTTGTTCGGGAGTGGGGCGGCGTTTTCCATGGGCCCACGCTATCGGCGAGGAGCGTCTCATTCCCATTGGGGGATCGCTGGGTGTGCACCGTGGTTCAGGTGCTACCGTGATATGGGCTCCTAGGCCGTCGTATCCCAGATCGGACGGCACATAAGAGTTATTGGATCTGCTAGACCTATGCGTAATTTTTGGACTTCTAGGAGGCTTTTCTGTAAATGTTGCAAAGTTACTAAGAGCCGTCCGATCTGGAAATCCGACGGCCCAGGAGCCCGTATCACGGTAGCACCTGAGCTGCGGTAGCACCTGATATTTTCCCTGCACCGTGGACGTGGAGAACGGTCGCTCTATCTACAAGCCGGACGGTGGCCCCACCGGTCATGGAAACAGCAACGGGCCCGACGCCATCGTGCTCAGCTAACGAACCAGGACAGTAGCTTCGCGTGATCATCGGAAGCGTACAAAAGATTTTAAATTCCTCGAGTGTTTCGATTGTTTGAAAGACCGCGCTTCCAATAATATTCTACTTCCTCCGTACCTTAAATACATGTCTTTTTAGAGATTCTATAATATAAACTACATACGAAGTAAAATGAGTGTATCTGCACTATAAAATGTCTATATATTAGTCCATATTAAAATCTCTAAAAAGACATATATATAGAAATGGAGGGAGATTTTTTTTAAGATGTACACCCGTAGGCATACATTACATGTATTCATAATAGTAACAATACAGCGAACCAACCTGTGGTTGAGATGGTTAGGTGGACAATGGTATCCCCAACCCACCAGGGTTCAAATCCTGGTGCTCGCACTATTTCTGGATTTATTTCAGGATTTCCGGCGATGCGCTTTCAATGGGAGGAGACGTTCCCGTCGACGACGAGGCGCCTACGGTGACTTCGTAAATGTCAAGATTATATGGCGGCTCAGTCTCTCAGAGGTGCTCATAGGGGTAGGGTGTGCGTGTGTGCGTTCATAGGGGTGAGTGTATGCGCGTGTATATCAGCGCTTGTGTCTGTACTAATACTCAAAAAAAATAGTAACAATACAGAGACGATACACATACATGCAACATAAGATAAGGAAGATACAAGCGGTTGTACTGCTGCATACCGCCATCGCGCAACTGCTAATCACCCACGACCTTCGCCGTCGCCGGAGCAGTAGAGCATCAGAAGCTGATCCACATCTTGTCGTTTAAGAAACCCCTAGCGAGGAGGCTTTAACGAGCCACGATAGCCACCAACCCCAGAAGGCGCAGGAGCCAACACCATCACACTCCAAGAGTAGCCCATCCACGCCGTCGTGCCACGACGCAACGTCAGATTGAAGCCATTCCAAAAGCTTGGACTCCACAAGCCTCTCGCCGGTGCCAGCAACACCTCCGACGAACAGGAGCACGGACTGGGAGACCATTATTCCTAAAAGCACCATCGACATATGCTCCACCATGACACTGACGGAGGAAACAAGAAAAAACCTAGAAACCCTAGGGCTAAGCACACCCGAACCAGAAACTGGGGCTCCCCTTCCTCTCACAATGCTAATACGGCGATCGGAGGGGAAGGGGAGCGATGGAAGCGTCGACGAACTTCCTGGATCAGGGGAGCGGTGGAATTCTGCAGGAAAGGAAGTGGTGCCTTTTGATGGGGAATAAAACGGAGGAAGTATTTGAAAGACTTCTACTCGGCATCTCGCCTTTAGGTTTCACTTTGAAACAATTCTGCTCCAAGTTTTAAATTTTGTTGATGCTCAAAAGTAGCACAATCATAAAAGTAGGTTAAGCTATGTCAAAACTAATTCAAATTTATGATTGCAAGTGAACTTCGGATGGCTCTCTTTGAGACGATCAAGATAGATATGAAGATGTCCAAAACGAAGTTCAGATGCAAAAGTTATGACAATTTCGGAGATACTCGTGCTGACATCAGATTATAAAATGGCATGAAACATAATTAACATGGACTCTCATGGAAAAGGTTTCAACATGAAAGTTGTGCGTCTCGTCGAAACGATTGATTTTGATATAAAATTTGTCTAAATCTGAGGTCGTATGCAATCTGGGAGCCAAAACAAGGTCAAGAACATAAACTACAGAGTCACTTCGGACCGACCTAGTTGATTTGACTCAGTAATTCCGAGTAAAACCACTCGGAAATTCCTGGCGCCGAGGGTACACGGTAACGTGTTCGTGTGTGAACAAACTCTCATATATCAATCCTATGTTCACAAGGAAACTGTAAGTGTATCTCCCCCCCC
>LR738713.1:660922753-660940161 GCA_902687465.1 Secale cereale
CCCCCACCCACCCACAAAAAAAAAAAAGAAACTGAAATGGTGGTGTGGACAATCCGAATTCTGTCCCGATTTCATTCAGTCTCCTGCCAGAGCGGCTTTCGTCACAGGCCAGGCTCGCCGAAAGTGGCATCATAAGAAGATGCTTGTAGGTAGATCATTTTCAGCATAGGTTCTGAATGGACCATCTCAGATATGTACTCATGCAGCCGACCAAACACAATCGGCAACAAGAAAAAGCACGCATGCTCAACAAGTGCGGCCAAACCAAACATAAGCAGGGAACTTAAACAAACAATCATCACGAGAACCCAATAAAAACAGTCTTCCAGGTGCGATAGAACAAGATACGCAACATTTTAACATAACAAGTTGTGCCAGGAACGACTAAACATAACCTAGGACCTCAGCAGCTTGACCACTTCAGGCCCGACACTGACTGACCGAGTTCAGCAAACGAGCAACAGCGATGCAGGGACAGGTTTAAGCCTTTCCAACAGCATCCAGGCGGGGCACACAACAGAATTCAGCAGGAACTCATACTTCATTTGAGCGGGACGTGATGGGCAAGCTCACAATCTCGGTTGACAAAACGCATGAAGTATGAGAGAGTCTCTGAGTAGAGAAGCGATGATAGTAGACAATTTGAACTACTACTTGTGCTGAAAACTGAAGCCTGCAGGAACAACAGAAGACACAATGAGCGCATGAAAGCTCCCGCTAAATAGAATTGAACCAGCATAAAACTTGCTCTATTTATTGTAATGCTCTAAGGATGTGCTATTAACATGAAGCCATTCAGAAGATATAACATATCATTCCACAATTTCTCTATCTCATTATCAAGACAAGGTGAAAACCTCAATAAAGTGTTCCTGCATTCAGCAACCTGCTGGGTTCTAATAATAAATCAGGCATTATGCTCCTACTTAACAGCATAGGCATGCACCTGTACTTGTTGCCCCAGGGGATGCAGTCCCCATGTATAGTGTTAGGTGCTGATCACCAGCAGGCTAAACAACCGATCAAGATGCAACATTGTGGATGAAAGGTACTGCACGGTGCCATAATGGCACACAAGACAAGTGATGTAGAAATGGTGCATGTATTTCTGCTTTAGCCTAGGTTTACATTTTCATTGAAATATATAGGTGCGTCTTTTGCATTTCTAACCTCCCCAAATGGTTGAACATCTAGTTTTCCAAATTTAAGTACTAGTTTGTGAATTACTTTCCTAGAATAATAATGTAGGTTTCCAACTGTCACACATGCAGACTCCATAAACAATGTAACAGTAAAATGTGGTAGTAGTTACTTACGTTCAGAGTCGTCCTCCTTCTCTTCAATGTTTATTAGTTCCGATTGTACTCCATGGCAAGCAAGGACCTTCAATAATTGGTGAATCCTTTTATCGTCTTTCACATGATTGATTTTGACTGCCTTGAGATGTTTTGATACCAAAAATTGTTCCGCTGGCTTGTAAATCTCACTCGTTTCAATGTGAAATTCCTATTGCAAACAAAATAATTAACTGAAAGGAATAAGCAGCACATGGCAATTTCAAGGATAAGGCATCATACATGAAAAGGGTCATACCTCAGAGCGACTAGCAAGTTCAAGCGTAAGCTTCTGTAGAATTGGTGAGTGCTGGAGAAAGTAAACTAGTCCACTGAAGTTAGTAGACATACACCAGTCACCGAGCAACAATGTTCTTACCTTGCTAAACTTAGGGGACGATTTTATATCATTTCTCAAGATCTGGGCGAAGTGAAAAAAAAGAAGAACAGTTGAAACTCTTAATTCAAGTATATGAATTAGTAACACTGAAATGAATACAAGCATTCTAGAAAATTCCATATTTGAGCAACTATGCACAAGCAATAAAACGATTTATACCCTGAACCTGATTTTAGAACCATATTAAATTAAGCCACACTATTTAAGTGTCACACAAATTGACATGGCTCCCAGATTAATCTGAATCATATGCTTTTGCATAGTAGAATGTAAGTACCAAGTAGCCTTACATGCATACTATATGTATAATGCCTTTCTCATGAACAAACTATAGGGGATATCTTCATAGAAACCTGAAGGCAGCCCTTGCAGTTCAGGCATCCAGAGCTTGCAAACAACTTTTTCCTGCCTCTTTTTTTTTTCTCTCTTTTTTGTTTACATTGGCTCAGAACTAGTTTTGCTTAGCTTAGCTCCATTTGGTAGAGTTGTTTTGGGGTTCTGGGTTTGATGTCAAGTAAGTTGTAAGTTATGAGGCTTCTCGGCATTCTTCTTGTAATCAAAATGGTGCATGTTCAAGAAAATTAGAAAAAAATATGATTAAAAAGAGTGAGTTGGCGACAAATATGCAATGCACACCACAAACCAGTTTAATATGCTCTGACTGAATAATACACCGATGCAAAGATGAATTAAAGGAGTCGGCAAAACAAGGATATCGATAGGAAAAAGAAGCACAAGCGTACCATAGAGTTGTCGGTTATGAGCTCTAAATTTGTAGCGCCTGATAAACTTTGGAGAAGCACACAACCATCTAGTATACCATAGCACTCCACACATGACTCAAGACCACAGTCCCCGTTAGAACTATTTCTGCAATTATCTGGTAGGCAGCCATACAGGCTGATAAATGCCGTTACCAATGATGGCAGGCTCTCAAGCAACGGAATCCAAGGCACATAGTACGCTAGTTCCAAGATAACCAGTCCTGGTGCAGAAATAACAGGCCGGGGTTTAATTGGGAGAAGGCTTGTATTTCTGATCCTCAGATGCTGTAAAGATTTTGGGAAGGATAACCGACCAATGTCGATTATAGAGTCTTGAATGTCCAACATCTCCAGTAACTGACAGCCCAAAACATCAAGAGAGAAATCCTCAAACTCAACACTACGAAGAATTAACCTTGTCAAGTGCTGGGAGATGAGAGTCCCAGCTGATATCTTCAACTCATAAGGAGGAGTTATTTCGAATCGAATAACCCTCGCTTTGCACGGCACGGCATAGCGGAGCCACAGGTCGAAGTATTGCTGATGAATCTCCTTCTCCTGAATACTGTGATCACCAAAAAATAGGAACTCACATTCACGCAGAGGAGTCGGGTCACGGTATCGGAGAAGGCTATGGACAAAATGGCTCGAGTCCTGTACAGTCTGGTAGGTCCCAATATAGTTGTCGAGGCGAACGGCCGGCACGGACTTCCAGAGGGTGCGCCAGCGGGTGGCGAGCACGCACGTCTGCACGGCCTGGCGCGAGGGAAGGAATGACAGCACCAGCTGGATCAATTCGTCCGGCAGCGTGCTTAGGCGGTCCTCCTCGCCGCCAGCCACAGACGCTTTCTTGCTGCTCAGCGTCTCGGCCATTCCGTCGAACAGGTGTCCCGCACCGAAGCTGCTGAGGTTAGTGGACACACGACACAATGAGCAAACAGGCAGCAAAGATGGACAACAAACCGAAGATTCCAACAAAGTTACCTCTGGTCGCCGCCTCCGGCCGCCGCGCAGGAGGCCCGTCCGATGGAGTGCTCCCGCTCCTCGGCGGCGGCGGGTTTGCTCTGCATTCCGGGTCGCGGCGGCCGTCTCGGTTCTGGGTTTTCTGTTGGTGGGGGAGAGGAAGGCGGCGGGTCAACGGCGAACGCATATAGAGCGTCACCGCGTCGAATCGCCTCGCCTCCCCAACGACCGCTGTGCATTCATTTTCCTCGGAAAACTCGTTCCCTTCCCTTCCCTCGAGCAACGCGTAGCGTGGTGCCGGAAGACGAGACGAACACGGAGCAAGGGGACCTCATATTTGACGCTCTATGCGTCAAATTGGAGGGGAAACGCACATGCGTGTGCTAGGGGGCCGGTCCTATTAGGCATGTCGAAAACACTTCCTACAAGTTAATCATCTTCTTTTGCTCGAAAAAAAAAGTTAATCATTTCTTTTTGCTGACAACAGTCTTTTATTCTTTGAATGGTACCGCTAAGGGCATCTTCAATGGTTGTAGGATAGTTGTTGGTAAACTTTGCCACATATGATTTTTTTATGATGTGTCATACAATAAATGAGGGAAGAGAGAAAGGTTGTATGTACATGAACCAACACTCCTTGCACAAGCTCCAATGTAGAATGAGAGAGCACCTTATTTATTATCTCATGTTTTATTGGGCAAACTAGATACAATCTATTGAAGTTGTTGTATGTTAAAATGTTGGTTGATGACATGGCATATTTTACCAACAAGCTAACATATAAACTATTGGAGATGCTCTAAGATGGCCATGAGGGTCGATTCTTTATTGCAGAGATATTGTGCAGCCTCTGGTTAGTGGATAAATACAAGTCCTCGATTTTCTTTAGTAAGGGATGCTCTCACAGTTTAAAACAGCAAGTTAAGCAAGTACTGGATGTACATAATAATTATGTGAGGAGTACCATCTTATGTGGGTAGATCGAAGGAGGGTTCGTTTAAATACCTCAAAGATCGTATGTGGAAGCAAGTGCAGGGATGGATGGAGACAGCTCTTTCTGTAGGAGGTAATAAAGAGGTGCTCATTAAATCCGTGGTTCAAGCAATCCCTACCTATTCTATGGCTTGTTTCAAGCTTCCGCGTGGGTTGTGTCAGCACATCAATGGTTTGCTGCGCACGGTTTGATGGGGATATGCCCATCGCAGGTATGGCGATCCATATTGGAAGGGAGGGACACCATCAAGCTTGGTCTTATTAAGGGTATTGGCTCTGGCGATGACATGGACATATGGCATGATAATTGGATTACACGTCATTTCAGGTTGCGTCGGTATGTCCAAAATCCCTCAACCCTCCCCAAAAGGTTTCTGAATTAATTGACCATGTTTCTGTTACTTGGGACTTGGCTGCTTTGTATGAGCACTTTTGCGATATGGACAAGGCAGAGATCTTCAATATTCCTCTCAGTTCAAGGGTGGAAGAAGGTTTTTGGTCTTGGCATTATAGGAAGAAGGGCGTTTTCACTATCAGATCGGCCTACAGGCTCTTGTCATCCACTAAACAGCAGCACACATACTGGCTTGAGCACAACCCGGGTCACTCTAATTAGGCCGATGGACGCTCTTGGACCAAACTTTGCAAGGCACCAGTTCCATCAAAGATCCGAGTCTTATCTTGGCGACTTGCAAAAACATCACTTCTGACGGGTGACATTTGAAAAAACCAAGAGTATGGCCAAAACTTGAGTCTGTCACGCGACGACATTCTCTTTTCTCAAGTTTGTGCGAGATCTCTCTTTAATTCTTTGCAACAAGAATAAGTAGTATGCCAATCCGTTGCTTGTCATCAATTTAATTTGGTGAAGGATAAGCATACAATAAATATTATTCTTATTTTCCCCGAAGTGATTAATCTCTTTTTCCGGAGCTTGTTCATCATATCATATTCTCGGTTCTAAGTTGTTCATCTTGTTTTCCTGAGCTCCAAGTTATTTCTATTATATCATTTCCAAGCTCCATCCAAATCATTACAAGGCTTCCGAGTTCATCTTGGTGGTTCATCATGATTTAATTCATGCTCGAAGTGTTGTTCAAGATTCTTGTTGGAGCTCGAGCATTCGTCATCATGCATTCTGAAGTGCAATTCTTTCTACCTTATCTTTTGAGGTGGTGTTATGTCATTCTTGACAATTTATTTCATGTTTCATGATTCACAAGTTATCAAGAATGAGATATTTAAAACCATCGTTTCTTTTTCTTTAGGAGATCCTTTCAAACCCTCATTTTTATTTCTTGGAGTTATCTTGGGTTGTATTTCACCTAAAAGCTTTTCCCTAAGGATTGTTGCTAATCATGGTGCTTATAAATGACCCAAGTTTTTCATTTATCATTCCGGCGAAATAAGTTTTTTGTCTCCTTGTTGACCTCAATCCAACCAATTGTTTTCCGCTAGTGGACGGTTGTCACCTCATAATGTTGAGATGTTTTCCATAAGCCCACAACGAGCTTATTCTTTTCGTTGTTGATTTTCCATCAACCCCATTCAACCCTTCTTTATAAGGATGCTTTCAAAATCATTTCTAGTTGAAGACGTTATTCTTCTTCGATCTTTTCACTCCATTATTCGTTCCGGAGGCTTTGTGATATTGCTCTCTTCGAACCATCATCTTGTTATATCAAGATCATGGTCTTTTCTTTTCTCCTCCACTCAATAGGATTGTCGTGTCATCCATTCAAATTCTCTCATCTTATCAAGTTTTGCCTCTCTTTTCAACCGGAGTGCTGTTTGAATCCTTCTTACCCCTTGTGCCATTCTTTCAATTGTTTCAGAGGCAATATGCTGTTGATTTCATCAAGATCATCCAATCTTCCCAAGCTCATGTAAATTCCTTCCATTTTCAGTCGGAGTGCTGTCCAAATTATGTCATTCTTATTCCTTGGCTATACCATTGCAGTTTCATATTCTTTTGGTTCGTAAGCTCTTGTTTCATGTCTTTCACCCTACAAGGTTCTCATAATGCTCCTTGTTCCTTTTTTTCTAACGGAGTGTTTTCATCTTCGTTCATCTCCATTGTATTCTTATTCAACATGTTTAACCTCTCAAGGTTATTTGGTTTCACTCGTTTGTCCAAGAAGCAACTTGTTTTACCTCTTCTTTTCCGTTTTTATCCTGTGCCATCTCCAGGATCTCGGGTCGAGATCCTCTGTTAGTGTGGGAGAGTTGTGACGCCCCAAGACCGACGCTCCAGAAGATTCCAGATGTTCCGGTTTTTCACCGTGTGTTTCAGTTGTGCTTGCTCTATTTATTTTGCATTGCATCATAGCATCATGCCATCATGTCATAATTCTTTTGCTTTTCAACTAAATAAATTGTGTGGATCTTCGATCCATTTAAATCGAGGGAAGTGTGATTTCTCTTTGAAACATATCCTCCCAATATTTAGGGAGCTATACTAAAATATCCCATTAGTTTGGGATCACCGAAACACACTTGCAAATATTCCCATGCCTCTTTACTTCAAGTTTCACCGTCAAAACCTTCTCTACAATTCTTATCCATTTTTATCGAGGTTCCTCCAAAAATCCGAGCATTTTTGGACACTTCGAAAATCAAGTCTAAGTTCAAACCCATTTGAATTAAATTTGAATTATATCTTTCGATCATGCCACTTCTATTTTTCTTGGATTACGCTCATTTTTATGAGCCCGAGAAAAATAACCTCTTGTGCAAATTCCTTCCCAGACCTCCCTTTATTTTCTTTCTCTTTTCTGTTTTTTTTAGTTAAGAGAGAAGAGAGAGGATCAGAGATAGGACCTAGGCCATCTAGGCCCATCCGGTGCGAGCCAGCAGCCGCTGGCCTCCCTGGCCATCTGGGCCTCCCAGCCGCAGCCATGGCCCAAGGCCCAGCAGGCCCTCCTACCTCTAACCCTAACCCGTCGCACCCTCGATCCCCTCATCCTCCCACTCATCCGCCGCACCGTCGTCCCCATCTCCCGATCCCCTCGTCCCCATCTCTCCCCGCGCCTCCCTCTCGTCCTCACCCCTACCCGTCGCCTCGCACGCTGCCATGGAGCCCCGTCGGCCTACGAGCCCGGGCCGTCG
Source organism: Secale cereale (assembly GCA_902687465.1). Lineage (NCBI taxonomy): Eukaryota > Viridiplantae > Streptophyta > Magnoliopsida > Poales > Poaceae > Secale > Secale cereale. The sequence goes on from LR738713.1 coordinate 660,930,316, forward strand.
TCGCTGCCTCCCATCGGCAGCCACAGCCGCGACCGCCGCCCCCTTCTCCTCGTCTGCGTCCGCGCCGGAGCGAGCCGCCGTCGCCGTTCAAGCGCACCACCGCCGCCGCATCGTCGACCTCCTCTACTCCGCCGTCGCCCTGCTCGGCCCGAGCTCCGCATCCCTGCCTCCTCGCCATGGCCTCGCACCCCGCCGACCGTAGCTCCCCCGACGAGCAGCCGCACTCCGCCCGCTCATCGCCGTGCTTCGGCCTCCTCCGCGCCTCTGCTCCGGCCGCCAAGTCCTGCTGCTGCCGCGGATCCGCCTTCGTCAACCGTCATCCGCGAGTTGCCGGAGTTCCTGCTGCTGGCCATCCCATGGCTCGAGGAGCCTGAGCCTCCTTCATCCGATCGGTTCGCCGATGCCTCTGTTGACCCGTGCTCGACTACACGATGCGTCAAGTTCCTCTCCGACGCCCCGAGGACCGAGTACGACTACACATGGAGATACGCCAAGTTCGACTACACTGTTACAAACGGCATGTACAACTACGTTGTTGAGACCGAGACCGGCAAGTTCCTTAGACGCCCGAACGACTACCTGATGCGCCAAGTACCTCTACATGTGACCCGAACGTCTACGAACATGTACAACCACCATCGCCGTGTGCAACTACTCCCACTATGACCGACTTGTGAACGACTACTTCCTCTACGACACGTGAACAACTACTTCCCTCGACGTCTCGAACCCCTCCGAAAACGCACGCTCCGAAGGTATACCGCGAGACGACACCCGAGAACGTTTGCTTGTGTTGTATAACATGCACCCTTTGTTGCACCGTGTTCGAAGTACCCCTCGTTGCCTTGTCGCCGAACCGTGGGAACCCGGCAATGGGATCACCCCACCGTCTTTGCATGAAACGCTCACGCTCTCCGTCATCTTTTGCACCGGACTCTCAACGAGTTGCCGGAACCGATATGTTGTGTGGCATCATTTTCGGATTCGTCGTCGTGGCCCCTTTCTTTCCACCACGGTGACAAATACTTCATATCTCTTCATGTTAACTTTTAACTAAAAATTGCATAAAACTTGATCATGTCATCCGCATCATGATAACAACCTTTGAATGTTAAATTGTTGTTGCTTTAATAATTGCTAAATTGGTCATGGGGAGTTTCCGGAATTGTTGTTGTTATTTCCGGCCTCATTTAAAATGCCTAAATAGTGTAGTTTTACTCATGCTTCACCTCCTGCCATGTTTAATAAAAACATTTAATCTTGTCTTGTAGATAAACGAGAGTCAACTAAATAAATAAAATGTGGTGTTTTGTCAATATGCAACTCGTTGCATATAGAGCTCCACTTAAATTGTAGTATTGTTTGTGCACTTTGCCATGCCATGCAAATTTAAACCGGACATGCATCATACTTGGTTGTGCATCATACGTCATGTTTATGCTTGTGTGTTTACCGCGTTGTTTGCTTCTTTCCAGTTTGCTTCTCTCGTTAGCTCCGGATTCGTTCCGGAGTTGTGAGGTTTTGTTCGACTATTTCATGGACTTGTTCTTCTTCCTCGCGGAATCCCAGGCAAGATGACCATCACCTTGGATACCTTTACTATCATTGCCATGCTTAGTGTCTTGATGCTATCGTTATATGTCGCGCTACCCATCATTATTGTCAGCCCATCTCCTTGTTGCCATGAAACCTCTAACCTTTGACACCTTCCTAGCAAACCGTTGTTTGGCTATGTTACCCGCTAGCTCAGCCCCTCTTATAGCGTTGTTAGTTGCAGGTGAAGATGAAGATTCCTTCCATGTTGGAACTTGTTGTTGGAATATCACAATATCTATTATTATTATTTAACACACCTATATACTTGGCAATGGGTGGAAGGCTTGGCCTTTTGCTCGGTGTTTTGTTCCACTCATGCCGCCTTAGGAGCCGATAAACCGGCGTTATGTTCCTTGATTTTGCGTTCCTTACATGGTTGGGTATATGGGGACCCCTTGACAGTTCGTCTTTGGATAAAACTCCTCCAGCAAGGCCCAACATTGGTTTTAATTTGCCTCATAATAATAACTTAATTAATTAATTAAATTGCATAGGGGGTCGCGTCCCCGAGGATTCTTTCTACATAGCAGGGGGGCCAGTGTTGATGGTGTTGGTCCCAAACGGGGGTTCGACGGGGCCGCCACGGGGAAACTCGAGGTATCTGGCTCCCGTAAAATCACCCATCCGGACGTGGCCTGAGACGAGATACGCGCGGCTACTATCAGGGTGTCGGCACGTCGGGAGGTCTTGCTGGACTTGTTTCACCATTGTCGAAATGTCTTGTGCATCGGGATTCCGAGCCTGATCGGATTGTCCCTAAGATAAGGGGTGATAATATTATTATTACTATTGGGGAACGTTGCATGGGAAACAAAAATTTTTCCTACGTTCACCAAGATCAATCTAGGAGATGCATCTACGAGGGGAGAGTTGGATCCACATACCCTTGTAGATCGCTAAGCGGAAGCGTTCAAGAACGCGGTTGATGGAGTCGTACTCGCCGCGATTCAGATCGCTGAAGATCCAAGCACCGAAGCAACGGTGCCTCCGCGTTCTTCACACGTACAGCTCGGGGACGTCTCCTCCTTCTTGATCCAGCAAGGGGGAAGGAGAGGTTGATGGAGACACCGGCAGCACGACGGCGTGGTGGAGATGGTGATGAAGGATTCCTGCAGGGCTTCGCCAAGCACCGCGGGAAAACGAAGATGGATGTGGGAGAGGGAGGGCAGCACCGAGGCACGAACGTGTGTGGCTGCCCACCCTCTGCCTCTCTTTATATAGGGGGGTAGAGAGGGGAGGGGCGCCCTAGGGTTTGCCCCTAGGGGCGGCGGCCAAGGGGAGGTGGGAGGGGGCGGCGCCCCAGGGTTAGGGTTCCCCCCCCCAAGTGCCTTGCCCCCCAAGCCTAGGGGGGTGCGGCAGCCCTAGGGGAGGCCCAGCCCCTTGGCGCATGAGGAGAGGCCCTAGGGGGGGCGCACAGCCCTATGAGGGCTGTTGCGTCTCCCCTTTGTGGCCCATTAAGCCCGAAACTCCTTCCGGGACCCCCGAAACCCCTTTCGGTCATCCGCCGTTTTCCCGATACTCCCCGGAACACTTCCGGACTCCGATTCCCGTCATCCTATATATCAATCTTCGTCCCCGGACCATTCCGGAGACCCTCGTCATGTCCGGGATCTCATCCGGGACTCCGAACAACCTTCGGTAACCATGCACTGTTCTCACTAACAACCCTAGCGTCACCGAACCTTAAGTGTGTAGACCCTGCGGGTTCGGAAACCATGTAGACATGACCGAGACACTCCCAGGTCAATAACCAATAGCGGGATCTGGATACCCATATTGGTTCCCACATGTTTCTCGATGATCTCATCGGATGAACCACGATGTCAAGGATTCAGGCAATCCCGTATACAGTTCCCTTTGTCTCGTCGGTATGTTACTTGCCCGAGATTCGATCGTCGGTATCTCTATACCTAGTTCAATCTCGTTACCGGCAAGTCTCTTTACTCGTTACCGTAATACATAATCCCGTGACTAACTACTTAGTCACTTTGAGCTCATTGAGATGACGTATTACCGAGTGGGCCCGGAGATACCTCTCCGTCACACGGAGTGACAAATCCCAGTCTCGATCCATGTCAACTCAACAGACACTTTCGGAGATACCTGTAGAGTACCTTTATAGTCACCCAGTTACGTTGCGACGTTTGGCACACACAAAGCACTCCTACGGTGTCAGTGAGTTACATGATCTCATGGTCATAGGAACTTATACTTGACATGCAGAAAACTATAGCGATAACTGATACGATCAAAAGCTATGTTTAACGTTTGGGTCTCGTCCATCACATCATTCTCCTAATGATGTGATCCCGTTATCAAATGACAACTCATGTCTATGACCTGGAAACCGCGGTCATCTTTGATCAACGAGCTAGTCCTGAAGAGGCTTACTAGGGACACAAAGTTTGTCTGTTTATCCACACATGTATATGAGTTTCCAATCAATACAATTATAGCATGGATAACAAACGATTATCATGAACAAGGAAATATAATAATAACTCTTTTATTATTGCCTCTAGGGCATATTTCCAACAGTCTCCCACTTGCACTAGAGTCAATAATCTAGCATTACAAGGTAATGAATCTAACACCCATAGAGTCTTGGTGTTGATCATGCTTAGCCCGTGGAAGAGGCTTAGTCAACGGATCTGCAACATTCAAATCCGTGTGTACTTTGCAAATGCTTATGTCCTCCTCCTTGACTGAATCGCGGATGGAATTGAAGCGTCGCTTTATGTGTCTGGTCCTCTTGTGAAACCTTGGTTCCTTGGCTAGAGCAATGGCACCAGTGTTGTCACAGAACAGAGTCATTGGGTTTAGTGCACTAGGCACAACTCCAAGATCTGTCATGAACTCCTTCATCCAGACACCTTCCTTTGCCGCCTCCGAGGCAGCTATGTATTCCGCTTCGCATGTAGAATCGGCTACCACGATTTGCTTGGAACTGCACCAGCTAACCGCTCCCCCGTTGAGAATATATACGTATCCGGTTTGAGACTTAGAGTCATCCAGATCAGTGTCAAAGCTTGCATCGACGTAACCCTTTATGACGAGCTCTTGATCACCTCCATAAACGAGAAACATTTCCTTAGTCCTTTTCAGGTACTTTAGGATATTCTTGACCGCTGTCCAGTGATCCATACCAGGATTACTTTGAAACCTTCCGGCCATACTTATGGCAAGGCTGACATCTGGTCTTGTGCACAGCATTGCATACATGATAGAGCCTATGGCTGAAGCATAGGGGACGACACTCATCTTTTCTCTATCTTCCGCAGTCACTGGGCATTGAGTCTTACTCAACTTTGTACCTTGCAATACCGGCAAGAACCCCTTCTTGGATTGATCCATTTTGAACTTCTTCAAAACTTTATCAAGGTATGTGCTTTGTGAAAGTCCTATCAAGCGTCTTGATCTATCTCTATAGATCTTGATGCCCAATATGAAAGCAGCTTCACCGAGATCCTTCATCGAAAAACTCTTGTTCAAATACCCCTTCACACTATCCAAAAATTCTATATTGTTTCCAATCAGCAATATGTCATCCACATATAATATTAGAAACGCTATAGAGCTCCCACTCACTTTCTTGTAAATACAAGCTTCTCCGTAAACTTGTACAAACCCAAACGCTTTGATCACCTCATCAAAGCGAAGATTCCAACTCCGAGATGCTTGCACCAGCCCATAAATGGAACGCTGGAGCTTGCATACTTTGTCAGCATTCTCTGGATCGACAAAACCTTCCGGTTGTATCATATACAACTCTTCCTTAAGAAAACCGTTAAGGAACGCTGTTTTGACATCCATCTGCCAAATTTCATAATCGAAATATGCAGCTATTGCTAACATGATTCGGACGGATTTAAGCATCGCTACGGGTGAGAAAGTCTCATCGTAGTCAATCCCTTGAACTTGTGAAAAACCCTTTGCCACAAGTCGAGCTTTATACACGGTGACATTGCCGTCAGCGTCCGTCTTCCTCTTAAAAATCCATTTATTCTGAATAGCCTTCCGACCTTCAGGTAATACTTCCAAAGTCCATACTTTGTTTTCATACATGGATCCCATCTCGGATTTCATGGCCTCTAACCATTTGTCGGAATCCGGGCCCACCATCGCTTCTCCATAGCTCGTAGGTTCACTGTTGTCCAACAACATGACCTCCAAGACAGGGTTACCATACCACTCAGGTGCAGTGCGTACCCTTGTCGACCTACGAGGTTCAGTAGTAACTTGATCAGAAGCTTCTAGATCATCATCATTGGCTTCCTCTTCAACCGCTGCAGGCTCCACAAAAACATCTTTCTGTGCTGCGCAACTCTCTGGTTGAAGCAGAGGTTCAATAACCTCATCAAGTTCTACCTTCCTCCCACTCAATTCTTTCGAGAGAAACTCTTTCTCGAGAAAGGACCCGTTCTTAGCGACAAACACTTTGCCCTCGGATCTGAGATAGAAGGTGTACCCAACAGTTTCTTTTGGGTATCCTATGAAGACACATTTGTCCGCTTTGGGTTCGAGCTTTTCTGGCTGAAGCCTTTTGACATAAGCATCGCAACCCCAAACTTTGAGAAAAGACAACTTAGGTTTCTTACCAAACCATAGTTCATACGGTGTTGTCTCAACGGACTTAGATGGAGCCCTATTTAAAGTGAATGCAGCTGTCTCTAACGCATATCCCCAGAACGATAGTGGCAAATCGGCAAGAGACATCATAGAACGCACCATATCTAATAGGGTTCGATTACGACGTTCGGACACACCATTACGCTGTGGTGTTCCAGGTGGCGTCAACTATGAAACGATTCCACACTTTCTCAAGTGATTGCCAAACTCATAACTCAGATACTCACCCCCTCGATCAGATCGTAGGAACTTGATCTTCTTGTTACGATGATTCTCAACTTCACTCTGAAATTGCTTGAACTTTTCAAACGTTTCAGACTTATGCTTCATTAAGTAAATATACCCATATCTACTTAAGTCGTCAGTGAAGGTGAGAAAATAACGATATCCACCGCGCGCCGTGACACTCATCGGGCCACACACATCAGTATGTATGATTTCCAATAAGTCACTTGCCCGTTCCATTGTTCCTGAAAACGGGGTCTTAGTCATCTTGCCCATGAGGCACGGCTCGCATGTGTCAAGTGATTCAAAATCAAGAGACTCCAAAAGTCCATCAGCATGGAGCTTCCTCATGCGTTTTACGCCGATATGACCCAGACGGCAGTGCCATAAGAAAGTGGTACTATCATTATCAACTCTACATCTTTTGGCATCAATGTTATGAACATGTGTATCATCACTATCGAGATTCAATAAGAATAAACCCCCTACTTCGGGTGCATGACCATAAAAGATATTACCCATATAAATAGAACAACCTTTATTCTCTGATTTAAATGAGTAACCGTCTCGCAATAAACAAGATCCAGATATAATGTTCATGCTCAACGCAGGCACTAAATAACAATTATTCAGGTTCATAACTAATCCCGATGGTAATCGAAGAGCGAGCGTGCCGACGGCGATCACATCAACCTTGGAACCATTCCCCACGCGCATCGTCACTTCGTCCTTCGCCAGCCTCCGTTTATTCCGTAGTTCCTGTTTAGAGTTGCAAATGTGAGCAACCGAACCGGTATCAAATACCCAGGCACTACAACGAGAGTTGGTGAGGTACACATCAATAACATGTATATCACATATACCTTGCTTGTTGTTGTTGGCCCCCTTCTTGTCTGCCAGATACTTGGGGCAGTTCCGCTTCCAGTGGCCGTTCCCCTTGCAATAGAAACACTCAGTCTCTGGCTTGGGCCCAGCCTTGGGTTTCTTCACTGGATTAGCAACTGCCTTGCCACCCTTCTTAGAGTTACCCATCTTGCCCTTGCCATTTTTCTTGAAACTGGTAGTTTTATTGACCATCAACACTTGATACTCCTTCTGGATGTCTGCCTCAGCGACTTTCAGCATTGAAAACAGCTCGGCGATGGACTTGTTCATCCCTTGCATGTTGTACTGCTGCACGAAGCTCTTGTAGCTAGGTGGGAGTGACTGGAGAATTCTGTCAATGATAGCCTCCTCCGGGAACACAAGTCCCAGATCAGCTATGCGGGTATAGTACCCAGACATCTTCAGCAAGTGCTCACTGACAGACGAATTCTCCTCCATCTTGCAAGCAAAGAATTTATCGGTGGTCTCATACCTCTCGATCTTAGCATTCTTTTCAAAGATGAACTTCAACTCCTGGAACATCTCATATGCTCCATGACGTTCAAAACGCCTTGGAAGTCCTCCTTCCAAGCTATACAACATGGCACACTGCACGACTGAGTAGTCATCCGAGCGCGTCTGCCAGGCGTTCATAACGTCCACAGAGGCCGGAGCGGGGGGTTCACCTAGCGGTGCACTTAGGACATAAACCTTTTGGGCAGCTGTGAGGATGATCCTCAGATTGCGGAGCCAGTCCACAAAGTTGCTCCCATCATCTTTCAGTTTAGCTTTCTCTAGGAACGCATTAAAATTCAGGGGAGCTACTGCGCGAGCCATCTACAACAAAGATTTGCAAAGACATCTTAGACTATTGTTCATGATAAGTGAGTTATTACCTAATCAAATTATTTATAACTCCCACTCAAATTGACATCCCTCTGGTCATTCGAACGTGACATGATCCAGATCCACCAACCCAAGTCCGATCATCACGTGAGATGAGGTGGTGTCAATGGTGAACATCTACATGTTGATCATATCTACTATATGACTCATGCTCGACCTTTCGGTCTTCCGTGTTCCGAGGCCATGTCTGTACATGCTAGGCTCGTCAAGTCTAACCCGAGTGTTCTGCATGTGCAAAACTGGCTTGCACCCGTTGTATGCGAACGTAGAGTCTATCACACCCGATCATCACGTGGTGCTTCGAAACGACGAACCTTCGCAACGGCGCACACTCGGGGGGAACACAATTTTATCTTGAAATTTTAGTGAAGGATCATCTTATAATGCTACCGTCGTCCTAAGCAAAATAAGATGCATAAAAGGATTAACATCACATGCAAATCATAAATGACATGATATGGCCATTAACTCGTGCTTTTGATCTCCATCTCCAAAGCACCGGCATGATCTCCATCGTCACCGGCGCCACACCATGATCCCCATCATCATGATCTCCATCATCGTGTCGCCATCGGGGTTGTCGCGCGCCCACCATGCTCTTACTACTATTGCTACCGTTTAGCGATAAAGTAAAGCATTACAAAGCGCTTAATGATTGACACGCAGGTCATACAAAAATTAAAGACAACCCTATGGCTCCTGCCGGTTGCCGTATATATCGACATGCAAGTCGATATTAACTATTACAACATGATCATCTCATACATCAAATATATCTCATCATGTCATTGGCCATATCATATCACATACATACCCTGCAAAAACAAGTTAGACGTCCTCTAATTTGTTGTTGCATGTTTTACGTGGCTGCTATGGGTATCTAGCAAGAACGCTTCTTACCTACGCAAAGCCACAACGGTGATATTTAAGTTGCTATTTAACCTTCTACAAGGACCGCCTTGTTCTGTTCCGATTCAACTAAGATAGGAGAGACAGACACCCGCCAGCCATCTTATGCAACAAAAGTCACATGTCTGTCGATGGAACCGGTCTCATGTACGTGGACATGTAAAGTTGGTCCGGGCCGCTTCATCCCATAATACCGCTGAATCAAGAAAGACTAAGGAGGGAAGCAATCTAAACATCAACGTCCACAAACTCTTTTGTGTTCTACTCGAGAAAGCATCTACGCAAGATCCTAGCTCATGATGCCACTGTTGGGGAACGTTGCATGGGAAACAAAAAAATTTCCTACGTTCACCAAGATCAATCTAGGAGATGCATCTACGAGGGGAGAGTTGGATCCACATACCCTTGTAGATCGCTAAGCGGAAGCGTTCAAGAACGCGGTTGATGGAGTCGTACTCGCCGCGATTCAGATCGCTGAAGATCCAAGCACCGAAGCAACGGTGCCTCCGCGTTCTTCACACGTACAGCTCGGGGACGTCTCCTCCTTCTTGATCCAGCAAGGGGGAAGGAGAGGTTGATGGAGACACCGGCAGCACGACGGCGTGGTGGAGATGGTGATGAAGGATTCCTGCAGGGCTTCGCCAAGCACCGCGGGAAAACGAAGATGGATGTGGGAGAGGGAGGGCAGCACCGAGGCACGAACGTGTGTGGCTGCCC
>LR738713.1:660943949-660957134 GCA_902687465.1 Secale cereale
GGGCCCCCCGAGCCTCGTCTGATGCCCCCCTTTGGCATATATTTATATCGTGTCCCAAAACTCTCGAGACGGGAACCCTTTTTCGCGATCTCATCTCTGTTCCGCCGCCGCCGCGCTTCCAAGATCGGGAGCACCAGGAGAACTCTTCCCGGCACCCTGCCGGAGGGGAGGATCACCACCGGGAGCTTCTCCACCACCATGGACGCCTCCCGGATGAGTTGTGAGTAGTCTCCCTTGGACCATGGGTCCATGACCAGTAGCTATGTGATGTTCTCCTCCCGTTCTTGTGATTCACTAATTATTCCTCGTGAGCTGCCCTACATGATCGAGGCACATATGTAATCCTTATGTTGTTGCTATGATGAGTTTGCTGGGATCCGATGGATTATGAGATTATGTTCAGATTGTGTTTGAGTAATATATTTGATTCACCTCTTTTATATTTATGTTCGTAAGTAATTCTTGCATGTTCTTTGTTGTTATTTATTGCTTTGGCCAAGTAGTAGGTAGTGACTCCAAGAGGGAACGTTATGCTTGATTGTGGGTTCATGCCCCTCGATGACTAGCTTGAGTGACAGAAACATGAGTCTAGGGGATGTGTTGTTGCCACAAGTGGGAAAACAACGGTGCTTGTGCCCGCGGGTGCAAGGATTGTTTACTTTACGCAAAGTTCTTTTAATGCAGTTGTCTGTTGCTTTGAGTTTACACTATGGGTGGGGCTCGCAACTTAATACCAGCGAGATGTTCTGGATAGATATCTCAAGGTGGATGATTAGTAGTAGGCATTGATGGATTTCGGTCTACTTACTTTGGCGTACCGCCCATGCTTTGAACCTCAACCTTTCTTGCAATGTAGTCAGCATTGGTTTGCGTTCGTGGTCCTGTCAATTGCCCAGCTATAATTCGTTTACCTCACATAGCAGTTTTATCGTCTTTTGTGAGAGAGACCTCACTAGTGAATATCATGGGACTCCGGTTCATATTACCATCATTGATCACATCCGCTATTTACTTTCCTCTTTTTACTTACTATTGCAGCAATATCTATCACTACTATCACTTGCGTTTGATCCTTTGTAAACGACAAGGCCGGAGGGATTGACAACTTCTCTGTACTCGTTGGGAGCAAAGTTATTTGTATCTGTGTGCAGGTCCACGTTGATTGCTAATATCTGGCGTCGTTAGCAGTTGACACCTTCTTGTTGAAACTGGGAGTCTCGGGGAAATCGATCCTTGGTATCTTTGCCAAGGGAAAACTTCCGCTACACTGCATCTCACACCTTCCACTTGGGGTAACCAACGAGGGGCGAGAAGCCATCAAGCAAAGTTTTTTGGCGCCGTTGCCGGGGACTCCACTCTTCAGGATAGGGGAGTTGCACGCTATCTTTTACCCTTGCTTTTTAGTCTTGTTAGTTTACCTTTCAGTTTTTGCTTTAATATCTTTTATCAAAAATCACAAAATAGTTATCTTTCTTGCTTGCTACTATGGGTTCCACCGAGAACACCAAGTTGTGTGACTTCACTAGTCACAACAACGATGACTTTATCTGCACACCTATCACTACACCTGCCACTTCAGCACCTTCGTATGAAATTAAACCTACTTTACTGAACCTAGTTATGAAAGATCAATTCTCCGGTGCTGGAGATGATGCTGCTTTACACTTGAACAACTTTGTTGAACTCTGTGATATGCAAAAGTACCAAGAAATAGATGGTAATATTGTTAAGCTTAAGCTTTTTCCTTTCTCCTTGAGAGGAGGAGCTAAAATTTGGTTTCAGTCTTTGTCTAGAAATAGCATAGATTCATGGGATAAGTGCAAAGATGCTTTTATTGGAAAATACTATCCACCTGCTAAAATTATCCAACTGAGAAGTAACATAATGAATTTTAAACAATTGGATAATGAACACGTTGCCCAAGCTTGGGAACGTATGAAGTCTCTTATCAAGAACTACCCTACTCATGGTTTGACTACTTGGATGGTTATCCAAACTTTTTATGCAGGCTTGAACTTTACCTCGCGGAACTTGTTCGATTCGGCCGCGGGAGGAACTTTTATGTCAACTACACTTGGTGCTGCCACAAAGCTTCTCGATGAGATGATGACCAACTATTCCCAATGGCACACCGAACGCGCTCCAACAGATAGGAAGGTAAACTCTGTCGAGGAGATTTCCTCCCTAAATGAAAAAGTTGACTTGATTATGTCTCTACTTTCGAAGCAATCTTCTGTTGATCCTCGTGATGTTCCTTTAAATTCTTTGATTGCTCAAGAACAAGTAGATGTGAACTTTATCTCTAGAAACAATTTTAACAACAATGCTTATAGGAGTAATTTTGGTAGCAATCCTAGACCGTTCCCCTCTAACTCTTATGGGAACAACAATGCTTATCCTAGCACCAAGAACTCCACTACTGAACTAGAGATTATGCTTAAGGATTTCATCACTACCCAAAAAGCTTTTAATAATAGTGTAGAAGAAAAACTAAACAAACTAGGTGATCTCTCTTCGAAGGTAGACAATTTAGCCAATGAAGTAGAATTGCTTAAAATTAGAACTTCTCCTCTTGAGGAGAGGAAGGTCACTCCTATGAATGCTATTCAAGTGCAAATTAATGAAAACATTAGGATGATGGCTAAACTTAAAGAGAGATGGGCTAGAGAAAGGGAGGAAGAAGATAGAATTAAGAGCCTTCCTACCCACCACACTGTTGCTACTATCCAAGTTGTTGAGGATATCCAAACTCTTAGCACCCAATGCACTCCTGGTCCCGATGGACCTATTAATGGTGATGCTATGACTATAGAAACTACCAAACAAGTGAACCTAAAGGACACCACTACCACTTTACTTGATAGTAGTGACCTTGATTTTGATAAGTGCACTCTTACCGAAGTTATTGATTTCCTTCACAAGATGTCTAGAGATCCCCGCACTAGCACGCTTAACCTTGCCTTCACAGAGCATATCACTAATGCTCTTATCAAAGCTAGGGAGGAGAAACTTAGAGTAGAAGCCTCCATACCTAGAAAGCTAGAAGATGGTTGGGATCCTATGATTAAAATTAAGTTGAATAACTTATCTTGCTATGCTTTATGTGATGTTGGTGCTAGTACCTCTGTTATGCCCAAAAGAATATATGACATGCTTAAATTGAAACCTTTTGATTCTTGTTCTTTTGGTGTTCGTCTCGTTGATTCTTCCATAAATAAACCTTTGGGGAGGATCGACGATGTTCTTATCATTGTCAATGACAATTATGTTCCCGTTGATTTTACTATTATGGATATTGAATGTGAACCTTTGTGTCCAATTATTTTGGGACGTCCTTTTCTACGCACCGTTGGTGCTATCATTGACATGAAAGAGGGGAATATAAAATTACAGTTTCCTCTGAAGAAAGGGATGGAACACTTCCCTCGAAATAAGATTAAGTTACCTTTTGAGTCCGTTGTACGGGCTAGCTATTCTTTTACTCTTGATAAAACTTGATCTCTTTGCATTATGCCTAGCTTAAAGGCATAAAAGAAAGCGCTTTTGGGAGGCAGCCCACATGAATAAATTTTATTTTGCTTTTGTTGTGTCTTGATGTTGTTACTACAGTAGCATCATCATTGTATCTTTGCTTTTCAATTCTGTGCCAAGTGTAGCCTCTGATTGCAAGAAAGTTCAAAAGTTGTGACGTGCTGTCCAGGAAACAGATTCTGTCCTTGGATAGAAAAATTCGTATAAAATCACCAGATCATCTTTTTGGTCTGAATTTTTTCGACAGCGTGCTCTATATAATTGTCTTTCGTGCGTCTGTTCTGAGTTTTTTGATTAGAGTTGCAGAAGTGCCCCGAAAAAAATCATTTACTACCTGCTGTTCTGTTTTTCACAGATTCTGTCCTGTTTTGCCTTTCCTTCATTTTGCAAACCTAGAGCTTGCTTTTTCTTTGCAAAAACCTTTTGGAAATCTTGAGAAACAGTAGACCTTCAAGAATATCTTTATTTCCAGCAAGGAACTAATATTTTATTATGGGTACTAACCTCGCTAATTAGATTATGATGAGTTATGTATGAAGGGAGTTTTCAAGTGTGCGAGGGAAGATGATAAAAAGATTCAGGAGTGTCAAACGCTCAAGCTTGGGGATGCCCCCATGCACCCCCAAGAAATATTCAAGGAGACTCAAGCGTCTAAGCTTGGGGATGCCCCCGTGCATCCCCTTCTCCATCAACATTATCAGTTCGTCTTTCGTTCCACTATATTTTAATCACTTCATGTGTTATGTGCTATGCTTGGAGCGTCTTGCTTTTAGTTTTCCTTTTTAGTTTTCCTTAGCTTTTCATAACGAGTCGGAGCTCAGCTTTCTTTATGTGGGAGAGAAACACGCTCCACTTCTACCTAGAACATAACATAGAATTTTCATGTCTATCTTTGTTGTGTGTGTTCTTTGTCTTTCAATAGCTACTATGATGCTTAGCTCTTAACTTTCATGCTTATCTTTTTAAAGAGCTTTTGTTTAGTTGGTTGCTTGAACTCTCTTTAGTTATCATGATTATCTTATTAAGAGAGTTTGCTTCCGTTGCATTGGTTGATATGTCTATGATAAAGATGCTACGTGCATAATGGCGCTTAGTAGTTCATGTTTTCTTATGGTTAGTCTCAAATAGCTGGGGGGTTCCCAATGTGTTATTGGAATACCAACATGATTTGTTTGCCTATGATGTGGTATGGTTTAGTAATATCTTCCTTCAAGAATTTACTTTGATTGACTTGGCGTATGCTCACGCATATTTAAGGCTGTAAAGAAAGTCTGTCAAGCCTTGATGATCTTTTGTTTCTGAGTAGCGATATAACTTCCATGCCTGATTCAATGTTGCTTTGTCGCTCTGCATGATTATGACCGTCATTGCTCTCTTAGTTGGTCGCTCCCAGTCTTTTGCTAACCTCCACCTGTACTAAGCGGACTGACTGCTTGTGCATCCAAATTCCTTTATACCAGTTATGCCATATGAGTCCACCATACCTTCCTACATGGTATTTACCTGCCATTCCTAACGGAGACTTGCATGTACCATCTCGAAATTATTCAAAAAAAATGCATTCCTAGTTTGTGCCTCTGTTGTAAGTTCATGAGGAAGTAGTAGTTAATTCATGATCTTTTTAAGTTGGACAAGCTTCACCCCGGGATTGCATGTATAATGTGCAAAATACGAGAAGGAACTGGCATTGAGTGCGCCCGGCTCAAAAATAATAATATAACAAACAAACCCTCATTCACGCTTTGTTCATGAGAAATCAGAAAACTTTGCAGTGATAAACAAAGGAGATTAAGAGGATGTGATCGTCCTCATTCGGGAGCCGTTCCTCGAAACTTGTCCATCTCAAGAAGTGATTGAGTTGTCTGCTAGCATTCGTTGACGAAACATGCATGATCTAAAAAAATATATTATTACCTCTGTTTTTAAAACCAAGAGCTCTGGTACATGATTTGTCTTTGTTTCCGACTACGGGTTTTCAACCTTGCCAACAAAAGCCACGGTTCGAGAGTCTCCACCTTCTTTTAAAAGCACCAACTACTGAGAGCATGATTGTCATTCTGAGTGTAATGTGCATTGTCCCAAAGTAGCATTGTCTTTTGCATGATGGTGATATCGTTTATTTTGAAATCAATGTATCTAGTCATCACTTAAACCTTGGAGGTGCCCCTGCATTTATGTTTTGCTTCACTAAAGGGGGCAAGCGAGATATCACTTTATCATATTTGCACACCATGCTCATTGCAAATCTATTTGATGTTTCAGTATCATATTATAAAACTTTCAGTTCTTTGTGATTTTCTCATGAGGCAACTTAATTACTATAGATTCATTGTCTCAGTAAGCTTTTGTCATGTGACTATGAAAAAGTCCTATATGGTTAATAGCATGTCACCACAGAAATTATTATTGTTATCATTTACCTACTCGAGTACGAGCAGGAATTAAGCTTGGGGATGTTGATACGTCCAAAACGAATCTATAATTTCTGCTTGCTCCATGCCTCTTTTGGGTGATATTGCTATGATATTTATACACTTTCATACACTTTTGATCATATTTGGACTAACCTATTAACTCAGTGCACCCCCAGTGCAAGTTTCTGTTTTCGGCTGTTTTTGTATTTCAGGTTTTCCCATTACGAGAAATGCCAGAAAAATCCCGGAAAAATTATATAAAAAATCAGCGTTCCAGAAGCTACCAGGTACCCGAAGCACAGCCGGAGGGGGGCCACCAGGGCCCCAGGCGCCCTGGTGGCGCGGCCCCCCAGGCCGCGCCGGGGGGGGGGGGCGCCTGGGCCCCCCGAGCCTCGTCTGATGCCCCCCTTTGGCATATATCTATATCGTGTCCCGAAACCCTCGAGACGGGAACCCTTTTTCGCGATCTCATCTCTGTTCCGCCGCCGCCGTGCTTCCAAGATTGGGAGCACCAGGAGAACTCTTCCCGGCACCCTGCCGGAGGGGAGTATCACCACCGGGAGCTTCTCCACCACCATGGACGCCTCCCGGATGAGTTGTGAGTAGGCTCCCTTGGACCATGGGTCCATGACCAGTAGCTATGTGATGTTCTCCTCCCGTTCTTGTGCTTCACTAATTAGTCCTCGTGAGCTGCCCTACATGATCGAGGCACATATGTAATCCTTATGCTGTTGCTATGATGAGTTTGCTGGGATCCGATGGATTATGAGATTATGTTCAGATTGTGTTTGAGTAATATATTTGATTCACCTCTTTTATATTTATGTTCGTAAGTAATTCTTGCATGTTCTCCATTGTTATTTATTGCTTTGGCCAAGTAGTAGGTAGTGACTCCAAGAGGGAACGTTATGCCTGATTGTGGGTTCATGCCCCTCGATGACTAGCTTGAGTGACAGAAACATGAGTCTAGGGGATGTGATGTTGCCACAAGGGGGAAAACAACGGTGCTTGTGCCCGTGGGTGCAAGGATTGTTTACTTTACGCAAAGTTCTTTTAATGCAGTTGTCTGTTGCTTTGAGTTTACACTATGGGTGGGACTCGCAACTTAATACCAGCGAGATGTTCTGGATAGATATCTCAAGGTGGATGATTAGTAGTAGATGCAGATGGATTTCGGTCTACTTACCTCGGCGTACCGCCCATGCTTTGAACCTCTACCTTTCTTGCAACTTAGTCAGTATTGGTTTGCGCACATGGTCCTGTCAATTGCCCAGCTGTAATTCGTTTACCTCACATAGCAGTTTTATCGTCTTTTGGGAGAGACATCACTAGTGAACATCATGGGACTCCGGTCCATATCACCATCATTGATCACATCCGCTATTTACTTTCCGCTTTTTACTTACTATTGCAGCAATATCTATCACTACTATCACTTGCGTTTGATCCTTTGTAAGCGACAAGGCCGGAGGGATTGACAACCTCTCTGTACGCGTTGGGAGCAAAGTTATTTGTATCTGTGTGCAGGTCCACGTTGATTGCTAATATCTGGCGCCGTTAGCAGTTGACACCTTCTTGTTGAAACTGGTAGTCTCAGGGAAATCGATCCTTGGTATCTTTGCCAAGGGAAAACTTCCGCTACACTGCATCTCACATCTTCCACTTGGGGTAACCAACGAGGGGCGAGAAGCCATCAGGCGCGCCTCCTCGCCGGCTCCACCTCCGCGCTTCGTCAAGCCAAAGATGGAGCCGGGGCTTGCGCCGGTGAAGATGGAGCCGGGGCTCGTGCCGGTGAAGAAGGAGCCGGCCGCGCCGGTGAAGACGACGGAGCTCGACGACGATGACGTGGCCCTGAAATGGGCGCGCAGAGACTCCATAGCGATGGAGAAGGAGCGGCTGGAGAAGGCGAAGGAGCGCCAGTGCGCCGCCCTGCGCCGCTTCGCGGAGCGCCGACGGGGCCGCGACGAAGGCGGAGTCGTCGTCATCTACGACAGCAATGACGACGACGACGCGCCGCCACCAGTCCGCCATGGCGACGCCGGGCAGGGGTCCAGCAGGGGCGCCCGCGTCAAGGAGGAGAAGGCCGACGACGACGATGGCGGCGACTTCAGCTAGTTTTTTTAGATTAGTTTACATATATGTGCTATGTAATGAAAATCCGAGAACTTCGCCGAACTGTGCCGAAATTTATCATGTTTGGCCGAAATTTATCGTGTTTTTAGCCGAACTTCGCCGAACTATGCTATACTTCTTTTATTTTAAAACGCGTCTGGGGACGGCCCTGAGGACGGCGGCTGGGGACCAACTCGCCTCCAGGCCCAATTTTTGCGCCGGCTCACCCCAGGCGGCGATTTTAGGCGCCCCCTGGGGGGCAACGGCTGGACATGCCCTAAGGATTCACATGCAACGTTGGAGAGCTTGCATGTGAATACCAGCGAATTGCATGTATTTCCTAGGGACATGCATGTGATAGAGTTTGCAACTGTCTCTAATGCTTAGAGCATCTCCAGCCGTTGCGCCTCCAAGACGCGCCGAAAACCGCCGCTTGGGGGCGAGCCGGCGCTATTTTAGGCGTGGGGGCGCGTACGTTCCCAGCTGCCACCCCTAGGCCGTCCCCGCAGTTCGGCTATAATGCAGGAAACACGCCAGAATTCAGCAAACGCGACCAAATTTGAACAAACACGGCATATTTATGATAAATTTAGGCGTTTTTACACGAAAAAGGGGCGATTTTTTTCCTAAACTACGGGCCGAAGTAGGCGCTTCGCAGGGCGTAGTCGTCGCCGGCGTCGCTCCTCGACCCCTCACCCGGGCGAGCTGCTTCACGGCGGCGGCGTTCGGCGATCTCCTCCAGGGCGCGGCGCTGGCGGTCCAGCTCAATGCGCGCGTAGTCCTCGCACGCCCACTTCAAAGAGGCCTCTTCTTCGTCGGCCTCGTCGGCGGGAACAGGCTCCGTCTTCACGGTGGCGAGCCCCGGCTCCGGGTTCACCGTTGCCAGCCCTGGCTCCCTCTTCGGCTTGACGAGGCGAGGAGGGGCCGAGGAGGAGGAACCACGGCCGCCGTCGTTGATGACGAGGCCGGCGCCGCGGGTGCGTCTATCGAGCGGCGTCTCGACCGGCTTTGGCTTAACGCCGACCAAGGCCGGCGCGCCGGAGGAGTGAGAGGAGGATCGGGAGGAGGAGGAGGAAGAGGAGGATGACCAGCCCATCATCCTCCTCGGCAGCCACGCGCAGCCGGTCGGGTACTCGAACGGCGGGTCGTTGCCGCCCTCGAGGTGCGCGAGCACGCGGCTGAGCGTGCGGCCCGGGACGCCCCACCACAGGCGGCGGCCCTCGCTGTTGTTGCGGCCCCGCGGCGCCGGCGCGTTGTTGGTGGAGGCGAGCCGCTCCTCCTGCCGACGTTCGAAGAACGCCGCCCACGCCGCGTGGTTGCCGACGACGTACTCCGGGAGCGCCCGCTCTGCGGCCGTCAAGGACGCCCGTGCACGCCCGATCTCGGCATGGAAGTAGTTGGGCGTCTCGGGGACGGGAAGAGGGGGGACAGGGACGCCGCCGGCGTTGAGCCTCCACCGTGACGGAGCGCATACGTCGGGCTGCGCGGGGTAGTTGGCCTCGTGGAGGAGGTACGCCTCGCACTCGTGCAGCGAGCGGTGGCCGAAAGCGTTGGCCGCCGCTGTGTCGCCAAGGTACCTCGCGCTCATGGTAGCCGGGTGGGAAGTGCGACGGCGAGGAGGGGGAGATGTGGGGAAGTGCGGTGGCGAGGAGGGGGGGGGACTGCGTGTTCCTCACCGGCGCGGCCAGGGGCGCCTTTTATAGCGGCTCGTGGGGCGGCCGCGTGCGAACGCGTGGCTGAAGGTGGGGCGGCGTCGCCGCAATGCGCCGCCCGTGAATCAATGGCAGGCTAACCGGCGGCAGCCTTGGCATTGATTCCCCGCGGGAAAACCGAGACGATGAGGACGACCAGCCTTCGTCTCGCTGACGCGCCGGTCCCGCCACTCTTTCGCGCCAAAACGTTCGCGCCGGCGCCCCCGGGCGCCCCCAGCGCGACGGGTTCGGGTTGGGTGCGCCGGCGCCAATATCGGCCCAATCCAGCGAAAAACAGGATCGTGAGGGCGTGACTGGACCGATTTTTCGGCGCCGGTGCTAAAAAATATCCTTGGGGGGCCTGTTGGGGGCGCGGCTGAAGATGCTCTTAGCTCCTTCCTATAGCACATGAGATGAAGATAAACGTGGATGGAGGTCTCTCTAGGAACGGCTACCGAGGTGCGGTGGCGGCGATCTGCAGGGATAAAAGCGACCAGTTCATAGGCGCATCCGCTGTCATCTTCGACGGACTCGTGGACCTAGGTACACTGGAAGCTCAAGCCTATAACGAAGCATTGTCACTTGCAACCGATCTTCACTTAGCTTCTATGTGCGTTGCTTCGGACTGTGTGGAGGTGGTAGTGAACATTGAAATGGGTGCTCTTTGTTGATATGTCGCCATTTTGACGGAGATAAAGCATATATAAATGGAGGTACTTTCGGGGTGTTCAATTCATCCACGAGATGAGAAAACATAATGGAGAAGCGCATGTACTAGCCAAAGCAGCTTTTTCTCTTCCTACAGGAGTATACCCATGAGCATTAACATTTTTTTAAGGGATGAGCATTAACATTTAATAATGGGTGCAGTTTCTAAAAAAGTCAGTGTTTTAAAAAATAAAAATATAATATAATACACCTATTGACGTTTTTGTCTAAACAAACATGTTGACATTTGCAAGCATACCAAGATTAAATTATGAATAACATGTATCTGTAGTAAATTTTCATGGTCCAAGATGGCATATGCAGCTCATGAACGCATTTACTATACTATCCAAACAAGGTTAGAGAGTACCCTATCAATCGACTGCACCATTTTGAGTTGCTTCCTCTGTGAGACAAGGCAAAAAGCAACAAAGATGAGGAGGGTACGAGCTCGTATTGGTTTGAAGGGTTTCGACGGTGTTGACAGTAATGGTATGAGTGGTGGTTTGGCGCTTTTTTGGCATGAATCTTATGTGGTAGAAATTCTAGGCAAGGAGGACAGATACATCGATGTGTTAGTCAGAGAACACGCGGATGCAACTCAATGGAGGGTTACCGTCGAGAACCGTCATCTCATGTGGTCCAAGCTACAAGGTCTTAAAAATGTGAATGATCGACCGTGGTTAGTGATTGGCGACTTTAATGAAGCATTATGGGATTTCGAACATCTTTCTGCTTCGCCAAGACCGGAACAACAAATGGTAACTTTCAGAGATGCTTTAGAAGTGTGCGGTTTGGTCGACCTTGGATTTTCAGGTATCTCGTTTACATATGACAACATGTGCGCAGGGGCAGCTAATGTTAAGGTTAGGCTTGCTAGGGCCACGACAACGAATGACTGGTGCAATCTTTTTCCTTTCTATACTGTCAAGCATGTTGTCTCACCATGCTCTGATCATGTGGCGTTGGCCCTCTAGGGCGCCCCAGACGTGGGTCAGCGAGGACCAAAAATCAGACAGTACGAGGTGTTCTGAGAACGGGATGTGGAACTGCCAGAAGTGATTAAGGAAGCTTGGAATTCAGTTGGAAGTGTAGATAATCTGGACAAGCTACAGACTGCCTTAAGGAAGACTCTCGCAACTCTCAGCTCTTGGGGCAATAAGAAATTTGGAAACATATCTAGCGAGTTGGCCAAGTCACGTACTCAATTGGAGGAGCTTATGAGCAGGAATGCTGACAGACAAGATATAAGGAACGTTACTGATAAGATGGATGAATTGATATATCAGGAGGAGATGATGTGGTTGCAATGATCCATAATCACATGGCTAAAAGAAGGGGATCGTAACACCAAATACTTTCAAAGTAAAGCTGTTTGGCGAGCGCGTAAAAATAAAATACGTGCGCTAACTGATAGTATTGGAGTGGTTCAGTCAAATTTTGAGGAGATGGCCGCCTTGGCGAATGATTATTTTCAGGAAAAAAATTCAGCTGATGTGTTGCTGGATGCTTCATGGGTGATTGATCTCTTAGAATCAAAGGTGTCCGACCAGGACAATGTGCGCCTATGTGCCCCATTTGATGATAAGGAAATCTCAGATGCTCTTTTCCAGATTGGGCCATTAAAGGCTCCAGGGCTGACGGTCTACCAGCGAGGTTTTTTCAGCGTAACTGGATGTGTTAAAAACCAGTGTAATAGCTGCGGTGAAGGAATTTTTTGTCACCGAAATTATGCCTATCAGCCTATCAGCCTATGTAAATTCCTAACCCTACTAGTTTGTCTCATTACAGACCTATCAGCCTATGTAATGTTATACACAGGGTCATATCCAAGTGCTTGGTGAACCGTATGAGGCCTTTACTTGACGATATCATCTCTCCAGAGCAAAGTGCCTTCATTCCAGGGCGTATGATTACAGACAATGCTCTTTGTGGCCTTCGAGTGTATTCACCATATTAAACAAGAGAAGGACCCAACAAAAAGTTTATGTGCCTACAAGTTGGACCTCTCAAAGGCTTACGATAGGGTGGATTGAAAGTTCTTGAAGCAAGTGATGCAAAAGCTGGGTTTCTCTCATCAATGGGCCAATAGCTCATGTGCGACGTTTTTCATGTGAATTGGAAGGAGTGCGACGTTGTTGGAAAGAATGGCTGCAATGCGACGTTTTTGAAGCCAACAATAGCTCCAATGCGACATGGCTCTGTTTAACCATGAAAAGAAAAACACGAGGGGTTAGCGATTTGGGTTATGACAGGCGGGACCCACCAGTTACTCGCATGCGGGTGGGACCCACAACTTATCCACGCAAGCATGCCCGTGCTCATCAGCGCGCCCCGACCCGAGCCAGCCCGCCCTCCTCCATTGCTTGCCCTGCCCCTTTCCTTTCCCACCTTCTTCTTCCTCTGCTCCGGCAACGAAGCGCGCCGCTGATACGTCCAAAACGTATCTATAATTTCTGCTTGCTCCATGCCTCTTTTGGGTGATATTGCTATGTTATTTATACACTTCCATACACTTTTGATCATATTTGGACTAACCTATTAACTCAGTGCACCCCAGTGCCAGTTTATGTTTTCGGCTGTTTTTGTATTTCAGGTTTTCCCATTACGAGAACTGCCAGAAAAATCCCGGAAAAATTATATAAAAAATCAGCGTTCCAGAAGCTTCCCGGCACCCGAAGTACAGCCGGAGGGGGGCCACCAGGGCTCCAGGCGCCCTGGTGGCGCGG
>LR738713.1:660957204-660971113 GCA_902687465.1 Secale cereale
CCCCGGGCGGGGGGGGGGGGGGGGGGGGGGGCGCCTGGGCCCCCCAGGCCTCCGCTGATGCCCTCCTTTGGCATATATTTATATCGTGTCCCGAAACCCTCGAGACGGGAACCCTTTTTCGCGATCTCATCTCTGTTCCGCCGCCGCCGCGCTTCCAAGATCGGGAGCACCAGGAGAACTCTTCTCGGCACCCTGCCGGAGGGGAGCATCACCACCGGGAGCTTCTCCACCACCATGGACGCCTCCCGGATGAGTTGTGAGTAGTCTCCCTTGGACCATGGGTCCATGACCAGTAGCTATGTGATGTTCTCCTCCCGTTTTTGTGCTTCACTAATTAGTCCTCGTGAGCTGCCCTACATGATCGAGGCACATATGTAATCCTTATGCTGTTGCTATGATGAGTTTGCTGGGATCCGATGGATTGTGAGATTATGTTCAGATTGTGTTTGAGTAATATATTTGATTCACCTCTTTTGTATTTATGTTCGTAAGTAATTCTTGCATGTTCTCCGTTGTTATTTATTGCTTTGGCCAAGTAGTAGGTAGTGACTCCAAGAGGGAACGTTATGCTTGATTGTGGGTTCATGCCCCTCGATGACTAGCTTGAGTGACAGAAACATGAGTCTAGGGGATGTGTTGTTGCCACAAGGGGGAAAACAACGGTGCTTGTGCCCGCGGGTGCAAGGATTGTTTACTTTACGCAAAGTTCTTTTAATGCAGTTGTCTGTTGCTTTGAGTTTACACTATGGGTGGGACTCGCAACTTAATACCAGCGAGATGTTCTGGATAGATATCTCAAGGTGGATGATTAGTAGTAGATGCAGATGGATTTCGGTCTACTTGCCTTGGCGTACCGCCCATGCTTTGAACCTCTACCTTTCTTGCAACATAGTTAGCATTGGTTTGCGCACATAATTCTGTCAATTGCCCAGCTGTAATTCGTTTACCTCACATAGTTGTTTTATCGTCTTTTGGGAGAGAGACATCACTAGTGAACATCATGGGACCCCGGTCCATATTACCATCATTGATCGTATCCGCTATTTACTTTCTGCTTTTACTTACTATTTACAGCAAAACCTATCACTATTATCACTTGTGTTTGATCCTTTGTAAACGATAAGGCCGGAGGGATTGACAACCTCTCTGTACTCGTTGGGAGCAAAGTTATTTGTATCTGTGTGCAGGTCCACGTTGATTGCTAATATCTGGCGCCGTTAGCAGTTGACACCTTCTTGTTGAAACTGGGAGTCTCAGGGAAATCGATCCTTGGTATCTTTGCCAAGAGAAAACTTCCGCTACACTGCATCTCAAACCTTCCACTTGGGGTAACCAACGAGGGGCGAGAAGCCATCAGCCGCCGACGAGTGATGATGTCTAGCTCGACTTCGGCCACCCGCCAATCATGGACGCAGTACGGTCCACTGCCGTTGACAAGATGCCCCGATTGCCCGCGCATGGAGCCTCTGAAGCGTTTGACTTGTGTGAGGGAAGATAATGGCAACCGTGGGCGCGAGTTTGTGAAATGCTTGAGCAAGCCACAGCCGGGGCAGGTTAGATCTGTGTTCTTGACCAATCCTATGGTCTAATTTCTCCCGATTTCTTTATTTTTTCCTCGAATCAGGGCGGTGGATCTGGGTGGTGGATCTAGGATTCATGCGTCGCCGGCCCCCTGTTTTTCAGGTTCTGAAGAAATGTGGGCATTTTGAGTGGCTCGATGACTATGTTGAAAGGTTGAAATTGGAGGGATCAACCCCAACCCAAGAGCTCAATTTTGGGGGGCGGCTTGCCGTGGAACAAGCCCCCAATTTGGCGGACAGAGCCGATCCGCTGATGCACAGCGCAGAACTGAAGTGTGAATTGAAGAAAATTGGCAAGCAACTAAAGCATCTGATCAATTTGAAGCAGCAAGCAAATATAATGGCTGGAGCATTTTATGGTTGTGTCATTGCTATGGGTTTATTTTACTTGATGTTCATCAATCGCTAGAATTTGTTAGAGTTTCAGTTAGTGTGTCAGCTAGTTTCAGGGGTGCCCAGTAGTTTGAGGGCTTAGCCAGGGATCATTTGTTAGATGAATGGAATTTGTGTGAAGCAAAACTTGCTTGAATTATTGTAATGATATTCTCAGGGGGGGGGGGGCATTCTCAGGGGCCCTATTCAGTGTTCATGCTCTGTTTCCTCTGTTTTTGTTCTTCAGTTAACAGAGTACACACCCAAATTCAGTTTCTAGTAAGAAACAAAACTGGACTGCCGAATAGATGTTGGGCCGTGAGAAAATGGGCCCTGAGAAAATAACCATGCCCAAGACGAGCCCACCCGCGTAGGGGCACCAGCCCAGCTCTAACTTCGGCAAATAAAATGTTTCTTGTTTTGTGTCTCAAAAAAAATGTTACTTGTTTTTTACTTTGGCCTTTTTCTTGCACTAAATTTTGTGATGGATCATTTTTTGATACACTAAAACTAAATGTTACTTGTTTTTATGCATGTCTACGGTTCCATGAACTAAATGAGTTGCATGCTTGCATGAAGTAAATTAGTTTGCATTTCCTAGTTGCATGTCCATGGTTTGGCCAATATTTTGAAGATGGTGTGTGTGGTGATTGGGGTGTAGCAACCCGAGCCCGTAGCAACCCATAGCAATACATAAAGCACAAACCATAGCAATATATAAATAATAGCATGAAACACAAAATATATATAGTAACATAACGATTGCAACCCATAGTTCCACGATAGCCTTACAACTTAAAATACTAGACAACTTAATAATAGTAGCATAACGATTACAACTTTAAAAAACTAATACGATAGATATATAGCAAGCTAGATAGATCGAGGGGCACCAAACGCGGGTTCTTCTTCGGGTTCTTCTTCTCCTCCTCCGAGTGAACAAGGCCACCTCGCTCCTCCGGGCGCCGCCCTTCACTCCTCCTCGTTGTTGATGGGGTACGGGAGCGTGTGCATCACACCGTTGTTGGGGAAGATGCTGTTGAGGTCGGTGAAGATATTATAGGTGGTGAAAGCTATGAACTCACAACCAATCCAATACGCTCGCCCGAGGAGGTGGAAAGCATCGAAAGGGTTAGTGAACGTGGCGAGGAGCGCAACCACAACGCCGTTGTGGTTGACCTCCTCAACATGGTACATCCGAGGAGAGCCGCGGGGGAGGTGGCGGAAGCCGACCGCAAGGAAGAACTCCGTTAACTCCCTTGCGCCCCTCCACCGTGAGATCGCCCAAACCCTAAGGGTTTTCTCTACATACACTCCGACCGGGTAGAGCCTTTCCGGCACGGTTGGGGGGAAGCAGTAGGTGGGGCCGTTGTACTGCATGGTGGCGGGGTGGTTCGAGGGCTCGATCGGGTTTGATGGAGAAGAAGGAAGGAGGGCAGAGGAGGCAGAGGATGCGGTATGGATGAGGAGGGAAAGGAAGACGATAGTGCCCGGCTTAAATAGCCCAAGTGCGACGTGGTTTCACCCCGTAGAATTAATGGGCGGGCGGCGTTTGGTGGCGCCCCATGAAGTGTGTACACGAGCGTGGGAAACGGGCTGCGACGCTTCTGTGCCACCGGTCGCGGGTCAAGGGGGAAGGGCTCATGCACGCGTCTGTGCCGTCGTGGGTCAAGGGGACACGCCTGTCCCGGGTTCTCTACGTGTGTCGCCCCTGCATTCATGCCGTAGCCCATTAAATTGCCCTAGGGCTTTGCTAGAGGGCACCGGTCGGTCGATGGGAGACGTGACAATAATGGACGCCTTCATTTGCCCATCTTGTAATGGGCATCACACCGTTTGAACTGCATCGACCATCATGCCAGTATTGTGTCCTCAAAGAGGAGCACGCCATGCACCACACGCATTGCACCGTTGGCTTTTTTGGTTGTCTTCATCAGGGTCTGGCTGCTGCATTGTGACCGGGTGCTTGCTTTGATGTGACGCTGCATCGGTTCTAATGGTAGGCATGCGACAGCTTACTGTGTCGATAGGGGTGGCGGAGCAGGGCTACTACATTGAGGGCATGCATGCAACGCACGGGCGCAGTTCTGCGGGTGGGCATGCATGTAACGATGGAAAGGGCACTGCGTAGGCTTGGTCCATGCACCGCTGATACGTCCAAAACGTATCTATAATTTCTGCTTGCTCCATGCCACTTTTGGGTGATATTGCTATGATATTCATACACTTCCATACACTTTTGATCATATTTGGACTAACTTACTAATCCAGTGCACCCCAGTGCCAGTTTCTGTTTTCGGCTGTTTTTGTATTTCAGGTTTTCACGTTTCGAGAACTGCCCAGAAACATCCAGAAAAAATATATAAAAAATCAGCGATCCGGGAACGACACTGCCTCCGAAGGGCAGCCTGGGGGGGCACAGGGGCTCCAGGCGCCCTGTGGGCGCGCCCCCCCTGGGCCGCGCCGGGGGGGCGCCTCGGCCCCCCGAGAGTCCCCCGGTGCCCTACTTTGGCATATATTTAAAGGGTTCCCCGTAACCCCTGAAACATGACTTCTTTTCGCGATCCCATCTATGTTCCGCCGCCGCCGCCGCTTCCAAGATCGGGAGCACTAGGAGAACTCTTCCCGGCACCCTGCCGGAGGGGAGGATCACCACCGGGAGCTTCTCCACCACCATGGACGCCTCCCGGATGACTCGTGAGTAGTCTCCCTTGGACCATGAGTCCATGACCAGTAGCTATGTGATGTTCTCCTCCCGTTCTTGTGCTTCACTACGTAGTCCTCGTGAGCTGCCCTACATGATCGAGGCACCTATGTAATCCTTATCCTGTTGCTATGTTGAGTTTGCTGGGATCCGATGGATTATGAGATTATGTTCAGATTGATCTTGAGTAATATATTTGATTCACCTCTTTTATATTTTAGTTCATAAGTAATTCTTGCATGTTCTCCGTTGTTATTTATTGCTTTGGCCAAGTAGTAGGTAGTGACTCCAAGAGGGAACGTTATGCTCGATTGTGGGTTCATGCCCCTCGATGACTAGCTTGAGTGACAGAAACATGAGTCTAGGGGATGTGCTGTTGCCACAAGGGGGAAAACAACGGTGCTTGTGCCCGCGGGTGCAAGGATTGTTTACTTTACGCAAAGTTCTTTTAATGCAGTTGTCTGTTGCATTGAGTTTACACTATGGGTGGGACTCGCAACTTAATACCAGCGAGATGTTCTGGATAGATATCTCAAGGTGGATGATCAGTAGTAGATATTGATGGATTTCGGTCTACTTACTTTGGCGTAACGCCCATGCTTTGAACCTCAACCTTTCTTGCAATGTAGTCAGCATTGGTTTGCGTTCGTGGTCCTGTCAATTGCCCAGCTGTAATTTGTTTACCTCACATAGCTGTTTTATCGTCTTTTGGGAGAGAGACATCACTAGTGAACATCATGAGACTCCGGTCCATATTACCATCATTGATCACATCCACTATTTACTTTTCACTATTTTATTTACTATTGCAAAATACTATCTATCACTACTATCATATTGCTTTTAACCCTTTGTGAACTACAAGGCCGGAGAGATGGACAACCTCTCTGTACTCGTTGGGAGCAAAGTTATTTGTATCTGTGTGCAGGTCCACGTTGATTGCTAATTGCGCCGTTAGCAGTTGACACCTACCTGTTGAACCTAGGAGTCTCTGGGGATTCGATCCTTGGCATCTTTGCTAAGGGAAAACACTTCTACTTACTGCATCTTACACCTTCCACTTGGGGTAACCAACGAGGGGTTCAAGGCCCATCAAGGAGTATTTTCTGGCGCCGTTGCCGGGGACTCCACTCTTCAGGATAGGGGAGTTGCATGCTATCTTTTACCTTTGCTTTTTAGTCTTGTTAGTTTACCTATCATTTTTTGCTTTAGTTCCTTTTTATCAAAAATCAAAAAATAGTTATCTTGCTTGCTTGCTACTATGGGTTCTACCAAAAACACTAAATGGGAGGAGTACACCCCTACTTCCATTGCCCCACTTATCTCTGACGGGGTTTACAAAAAGGATAAACCTTGTGATTACACTAGTTATGACGGAGAGTTATGCCCTTGGCATGGTCTTCCAGGAAAAAAGTATGAGCCTCAGTTTAAAATTGCTCCTAAGCTTCCCGAAACTTGGGAAGATGTTCAAACTCTTATAATAGAGAGCGAATTAAACAAAGAGGATGACACTACAATTCTGCCCACTAATGATAAAATTGATTTTGATAATTATAGTATTTCAGAAGTTATCACCTTTCTACAAGGAATGGCTAAGGATCCCAACACTAGCACGCTTAATCTTGCCTTCACAGAGCATATCACTAATGCTCTCATCAAAGCTTGGGAGGAGAAACTTAGAGTAGAAGCCTCCATACCTAGAAAGCTAGGAGATGGTTGGGATTCTATGATTAAAATTAAGATAACAATTTCTCATGCTTTGCTTTAAGTGATATTGTAGCTAGTACTTCCATTATGCCCAAAAGACTATATGACATGCTTAAATTGAAATCTTTTGATTCTTGTTCTTTTGGTAATGCTCTCGTTGATTCTTCCATAAAGAAACCTTTGGGGCGGATCGACGATGTTCTTATTGTTGTCAATGATAATTATGTGCCCGTTGATTTTACTGTTATGGATATTGAATGTGATCCTTCATGTCCAATTATTTTGGGACGTCCCTTTTTGCGCACCGTTGGTGCTGTCATTGACATGAAAGAGGGTAATATAAAATTTCAGTTTCCTCTCAAGAAAGGGATGGAACACTTCCCTCGTAAGAAGGTCAAGTTACCTTTTGAGTCCGTTGTACGGGCTAGCTATTCTTTTACTCTTGATAAAACTTGATCTATGCATTATGCCTAGCTTAAAGGCATAAAAGAAAGCGCTTTTGGGAGGCAGCCCACATGAATAAAATTGTTGCTTTTGTTGTGTCTTGATGTTGTTTACTTCTGTAGCATCATCATTGTATGTTTGCTTTTCATATTTGTGCCAAGTATAGCCTCTGATTGCTAGAAAGTTCAAAAGTTGTGAGGTGCTGTCCAGGAAACAGATTCTGTCCTTGGATAGAAAAATTCGTATAAAATCACCAGATCATCTTTTTGGTCTGAATTTTTTCTACAGCGTTCTCTATATAATTGTCTTTCGTGCGTCAGTTCTGAGTTTTTTGATTCGAGTTGCAGAAGTATCCCGAACAGGTCAATTACAGCCTGCTGTTCTGTTTTTCACAGATTCTGTCCTGTTTTGCCTTACCTTCACTTTGCAAATTGAGAACTTGCTTTTTCTTTGCAAAAACCTTTTGGCAATCTTGAGAAACAGTAGAACTTCAAGAATATCCTTATTTCTAGCAAGGTATAATTATTTTATTAAGGGTACTAACCTCGCTAATCAGATTATGATGAGTTGTGTACGAAGGGAGTTTTCAAGTGTGCGAGGGAAGATGATAAAAAGATTCAGGAGTGTCAAGCGCTCAAGCTTGGGGATGCCCCCGTGCACCCCCAAGAAATATTCAAGGAGACTCAAGCGTCTAAGCTTGGGGATTCCCCCCGTGCATCCCCTTCTCCATCAACATTATCAGTTCGTCTTTCGTTCCGCTATATTTTTATCACTTCATGTGTTATGTGCTATGCTTGGAGCGTCTTGCTTTTAGTTTTCTTTTTAGTTTTTCATAATGAGTCGGAACTCAGCATTCCTTTATGTGGGAGAGAAACACGCTCCACCTCTACCTAGAACATTACATAGAATTTTCATGTCTATCTATGTTGTGTGTGTTCTTTGTCTTTTAATAGCTACTATCGTGCTTTGCTCTTAGTATTCATGCTTATCTCTTCAAGAGCTTTTATTTAGTTGGTTGCTTGAACTCTCTTTAATTACCATGCTCACCTTATTAAGAGAGTTTGCTTCCGTTGCATGGGTTAATGTGTCTATTATAAAGATGCTACTTTCATGATGATGCTTAGTAGTTCAGGTTTTCTTATGGTTAATCTCAGATAGCTGGGGGGTTCCCAATGTGTTATTGGAGTACCAACTTGGTTTGTTTGCCTATGATGTGGTATGGTTTAGTAATATCTTCCTTCGAGAATTTATTTTGATTGACTTGGCGTATGCTCACGCATATTCAAGACTGTAAAGGAAGTCTGTCAAGCCTTGATGATCTTTTATTTCTGAGTAGCGATATAACTACCATGCCTGATTCAATATTGCTTTGCCGCTCTGCATGATTATGACCGTCATTGCTCCCTTAGTTGGTCGCTCCCAGTCTTTTGCTAACCTACACCTGCACTAAGCAAATTAACCATGCAATACATAGCTCATGGGAAAGTAGCCTAAAAACTATTGTGGTAAAGAATATGTTGCTTGTGTAT
Source organism: Secale cereale (assembly GCA_902687465.1). Classification (NCBI taxonomy): domain Eukaryota; kingdom Viridiplantae; phylum Streptophyta; class Magnoliopsida; order Poales; family Poaceae; genus Secale; species Secale cereale. The sequence goes on from LR738713.1 coordinate 660,965,541, forward strand.
CTTATTTCTTATGAGTTGCTTGCTGAGCGGTAACCATGTTTCTGGGGACGCCATCAACTGTCATACTTTTGTTGAATATCATGTGAGTTGCTATGCATGTTCGTCTTGTCTGAAGTAAGGGTGATTTACCGTGGGTTGAATTAATAGCATATTGTTAGAGAAGAACATTGGGCCGCCAACCAAAGCCATGCATCATGGTGGAAGTTTTAGCTTGGACCTTAATCCTCAATCTCTCATGAGAATATGCTTATGCATTAAAGAGGAGTCCATCATCTATTTTCTATGTTGTCCCGGTATGGATGTCCTCAAGTTGAGATCTATCAAAAACGAGAAATCAAATGCGATCTATCTCCTTGGACCTTTGTACAGGTGGCATAGAGGTACCCCTTTGTGACACTTGGTTAAAACATATGCAATGCAATAATAACCCATGGGGATCCGAGCTAATTAGGACAAGGAGCGAGCACTATTGGTATTCGATGCATGAGGCTTGAGACTTATAGGATGTTTTATACATGACACATATGAAGTACTACTACCGTTGACACAATTGCTTCCATGTTCCAAAATAAAAAGCTCTAGAACTTCAAGCACCAATTACTGAGAGCATGATTGTTATTCTGAGTGTAATGTGCATTGTCCCAAAGTAGCATTGTCTTTTGCATGATTGTGATATCGTTTATTCTGAAATGATTGTATCTAGTCATCACTTAAACCTTGAAGGTGCCCCTGCACTTATGTTTTGCACCACTAAAGGGGGCAAGCTAGATATCACTTGATCATATCTGCACATCATGTTCATTGCAAATCTTTTTGATGTTTCAGTTTCATGTTGTAAAACTTTCAGTCATTTGTGATTTTCTCTTGAGACAACTTAGTTACTTTAGAATCATTGTCTCAGTAAGCTTTTGTCATATGACTGTGAGAAAGTCCTATATGGTTAATAGCATGTCACCACAGAAATTATTCTTGTTATCATTTACCTACTCGAGGACGAGCAGGAATTAAGCTTGGGGATGTTGATACGTCCAAAACGTATCTATAATTTTTGCTTGCTCCATGCCACTTTTGGGTGATATTGCTATGATATTCATACATTTCCATACACTTTTGATCATATTTGGACTAACTTACTAATCCAGTGCACCCCAGTGCCAGTTTCTGTTTTCGGCTGTTTTTGTATTTCAGGTTTTCACGTTTCGAGGACTGCCCAGAAAAATCCAGAAAAAATATATAAAAAATCAGCGATCCGGGAACGACACTGCCTCCGAAGGGCAGCCTGGGGGCCACAGGGGCTCCAGGCGCCCTGTGGGCGCCCCCCCCTGGGCCGCGCCGGGGGGCGCCTCGGCCCCCCGAGAGTCCCCCGGTGCCCTACTTTGGCATATATTTAAAGGGTTCCCCGTAACCCTTGAAACAGGACTTCTTTTCGCGATCCCATCTCTGTTCCGCCGCCGCCGCCGCTTCCAAGATCGGGAGCACCAGGAGAACTCTTCCCGGCACCCTGCCGGAGGGGAGGATCACCACCGGGAGCTTCTCCACCACCATGGACGCCTCCCGGATGACTCGTGAGTAGTCTCCCTTGGACCATGAGTCCATGACCAGTAGCTATGTGATGTTCTCCTCCCGTTCTTGTGCTTCACTAATTAGTCCTCGTGAGCTGCCCTACATGATCGAGGCACCTATGTAATCCTTATGCTGTTGCTATGCTGAGTTTGCTGGGATCCGATGGATTATGAGATTATGTTCAGATTGATCTTGAGTAATATATTTGATTCACCTCTTTTATATTTTAGTTCATAAGTAATTCTTGCATGTTCTCCGTTGTTATTTATTGCTTTGGACAAGTAGTAGGTAGTGACTCCAAGAGGGAACGTTATGCTCGATTGTGGGTTCATGCCCCTCGATGACTAGCTTGAGTGACATAAACATGAGTCTAGGGGATGTGCTGTTGCCACAAGGGGGAAAACAACGGTGCTTGTGCCCGTGGGTGCAAGGATTGTTTACTTTACGCAAAGTTCTTTTAATGCAGTTGTCTGTTGCATTGAGTTTACACTATGGGTGGGACTCGCAACTTAATACCAGCGAGATGTTCTGGATAGATATCTCAAGGTGGATGATCAGTAGTAGATATTGATGGATTTCGGTCTACTTACTTTGGCGTACCGCCCATGCTTTGAACCTCAACCTTTCTTGCAATGTAGTCAGCATTGGTTTGCGTTCGTGGTCCTGTCAATTGCCCAGCTGTAATTTGTTTACCTCACATAGCTGTTTTATCGTCTTTTGGGAGAGAGACATCACTAGTGAACATCATGAGACTCCGGTCCATATTACCATCATTGATCACATCCACTATTTACTTTTCGCTATTTTATTTACTATTGCAAAATACTATCTATCACTACTATCATATTGCTTTTAACCCTTTGTGAACTACAAGGCCGGAGAGATTGACAACCTCTCTGTACTCGTTGGGAGCAAAGTTATTTGTATCTGTGTGCAGGTCCACGTTGATTGCTAATTGCGCCGTTAGCAGTTGACACCTACCTGTTGAACCTAGGAGTCTCTGGTGATTCGATCCTTGGTATCTTTGCTAAGGGAAAACACTTCTACTTACTGCATCTTACACCTTCCACTTGGGGTAACCAACGAGGGGTTCGAGGCCCATCAACCGCGTCAACTCGTGCTGTTGGATTGAAATGAACGGTCCTGATGCCCCAACGAGAGAGGCTGATCCAAACCCCACCGATTCAACCAATCAGCGCGTCTCATGCGGATCGACGCACACTGTAGCCAACCGTAGCGCCTGATCTCAACCGTCCACGCACAACGATCGACGACCCGGCAATGTGCGGGGTTTTGAGGGGTTTTGAGGGGTTTTGACTGCTTAGGGTTGAGCATAACTAATTCAAAAAAAAATCAAAAAAATATAAAACTTGCGCACATAGTCTTATTATGTTGTATAGTAACGAGAAAAAAAATGGTTTACATACATTTTTACGAAAAATCCTTCACAAAATTATCATTCATCGAACAATGTAGTATGGAGTTCAAGGGAGAGAGTAGTGGGCACCCGAGAGTAGGTGGGGTTTTGAAAATGAAAAGTGTGAAAACCTCACCAAAACTTCATTTTGGATTGACTAAGAAAGATCTTAACTTACTTTTCTCATTTCCATGTTTTAAACTTGTTTTATATATAACTTTCTGTTAAACCTTGTTTTTTAAAAAATAAAATGAAATAATAGAAAATTAATTCAATAAATAGTGAGACTTTAGATTTACACTATATAGGTAGAATAGATGTGTAGGAAAATTATTTAGCTGGTTTAGACAAGGGGCCAAAAAAACTTGCTTAAATATGAGGCCGTTTACCCTACCTTTGGAGGTCATTTGAAACAAACTTTTCATGACTATGAGTTCTACTTACCAAAAGGGATCGCAATGATCAGCAAGCAAACATATTTCTGTTGAGGTACTTTAGATTGCATTAAAACATCAATACCCCATCCCTAATTCAAATTTGAGCCCAAATTTGAATTTAAATTTGAATTTTATTTGGCTGGTTTAGACAAAGTACCAACAAACAAGTTCGAATAGAAATACGGGGATACATAGTGACTACCAGTACGCACCAAGTTACAAATATTATTACATGCCCCAAATTTTCAAACTGTTCTCTGTTCTACCTCTTCCTACCACGTCGTGTGCCTTCTTCGCCTTAGCACTTCTTGTTTTTGGTTCTACTACACACACAAGTTCACTGATCATCTTGGTTTTCTTCACTGGTCTTTTCAACACCTCACCAACACCCTCGTGATCAGTGTTTTCAGTCTCAATGTTGATAGCAGTTTCAGTTTCTTCGGTGTGTACCTCAACATGGGCTTCTTCAGTCTGAACCTCGACACGCTCAGGTTCAGTTTCATCCTCGAGAGTAGTCTGAATGTTGACTACAATTTCAGTGTCTTTGGTGTGCACCTCCACATTAGTTTCTTCAGTCTGACTGTTGACTGCAGCATGATCTTCAGAGATACCCATATCTTCAGTTGGCAGCAGAACATCACAATCTTGCTCATCTTGCAGCAGCACATCCAAGTCTTGCTCATTTTGCACCACACCATCCAAGTCTTGCTCATTTTGCACCACACCATCCAAGTCTGGCTCATTTTGCACCACACCATCCAAGTCTGGTTGAATGTGCATTGTTTCACCAAAACTTCTCTTTCTTCTACAGCCATTGCCTCTTGCCTTTTTCTTTGGCCAACACTCTTCAACAACAAGGGGCTCACCTGCACGCTTCCTCCTAAAAATATAAAGCATGTCAACTGGTTAGTAATTGAAAAATGCAACAAAATAGTAAACAATGCAAACATATGCCCACATACTTTGGCCTTTCAGGAGTGTAACAACATTTGGGAGATCCAACTCGGTGCCCAAGTTCCTGGCACAACTTGCATCTATTTTTGTTACCTTTCTGGGACTTTTTTGGCTTTGCATCCTTCTTTCCCTTGCCCTTTTTGCTACTCCCACCTTTCTCAAACCATGCCTTGAATCTACTCTCCTTAGGCCTGCCAACCTTTCTTTTTGTTAGGGGAGGATATATGGAAAACCCAATTTCCACTTCAGGTCACTGAGACTGATCTGTAAGTGCTGGAATTGGAGTTGCATATGCAGCCTTGAATCTTGCTACTGAGTAATATTCGTGCAAATATGGGTGCATATTTATCTTCGGTCGGGAGGCCAAGAAAAGTATGACATGATCACATGGTTTCCCAATGTGTTGCCACTCCAAACAAGTGCAATCATGCATTTCAGTGTTAACAACATGCCTTCTACCAGTTTTGGTATCTCTAACTTCAGCACCACACACAGAAGATTTTTCAACAGATAAATGTGTAAGATTTATGCTCCTGTTGTACCACTGCAGGAAGCTTATCCCCTTGTAGACAATCACCAATCCTTCTTCTTAATTCCCCCAAGCGCATGATCATGATCCTGATTTGGTCAACCATGTCATGCACAGGCAAATTTTTTAACTGCTTCACCTTGTTGTTAAAACTTTCTGCCAAGTTGTTGTTGATATGATTACACTTGATGGCACTGTTAAATCCTGACCTATACCATAATAGAGAACGGTAGGTGTTCACCCATGGACCAAACTCAGGGCATGCTGTCATTATCTTACCAAGGTGATATGAATGTGTCTGTTTAGTGTAAGATCTTGCTGCTGGCCACATGCGACCAAATTCTTCCCCTCTGAATTTTTTGATCAAATTCATCCACATATGGCCGAAGCACTCCTGATACGTCCAAAACGTATCTATAATTTCTGCTTGCTCCATGCCACTTTTAGGTGATATTGCTATGATATTCATACACTTCCATACACTTTTGATCATGTTTGGACTAACTTACTAATCCAGTGCACCCCAGTGCCAGTTTCTGTTTTCGGCTGTTTTTGTATTTCAGGTTTTCACGTTATGAGAACTGCCAGGAAAAATCCAGAAAATAATATAAAAAATCAGCGTTCCGGAAACAACCTTGCGTCCGAAGGACAGCCGGGGGGGGGGCACCAGGGC
>LR738713.1:660971185-661044737 GCA_902687465.1 Secale cereale
GCGCCTGGGCCCCCCGAAGCTTCCCCGATGCCCCCCTTTGGCATATATTTAAAGCGTCCTCCGAAACCCTCAGAACAGGAACTCTTTTTGCGATCCCATCTCTGTTCCGCCGCCGCCGCCGCTTCCAAGATCGGGAGCACCAGGAGAACTCTTCCCGGCACCCTGCCGGAGGGGAGGATCACCACCGGGAGCTTCTCCACCACCATGGACGCCTCCCGGATGACTCGTGATTAGTCTCCCTTGGACCATGAGTCCATGACCAGTAGCTATGTGATGTTCTCCTCCCGTTCTTGTGCTTCACTAATTAGTCCTCGTGAGCTGCCCTACATGATCGAGGCACATATGTAATCCTTATGCTGTTGCTATGTTGAGTTTGTTGGGATCCGATGGATTATGAGTTTATGTTCAGATTGATCTTGAGTAATATATTTGATTCACCTCTTTTATATTTATGTTCATAAGTAATTCTTGCATGTTCTCCGTTGTTATTTATTGCTTTGGCCGAGTAATACATAGTGACTCCAAGAGGGAACGTTATGCTTGATTGTGGGTTCATGCCCCTCGATGACTAGCTTGAGTGACAGAAACATGAGTCTAGGGGATGTGCTGTTGCCACAAGGGGGAAAACAATGGTGCTTGTGCCCGCGGGAGCAAGGATTGTTTACTTTACGCAAAGTTCTTTTAATGCAGTTGTCTGTTGCTTTGAGTTTACACTATGGGTGGGGCTCGCAACTTAATACCAGCGAGATGTTCTGGATAGATATCTCAAGGTGGATGATTAGTAGTAGGCATTGATGGATTTCGGTCTACTTACTTTGGCGTACCGCCCATGCTTTGAACCTCAACCTTTCTTGCAATGTAGTCAGCATTGGTTTGCGTTCGTGGTCCTGTCAATTGCCAAGCTGTAATTCGTTTACCTCACATAGCTGTTTTATCGTCTTTTGGGAGAGAGACATCACTAGTGAACATCATGAGACTCCGGTCCATATTACCATCATTGATCACATCCGCTATTTACTTTTCGTTATTATTTACTATTTCAAACACTATCTATCACTACTATCATCTGCTTTTAACCCTTTGTGAACTACAAGGCCGGAGAGATTGACAACCTCTCTGTACTCGTTGGGAGAAAATTTATTTGTATCTGTGTGCAGGTCCACGTTGATTGCTAATACGCGCCGTTAGCAGTTGACACCTACTTGTTGAACCTAGGAGTCTCTGGGGATTCGATCCTTGGCATCTTTGCTAAGGGAAAACACTTCCACAACACTGGATCTTTCACCTTCCACTTGGGGTAACCAACGAGGGGTTAGAGGCCCATCAACTCCCTCTGCTCACAATGGGGGAAAACGTTCTTCACTGTGTTTTCTAGCCCTTTGCATGCATATGTGTGGACTGCCAAAGGTGACACTGGCCCTATGCATCTTTTCAACTGCATCATGAACCATGTCCACGAGACCTCTGTCTCTGACTGAAATAAGCCAATAGCAACAGGGAACATCCAGTTGTGTCCATCCAAAGAATTGCAAGATGCCAATTGACCATTCCACTTGCCAGTTAAAAATGATGAGTCTATGCTCAAATATGGATGACACCCTGCCTTGAAGCCATCAATGCAAGGCTTTAAAGCCATAAAAAACTTAGAGAAAAGCACTCTTCCATCAGGTGTTACCTCAGTATCTATCTCCACAACACTGCCAGGTGACCTTTTCTCCACCTCTGCTTTGAAATTATAAAGCATCCTAAAAGTATTTGCCCAGTCACCATATAATTGTTTCATTGCTCTTTGTTTTGCCTTCCACACCGTGTTATACTTCACCTTAATGGGGTATTGCTTTTCCAAGTCTACTTTAAGTTTTTTTTTGCAGTAGTGTTTGGTTTCTTGGCTAAAATAGGAGTGATCTTTTCTGCAATCCAAAGTTGTGATGTCATGGTTGATACTCTCTGTGAACTTGTAATACAAGTATGTTGGTGTGGGATTTGATTCACCCTAATGCTACTTCCATCAGGTTGGCGTCTAGCAGATATGTACCACTTGCAAGGCTTGACACTTCCATCAAAACCTCTACATCTTGCATAAAACTTCTTTCTATCAGTCCACTTAGTCTTGGCATCAAACACATGTTTGACTACATAAGTCTTGAAACACATCCTAAACTCATCCATGTTTGGGAACAACTTCCCCACTGCAATAACAGGGTTTTCCTTGTCATACACATTTACGAACTCATCATCATGTGCATCATCTACATCATCTGCAACATCTTCCATCAGCTGTCCATCCACATCTTCAGTTCTTTCTCTGTTAGCATCAGTATCAATAGGCATACTAGATTCACGATCCTTCTCCTCCTTATCTTCATCAGCTACTGGAATGCCAATTTTTTTGGCCATATCAATGTCATCCATTGGTGCAATGACTAAATCAGTTGGATCGTTTAATTCTACTGAATTCCAGTCAACAGAAACAACCCTTGCAACACCATCAAAGACCTCTTCTCCATCACCTCCCTCAGGTAATACTGTCACTTCACTTGCACAAATGGGCATTATCTGCCTCTCTAAAGCCCAATCATCATCTACCATCTGTGAAGCTAATTTTGAGGGCACATATCCAACCTTAGAATCTGATTTCAGATCAACAAGCTCTACATGAAACATAGTCTGTTTGGTTGTCCAGCCATCTTGTCGATCGATTTCATCAACCATCTCTTCACCATCCTCAATTCTCACATACTCTCCTTTACAATTATCAAACCGTAACAATGCCACCTCTTGCTCTGGACCCAAAAAAATGCTCTCCCCAATTTTTCCAACCATTCTTCACGGCCTGCACTTCCATGCCCTGTAGTTCTTGGGGATCAATCTCTGCAAAATCAATCTCCCACTTCATAATTGTATCTCTCTCTATGTCCCGCATGCTACCATCACCTAGCTTCGCCTTAGAAGGAAGGAATTCCACAGTGAATTCGAACGTCCGAGCACCATCCCCCTTGTTTGTCAATGGTGGAGCAGTGTGAGCTGAGCTAGCGGAAGCAGACGAGGCACAAATCGATGCACATTAAGGGATTACCTAGTCGATGTTGTTATCTCTGCCGACTCCATCGCGGTCAGCCCCCCTCCCACCCACCCAAATATGGATCAAATCGACCAAAAAAGGGAAACAGAGGCGATGCAAAGGGGAGATCTAGCTCGACACAGAGGAGGGTACGCCGGAGGGGAACGAGACAGGGTTCCTAATTCACTTACCACAGCCGCCGTCGTCGCCAAGAACAAAAGCTCCGCGCTGCTGTCACCGAGGACAGAATCTCCGGCGCCGTCGCCGGCTCACCGCCGAGAACGAAGAGGAGGGGGTGGGAGCAACGGCTTCAGACAGGGGCACTGCCAAGTGGGACCCACGGGGACACGTTTCACCTGATGCACTGCCAAGTGGGGCCCATGACTAGATGCACTGCCAAGTGGGACCCACATGTCTTAAACATAACCTCACTCCCGTTGACGACCTGTTTAATGGCCCGAGTGGGCGTTGGCTATTTGGGCTTCTAAAATGTAGCACGAGAGCTATTTTCATCAACTACGTCGCACTGCATCCATTGCACCTCAAAGATGTCGCACATGAGCTATTGGCCCCTCAACGATGGGTGGACCGGATAATGTCTTGTGTCACATCAGTGAGATATTCTGTCAAACTTAATGGGACCCTCTTAGATTCATTTGCACCGTCGCGTGGTCTTCGGCAAGGCGATCCTCTACCCAACTGATGTAAATGATATACTAAAAATAATGACGTCTCCTAGGCTTGAGGACGACACCTTGGCTTCGGGGTCGGGTAAGTTCGGCGTTTTTCGGTCAAGAGTGCATACCAATTTGGTTTTGAAGAGGCTCACAGGAGTTCGGCAACGGGCTCTAGCTCGCGACCTGACGGCCGGCGCTCTTGTTGGAAGCTCATATGGTCTTTGGATGTTCCTCCTACGGTCCAGAATTTTGCGTGGCGGGTTGCTACAAATTCGCTGCCGACATGGTGCAACAAGTACATGTGTGGACTTGAAACAAGTAACCTTTGTCCGGTATGTGCTAGTGAACCAGAGGACTGCTACCATGCTCTTTGTCTCTGCTCCTTTGTGAGGATCTTACAGAAGCAATGTCTGAAGTTTGGCCACTCCCATGTTTATCTAATCTACAAAATAACGGGGATGAGTGGCTGTTGCATGCACTTGAACCGCTACAGGAGATTGAGAGATATATGTTATTGTTATCCATGTGGAAGGTATGGCATATACGCAATGAGGTTGTACACCACAAACCAGCCCCGCCTATGGAAGCATTGAAAAGATTCTTGATAAGCTATTTGGACTCTCTGATTGGTATTAAAATCGATCTCTCTAGTGATCCATGAAAAGGCAAGTCTACCATCACATATGAAAGACGAAGTCCGCATATGATAATTAAAAAAAGTTACTAAGTGCTCAGCGCCAAAGTCCGAATGATTGAAGCTTAGTACCGATGGGTCTTTTGCGGATGACGGAACATCTGGCGCTGGAATGGTCCTATGTGATGATAAGGGAGCGATAATTATTTCCTCTTTCAGGCAATTGTTCTCTTGTCGCGAGGCACTGGAAGCTGAGTTGTGTGCCTGTATGGAGGGTTTGTCCTGTGCCATCTAGAGAAGTGAGCTACCGGTGATCGTTGAAATGGACTCAATTGTGGCAGTGAAGATGATCCAAGCTTCGGAGGTTGACCGATCATTTTACTCGTCCATCATAAAGGAGATTAAATATCTTATGTCTCTTCGTGAAAGTTGTATTACTCATGTAAATCGTAGCCAGAATAAGGTTAGTGATAGCCTAGCTAATTTTGCTCGTATTGAGGGTAGGACCATGACTTGGTTGGGTTCTGGACCTCACGTATCCATAGAGTTGGCTGCGATGGACTGTACAAGTGTGGAATTTGAGTAATATAAGTTTTTTCACCCGCAAAAAAAAGAAGGCATTGATGCTAGATCACATGGGAGAAAAATGTTGCCATGCAGACTTGCAGGAGGCGATAAAAAATTGATATAAAGACGTGCGAAACTTCATAGAGATTGACTTGTCAGCAAGCATTTTTGTGAATCGCTCCTGAAAAGGTGTCTATTGATTCTCTTCCAATTGATTGGATCGTAGGGGCAATTATTTATTTCACGAGCGAGGTCTCTGGTTCAAGTTAATGATGGCCCAGCTACACCAGGGAGAAGAATAGAAGAAGCATCCGACTCTTGGCTCAGGGATTAGCATAAGGAATTTTAAATGTGTTTTTTCTTCTTCAGAAAACCATTTTGATAGGTAGTTGTTGGCATGGTATGAATTGAACTTGATTTTGAAATAATATTGTTTTGTATTTTTTGTAGCTTAAATTTGTGCTAGGTTGTTATGTTTGGGATGTATCTGTATTAGCAAAATCCTATTTGACGCTCTGTGCGTCAAATTGGATTGGGGGGAACGCACAGGCGTTTGAGTGGGCCGGCCATTTTAAGCGTGTCCAACCTTGTCTCTCCACCGCCTTACCAAACCTCTCCAGCCCAGCAGTCCAACTTATAAAAAAAGAAAAACTCTCTCCAGCGGAGAGGAGAAAAGCGGAGGGCCAAACCGCTCCCTCCATCGTCTCGAACCTTCTCGCCTCCTCCAACCCTTCCTCGCCGCCGCCGCCGCCGAACCCTAACCCTTCCTCGCCGCCGACGACGCCGCCGATTCCGCCGCCGCCCGACCCCCGCCGCCCGCCGGGATGGACGACAGCTGCGCCGTGTGCGCGGACGCGCTCGAGTGGGTGGCCTACGGGCCGTGCGGCCACCGGGAGGTGTGCTCGACCTGCGTCGTCCGCCTCCGCTTCGTGGTCGGGGACCCTCACTGCTGCATCTGCAAGACGGCCTGCCCCTCCGTCTTCGTCACCAAGGCCATGGGGGACTACACCAAGGTCATCTCCGATTTCTCCGCCCTGCCCGCCGCGGCAGCCGAGGGGAAGGCGGGGGATTACTGGTACCACGACGATTCCAAGGCCTACTTCGACGACGCCGACCACTACAAGATGATACGGGCCATGTGCCGGCTTTCCTGCAGCGTGTGCGACAGAATCGACGAGGGTCAGGCGGCCCAAGCGAATCGCAGAGTCAGCAGCTTCAGGACCATCGGCCTGCTGAGGGGGCATTTGTCCGATAAGCATGGGTTACGCATGTGCAATCTTTGCTTGGGAGGGAGAAAGATGTTCATTTCTGAACAGAAGCTCTACACACAGGACCAGTTGGCTAGGCACACACAAGCAGGGGACCCTGAGGTGGATGGCTCCGATGAGGTTGAACGCGGCGGCTTTGCGGGACACCCGGTTTGCGAGTATTGTAAGAGGGCATTCTATGGAGATAATGAGCTTTACGCGCATATGACCAGAGACCACTACTCGTGCCACATTTGTCAAAGGCGCCATCCTGGGCAGTACGATTATTTCCGCAACTACGATGATTTGGAGATGCATTTCAGGAAAGACCACTTCCTCTGCGAAGACGACGCGTGCTTGGCCAAGAAGTTTGTTGTCTTCCAGAGCGACGCGGAGATCAACAGACACAATGCTATGGAGCACGGCGGGCGGATGTCTCGTGCCCAGAGGAACGCCGCACTTCAGATACCTACCAGTTTTATGTACCAAAGGAATGAGCGAGATCAAAGGTACGGCAGAGGTAGGGGCCGTAATGCTCACCATGACAGACCGGACAGAGATTTCTCATTACCTGCTGATGGCAGTGCGACTGCAGACCATGGCCTTGGAAGTCGACTTGATAGCGCAGGGGGTTCCGCGATGCTTGCTGATGAATCATTGTTCCCTCCATTGCCTGGGTCAAGTAACAAGTGTCCTGCTTCAACACAACAGGGGCTGCAAGGTCTTCCTAAGACCACTCTTGCATCAAGGCTTCAACAATCTAGGAAGGGCACCGTGAAGGTACTACATTCTGGTCGGCCTCAAACTGCTGAATATCCTGAGATAGTACCTCATGTTTCCACTTCCACCCACGCATATCCTACACCTCAGCGGGAGCGGAATGGCAGTGCAACTGCAAGGCATGGCCTTGGAAGTCGAGTTGATAGTGTTGCAGGGCCTTCACAGTCATCAATTGTCAGTTCAGCCAGTTCTGGTCAAAGATTAGGGAATGGTCGTGTGCTCAAACAATTGTCTTTTCCTCATCTTCAAGGCCGGGATATTCCTGATGCTAGGACGGATGCTGTTCCAGATGAAGCCTCGTTTGCTCCCCTCTCAGAGCATCAATCAAGTAATACGCTGGCTCTTAATCAGAAGAGCTCAAGGGATTCTGAGAGGCTTGGTGATGTGTTCCTTCCATTGCCTGGGTCAAGTAACAAAGGTTCTACTTCAACACAACAGGGGCTGCAAGCTTTTGCTAAGAACACACTTGCATCAAGGCTTGAACAACCTAGGAAGGGCACCGTGAAGTTACTAAATTCTGGTCGGCCTCGAACCGCTGAAAATCCTGAGATGGTACCTCATGTTTCCACTTCCACCCAGACATGTCCTACACCTGAGCGGGAGCGGGATGGCAGTGCAACTGCAGAACATGGCCTTGGAAGTCGAGTTGATAGTGTTGCAGGGTTTTTACAGTCATCGAGTGTCAATTCGGCCAGTTCTGGTCAAAGCTTAGGGAATGGTGGCGTGCTCGAACAATTGTCTTTTCCTCCTCTTGGAAACCAGGATACTCCTGATGCTAGGATGGATGCTGTTCCTGAAAAAACCTCGTTTCCTCCCCTCTCAGAGCATCAAGCAAAGCATGCACTGGCTGTTAATCAGAGCTCAAGGGGTTCTGCGAAGCATCAAGCAAAGCATGCACTGGCTGTTAATCAGAGCTCAGGGGGTTCTGCGAAGCTTGGTGATGAATCATTATTCCCTCCATTGCCTGGGTTGAGTAACAAGGGTTCTGCTGCAACACAACAGGGGCTGCAAAGTCGTGCTGAGAACACATTTGCATCAAGGCTTCAACAACCTAGGAAGGGTGCCATGAAGGTACTGAATTCTTGTCAGTCCCAAACCACCGAAAATCCTGAGATAGTGCCTCCTTTTTCCACTTCCACCGAGGCATGGCCTACGCCTGATCAGGGGCTACATCTCTCTGGGTCTTCTCACCTTCGGATTGTACCTCAGTCGGCAAGAGATAATGGGCTCATGCCACCCGCCTCCAGCGGACCAGCATGGAATTCCAGAGCTCCAAACAAGATGAAGCACTCTGTTTCTACCCCTAATCTTGTTTCCGGTGGGTCCACTGCCCAGGCATCATCAAGTACAGCTTATGGCAATAAAAACCAAGTGCCACCACAAAGCAGCCAACCTTTGCCTGTTGCGGAGGATGTTCGGCAGGCGAACAACGCCCTTGTGGAAAAAATGCGTGCTGCATTTGGAATGGATGAGGATAGGTTCTCTGCGTTTAAAGAAATTGCTTCTGAATACCGTCACGGCGTCATTGATACTTCGGAGTATCTCTCGTATGTGGAGCAGTTTGGTATATCGCATCTTGTTCCTGAAATGGCCATACTGTTGCCTGATCCTCTGAAGCAGACCGAACTTGCTGAGGCCTATTACGCCAACATGCGCTCTAAAAGCCTCCAAGAAAATGGCAATGTTGGAGGAAGCAACAGCAGCAGCAGCAGCAGTAACAACGGTAAAAAATCGAAGAAGACGTCGAAGTTTCTCAGAGCTCGGCTGGGCGACAACTCATTGGCTAGACTTAGTCATCCTGATGTGAGCCCTGAACGACCTGTGCGAAGCGTTTGGAAGAACGGTGGGGCGCAGAAGCTCTTTTCCGGCAATGGAAAGATATAGCATCATTTTGTGCAGATGTGGTTTGATGCATCCGTTCAGCTGGTTGGCGGTAAATGTGCGCATTTTGTGATGTGTGTTTTGGCTGCTTGGAGGAGGAGTTTATTTAGAAGGCCGCTTCGTTTGAGTCTAGTTCCGTTTCGTGCTGAATTTTTGCTTGTGTTTTTATTTGAGGTAATGCTGAATTTTTGCTTGTTGAAAACCTCACAAGTGAGGATGGAACTTGAAATAGTCCTGCAGTGTCTGTTCCTGGCTGGCTATACCTTTGTCGAATTGTAGACTCTGTATTACATGAATTCTGCCAATAATTTTGTGGCTTGCAGAAAGAAACACACTCTCTCCAGCGATTTATTTTTGGGTTTGCTCATTGTTTTGGTCCGTTTTTTTTCTGTTAAAGCATGAAAATTCAAAACACAAATACGAAACTTTCTTAAAGCACATGAATATTAAAAAAAACTATTTGTAGTTTTTTAATAAAAAGTTATCCAATATTTAAAATAGTTCATGAAGATATACTCTATATCTATATACCAATATAAAAAGACCCAAAGGGGCAGATCCAAAGCATCTCGACCATCAAATCATGTGATCTAGCGGTTCAAATCGCTCCAATGTTGAGCACCAAACACGTGTATAACTCTCTAATTACTCACCATTGCCATTGACTATAAACACATTTAGACTCAACGCTATCGCATGAAATCTGCCATGTAATTAATATCTTTTCATTCCTGCGAAAAATCAATTAATATCTTACCAAATATCAATGTGTCACAAATAAAAATTGCCTCATGGGCGCTCTATGTGTGTCCCCACAATCGGACACAATGAGCATTATATAGGAAATTAGGAAATTCTGTGACAAGGTATGGATTTTGATGTTCTATGCATCCGCAGATTACACGAAGTCACAGCTTCAGTATCCCCCTGGTGTATGGGGCCCATCTGCCAGCTTGGGCATCAAACGGGACAAGTATTTGCATATATAGTTGTAAGTGGTTTTGTGTGCAAATGTCCAAGAGTTTATCTTTGCTGAGAAAAGTGTCTAATAGTTGTGGTAAATCCAGTACTGGGTAAATCGATACATATGCGGTGATGCAGAAACGTCCATCATGGTGTGTTATGTCATGCGCAATGCAAGGTGTTAACGGATGTTTCTGATCATATTGATGATCGGCGGGTGTGGGGCCGGCAGTTTTTGATGACCGTTTTCATGTTGCTTGTGATTTCCCTATGTTTAGGTTCGAGCATTGTAGTAGAAAAACAAATAAATTCGCTGATGGGTTTGCTAGGTTGCCTAGACTTTCTTTGACTTTTGATTGGTTTGAGGAACCTTCAAATGAATAAAGGAAGAAAGGGATGCTTATTCAAACCACAACAAGCATGGTTAACACCTTGAAGTGTTTATGGATGTTTGTGAAAAACATATCATCGTCCTAGAGAAGAAAGTGATGAAGACGGCTGGACGACCACCCCAGATCCTATGAGACCAAACCTCAAATGCTCCCCAATGGCATCGAAACGGGCTGAACGCCTCATGTCGGAGAAGGGATCAGAGAACCAAGACACAATATAATGCTGATCACTCCACCAGAAGATGCCTTCGAAGAGCACATGCATAACACAAAGACACAATCAGGTCCACCACTCTAGAAGAGCAGCAACTAGAGATCCCCCAGCCTCCTCTACCCTACCTATGAGGCCACCTCCGATGAGGTGGACCAGGGAGTTATGGAAACATTACTCTTGATCTGCATGATGCCGCCACCGCCACCACATTGTCGCTACTCGCTACCAGGATACCACACTCTAACCTAAGCGACCTAACAACAACGCCAACACGTAGATCCAGGGTCCCCACCCCCGGAGCGGCAGTCGATGTGAGTGGGTACAACGGTGGTGGTTGTTTAGGATTTTTGAAGAGAGGCCGTTGGTTCTAAACTGAATGTGACACATTCTCTAACTAGTAGAACGGCTTGGCCGTGTTGTTGCATCTCGAGCAATGTTTGTTGTGTTGTTTCCCAAAACAAAAACATCGTGTAATATTACTAATGATACTCCCCAAACTAGTGGACCGTCGTCGGTCATTTGGTACCAAAGAATGTGCCCGACCCAACTGGTTTTATCCGATGATTCTAATATAAAGGTTGTCATCGGTGTGCTATCAAACAGGTCCTTTGTTTCACTAGCGATTTTGTTCTTTTAAGAGCTCCTCTAAGACGTTCCAACTCACCTCTCTATCATGTTATTTGAATGTGTTCAAAAGCAATGTTTTATGGACATAATATCGGATGTTGGTCTCTAATACAGTACTACCTCCGTCCGGGTTTGAAAGGTCACGTGAGCCATCTAACCTCGTCCAGATTACAATGACGCCCTTTTGTTTCTCTACGAAAGTTAATAGTATTGCATGCATTCAACGAATAATGATAAAAAAAGAAACCAATGGAACGTGGAGTATGGAACATAAGCAGCTATAAGGACTTACACATTACTCTCTCCGTTTCTAAATATAGGTCCTTTTAAAGATTTTAATATAGACTACATACGGATGTATATAGACATATTTTTAGAGTAAAGGTTCACTCATTTTGCTCCGTATGTACTCCATATTGGAATCTCTAAAAAGACTTATATTTAGGAATGGAGGGAGTATATCTTTGCCGTTTCCAATAACTAGCATTTATTTGAAGCAACATATGCAAGGAACTCAAACAATCACCACAAAGCAACTAAAACAGTTTTCCAGGTGTCATGAAAGTTTACTTGATAGTCTTTAGATGCTACTCTTACAAAAGTTTTTAATCAGTTCAAGCCTGAGTGCGTGACGCTGGCTGAGTTGAGGAAACGAGCAAGCGTGCAATAGGACAGCGATGGTCGGGTTTAAGCCATCCCAATGGCATCCATGTGAGCCACATAACAGAATCAGTGGGAGCTCATACTGCATGTGAACAGACATGACGAGCAGGCGCACGATCTCAGTTGACAACACGCAGAGTACCTTATGGTGAATCATTCATGGAAATAACGTCTGGATAGAGAAGCGATAGTAGATGGTCTGTACTACAACTTGTGCTGGAAACTGAAGCCTGTGGAAACAACAACAACAACAACAACAACAACAACAACAACAACAACAACAACAACAACAACAACAACAACAACAACAACAACAACAACAACAACAACAACAACAACAGGAGACCCAACGAGCACATTAGAGACTGGCACTGAAGTGCAGGAACACTGTACAACAAATTCACTTGGATGATTGGACCAAGAGACAACTTGATCTATTTATTGTAATGCTCAAACGATGTATTGTTAACATGAAAACCAATCACAAGTTTTAGCTTGTCATTCGACAATTTTCCTGGAGGCCTGGACCTGAAACCAACTAAAGAGCACCAAATTAAACCTTCTCATTATGAAGATAAGGTGAAAACCCTCAATAGAGTGTTTGTGCCTGTAGCAACCTGCTGCATTTTAATGATCAATCAAATGTTAGCATATCATTAAGGATGATCTTATGCCTATGTTTCATGACTTCTTTAATAGGCATCTGGAGCTGTTTCATCTCAACTTTGGCCTCATTTCGTTGTTGCCCAAGAAAGAAGAAGCAGTTCGCATCGAACAATTTAGGCCAATATGTCTTCTCAATGTGAGCTTCAAGATTTTGTACCAACAGACTGACACAAATTGCTCATTCAGTGGTGCAACCGAGTCAGCCAGCTTTCATGCCAGGACGACACATACTTGAAGGGGTAGTCGTTCTATATGAAACGCTCCACGAAATCCATTCGAAGAAACTAGATGGGGTTGTTTTTAAAGTGGATTTTGAGAAGGCATATGACAAAGTTAAATGGTCTTTCCTTCAGCAGGCTATGCACATGAAAGGTTTTTGTGAGGCTTGGCGGAACCAAGTGGGTTCTCAAGTTCAGAAGGGTAGTGTCGGGATAAAGGTCAACGATGATATTGGTCATTACTTTCAAACACATAAGGGATTGAGACAAGGTGATTCAATGTCTCCTTTATTGTTTAATATAGTGGCTGATATGTTGGCTATCCTTATTGGCAGGGCCAAACAGCATGGCCAAGTGGAGGGGCTAATTCCTCATCTGGTTGATGGAGGAGTGTCCATTTTGCAGTATGCTGACGACACTGTCCTTTTTATGGAACATGACATTGCTAAAGCGCGTAACATGAAACTTATACTATGCCTTTTTGAATAATTGTCTGTTCTCAAGATAAACTTTCACAAGAGTGAGTTATTTTGATGGATGTAAATTAGGGTCTTTACCCTTTAGCTATTTGGGCATATCAATTCATCATCGTAGACTATCGAATAAAGAGTGGAAATGTATCGAAGAACGTATTGAGAAAAAACTAAGCTGCTGGAAGGGTAAGCTTATGTCTTATGGAGGTCGGTTAGTGTTGATTAATTCGGTACTGACTAGTATGCCGATGTTCTTACTCTCCTTTTTTTAAATCCGGAAAGGGGTTCGGAAGCGTCTTGATTTCTTCAGGTCTCGATTCTTCTGGCAGTCAGATGAGGCCAAAAGAAAATACCGACTGGCGAGATGGGACATCCTCTGCCGGCCAAAAGACCAGGGGGTCTAGGTATTGAGAACCTAGAAATAAAAAATAAATGCCTACTTAGCAAGTGGCTCTACCGGCTGGAGAGGGAACCGAAGGGCATTTGGGCCCAGATTCTTCGAAATAAATATTTGCAATCGAAAACGCTCGCTCAGGTTACCATACGACCAACGGACTCGCCATTCTGGAAAGGGCTTATGAGAACGAAAGATGCTTTCTTTCGGAGGGTCAAATTCTTGGTCGGCAATGGGATGCCAACAAGATTTTGGGAGGATACGTGGCTAGGTGACACACCACTGGCTATACAATATCCAACACTATATAACATTGTACAACGCAAGGAAGATTATGTAGGCACAGTGTTCCAAATGACTTCTTTGAATATCCAGTTCAGGCATGCGTTAGTTGGCGAGAGGTGGACTGCATGGTTGCATTTAGTTCGACGATTGATAGATGCTCAATTGTCGGACCAGCCAGATTTGATACATTGGAAACTAGTTATGAATGGGATCTTCACCGTTAAATATTTTTATTTGGATTTGATTAATTCTGGTCCAATCTCAAGATCATTTAATATTTGGAAGATTAAAGTTCCCTTGCGTATCAATTTTTTATGTGGTTTGTCCACAAACAAGTAATACACACCAAGGACAACTTAATCAAGAGGCGATGGGTAGGAAGTCCTCGTTGTTGTTTTTGTGATCATGATGAAACAATACAACACTTATTTATTGAATGCCCACTCGCCAAATTGCTTTGGAGAATCATTCATATAGCCTTCAACATTAATCCTCCAGTTGACATTGAATCGTTGTTTGGAACGTGGTTAGCTGGGGTTGAACATATTACTGCAGCCCGTATTCGGTGTGGAATATGTGCGCTTTTGTGGGCTATATGGAACTGTAGAAATGATTCGGTTTTTAACAGACAACAAAATGTATCTTTTTTGCAGGTTCTCTTCAGAGCTACCGCATGGATCCGTACGTGGTCCTTACTCACTCCTATGGGCTCCAGGGAGCCTTTGGTTACTGGATGCAACCGGTGGGAGATGGTAGCACGGGCTATATTCAACCGGTTTGGATGGCGGTCGCATAACAGGATAGGAGTCTAGGGAGCTTATCCTTGTTTTGCTTTACCGGTTGCGTTTGTTTGGAGTCTTTGTACTCTTGTTCCTTTGTTTTGCTCCGCTTGCGAGCTGTAATAACTTTTATGATTTTGTACTCTTTCGAGACTTTCTAATAAGATGGTTGCATGTATCATTATGATGCAGAGGCCGAGGGTAAACCTCTATTTCCAAAAAAAAAAAGCAAAGGCATGCAGCTGTAGCTGTTGCCCCAGCAGATGGAATCACCATGTTTGCTGCTAGGTATGGATCATGAGCAGGCTAAATGGTCGATCAAGATGAGACATTGTGAATGAAAGGTGTATGGTGTCGTAGTGGCATTGAAAAGCCAAAGGATGTTGACATGTTGCATGTACTTCTGCTTTGGCCTAGGTTTACATTTTCACTGAAATAAGTTAGTTTTTTTTTATTTCTAACCTCACCAATTGGTTGTTTCCAAATTTTAGTTTTATTTTGTGACCGGAATAACAATACAATTTTCCTAGTGTTACACATGCAGACTACTCCCTCCGTTCCTAAATATAAGTCTTTTTAGACATTTCAAATGGAATACCACATATGGATGTATGTAGACATATTTTAGAGTGTAGATTCACTCATTTTGTTCTGTATGTAGTCACTTGGTGGAATCTCTAGAAAGAATTATATTTGAAAATGGAGGGAGTAGTACATAAAAACATTATAACTGTAAAATGTACTTATGTTAAGAATGGTACTTCTCTACAATGTTTACTAGTTCCGAATGTACTCCATGGGAAGCAAGGACCTTCAATAATCGGCGAATTCTTTTATCGTCTTTCACATGATTGATTTCAACTACCTTGAGATGTTTCGATACCAAGAATTGGTCCTTGGGCTTGCGGGTTTCACTCGTGTTGAAGTAGCATTCCTGTTGCAAACAAAATAATCAACCTCATGGCAATAAAAAAAATGAATCAACAGTTCATGGGAATCAAAGACAAGGCATCATACTCATACATAGAAGAGGAAAAATCATACCTTATATAAAGAACAAAGTTCAAGGGTGAACCTCTCTAGGACCGGTGAGTGCTTGAGAAAATAAACTAGTCCACAGAAGTAATTAGTCATATACCAGTTGCCGAGCAACAATGTTTTTAACTTTCTAAACATATGGCACCATTTTATATCCATTCTGTGAATCTGAACGAAGTGAAAAATTAAAGGACAATTGAAGCGCTAGCTTGAAGTGTATGATTTAATAATACTAGAAAACAATGTTAGCAAAACAGCAAGTATATCCAGTGGAAAAGAGTGCAGGCATACCATGAAGTATTCAGCTATCAACTCCAAATTTGTAGCGCCCGACAAACCTTCAAGAAGGACACAATCATATCTACCATGGCACACCACACATAACTCATGACCACAATATTTGTTGAAATTATTTCCACGAGAATCCATGAAGACAAATGTAGTGTTTATCAATGCCGCTTCTAGTGATGGCAGGCTCTTAAACAACGGAGTCCAACCATGACAGTCAGCAACTTCCCAGGAAACCAAACCTGGTGCAGAAGTAAGACAGCGGGTATCCTGAGGGCCAAAACTTGTATCTCTGATTGTCAGATGCTACACACGGTTGGCGAGCACGCACCAGAGGGTGCACCAGCGGGTGGCGAGCACGCACGGTTTGACACGAGGGCAGGAGCGACAGCACGAGATGGATTAAAATATTTGAATCCACCAGACACAGCCGCTTTCTTGCTGCAGAACCTCTCGGCCATTCTGTCAGGTGGCGTCCCACGGCGAAGCTGCCAAGGAGATTGACACAAAACGAGCAGGCAAAGTTGGCAGGAAAGGTGGAGAATTGCTCAAAGACTCGCCCCGCGTAAACTTAGGTGCCTCTATTCGCTGCTTCTGGAGGAGAATTTCTTCAAAAAAAGAAATGCACTATACATCACAGGTAGAATGGTATGCAGCAGTTGACAAACATTGGAACGTGGCTTCATAAATGCTCAGAAATCTCACAAATGCACGAGAGCACATCAAACTGACCTGAAGTGTAGAATTTTTTCGAAAAGGGGAATATGTATTAATATTAAGAAGATACCAATTACACCCAGCCTCTGCACCAATAAGATGCCTCAAAGACACCCCAGATGCACACAGCCCCCCAAAAAAGGAAAAACAAAGGCCTCGCCATAGTGATCAACTCCTCTCAGCAGCAGCACACAAACCGCCACCGATGACAACACCTGGCGGCGGCGCTCACAGCGAGGACAGCGACGACGAGGCAGGGCGACGGCGTCGGGGCAGGGGCGGCGCGGGGACGGCCGCGGGGGCAGACGGCGGAGACGACGGGCGTGGGGACGTCGGCGGGGGTAGACGGCGGCGACGACGTACGTGCGGGGACGGCGACGACGAGGCAGGGCGACAGCGGCGGGGGCAAACGGCGGAGACGGCGATGACGGGCGCGAGCGACGGCGACGGCAATGACGGGCGCGGCCCACGACGACGGCGACGGCGGAGGCGGCGGGCGGCGTCGGGGCAGCCTGGCGGCGTCGTGGAGGCCGGGGCCGTCGGGGTGGGGGGATGCGATGAAAACTGAAATTTTTGACAAGTCATGCTTATATACTCTAAGCATTAGTCCCGGTTCATAGCAACAACCGGGACCAATGCCCCCCTTTAGTCCCGGTTGGTGGCACCAACCGAGACCAACGGTCTCTTTTCAGCAGCCCAAAGGACGGGAAACTGGGTCCTTTGGTGCCGGTTGATGGCACCAACCGGGACTAATGAGCACCTTTAGTCCCGGTTGGTGCCACCAACTGGGACAAACGTCCTAGTGCTGCCCGCGTCGCGGCCAAAAGTTTAGTCCTACCTCGCTAGTTGAGAGAGCTCGAGAGTGGTTTATAAGCGCTGCTGCGCTCACCCTCTCGAGCTCCTCTCAACTGCAGGCTTTCGGGCCTAATTGTGACTATGTGCCTGTGGGCCTACTGCGGGCCTGAATCCTGGCCCATGGTTGGGTTTCTAGTCGTATTCAGGTCGTGGTGGCCCTGTAGGTGGCACTTTTTTTTTACTTTTTTTTTCATTTTTTCTTTGTCGCTTTATTTTTTAATTTTGTTTCTACATAAAATTTATTTTGTTTCTACTTATTTATTTTATTTTTATTCTACTTATTTATTTTATTTTATTTTTTGCTTTTTTATTTATTTTATGAAAATTCTTTTTGCTTTTAATGTTTTGAAGAGAAAATACTTTGATAATTTTAGTTTCATAAATTTTATATAATTTTAGTTTCAATAATACTAGAGGTTTATAATAGCTTTTTGGTTGATTCCTTTAGCTATTAGAGTTTCATAAAAGTTTTCTAATTCATTCTTTTTTTTATTGAACTCTGAAAAGGTTGAAAGTTGGCATGGTATCATCATTTCACCCACATAGCATGTGCAAAAAAGTAGAGAGAGTTACGACAAAAACTGGATGCACTTCGTGTACAAAACGGATAATCTATTTCGAGGTATTAGGGTTTCAGACGAAAACTCGTCTATTACAAAGGGATTTTATTTTTCTTAACTTATTTGAACTACAGACTCTTTCTGTGTTCAAAATGTACCATTCAAAGCCACATCATCAATTTTCAACCATTTCTGACTTCATTTGTTATTTTTCATGCATTTACTGAATTTTTTGAGCTATAAGACCCTGAAATTGAAAAGCATTTCAAATGAACTCTGAAAAGGTTCAAAGTTGGCATGGTATCATCATTTCACCCACGTAGCATGTGCAAAAAATTAGAAAGAGTTACGGCAAAAACTGAATGCACTTCGTGTACAAAACGGATAATCTGTTTCGAGGTATCAGGGTTTCACACGAAATCTCGTCTGTTACAAAATGATTTTATTTTTTTGAACTTATTTGAACTACAAACTCTTTTTGTGTTTAAAATGAACCATTCAAAGTCACATTATCAATTTTCCATTTCTAACTTCATTTGTTATTTTTCATGCATTTACTGAATTTTTTTAGCTATAAGACTCTGAAATTGAAAAGCATTTCAAATGAACTCTGAAAAGGTTGAAAGTTGGCATGGTATCATCATTTCACCCACATAGCATGTGCAACAAAAGTAGAGAGGGTTACGGCAAAACTGGATGCACTTCATGTACAAAACAGACAATCTCTTTCGAGGTATCAGGGTTTCAGACGAAAACTCGTCTGTTACAAAGGGATTTTATTTTTTTGAACTTATTTGAACTACAGACTCTTTCTGTGTTCAAAATGCACCATTCATAGCCACATCATCAATTTTCAACCATTTCTGACTTTATTTGTTATTTTCCATGCATTTACTGAATTTTTTGAGCTATAAGACCATGAAATTGAAAAGCATTCCAAATGAACTCTGAAAAGGTTGAAAGTTGGCATGGTATCATCATTTCACCCACATAGCATGTGCAAAAAGGTAGAGAGGTTTACGGAAAAAACTGGATGCACTTCGTGTACAAAACGGACAATCGGTTTTGAGGTATCAGGGTTTCAGACGAAAACTCGTCTGTTACAAAGGTTTTTTTTGAACTCATTTGAACTTGATGACCCACAAGTGTAGGGGATCTATCGTAGTCCTTTCGATAAGTAAGAGTGTCGAACCCAACGAGGACCAGAAGGAAATGATAGGAAGTTTTCAGTAAGGTATTTTCTGCAAGCACTGAAATTATAGGTAACAGATAGTTTTGTGATAAGATAATTGGTAGCAAGTAATAAAAGGTAAAAGTAAATAAGGTGCAGCAAGGTGGCCCAATCCTTTTTGTGGCAAAAGACAAGCCTGAACAAACTCTTATGCGAGGTAAAGCGCTCCCGAGGACATATGGGAATTATCGTCAAGCTAGTTTTCATCACGATCATCTGATTCGCGTTCGGTACTTTGAAAATTTGGCATGTGGGTGGACCGGTGCTTGGGTGCTGCCCTTACTTGGACAAGCCTCCCACTTATGATTAACCTCTAATGCAAGCATCCGCAACTACAAAAGAAGTATTAAGGTAAACCTAACCATAGCTTGAAACATATGGATCCAAATCAGCCCCTTACGAAGCAACGCATAAACTAGGGTTTAAGCTTCTGTCACTCTAGCAACCCATCATCTACTTATTACTTCTCAATGCCTTCCTCTAGGCCCAAATAATGGTGAAGTGTGCTACCTCTTGAGCTTGCGTTGTATTCCCTCGAAGAGGAAAGGGAGATGCAACACAGTAGCGTAAGTATTTCCCTCAGTTTTTGAGAACCAAGGTATCAATCCAGTAGAAGACCACGCGCCAGTCCCTCGCACCTGCACAAACAAATATGAACTTCGCATCCAACGCGATAAGGGGTTGTCAATCCCTTTACGGCCACTTAGGGTAGTGAGATCTGATAGAGATGATAATTATATTTTTGGTATTTTTTGGTATAGAAACAGAAAATAAAGAAAGCAAATAAACAACGGCGGCAGAAATAGGCTAGTTGACGGGAAAGTAATATGATAAAGATAGACCCAGGGGCCATAGTTTTCTCTAGTGGCTTCTCTCATGATAGCGACATTCTACGGCGGGTAAACAAATTACTGTCGAGCAATTGATAGAAAAGCGAATAATTATGAGACTATCTAGGCATGATCATTGTATATAGGCATCACGTCCGAGACAACTAGACCGAAACGATTCTGCATCTACTACTATTACTCCACACATCGACCGATATCCAGCATGCATCTAGTGTACCGAGTTCATACGAACAGAGTAACGCCTTAAGCAAGATGACATGATGTAGAGGGATAAACTCAAGCAATATGATGAAAACCCCATCTTTTTATCCTCGATGGCAACAATACAATACGTGCCTTGCTGCCCCTACTATCACTGGGAAAGGACACCGCAAGATTGAACCCAAAGCCAAGCACTTCTCCCATTGCAAGAACTATAGATCTAGTAGGCCAAACCAAACCAATAATTCGAAGAGACTTGCAAGGATATTATGAGCACACATAAAAAGTTCAGAGAAGAACCAAATATCTTTCATAGATAACCTTGATCATAAATTCAAAATTCATCGGATCTCGACAAACACACCGCAAAAAGAGATTACATCGAATAGATCTCCTCGAAGACCGAGGAGAACTTTGTATTAAGATCCGGAGAGAGAGAGAAGAAGCCATCTAGATACTAGCTATGGACCCGAAGGTCTGTGGTAAACTACACACAACTCATGGTGAGGGCGATGATGATGATGATGAAGGCCTCCATGATGGATCCCCCTCCCGGAACAGGCTCCAAGATGGGATCTCCACGGGAACAGCAGCTACGGCGGTGGAATTAGGGTTTTCTCTCTGCGTATGGAGTTTCTGGGGTACGTAGGTATATATAGAAAGAAGGGGGCACCGGGGGCCGTGTGGGCCAGCCTCGAGGTAAGGGGCGCGCCCTGGGAAGGGGGGCGCGCCCCCACCCTCGAGGGCTGGTCCCACGTCCCCTGACTTGGCTCCGAAGACTCCCGAGCGCGATTTCCTCAAAAAATATCTCTCGTGAAGGTTTCATTCCGTTTGGACTCCATTTGATATTCCTTTTCTACAAAACCCTGAAATAGGCAAAAAACAGCAATCTGGACTGGGCCTTTGGGTTAGTAGGTTAGTCCCAAAAATGATATAAAAGTGAATGATAAAGCCCATTAAACATCCAAGACTTCATAAATAATAGCATGGAACAATAAAAAATTATAGATACGTTGGAGACGTATCAAGCATCCCCAAGTTTAATTCCTGCTCGTCTTCGAGTAGGTAAATGATAAGGAAATAATTTTTGATGTGGAATGCTAACCAATATAGTTTTTCAATGTAATTCTCTTAATTGTGGCATGAATGTTTGGATCTGAAAGATTCTAGACAAAAGTCTATATTGACATAAGAAATAACAATACTTCAAGCAATACAAACAAAGCAATCATGTCTTCTCAAAATACTATGGCTAAATAAAGTTATCCCTACAAAATCATATAGTGTTGGCTATGCTCCCTTATTATCACACTAAATATTCATATCATGCACAACCCCGATTTCAGCCAAGCATTTGTTTTCATACTCTATCTTTTCAAACCTTTCAACTTTCACGCAATACATGAGCGTGAGCCATGGACATAGCAATATGGGTGGAATAGAGGTGGTTGTGGAGAAGACAAAAGAGGGAGATAGTCTCACATCAACTAGGCTTATCAACGGGCTATGGAGATGCCCATCAATAGATATGAATGTGAGTGAGTAGGGATTGACATGCAACGGATGCACTAGAGCTAAATATGAATGAAAGGTCAGCAAAAGAAACTAGTGGGTGTGCATCCAACTTGCTTGCTCACGAAGACCTAGGGCATTTGAGGAAGCCCATCGTTGGAATATACAAGCCAAGTTCTATAACGAAAATTCCCACTAGTATATGAAAGTGACTAAACATGAGACTCTCTACAATCAAGAACATGGTGCTACTTTGAAGCACAAGTGTGGAAAAAGATAGTAGCGATTGTCCCTTTTTTTGGGCCCCTTTTTTTTCTTTGTCCTTTCTTTTTTTTATCTTTTTTTTGTGGAGGGGCTTTATAGATTCAGCCTTTCCTCCCATGGGACAATGCTCTAAACATGATGATCATCACACTTTCATTACAACACAATATTACAACTCGATAGTACAACAACAAAGTATGACTCTATATGAATGCCTCCGGCGGTGTACCGGTATGTGCAATGAAACAAGAGTGACATGTATGAAAAGATTATGCATGGTGGCCTTGCCACAGATACGATGTCAACTACATGATCATGCATGACAATATGACAATATGATGCGTGTCATATAAACGGAACGGTGGAAAGTTGCATGGAAATATATCTCGTAATGGCTATGGAAATGCCATGATAGGTAGGTATGGTGGCTGTTTTGAGGAACAATATGGTGGCTGTTTTGAGGAAGGATATATAGTGGGTTTATGGCACTGGAGAAAGTTGTGCGGTACAAGAGAGGCTAGCAATGGTGGATGGGTGAGAGTGCGTATAACCCATGGACTCAACATTAGTCATAAGAACTCATATACTTATTGCAAAAATCTACGAGTCATCAAAACAAAGCAATCAACGCATGCCCCTAGGGGGGAGGTTGGTAGGAGTTAACCATCGCACGCCCCCGACCTCCACACAAAGGTTGGCACTCTACAAATACCTCATGCTTTAACTTAGTCACATAACGGTTCACCATACGTGCATGCTACGGAAATCACTAACCTTAAAACAAATATTTCTCAATTTCATAATAACTCCACTAGCATGACTCTAATATCACTATCCTCATGTCTCAAAACAATTATCAAGCATCCAACATCTCTTTCTATTCAATGCATTTGGTGTAAAAAAAATTACTACATTGGCATTGGATGTTTATCATGTGAAGACTAGTTTCTTTAGCCTAAACACTTTACCATGCTATTTTAATAGACTCTCAAATAGATCTAAGTGAAGCATGAGAGTTCAACAATTTCTACAAAATATTACCACCACCATGCTCTAAAAGATATAAGTGAAACACTAGAGCAAAAACTATTCAACTCAAAAGATATAAGTGAAGCACATAGAGTGTTCTAACAATTTCTAGGCCATTTTTAACTCTCTCAAATAGGTGTGTCCAGCAAGCATGATTGTGGCAAACTAACAAGCAAAGACTCAAATTATACAAGATGCTCCAAGCAAAACACATAACATTTTGCGAATAAAAATATAGCTCCAAGTATAGTTACCGATGGATGAAGACGAAACAGGGGATGCCTTCCCGGGGCATCCCCAAGCTTAGGCTTTTGATTATCTTGAATTTACTTGGGGTGCCATGGGCATCCCCAAGCTTAGGCGTTTGCTACTCCTTGTTCCATAGTCCATCAAAGCAATACTCAAAACTTGAAAACTTCACAACACAAAACTTAGACAAAAATTCTCGTGAGCTCCTTTAGTAAGAGAAAGCAAACTACCACTCAAAGGTACAGCAAGGAATTCATTCTTTGTTTATATTGGTGTTAAACATACTGTACTCCAAGTTCTCTATGGTTCATATCCTTTAATATTACTCATAGATGCATCGGAATAAGCAAACAACACACGAAAAACAGAATCTGTCAAAAACAGAACATTCTGTAGTAATCTGCTGGGTTCGCCTACTTGTGGAACTAAAAAAAAATTCAAACTAAATTGTTAAATTTGCGCAATTTGTCTACCAATCATCAGCAAAAAGAATCAACTAAAAAGCACGCTCCAGTAAAATCTGAAGTCTACTTTAGCGAGCGCTAACGATTCTGTTTTTCACAGCAAGATCATATAAACTTCACACAAGTCTTACCAAAGGTTCTACTTGGCACAAACACTAAAAAAAACATGAAAACACATCTAATCAGAGGCTAGATGCAATATTTATTCCCTAACAGCTACAAAAGCAAAAAACATAAAATTGGGTTGCCTCCCAACAAGCGTTATCGTTTTACGCCCCTAGCTAGGCACGATAATTCAATGATGCTCACATAAAGGACAAGGATTGAAGCACAAGGAGAGCATGATAAGACATGTGACGAACACATCTAAGTCTAACATACTTCCTATGCATAGTGAAAGAATATGAGGTGCCCCCATGTTTGGTTTTCGTAATCGATGACAATCTCTATGGACTAATGGTTGCCTTGAGTTATATTTGAAGGGTTTGTCCATAGGCTTTTCTTGGAGTTCATTTGTTGGTTTCAAGGAGAGTTTTGTGATGACCAAGGTGCTATTAATGAATTATCCAAAGATTGGTCTTGTGGGTGTTGAGCTTATTGCAAGCATGTCTTGAAGAAGAAGAGTTTGTGATCATTCATGTTTACCTTCAACACATCATCCAAATGAAGAGAGTTGGAAAGATTCAAGGTTGATCAAAACTAAGTCAAAGAATGAATCAAGTTGATCAACACACAAAGTATAGAAGATGTACCGAGAGGGATCAAGCAATCCCATGGTATGGTAAGCATTGTCAATCACGCTTTGTGTACTAACCCATGGTCTTCGTGAGAGTTCTTTGTGGGGTTAGGTTGCGGTGTGCAAGTTCAAGTGGAGCATCACGAAGAGATAAAGTGCTTGAAGCTTGCCGTCCATTGTGGTGACAATGTACTTGTGAAGATATGCCGAAGAGTGGCTCACCCATAGTGGAGTATGGGGGAGCAATCTACTAGTCTTCACCGAGACAACGCAATCAAGAAAGGTGGTCCAACTTGAGGAAGTCAAGATCATCTACATCTAGCTCAAGTGGAATTTGTGCAAAGCAAAGAGTTGCCCTTGATAGGTTTTCTATTTTACCGGTCTCGTGGTGGTAGTTGGGAGACCGGGTTATAGGATCATTTGCCGTACTATCAAGGAGGGCTCTCAAGTTGGTAGCTTGATCGTATCGTTAGTAGAGAGCTCAAACCATTGCATCCTTGCATCATGTTTCTTGGTTCTTGTTTGGTTCTCTTTGTGAGTCTTAGAGCTTATGGTCATCTTGATGACAAGCTTGAGTTCATCGAAATCGGAGTTTACATGCGTCTTCTATGATGTTTTCGGTGTTGGAGGTTTTACCGGTCTTATCCGTGGAAGGGTTCTCACCATTTTCTTATGGGCCTTTTCTAATTTGCTTCTTATCGATATTTCTTTCAAGATTGTGTTAGCCCTTGTCACTAGCTTTCCAACAAACTTGGTTTCATCGAATTCGGAGTCCGTTTGCAAAAATTGTGGCAGTTTTGGTGTTCTGAAAAGGCTGCAGTGGTACTACCGCGAATTGGAGCGGATGTAATTTTTTACTACCGCTCTAGAGCGGTACTACCGTGGCTCCTACAGCGGTAGTACCGCTCCGGACCAAAAACTCGTCCCAAGTCCTGCGGTGGTAGGCCCGGATGTAATTTTTTAGTACCGCTCGCAAGCAGTAGTACCGCTACCCTTAGCAGTAGTACCGCTACCCCTAGCGGTAGTACCGTGAGGTCAAGCAGTACTACCGCTCCGACGGTTCTTCTGGCCTTTTTGCCTCCTCGCTATTGTTTTTCAAAGAGGTACTACCGCCCTAGTGGTAGTACCGCTCCTTGGAGCGGTAGTACCGCTCTGTGCGGGCTGTGAGCATAACGGTTGGATTTTTCCCCACCTATAAAAGGGGTCTTCTTCCCCAATGAACCTCATCCTTTGAGCTCGTGTTCTTCCCCCATTGTTGACCTTCTTTGAGCTTGCTATCTCTCAATCCCTCCATGGATTCTTGCTAGTTTTTGGGGGAAAAGAGAGAGGAGATCTAGATCCACATTTCCACCAGTCACTTTCTCCTCTAGGTGAGGGGAACCCCTTGGATCTTGATCTTGGAGTTCTTGGTGTTCTCCTTCTTGTTCTTCCTCTCTTTTCCCTCCCTAGCATTAGTTGCTTTGGTGGGATTTGAGAGAGAAGGACTTGGGCACTCCGTGTGCCCTTGCCATTGCATTTGGTGCATCGGTTTGAGTTCTCCACGGTGATACATGGAAGTGAAGTTTGAGAAGCTTATTACTCTTGGGTGTTTGGGCACCCTAGAGCTTGTTCCTCTTGGGTGCCTTGGCGCCCTACACGGTTGGTGTTGTTTGGAGCTCAATCATTGTGGTATAAAGCTCCGGGCAAGCGTCGGGGTCTTCAATTAGGTTGTGGAGATTGCCCCGAGCAATTTGACGTGTACCGGTGACCGCCCCCAAAGGTTGCCAAAGTGTACGGGTTCGGTGACCGCCCCCCAAGGGTTGCCATTTGTACGGGTTCGGCGACCGCCCTCAAGGGTCCCTTAGTGGAATCACGACATCTTGCATTGTGCGAGGGCGTGAGGAGATTACGGTGGCCCTAGTGGCTTCTTGGGGAGCATTGTGCTTCCACACCGCTCCAAACGAAGATTAGCATCCGCAAGGGTGTGAACTTCGGGATACAGCGTCGTCTCCGCGTGCCTCGGTTATCTCTTACCCGAGCCCTTTACTTATGCACTATACTTTGTATAGCCATATTGTTTCTTGTCATATATCTTGCTATCACCTAGTTGTTTATCTTGCTTAGCATAAGTTGTTGGTGCACATAGGTGAGCCTAGGTGTTGTAGGTTTTGTGCTTGACAAATTAACCACTAGGTTTATTCCGCATTTGTTCGAGCCTAAACCGTAATTATTTTAAAGCGCCTATTCACCCCCCCTCTAGGCGACATCCACGATCTTTCAATTGGTATCAGAGCCTCGTCTCTCTTTATAGGGCTTAACCGCCTAGAGAGTAAGGATGTCGACTAGGGGTTTAGGTTTCTCTGACACTCTTTGTTTCGATGGCACAAATTTTGATGTTTGGGTAATTCGCATGCTTAATCTCTTTAGGGTCATGGACCCAAATTTAGAGCGAATTGTAGATATGGGTTTTTCTCCTCCAAAGGATCCACAAAGATTATCTTTAGAGGATGAGAAAAACTCTTATCTCAATGCTCAAGCTTCTAATGTGCTTTTTGATGCTTTGAGCAATGTAGTTATATTTCAACTCATGCCGTTCCGGGATGCTCATGAGTTGTGGACAAAGCTTCAAGATAAATATGGTGTGTCCAAGAATTGTGGGAATGATTGTTCTCCCTCCACCTCCGACCGTGTTGTCTTCTCAACTTCTTCTACTTCACCTACATGTGATTTGCCACAAGGTAATGATATGGTGAGTAGTGTTGGTCATTGCAATGATGATAGTATGCTTATTGTGGATGATCCTTCATCACTATCTTATTGCAATGCATATTCTTTGGACTTTAACTCTTCGAGCACCCTACATGTTTCACATGCTTGTGTTGATAGTCCTTGCATATCATGTAGAAATTGCTTGACTAAAACTCATGATGATATGCTTGCTATATCTTGTTGCCATGATAAAAATGCATCTATTTCCTCGAATTGTTATGCTAACAATGTAGAGGAAACCCAACACCCCACGGAACAAGATGTAGTCTTGAATGGTGCTTCAAGGGATCCTACATCATCATCTATTGCGTTTTGCCCTATGGCTAAGGCTTCAAAGGTATCTCCCACTTTGAATCCCAATATATCTTGTGATGATAGTGATGATGACAATGATGATGATGATGTTGATAATGATGAAGAGAATGATAATGTTGCCTCCTTAAAAATTAAGGGGGAAATGATTTTTAAAGCTCTTCATAAGAATAAAATGGCTCGTTCCAACTTCATGGAAATCATGTCTATTGCCATTGAGGGCAAGAAATATATAGAGGAGTTGGAATCTCATCTAGAGGAGCATGAGGTCACCATTGAGAAAATGGAAAGTCATGAGCGTGATTACGCTAATGAGATCGCCGACCTCTCGCAAGCTCTTGAACTTGAACAAACCACCAAGGAATCTCTTGAGGAGACTTTTGCTCTAGAACTATCTAGAATAAAGGAATCCCGTGATAGAGCTCTCGAGGTGGTTAATGATTTTGAAACTAAAAATGAGAAGCTTGAAGTTGCACATGCTAAACTCCTTGAGGATTTTGAGCACCTCGAAAATGTCTCAAGGGTCATTAAGAGTGAGCTCATCAAACTCACCGAGTCTCATGCTCATCTTAAAGCTTCATATTCTAAAGAGCTTGCCAAGTTGCCTTCTCCTCTTGCTATTATTGATGATGCTTGTGCTACTAACTCTATTTCTAGTGAAGCATCCATTTTGAAGGAGAATGTTGAGCTAAGGGCTCAACTTGAGTTGCTATCTGGCAATTATGGGAAATTGGAAGAAAGTCATGTAAAGCTCACAAGCTCTCATGATGATCTTCTAGTATCCCATAATGTGCTAAAGATAGCTCATGAGGCTATGAGTATCAAGGTAACATCTAGTAAGCCTCATGTGGATACTAGCACTACTTCAAGTCAAAATGCTATCTTGCCATGTGCTAGTCCTCGTAATTCATCTACTCACAATGTTAGTACATCTTGTGATGAATTGCTCTCCTTGCCTTGTTGCTCTAACAATGAAGCTTATACTTCCTCTAGTATTTTTGTTGATACTAACCATGTAGAGGAAATCAAAGAGCTCAAGTCCCAAGTCACTTCTTTCAAGAAAGACTTGGAAAAGTGTCATGAAGGGAAGTCCACACTCAACAATATCTTGAGTGTGCAAAAATCCCCCAATGACAAAGGTGGACTTGGATTCAACTCCAACAAGAAGAAAAGGTCCAAGATCATTAACAAGAATAAGGGCCAAGAACAACTCAAGAATTCGGCCAAGATTATTTGCTTCAAGTGCAAAATTGAAGGGCATCATGTTAGATCTTGCCCATTGAAGAAGAAGGCCATTAGTGACAAGCAACAAGGGAAGAGGCCACAAGTTCAATCTCGTGCTCAACCGCAAGTTGGAGAAAGGCCGCTTCCCAAGAAGACTCATGGTAATGCTTCTCATTTTGAGGCAAATGAGAAGAAAGTGAAGAGTAGATGTTGCTACTTATGCCGTGAGAAGGGTCACCTTGCCTTCTTCATGCACTAGTGGTAACTTATCCAACCCAATTATTATTGATGATGTCTATTCTCTTGGGAAGGATAAGGTTGGCAATGTGTTTGCCAAGTTTCTTGGGACTCAAAGTGGTGTCAAGAAAAGAACCATTTGGGTAGCCAAGCCTATTGTGACTAACCTCTTAGGACCCAACTTGGTTGGGGACCAACTAGCTCAAACTTGATCAATAGGTGTTTTGGAGGGCATTGGAGACTTGGCCACATTATGAAGAATTAAGGGGTCTTCATCATTCATATTGTCTCAAGACAAGTCATTCGGATTATCAAGTTTCTATCTTATATCCAATGTTCCTCCTTGCGGTAACTCGTGCTTAAATTGTTTACATTGAAAGTTACTTGCCCCTTTGCATGTTTTGGTTTTGTTCCTTGCATGTGTTTGTATATGATGTGCGTCTAATTTGTGTATCTTGAGAAATCAAGTATGTGTATATTGGTTTGCACATCTTGTATGTGTGTGTCGTGCGTTGAGCCTTTGTGCTTCTTGCTTTTATCTTAGTTGGCTCTTGTGAGAGATTAATGGAACATCCCATTTTGGGGGAGTGATGTGCTTTGTGCACCTCACAATCCTATAAATGTGTGTACATGAGGAATGCCATCTAGTATTGATATTACAAGATTATCTAGTCTCTATGTGGTATGTCTTCTCATGAGAAAGTCAAATTCTAAATGTTCCATTAATTATCTCTTGTTGGTTCTCTTTTGCATCTTGGTAAGTTTTACATTGGTATCAGATTATGGGGGAATAATATTCTATGTGCATATTACAAGCCTAGAAAATGTGTAAATTTGAGATATTGTCACCTAGAGTTGATAGTATAAATTATGTTGTTCCTAGGTGGCATGTTAGCTCCACAAGTTGCATTTTGCTTGTGTTTGGTGTGAAGATGATGTTGGATATCATTGCTATCTATCACCGGGAATTATTTCCAAATACCTCTTGTCTTTGACAATTGGTAATCATTTATGTGGTGGAAATTATTGATCATCTTTACATTGTCTCTTGGTTTTATTTGTCTTATCTCTTGCCAAGTTTGTGTCAACTCCCATTTCCTTCCATGCCACTTGTGGATCTCGTGTTTTATTGTTTTTGTCGAGTGTTTTCTAGATATAGTGAAAGTGGTGATCCCACCTTGTGCATTTTGTACTCGAATGCAAATTCTCTTTAAATGCACAATTCGTGGGGGATCTATCCTATTTTCGATAGAACACTCATCTTGTGATCCATATCAAGTGTCTGTTAATGGAAGGCAAGCCGTTTCTTTTTTGTACTTGTGCCATCATGAAACTTTGTAGATGGGTTGGTTTGTTTGGAACCATCCTCTCTTTTGGGAGTCCGATATCTTTCCTTTTGCGTGTATCAATGGATATCTCATTCCTTGATGTATCTTCTAATAGAAATCTTCCAAGTGATGATTTCTCCATTTGGTATCCTATTTTCACTTGGTATTTCTTTTTCATTTTGTTTCGTTTCTTGAAAGTCTTGAGCATGCATATTTACTTCATGTATTTTCTTTGGCATGCTTTCTTTCTTGAACCCAATATATAAGGGAAACTCCACCTAGTCTCAATTTGGATGAGATGTGCATGAAATTCATTTTCATATATAAATGCACATATGTTTGTGGAGTTTTTCCTATGTATTGGTGTTTCTAACTCTTTGGTCCCAATGAGTTTGGGTACCATTTTGTTTGTGTTGGTGTTCTAGGAACAATTGGAGATGCATTGGATGCTCGGCTCATTCAAAAGGAAGGTGGTGTCACCATGTGCTTATTGGAGTCAAGCTAGGATGATCAATGAACTACTATCTACCTTCAATTGGTATCTACTACATCCTTCCAATGGTATCTCAGTAACAAGTATCACCATCTACTTCATGCACACATTTCTTGCACCAACCTTGTGTAGGTTGTATCATGGCATGTTAGTCATTCCTTCTTATGATACTTGTTTCCTTTCTCAAAGCATCCCAACAATGATCTCTTGTTGCTAGTTGTGATGTCTTTGATGCTCGTGTGGTTGGAACTCATTTATATACAATAAGAACATATCTAGCCATGTGCTATGCCTTCAAGCAAATTTCTTATTGGTATATTTATGACTTCCTTGGGGATATCTTATTCATTCCTTTTTGCAACAATTTCGTGTGTACATCCTTCTTTGTGGATTGATATCATCATGATCTTCATCTACCTAGAATCTTATACACTTGAGAGAAGTTGCATATCTATTTGATATCCCCTTCTTTCACGTCCACCTTTTCGTTCCTGTTTTATTTCTTTGGTGGCTCCGTGAAGGTGTGTGTCTCGAGTGCGGATCTTATATCGTTGCATCTTGATGCACTCTTTTGTGGTGAAGATCATTTTTTCTCTTGCTTGTCTTGACGAGGCTTTTGCCATTTCTATTGGGTATCCCTCCTCATGACAAAGCTATCCTTTTTATATCTTCACCACAGGTTGTCACAAGCATAGGTTATTTATATGATTAGTAGTGAGCTTGTGAACCCATTTGCTGTTGTGTGTGGGAATGATAGGCCTTGCATTGTGTATCTCATTCATTCAAGAGTATATTGATTCTTAATGTCCATCCATACATTAATCTTCTCAAGTGCTTTGCCATGACTCACACACATCATTTTGGTTGGGCCTACTCTTAAGTTGACTCTTTTATATATTGCTCAACCAATTGTTTGTTGCAAGTGCTAGGCTTTGTTTCCTTCATGCTCACTTGCACTTGGTGTGAGTGTCTATTGATCTTGGGGGAGTGATGATCCTATTTTGTGCACTTGGTATCCTAATGAAAATATTCTAAGGAGTGCATAAATTATGGGGAGCTTCACTAGTGTCTTTAGAACACTCCATTGCTATGTCGTGGGGTTCTATTGATCTTGGGGGAGCGACGATCCTATTTTGTGCTCGTTGTATCCAAATACAAAACTAAATTGTGCACAAATCATGGGGAG
The DNA here is from genome assembly GCA_902687465.1 of Secale cereale. Taxonomy (NCBI): domain Eukaryota; kingdom Viridiplantae; phylum Streptophyta; class Magnoliopsida; order Poales; family Poaceae; genus Secale; species Secale cereale. The sequence goes on from LR738713.1 coordinate 661,003,230, forward strand.
CTTCTCTAGTTTCTCTAGAACACTCCTTTGCTCTTATCATAATATCTTTTATTCATTTGGCATGTAGGATCATTGGTCTAGTTGGGTCAATTGGTATTTTTTGATAGCTTGATTCAATTGGTATCCTTTAATTGCTTGATTGCGTGTTTTTGTCCCTTTGTTATGCCTTTGTGGCATATCATTATTTTGCAATCTTTGGGCCTCAATATAGTTTGTCTTCCACCAAGTATTTACAATTGGATATATGTATTGCATTCCACTCTCTATTTTGAGGAATACGCAATTTATGGAGGAACACAATTTATATTGGCCTTCTAAGCTATTCGCCGATTTTGGCAATCGATGCCAATGGGGGAGAAGTTTCACAGAGTTTAGTTTTGTGAGGAAGTTTAGAGAGTTGTCTCTTCTCTCTTCTTGCTTTGGTTTTGTTCCTAAGCTTTTGCATCTCATGCGCATACATTATTGTTGCATGGTATGGTGATGCATAATTCCTTATATGAACTCTCTTGAAAGTGATTGTCATCAGTTACGAAAATGGGGGAGATTGAAAGAACATGCGGTGCCCCCATGTTTGGTTTTGGTAATCGATGATAATCTCTATGGACTAATGGTTGCCTTGAGTTATATTTGAAGGGTTTGTCCACAGGCTTTTCTTGGAGTTCATTTGTTGGTTTCAAGGAGAGTTTGTGATGACCAAGGTGCTATTAAGGAATTATCCAAAGATTGGTCTTGTGGGTGTTGAGCTTATTGCAAGCATGTCTTGAAGAAGAAGAGTTTGTGATCATTCATGTTTACCTTCAAGACATCATCCAAATGAAGAGAGTTGGAAAGATTGAAGGTTGATCAAAACTAAGTCAAAGAATGAATCAAGTTGATCAACACACAAAGTGTAGAAGATGTACTGAGAGGGATCAAGAAATCCCATGGTATGGTAAGCATTGTCAATCACGCTTTGTGTACTAACCCATGGTATTCGTGATAGTTCTTTGTGGGGTTAGGTTGCGGTGTGCAAGTTCAAGTGGAGCATCACGAAGAGATCAAGTGCTTGAAGCTTGCCGTCCATTGTGGTGACAATGTACTTGTGAAGATATACCGAAGAGTGGCTCACCCATAGTGGAGTATGGGGGAGCAATCTACTAGTCTTCACCGAGACACCGCAATCAAGAAAGGTGGTCCAACTTGAGGAAGTCAAGATCATCTACATCTAGCTCAAGTGGACTTTGTGAAAAGCAAAGGTTTACCCTTGATAGGTTTTCTATTTTACCGGTCTCGTGGTGGTAGTTGGGAGACCGGGTGTCACACCCTGATTTTCATGTCACTTTGCTTAAGCTAATTATCATGTTAAAAATGTGGATTTACAAAAACTTTTGTGTGTTTTTGACTTTGCTTGATTTGACTTTTGTCTGCTGTTTGCCAGTGCTCTAAAAATCAAATAAATCCTCCAACTCTTATACTTCATCTCCTTGACCCAAAACCTTTTCCCAATAATCATGCCATGTGTATAGACCAGGATAGAATTTTCTTATAAAAATATTTTGGCCAAATAGTATTTTCTAAAAATTAGTTTTCCAGAAACCCCTGAATTGAGGTTTGCACTACAAGTACCTTATTTAGGGTGTGAAAAATCTTCCAAAAAATATATTTGAATCCTATTAGGTATAGGACTCCCATAAACCACAAAAGTATAATTTTAAAAGTTATTTTTATATTTTATTTAAAAGCTTTTTCTTAAGGCCAGAAATGGTCTTTAATAGGGAAAAAATATTTAATTATTTCAAAAATATTTGCCAAAATTCAGGGAGACTCATAGGACATATATTGTCCATATATAAGAGTTTCACCACATGGTCATGTTCAAAATATTGGGCAAATCCTTCCAAAACCCTTTCTAGATATTTCAAGCTTTTGAAATATTTACAAAGGAAATATTCTCCAAACATTCCAGGGAAATTCGATCATGTCAAATATGACATATTTGATGATCTTGCAAAGCCTCATGCCTTGAAGATCAAGGAAACATCATCTAATCCCCTCAAAACCATTCTGTCCATATTTGAAGTTTGAGCAACTCTACATTGCCAAACTTGTCCAAATGCTCTAAAACTTGGTGAACATGCTAAAATGATGTAATCATGCATCCATGCCAAATGGCACAAGTTATGGAGAGGCATAATTTGATCTAAGTGCCCCAAAACCACTTCTGTTCAAATTCAGATTTGAACAACTTTACATTACCAACTTTTTACCTGGGGCTTCAAACTTAGTGAGCATGATCATAACCCCAAATGATGATACTACACCAAGTGGTGCATCAAGGGAAGATGATTAGCTTGACTCAAACAAGGTGAAACCATTTCTGTTGATTTCTAGGGTTCACCAAAGTTACATTGGCAACTTTGCCCAGATGAGCTCAATTTTGGTGGAGGAGCCTAATTGTGTGTGACATTCCATCCTGTTAAGTATCATGTCAAGTGGAGCTATTTTGCTTGCCCAAAACATGAAAAAACACCTTCTGTCAAATTACCAAAACCCTTGTTTGGACCCCTTTTACTTTTTCCCTTTACCTCAAATTCTTACCACAACTTATCCTGATCATCTTCTACCCCCAGTAACCCGCCATGTCCTCAGCTCAATGATTGGGGGGTGAAAACCCCATTTTACTCCCCTGGACAGTAGCAGTCTCCTCCTCCCTCACCTCCCTCCTCATTCCAGTGGCTTCCCAGGGCAACCAAGACCATCCCACATTATTTTACTCCTCCCCTGACCTTCTAGACAACCTTGGGCACGATGGACATGACCAGAGCGGCGAGGACACGACCGTGCCAGCCATTCGGGCGCTCTGGAGTGTGCTACAGTGCGCTCCCGCACTGTAGCCGCCTCCAATCGGCTGCTCCCGACAGCCTGGGGCCTCCCCCTCGTGTCCCCCGAGGCTGCCTCGACGTCCGCGACCTGCTGGACGGTCGGCCCTATCCTCTCTCCCCCTCTCTCACCTCTGCTCGCACGCGCACCGGCCGACCACGGGCTCCAGTGAGCAAGCTCACACACACGACTCCTCTGACCGTTCCTCCGCTCCCTTTCGTCTCTCCCTCGTCCTAGACCAACTCCAGGAACACCCCGGACACACTGCGGTAGGCTCGCGTGGCCCGTGGCGACGGCAACATGCTCACCGGCGCACGGCGCCTCGGTGGACCGTCACCCACCTACTTATAGGGCACCCCCGAGCCCCCTTGCGGCTCCTTTGGCACTCTCCCTCTCCCGTGCGTCTCCCAAGCCGTCCCATTGGTCTCCCCGTGCCCTACGGCCTCCTCCCTAGCCGGAGCAGAGCCGCCGGCCGCCGCCTAAATACGGGCACCTCAGGCCCTTTCTCCTCCTCCTAGCCGCCCCAACGCCTTCTCCTCATCACCGCCAACTCACCCCAAGCGCCAGTTCCTTCTTCCCCCGCCTCTTCCTCGCGGTGCCAAACCACGCCGACGACCTCCTCCGCGGCCATCCAAGCTGTCGCCGCTACAGCCCTCCCCGGCGTGCGTTAAGCACATGGATGGGTGCGGCGTGCCCTCCTGAGCACATCGGTGGGCGGAGCGTCGCCGGATACGCTCTGTGGCCCCGGCAATCACCGGCGGGAGCTGCTCGCTCCATGGCGAGAACGCACGGCGGGAGGTTGAAGATGGCCGGAGCGCCGGGCCCCGCGCGTCAGCGACCTGGGGGCTGGGCCCCGTCGTTTAAGTGGAAGCGGTTTCAGCCGAAACCGCCTAGCCGCCGCAAAGGCGTAATTCCCCGCGGGCGCCTTCGACGTGGCCAGGCCCCTGCGCGTGGCTATGCAGATGGGCCGACCCAGTGCGCCGAAGCACTAAGCCCCGCCCTGTGCGCAGTATGAGGGTAAAGCCCTTTTTCCTTTTCTTTTTCTTTTTCCAGTAAACTTCAAAAACCCACAAATAATTCAAATAAACTCCAACTTGATGATTCAAATTTCCTATGGCTCCATAAATCATGCTCTATCACATGGTGCAACATGCACATTATTCCAGAGACATTTCCTTCACACATATTTATCAAATGCCAATATTTCATTTTCTGTGATGAACTTTAGAAAATCACAGAGGGCTCAAATTTGATCCAAATGCACTGATTCAAATTCCTAGATGCTTGTCATATCCAAACTTAGTTTTGGAACATTTTTATTAATACTTTCTGTACCCCACCAAATATTGAGCCATTTCTTCATATTTATCAACTTTGCAAGATCCTAGGAAATTCATTTGAATTTCAAATCCAGTGAAACCAACTCCTAGATGCTTCTAAAATCATGACTTGTTGATGGGTGCCTTGGCTCATCATTCAAGAATATATTTCTGTACACTTCTTTCAAATCCATAAACCCCTTGATTCTATCATATTGAAATGTTCCAAGTCATCAATTGATCCAATACCTATGAAACCACCTTGGTCATTTCTAATATGACCAGAGGTATCCTAGAAAAGTCCAACTCCTATTTTTAGAGCACTTTTATTTTTTACTTTGATTGTGTTGCTTATTATGATTGTTTCCATCGTTAGTTGACGAAATAAACGGAGTACTCGGAGATGGACCAGAAGGTTTGAAGACTCGGAAGAATAAGGCAAGCAGCCCTTTGACCATGTTCAAGAAACCTTTTTATGCATGTCTCATAGCACCTTATTATCGATGCATCGGAATCATGTTGAGGTGGAGACCACTTTGGTTGCTACCTTTGTTACTTACTGTTGAAACCTGCATCAAACATGACCCTACCTTCCTATGAGGGTTATGTGGGTGGGAGTATATAGATGTATGCTATAGTAGTTGGCTACGCAAAATGGGTCAGGGTTATGCATTGAGTGAAACAAGTGTGGTCTGACATACTTGCAAATGACCCAGTGGGTGCCACTAATGCCCCTGGGAGTTGACGAGAAACTAGGGCACTACTTGGTGAAGAAGTAGTGTGCCGAGGCTTGTTGAGAGTGTTGTTTACAGAGATGGATTAGATTTATGTATGACTACCGTCCCAACCAAACATGCACAACCACTCTACCCTTAGATGGGAAAGGGCATTATTGATTACCTAGGTCAATACTAGCATGGTGCCCGCATTACTAGTGACGGGGGTGACACGAGGTCACTCTCGGGATGGGGTCGTGCTTGGATAGGCGGCCATGACTGTTTTCACAGGGCACCGAACACACCGTTGGTACCCCGTGTCAGTGGTATGTGATGAATATGGGAGCAAGGCTCCACGATCTCTAAGATGTGAAATGTTTGGCACGGGGCTGATACCAATCGAGTGGACTCTATGTTAGTGTCGTCTAGGGAAAGATAGTGATAGGGTGCTCACCTCGGGTACTTGAGGTACCGCGGGTCGTGGATGACACAGAAGTTCCCCGGATCTTGTGGGTAAAGTGTGCAACCTCTGCAGAGTGTCAAACTATTCGAATAGCCGTGTCCGTGGTCAAGGACAGTTGGGTGGTGCTGCTTAGACTATGTCCATAAGTTTCTGGAAAACAACACGGTATGGTGGATCTGTTGATGTGATTGTGAGAAAGTCACAATGAGCTTGAGCATGAGTTGATTACGACTCCTTCTCGATAATGAAGTCTGTGACCTCCTGATACTTGTTGTAGACACATGCTTGTCCATGTTATATGTTGATCATACTTGCATATGAAAAACTAGCTTTCCGCAAAACTGCCAATTTAGCAGTAGAGCTTTGCATAATTATTCTGTCATCACACTTGGGTTGCTTGCGAGTACATTCAAAGTACTCATTGGCTTGCCACTGGTTATTTTATTGGCCAGGCATGAGAGAACAGGTTATGATGAAGACTCTTGGTGACGAGCATGCGAGCTAGGACGCTTCCCAGTCAGAATGCCTGTAGGGTTAAGGCAGACGGCATGGGTCCAAGTTGTCATTGAAGATTTCTGCTGCGATGATATACTCAAGACTTGACCTTACTGGTCCTACTTGTGTAATACGGTATGTATGGATGTAAGACTCTTGTTATTCAGCTTCTGTGTGTTCAATGAGTATTGATCTCTGGGATCACTGTACACGTGCATTCGGTGATCACGACTTACGAGTCGGGGTCTCGGCAGAGCTGGTATCAGAGCCATCCTGACTGTAGGAAGCCTTAGTTAGCATGGTCGTTAGTTAGGGTAAAACTATTTTCAAAACTATTACTAGTTTTCAAAACTATCTATACTTCTCTTCCCTTCTCAGTTTTTCGAAAACTAGGCTATACTTGATCTCTTCCCCTTCAAAACTTTTGGTCGCCAGAACCCTTATGCCCATGACCACTGGATTTTCTGTAATCCTCGTGGAGTGCACCTTGCCAAACACTCACCCACCACTTCTGCACACACGATTGGCGGCACCACGACAAGACGATGTCAACGGAAAATCCATCCTCGAGAAATGAAGACATGAAGACCCAGAAGAAGGTGACACCCTTGACAGAGCCCCAAGATGATGCAACATTGGTCTGTGATGACCAGGGTGTAGGTTATGCCAGATCCTGATATGCATCGCTAATAGAGTAATCCTGTCACTACCGTTGTTGTATCGGCAACCACCGGTGGATGAGAACCTCGCCAATTGGTCCGCCTCACTATAGTGAGAAGGAAAACGGTTCTCTTCGTCCCCCGCTCTTGGTGTCGATGTTTTCATCGACGAAACCGACATGTTGGACCTCTATTATGCCTTGTTATTGTCATTGCATATGGATTGCCTACCTGGTACCCTCGACGCCCCAGAAGGCACAAGGGATCGTCATGATTAAAGAGACAAGAGAAGACCAAGTCAACACCAGTTACAAGGAGGCACCTTCACCACCTCACCTCATCAGGCGAGAAGTTCATGAAGATTCTTCAGGCTCAACCTGGATCGTTCATCAAGCAACTACAAGGGGCATAGCAACACCTGAGGAAATCTCAGGAGATTGCACGAGGCACAAGTCACGACACTGAGTCCGAGAACCCCTAGGGTAGGATGAGTCGTGTACCCCCTATGCGCAGTCGAGTCCGTATGATGGTTCGAATAGAACCATGATTGTGAGTTGCTTGCTTTTATTTGTTTGTGTTTTGATATAAGTCGCACTTTTGCCCCAGGCAACAAGTGCATGGCTATATCACCTTCCTTGCCTTGTTTCTTTTGTTTCGGCCTTTTTGCACCTGTTTGTTGCACCTGCACTATAGAACCCCCTTTAGGCATTTCCCTCCTCTACGCTGCTTCTTCCCTCTATTCTCTCTCTCCCCAACTGAAGACCCGCAAGACAAGATGCACCAAGGATTCTACCTCGGCAGCCAACTGGCACTGAAGACTTCTGCTACAACCTCCATGACCAGGTGCTTGACCCATAGAATTGCGAGAGAACCTGTTAAGCCCTTATAACCTTGCACAACACTGGGTTCGTAAAGGAGCTAGTGGACGCAGTGAATGAGCACATTTTCATCCTAATATAGCACAAGAACTGACGATGCCATAGATAGACCAATTTGGGGGTATTAGACAGATGACTTGGTGACTTTTTATCAGTAACTTCGAGGAATTATCTGAGACCTTGATGGATTATGAGGTTTTTATATTGGTAGGATCATGACTTTGGGGAAGCATGTAGGAGTACCCGTTGGGCATAAGATTTGGATTTATGTAGGTGATTCTGGTTGGTATAATGCTGGATATGTCTGCATGGTTCGGAGTAAAATTGGATTTAGGCCTATGATCCTGATTATGATATCATGCTTCTCGGTGGACAATAACCTAGGAGATTGGATTATTTGTCGGAGTTGATTTAGGGATCTATATAGTCGTGATCTTGAAGTTTACTTGACTCGGATGATGAGAATTTGGTGGACTTACTATCATAATGCATAGTCCTTCCAAGTATTTGGGTATTATAAGGACTTGAGATCTTGTGGAACACCGTAGACATCGGATTTGTAGAATTGTCGAATTATGTGGTGATTGATGGAGAATACCGGGCTATTGGAGTTGATCTATAGGAAGGAAACAAAATCTTGGAGTGGCATATGACGTGTTGATAAATTATCGTGAGCCTTGCAAGAATAGGTTAAGCGCTTGGATTGCGGCGTTTAATTCAAGCTTAGCAGCTTGTATGACCCACCTATGGATTTTAGGGGTGGACATACATATGGATTTGGGGATCGTAGGCGAGTACATTTTTGTTAGATCATCTCTTAAGAATCATGAGGATATGTATGGCATGAGTGGTGATTGAAGTTGGTCTCTGCGAGAAGATGCTTTTTTGTTCGGAGTACTAGATAGAGCTAATGGCATCTCAGAAACCGTGCTTAAGGATAAGATGATATAAGTTCACTTACTCACTAGAATCCTTGAAACCCTTAAGCCCCACCAAGCCACAACCTGGTCAGATTCTGACCACGGGCCTTCACTCTAAGTCAGGAAGGCCTCTGCAAATACTCAGCGGAGACCACCACCAATACCCCAGCTTACCTTGTGTACCCCCATAGACCTCATGGAGTAGTTGGACAAGTTGGGTAACATCATTATTTGATGGCCTACTTGTCTGCCCGAAGACAAAGAAGAGACGAACAGCTGGATAGAAGACATTTGAAGACCGCCCTGTCAAGAAGGAAAGATCTACACCGACCACCGTCATCAAGAAGTAAACTTCCGCGTCGAAGACCGGGCGTATCTGCAAACCACTCCTCTCAAAGGAACCGAGCATTTCCATGTCGAAGGAACGCTCACACCAAGATGTATCAAGACTTGAAGGCACGATTCTGGTGGCACGGGATGAAAAGAGAGATTGCAACCTATGTTGCAAAGTGTGATGTGTGCCAAAGGGTCAAGGCTGAACATCAGCAACCCGCTGGATTGCTTCAACCACTCAAGGTTCCTGAGTGGAAGTGGGATAAAGTCGGAATGGACTTCGTCACTGGATTACCAAGGTCGGATAGAGGACATGACTCTATCTGGGTCATAGTCGATCATTTGACCAAGGTGGCCCATTTCATTCCTGTCAAGACCACTTATGATGGCAACCGGCTGGCAGCTCTCTACATCGACCGAATCGTAAGTCTTCACGGTGTTCCCAAGGAGATTGTGTTAGATCGAGGAACCCAGTTCACCTCAAGGTTCTGGAAGAAGTTCCAAGAAGCCTTGGGAACCAAGTTATCTTTCAGCACGGCTTTCCACCCACAGACCGGAGGTCAGACAGAACGAGTCAATCAGATTCTCGAAGACATGCTCCGAGCCTGTGTCTTGGCATATGGAGCCAAGTGGGAGGATTGTCTCCCTTTTGCCGAGTTCTCCTATAACAACAGTTACCAGTCGAGCATTCAGATGGCACCATTTGAGGTGTTGTACGGACGCAGATGTCGCACACCCCTCAATTGGTCAGAGACTGGAGAAGGGCTAGTCTTTGGACCGGATATTCTCCGCGCAGCAGAAGAGCAAGTCCAACTAGTCAGAGAGCGTTTGAAGGCAGCCAAGTCAAGGCAAAAGAGCTATGCTGACACTCACCGTCGGGACATGAGTTTCCATGTCGGGGATCGTGTGTACCTGCGGGTAACTCCTCTGATGGGAACCAAGCGTTTCCACGTCAAGGGGAAGCTCGCACCAAGATTCATTGGACCCTTTGAGATCACTGCACGACGAGGAGAAGTGGCTTACCAGGTGGAACTACCACCCGAGCTATCCGGTGAGCACAATGTATTCCATGTGTCACAACTCCGGAAATGTCTCCAAGTTCCGGACAAGCCTAATCTCTACAAGGATGTTGATCACCAAGCCATTGATCTGCAGCCTGATTTGACCTACCGCGAGAAGCCCATCCGCATTCTGGACGAAGCAGACTGACGGACACGAAGCCATACCATCAAGTACTTCAAGGTCCAGTGGAGCACCACCCGTAAGCAGAACCAACAAGAAGAAGTGAAGACTACCCCGTATCCAAGACTCCGCCTTTCTTTCCACGCCTAGTCTGGGAATCTCGGGGACGAGATTCTTGTAAGGGGGGTAGGTCTGTCACACCCTGATTTTCATGTCACTTTGCTTAAGCTAATTATCATGTTAAAAATGTGGATTTACAAAAACTTTTGTGTGTTTTTGACTTTGCTTGATTTGACTTTTGTCTGCTGTTTGCCAGTGCTCTAAAAATCAAATAAATCCTCCAACTCTTATACTTCATCTCCTTGACCCAAAACCTTTTCCCAATAATCATGCCATGTGTATAGACCAGGATAGAATTTTCTTATAAAAATATTTTGGCCAAATAGTATTTTCTAAAAATTAGTTTTCCAAAAACCCCTGAATTGAGGTTTGCACTACAAGTACCTTATTTAGGGTGTGAAAAATCTTCCAAAAAGTATATTTGAATCCTATTAGGTATAGGACTCCCAGAAACCACAAAAGTATAATTTTAAAAGTTATTTTTATATTTTATTTAAAAGCTTTTTATTAAGGCTAGAAATGGTCTTTAATAGGGAAAAATTATTTAATTATTTCAAAAATATTTGCCAAAATTCAGGGAGACTCATAGGACATATATTGTCCATATATAAGAGTTTCAGCACATGGTCATGTTCAAAATATTGGGCAAATCCTTCCAAAACCCTTTCTGGATATTTCAAGCTTTTGAAATATTTACAAAGGAAATATTCTCCAAAAATTCCAGGGAAATTCTATCATGTCAAATATGACACATTTGATGATCTTGCAAAGCCTCATGCCTTGAAGATCAAGGAAACATCATCTAATCCCCTCAAAACCATTCTGTCCATATTTGAAGTTTGAGCAACTCTACATTGCCAAACTTGTCCAAATGCTCTCAAACTTGGTGAACATGCTAAAATGATGTAATCATGCATCCATGACAAATGGCACAAGTTTTGGAGAGGCATAATTTGATCTAAGTGCCCCAAAACCACTTCTGTTCAAATTCAAATTTGAACAACTTTACATTACCATCTTTTTACCTGGGGCTTCAAACTTTGTGAGCATGATCATAACCCCAAATGATGATACTACACCAAGTGGTGCATCAAGGGGAGATGATTAGCTTGACTCAAACAAGGTGAAACCATTTCTGTTGATTTCTAGGGTTCACCAAAGTTACATTGGCAACTTTGCCCAGATGAGCTCAATTTTGGTGGAGGAGCCTAATTGTGTGTGACATTCCAACCTGTTAAGTCTCATGTCAAGTGGAGCTATTTTGCTTGCCCAAAACATGAGCAAACACCTTCTGTCAAATTACCAAAACCCTTGTTTGGACCCCTTTTACTTTTTCCCTTTACCTCAAATTCTTACCACAGCTTATCCTGATCATCTTCTACCCCCAGTAACCCCCCATGTCCTCAGCTCAATGATTGGGGGGTGAAAACCCCATTTTACTCCCCTGGACAGTAGCAGTCTCCTCCTCCCTCACCTCCCTCCTCATTCCAGTGGCTTCCCAGGGCAACCAAGACCATCCCACATTATTTTACTCCTCCCCTAACCTTCTAGACAACCTTGGGCACGATGGACATGACCAGAGCGGCGAGGACACGACCGTGCCAGCCATTCGGGCGCTCTGCATCGTGCTATAGTGCGCTCCCGCACTGTAGCCGCCTCCAATCGGCTGCTCCCGACAGCCTGGGGCCTCCCCCTCGTGTCCCCCGAGGCTGCCTCGACGTCCGCGACCTGCTGGACGGTCGGCCCTCTCCTCTCTCCCCCTCTCTCACCTCTGCTCGCACGCGCACCGGCCGACCACGGGCTCCTGTGAGCAAGCTCACACGCGCGACTTCTCTGACCGTTCTCCCGCTCCCTTTCTTCTCTCCCTCGTCCTAGACCAACTCCAGGAACACCCCGGACACACTGCGGCAGGCTCGCGTGGCCCGTGGCGACGGCAACATGCTCACCGGCGCACGGCGCCTCGGTGGACCGTCGCCCACCTACTTATAGGGCACCCCCGAGCCCCCTTGCGGCTCCTTTGGCACTCTCCCTCTCCCGTGCGTCTCCCAAGCCATCCCATTGCTCTCCCCGTGCCCTACGGCCTCCTCCCTGGCCGGAGCAGAGCCGCCGGCCGCCGCCTAAATACGGGCACCTCAGGCCCTTTCTCCTCCTCCTAGCCGCCCCAACGCCTTCTCCTCATCACCGCCAACTCACCCCAAGCGCCAGTTCCTTCTTCCCCGGCCTATTCCTCGTGCTGCCAAACCACGCAGACGACCTCCTCCGCGGCCATCCAAGCTGTCGCCGCTACAGCCCTCCCCGGCGTGCGTTAAGCACATGGATGGGTGCGGCGTGCCCTCCTGAGCACATCGGTGGGCGGAGCGTCGCCGGAGACGCTCTGTGGCCCCGGCAATCACCGGCGGGAGCTGCTTGCTCCACGGCGAGAACGCACGGCGGGAGGTTGAAGATGGCCGGAGCGCCGGGCCCCGCACGTCAGCGACCTGGGGGCTGGGCCCCGTCGTTTAAGTGGAAGCGGTTTCAGCCGAAACCGCCTAGCCGCCGCAAAGGCGTAATTCCCCGCGGGCGCCTTCGACGTGGCCAGGCCCCTACGCGTGGTTGTGCAGATGGGCCGGCCCAGTGCGCCGAAGCACTAAGCCCCGCCCTATGTGCAGTATGAGGGTAAAGCCCTTTTTCCTTTTCTTTTTCTTTTTCCAGTAAACTTCAAAAACCCACAAATAATTCAAATAAACTCCAAACTTGATGATTCAAATTTCCTATGGCTCCATAAATCATGCTCTATCACATGGTGCAACATGCACATTATTCCAGAGACATTTCCTTCACACATATTTATCAAATGCCAATATTTTATTTTCTGTGATGAACTTTAGAAAATCACATAGGGCTCAAATTTGATCCAAATGCAGTGATTCAAATTCCTAGATGCTTGTCATATCCAAACTTAGTTTTGGAACATTTTTATTAATACTTTCTGTACCCCACCAAATATTGAGCCATTTCTTCATATTTATCAACTTTGCAAGATCCTAGGAAATTCATTTGAATTCCAAATCCAGTGAAACCAACTCCTAGATGCTTCTAAAATCATGACTTGTTGATGGGTGCCTTGGCTCATCATTCAAGAATATATTTCTGTACACTTCTTTCAAATCCATAAACCCCTTGATTCTATCATATTGAAATGTTCCAAGTCATCAATTGATCCAATACCTATGAAACCACCTTGGTCATTTCTAATATGACTAGAGGTATCCTAGAAAAGTCCAACTCCTATTTTTAGAGCACTTTTATTTTTGCTTTGATTGTGTTGCGTATTATGATTGTTTCCATCGTTAGTTGACGAAATAAACGGAGTACTCGGAGATGGACCAGAAGGTTTGAAGACTCGGAAGAATAAGGCAAGCAGCCCTTTGACCATGTTCGAGAAACCTTTTTATGCATGTCTCATCGCACCTTATTATCGATGCATCGGAGTCATGTTGAGGTGGAGACCACTTTGGTTGCTACCTTTGTTACTTACTGTTGAAACCTGCATCAAACATGACCCTACCTTCCTATGAGGGTTATGTGGGTGGGAGTAGATAGATGTATGCTATAGTAGTTGGCTACGCAAAATGGGTCAGGGTTATGCATTGAGTGAAACAAGTGTGGTCTGACATACTTGCAAATGACCTAGTGGGTGCCACTAATGCCCCTGGGAGTTGACGAGAAACTAGGGCACTACTTGGTGAAGAAGTAGTGTGCCGAGGCTTGTTGAGACTGTTGTTTACAGAGATGGATTAGATTTATGTGTGACTACCGTCCCAACCAAACATGCACAACCACTCTACCCTTAGATGGGAAAGGGCATTATTGATTACCTAGGTCGATACTAGCATGGTGCCTGCATTACTAGTGACGGGGGTGACATGAGGTCACTCTCGGGACGGGGTCGTGCTTGGATAGGCGGCCATGACTGTTTTCACAGGGCACCGAACACACCGTTGGTACCCCGTGTCAGTGGTATGTGATGAATATGGGAGCAAGGCTCCACGATCTCTAAGATGTGAAATGTTTGGCACGGGGCTGTTACCAATCGAGTGGACTCTATGTTAGTGTCGTCTAGGGAAAGAGAGTGATCGGGTGCTCACCCCGGGTACTTGAGGTACCGCGGGTCGTGGATGACACGGAAGTTCCCCGGATCTTGTGGGTAAAGTGTGCAACCTCTGCAGAGTGTCAAACTATTCGAATAGCCGTGTCCGCGGTCAAGGACAGTTGGGTGGTGCTTCTTAGACTATGTCCATAAGTTTCTGGAAAACAACATGGTATGGTGGATCTGTTGATGTGATTGTGAGAAAGTCACAATGAGGTTGAGCATGAGTTGATTACGACTCCTTCTCGATAATGAAGTCTGTGACCTCCTGATACTTGTTGTAGACACATGCTTGTCCATGTTATATGTTGATCATACTTGCATATGAAAAACTAGCTTTCCGCAAAACTGCCAATTTAGTAGTAGAGCTTTGCATAATTATTCTGTCATCACACTTGGGTTGCTTGCGAGTACATTCAAAGTACTCATTGGCTTGCCACTGGTTATTTTATTGGCCAGGCATGAGAGAACAGGTTATGATGGAGACTCTTGGTGACGAGCATGCGAGCTAGGACGCTTCCCAGTCAGAATGCCTGTAGGGTTAAGGCAGATGGCATGGGTCCAAGTTGTCATTGAAGATTTCCGCTGCGATGATATACTCAAGACTTGACCTTAATGGTCCTACTTGTGTAATACTGTATGTATGGATGTAAGACTCTTGTTATTCAGCTTCTGTGTGTTCAGTGAGCATTGATCTCTGGGATCACTGTACACGTGCATTCGGTGATCACGACTTACGAGTCGGGGTCCCGGCACCGGGTTATATATAGGATCATTTGCCGTACTATCAAGGGGGGCTCTCAAGTTGGTAGCTTGATCGTATCGTTAGTAGAGAGGTCAAACCATTGCATCCTTGCATCATGTTTCTTGGTTCTTGTTTGGTTCTCTTTGTGAGTCTTAGAGCTTATGGTCATCTTGATGACATGCTTGAGTTCATCGAAAACGGAATTCACATGCGTCTTCTATGATGTTTTTGGTGTTGGAGGTTTTACCGGTCTTATACGAGGAAGGGTTCTCACCATTTTATTATGGGCCTTTTATAATTTGCTTCTTATCGATATTTCTTTTAAGATTGTGTTAGCCCTTGTCGCTAGCTTTCCAACAAACTTGGTTTCATCGAATTCGGAGTCCGTTTGCAAAAGTTGTGGCAGTTTTGCTGTTCTGAAAAGGCTGCAGCGGTACTACCGCGAATTGGAGCGGATGTATTTTTTTACTACCGCTCCAGAGCGGTACTACCGTGGCTCCTACAGGGGTAGTACTGCTCCGGACCAAAAACTCGTCTCAAGTCCTGCGGTGGTTGGCCAGGATGTAATTTTTTTGTACCGCTCGCAAGCTGTAGTACCGCTACCCTTAGCAGTAATACCGCTACCCCTCGCGGTAGTACCGTTAGGTCAAGCGGTACTACCGCTCCGACGGTTCTTTTGGCCTTTTTGCCTCCTCGCTATTGTTTTTCAAAGGGGTACTACCGCCCTAGTGGTAGTACCGCTCCTTTGAGCGGTAGTACCGCTCTGTGCGGGCTATGAGCATAACGGTTGGATTTTCCCCCACCTATAAATGGGGGTCTTCTTCCCCAATGAACCTCATCCTTTGAGCTCGTGTTATTCCCCCATTGTTGACCTTCTTCGAGCTTGCTATCTCTCAATCCCTCCATGGATTCTTTCTTGTTTTTGGGGGAAAAGAGAGAGGAGATCTAGATCCACATTTCCACCAATCACTTTCTCCTCTAGGTGAGGGGAACCCCTTGGATCTAGATCTTGGAGTTCTTGGTGTTCTCCTTCTTGTTCTTCCTCTCTTTTCCCTCCCTAGCATTAGTTTCTTTGGTGGGATTTGAGAGAGAAGGACTTGGGCACTCCGTGTGCCCTTGCCATTGCATTTGGTGCATTGGTTTGAGTTCTCCATGGTGATACGTGGAAGTGAAGTTTGAGAAGCTTATTACTCTTGGGTGTTTGGGCACCCTAGAGCTTGTTCCTCTTGGGTGCCTTGGCGCCCTAGACGGTTGGTGTTGTTTGGAGCTCAATCATTGTGGTGTAAAGCTCCGGGCAAGCGTCGGGGTCTTCAATTAGGTTGTGGAGATTGCCCCGAGCAATTTGACGGGTACCGGAGACCGCCCCCAAAGGTTGCCAAAGTGTACGGGTTCGGTGACCGCCCTCAAGGGTTGCCATTTGTATGGGTTCGGTGACCGCCCTCAAGGGTCCCTTAGTGGAATCACGGCATCTTGCATTGTGCGAGGGCGTGAGGAGATTACGGTGGCCCCAGTGGCTTCTTGGGGAGCATTGTGCCTCCACACCGCTCCAAACGAAGATTAGCATCCGCAAGGGTGTGAACTTCGGGATACATCGTCGTCTCCGCGTGCCTCGGTTATCTCTTACTCGAGCCCTTTACTTATGCACTATACTTTGTGATAGCCATATTGTTTCTTGTCATATATCTTGCTATCACCTAGTTGTTTATCTTGCTTAGCATAAGTTGTTGGTGCACATAGGTGAGCCTAATTGTTGTAGGTTTTGTGCTTGACAAATTAACCGCTAGGTTTATTCCGCATTTGTTCGAGCCTGAACCGTAATTATTTTAAAGCGCCTATTCACCCCCCCCCCCTCTAGGCGACATCCACGATCTTTCACATAGGCATCTTATATGAAAACAAATTACCAAGACAAGCAAGATCTAGCATAAGCAAGGAAGGAGAAAGAAACAATAGCAATCTCAACATAACGGTAGGTAATTTAGTAACATGAAAATTTCTACAACCATATTTACCTCTCTCATAATAATTGCATGTAGGATCATAAGAAAATTCAACAATATAGCTATCACATAACATATTCTCAACATGATCCACATGTATACGAGGTTGACATTCTTCCAAAATAGTGGGAGTAACATTATTGAAAGTCATGACCTCTCCAAATCCACTCTTAATATTATTGCAAACATTATTATCAATCTCATATTCATCATGGGGTTGAAATAAATTTTCAAGATCATAAGAAGCATCACCCCAATCATGATCATTGCAACAAGTAGTGGACATAGCAATACTAGCATCCCCAAGCTTAGGGTTTTGTGTATCATTAGCACAATTGACATTAATATAATTTATAATAACATCATTGCAATCATGATTTTTACTCAAGGAGCTATTGTGAATCAATTTATGTTTTTCTTTCAATACTTCGTCACAATTTCCAGATTCACAAATTTCAAGCAAAACCCCATAAAGATAATCCAGTGCAGTCAACTCACTAGCAATAGGTTCAACATAATTGGATATCTTAAAGAGATTAGCAAGTGGATGAGGATCCATACTTTAGCAAGCGAAGATGCAAGCTAATTGAGGGCACAAAGCACACAAGAAAACGAGAGGCAAGCGAACGGTAAACACACGACAGAAGAAGGGCAAATAAAACGGCAAGGGTGAAGTGGGTGAGAGGAAAACGAGAGGCAAATAAATGTAATGCGAAGGATAAGGGTTTGTGATAGGTACTTGGTATATGACTTTTGCGTAAGCCTCCCCAGCAACGGCGCCAGAAATTCTTCTTGCTACCTCTTGAGCTTGCGTTGTTTTCCCTCGAAGAGGAAAGGGAGATGCAGCATAGTAGCGTAAGTATTTCCCTCAGTTTTTGAGAACCAAGGTATCAATCCAGTAGGAGACCACGCGCCAGTCCCTCACACCTGCACAAACAAATGAGAACTTCGCAGCCAACACGATAAGGGGTTGTCAATCCCTTTATGGTCACTTACGATAGTGAGATCTGATAGAGATGATAATTATATTTTTGGTATTTTTTTGGTATAGAAACAGAAAATAAAGAAAGCAAATAAACAACGGCAGCAGAAATAGGCATGTTGACGGGAAAGTAATATGATAAAGATAGACCCGGGGGCCATAGTTTTCTCTAGTGGCTTCTCTCATGATAGCGATATTCTACGGCGGGTAAACAAATTACTGTCGAGCAATTGATAGAAAAGCGAATAATTATGAGACTATCTAGGCATGATCATTGTATATAGGCATCACGTCCGAGACAAGTAGACCGAAACAATTCTGCATCTACTACTATTACTCCACACATCGACCGCTATCCAGCATGCATCTAGTGTATTGAGTTCATACGAACAGAGTAACGCCTTAAGCAAGATGACATGATGTAGAGGGATAAACTCAAGCAATATGATGAAAACCCCATCTTTTTATCCTCGATGGCAATAATACAATACGTGCCTTGCTGCCCCCACTGTCACTGTGAAAGGACACCGCAAGATTGAACCCAAAGCCAAGCACTTCTCCCATTGCAAGAACTATAGATCTAGTAGGCCAAACCAAACCAATAATTCGAAGAGACTTGCAAGGATATTATGAGCACACATAAAAAGTTCAGAGAAGAACCAAATGTCTTTCATAGATAACCTTGATCATAAACTCACAATTCATCGGATCTCGGCAAACACACCGCAAAAAGAGATTACATCGAATAGATCTCCTCGAAGACCGAGGAGAACTTTGTATTGAGATTCGGAGAGAGAGAAGAAGCCATCTAGATACTAGCTATGGACCCAAAGGTCTTTGGTAAACTACTCACAACTCATGGTGAGGGCGATGATGATGATGATGAAGGCCTCCGTGATGGATCCCCCTCCCGGAACAGGCTCCAAGATGGGATCTCCACGGGAACAACAGCTACAGTGGTGGAATTAGGGTTTTGTCTCTGCGTATGGAGTTTCTGGGGTATGCAGGTATATATAGGAAGAAGGGGGGCACCGGGGGCCGTGTGTGCCAGCCTCGAGGCAGGGGGCGCGCCCTGGGAAGGGGTCGTGCCCCCCACCCTCGAGGGCTGGTCCCACGTCCCCTGACTTGGCTCCGAAGACCCCCGAGCGTGATTTCCTCCAAAAATATCTCTCGCGAAGGTTTCATTCCGTTTGGACTCCATTTGATATTCCTTTTCTACAAAACCCTGAAATAGGCAAAAAAACAGCAATTTGGACTAGGCCTTTGGGTTAGTAGGTTAGTCCCAAAAATGATATAACAGTGAATGATAAAGCCCATTAAACATCCAAGACTCCATAAATAATAGCATGGAACAATAAAAAATTATAGATACGTTGGAGACATATCAAAGTGTCATGTAGTCGACGTTCACATGACACCACTAGAGGAAAGACAACATACATCTCATCAAAATATCAAACGAAGACCAAATTAACATGACTACGAATAGCAAGACTTCTCCCATATCCTCGGGAACAAAAATAACTACTCACAAGACATAATATTGTTCATGATCAGAGGGGTATTAATATGCATAATGGATCTGAACATATGATCTTCCACCAAATAAACCAACTAGCATCAACTACAAGGAGTAATCAACACTACTAGCAACCCATAGGTACCAATCTGAGGTTTGGGTACAAAGATTGGATACAAGAGATGAACTAGGGTTTGAGAGGAGATGGTGCTGGTGAAGATGTTGATGAAGATAGCCCTCCCTAAGATGGGAGAGTTGTTGGTGATGACGGCGGTGATGATTTCCCCCTCCCGGAGGGAAGTATCCCCGGCAGAACAGCTCTGCCGGAGCCCTAGATTGGTTTCCGCCTTGGTTCCGCCTCGAGACGGCAACGTCTGGTCCCGAAAGCCTTCTCTTGATTTTTTTCCCAGGTCAAAACGCTCCATATAGGAGAAGATGGGCACCGTAGGCCTGCCGGCTGGCCCTCGAGGCAGGGGGACGCGCCATGGGAAGGGGGCGCGCCCCCCACCCTCGAGGCCAACCGATGGCCCCTCCCGTGGGTTTCTTTCGCCAGATATTTTTTATATTTTCCGAAATGATGTTCTGTGGAGTTTGAGGGATTTTGGAGTTGTGCAGAATAGGTTTCCAGAGTTTGCTCCTTTTTCAGCCCAGAATTCCAGCTGCCAGCATTCTCCCTCTTCGTGTAAACCTTGCAAAATAAGAGAGAAAAGGCATAAGTATTGTGACAAAACATGTATGAACAGCCCATAATGCAATAAATATCAACTTATAAGCATGATGCAAAATGGACGTATCAACTCCCCCAAGCTTAGACCTCGCTTGTCCTCAAGCGAAAGCCGATATCAAAAAATATGTCCACATGTTTAGAGATAGAGGTGTCGATAAAAACAGAATACAGACATGGGGGCATCATGATCATTCTTATAACAGCAACTTATATAAATATAGTCATATGATTCTTGTGCTAAAGTAACAATTCATCCACAATATCAAGTATGCATGATAAACTTCATTGGGAACTAACAAATTTGATCTCGGTCATTGAAGCAATTGCAATTTATCGTAACATCGGAAAGAGTCAATATAAGAGCTTTTCAGCAAGCTTACATACTCAACTATCATATAGTCTTTCACAATTGCTAACACTCACGCAATACTTATGTTTATGGAGTTTTAATCGGACACAGAGAAAGATAGGGGCTTATAGTGTTGCCTCCCAACCTTTTACCTCAAGGGTAACGTCAACAGTAATAGATCATGAAAACTTACATCCAAGTGGGTATATATGTCACGATCTTTCCAACACAATGTGCTTGCCAAAGGATAAAATGTAAAAAGGAAAGGTGGATTTCACCTTGACACTTATAAGACAAGAATAAAAGATAGGCCCTTCGCAGAGGGAAGCAGAGGTTGTCATGTGTTTTTATGGTTGGATGCACAAAGTCTTAGCATAGAGGAACTTCGCTTTATATTGCCACTTGTGATAAGGACCTTTATTATGCAGTCTGTCACTTTTATTAATTCCATATCACAAGATCGTATAAAGCTAATTTCTCCCACACTAGTAAATCATACATATTTAGCGGATTTGCAACATGACAACTTACTTGGAAGGATCTTTCTCAATGCATAGGTGGGTATGGTGGACTCTCATGGAAAAACTGGGTTTAAGGATATATGGAAGCACAAGTAGTATCTCTACTTGGTGCGAGGAGTTTTGTCTAGCATGAGGGGGAAAGGCAAGATCAACATGTTGGATGATCCGTGACAATATACTTTATTTCGGATATAAGAAGACATAACCCATTATGTTGTCTTCCTTGTCCAACATCAACTCTTTAGCATGTCATACTTTAATGAGTGCTCACAATCATAAAAGATGTCCAAGATAGTATATTTGTATGTGAAGCCTCTCTTCTTTTATTACTTCCTATTAATTGCAACGATGACCAAAACTATGTTTGTCACCTCCCAACAACTTTTATTTATCATACTCGTGTATGTGAAGTCATTACTCCCCATAAGATCGATATGATCTCTTTGATATTCTTTATGTTTTCTTTCTTTTTATCATGACCCAAGTGAGGGAATCAAGCCCTTGACTCAAACACTAATCTTTATTATATAGCTCGCGGACTCGATTACAAAGGATAAAGCTCACAAAGCAAAAGCTCATGACTAGATCATGCTAACTTTATTCCAATAGATCAAGATACTACCAAAATGATCGAACTAAGTAAAATGGTAAAGATAGGAGTGATGGTGATACGATACCGGGGTCACTCCCCCAAGCTTGGCAGTTGCCAAGGGGAGTGCCCATACCCATATGATTATGTCTCCTTCTTCGGGGGTGGTGATGATGGATACTTCTTCCTCAGCTTACGCTTAAGTGCAAAATTTTGCTCCTTTAGCTCATTGATCTCTTGCTCAAGGTTTAATATCTTCTTGCATAATGCCTGCTTGTTGTCCTGCAAGAGGTTAAAAGGGATAAATTCGATCTTAGGTTTCTTTACTCTGTCGGGGAGGCTTGACTTTTTGAACTCCACATGCATGTCCCCCAGTTGAGGTAGTGGGACTTCGTTTTCATCCGAGCTGGTCCAATCCTTCCTCTTTGAATCATGGTCCTCTTCTTCCTCCGTGGTCCAGCCATAATGTTCCTGGTCCCCATAGACCTTAGGGTCAGCAAGGGAATCAGCCACATAGCTTTCTCCTTCTGAGTCCTGGGACGACATGTTGCTCTTATCTGTGACAGGAACAGCTCGAAACGAGAACAGAGGGTTTCTGCGTGATACAGAGGTCAAAACCTTCGGGAGTATATATAATGAATTTTTCCCGAACGAAAGGAGTATCCCACAAGAAAACAGAGTCCAGGGGTCACACGGGGTGTCCTCAAGGCAGGGGGGCGCGCCCTGGGAAGGGGGGCGCGCCCCCTACCCTCGAGGTGGCCCCGTGTCTCCTCCGGACTGCGGTTTATTTTTCTATTTTTCTAAAAATTCCAGAACGGAGAAAAATTACCTTTAGAACTGTTTTGGAGCCGGTTTACTTACCGTATCACATACCTTTTCCTTTTCGAAGGCTGAATCGGTCTGGAAAGTGTCCCTTATGTATTCCTCCAGGGTTATGGTTTCAATAATATTAGTTTTAACATTTATAGGATTACCTGAGATATAATGTTTGATCCTTTGGCCATTCACCTCCTTCGGATTGGTGCCTTCGAAGTTATTGCTTTTTATGGCACCGGAACGATAGACCTCCTCGATAACGTAAGGTCCTTCCCACTTGGAGAGAAGTTTTCCTGCAAAAAATCTTAAACGAGAGTTGTATAGCAAAACATAATCACCTACGTTAAACTCACGCTTTTGTATCCTTTTGTCATGCCATCTTTAACTTTTTCTTTAAATAGCTTGGCATTCTCGTAGGCCTGGGTTCTCCATTCGTCGAGACAGCTAATGTCAAATAACCTCTTTTCACCGGAAAGTAAGAAATCATAGTTGAGCTCTTTAATAGCCCAATATGCCTTATGTTCTAGCTTGTAATGCCCAGTATGAAATTATACCTCCCACGTGTCGAGGCATGACTTAAAGGCATAATATCATACTAGAATGATCTCAAGAATGGTATCTTTGCACAACTCATGTAAAAGATGGATGAGATTGCAAAAGAGTAGTTGGCTTACACTCGCCACGTCACACAATTGCATTACATAAACATTCATCATCCAAATAATATCACAGTCCAACTACGGACGAAGATCCAAATGAAAGATACCATAAATAAATAACATAAGGTCTCGGTCATCCTAGTAAGAGCCCTACTGATCCTCTAGATAAGACACGTAGTATCGCCCATGTTCTTCATCGAACTCCCAGTACAACTCTGAACCACCAGCTGTGTAGTTCTCAACGGTACCTGCATCTGGTGTGGTGTAGAATCTATGAGCCACGGAGGAATCAGCAATACCGTTCCCGGGTAGCAAAACTATCAAAGCCTTAGGTGTGGAACAAGGCTGAAGAACAAGGTTGCAGCTGCACTAGCACTAGCTTACGTGTTTAGAGCGAGAAGAGAAGTGCCATCGATCGTCAAAGTGATCACGCAGTGATCCTATGTAAGCACGTCAAACATAACCCCACCGTGTTCACTTCCCGAACCCCTTCGGAAAGCGACCGCCATGGTTACTCACGCTGGTAGTGTATTATGAACATAGTGTGAAGTTTTCTACAACCGGATATTAACAAATTCCCATCTACCACATAACCGCGGGCACGGCTTTCGAAAGATCAAAACCCTGCAAGGGTGTCCCAACTTAGCCCATCACAAGCTCACGATCTGCGGAGTCGCAACTCCAAGGTGGGAAGACCCGAGTATTCTCGGAATCCCATGCTCAAGATATTCCGACTAAGGTAAAACTAATCCAGCAAAACCTCCCGGCGTGCCGACACCCTGATAGTAACCGCGCGTATCTCGTCTCAGGCCACGATCGGATGGGTGATGCTACATGTTTTTACCAGCCCTCGGGTTTCCCCAAGGTGGCCCCGCAGGCTCCCCAGTTTGGACCAACACTCGTGTGGAGCACTGGCCCGGGTTGTTGATTAAGAAAAGGGTTTATAACTCCCTATGCAAGTTTTAGTTGTTAGGCAAATGTAAAACCAATGTTGGGCCTTGCTGGAAAAGCTTTAGCGCTAAGCGGGTTATCGAGGGGGGCCCATAAACCCCAACCGTGTTAGGGACGCAAAATCAAGGAACATAACACCGGTTTAAATGGTTCCTAGGGAGGCATGAGTGGAACAAAACACCAAGCAAAGGCTTAGCCTTCCACCCATTGCCAAGTATATAGATGATTTAGTTTAACAGATTATATAGTGTGATATCCCAACAATAACTTCAACATGAAGTAAGAATCTTCAAATCTTCTCCTGCAACTAACAATGCTATAAGAGGGGCTGAGCGAAGCTTACGTAGCCAATCAAAGGTTTGCTAGGTTGGGTGGTTAGAGAGGTTCATGGCAACAATAGGAGGCTGACAAACAAACATAGGCATCGAGGCAATAAGCTAAAGAGCGATACATCTAGCATAGTCAAAGATAGTAATGATATCTGGGTCAGGTCATCTTTCCTGTTGAATCCTCGGAGGGAACGTAACCTTGCTCCTCACACTCAACCTCGGTAGAAACCTCGTACTCTGTATCGTCACCAGGCTCTAACCAAACAGAATAATGCAACAATGGAACAAAATCAATCAGCATGCAGTGCTCAATCACATGATGCATGAACATGAAGCATGTGAACATGGAAAGACATGATGTATGGCCTAGGGTCACAAGAATGCAATATCATCACAACCAACAAGATCAAAACAAACATGAACAAACAAAAGAACATTTTAACAAGTCCATGTAGTTTATTCTTACAAGCAACCAACAAGTTTTTTAGGAGTTGGTTAACATGTCAAGGGTGCAACTAACATAACAGCAACATGCTAGCACATTTAAATGGGCTGGAAATAAATACAACAATATCCATAAACTCCCATATCCATTTATTTGCATTTGGGACAGATTTGAAAAACTTCTGTGATGGAGTTGTCAAACATGCTAAACAATAGCACCAAAATATTCTACACATTTTCTACCCCAAATGCATATAAAGTTTGTTAAATTTGGAGTTGTAGATATTTAGTTACTCCCTCTATTCACTTTTATAAGTCCTTGAAGACATTTCAGACAATGTGTAAAATAGTTCATTTTCTTATGTCTGAAACGACTTATAAAAGTGAACGGAGGGAGTATGATTTTTACAAGTTTAAGCATATTTAAAACAAGTTTAAATTCAAATAGCATTTTAAAAGTTTTTAAACATGGCAGCAAGTGACATATTCATAATCTACACAAAATTCTAAGCACTTTTCATATAGGGCTCATATTCATCTGAAACATAAATATGCAGATATTAAATAAATAAGAAAAACAGAAAAGAAAAAGGAAAACAGAAAAAGAAAATAAAACAAAATAGCGCCAGGGTCTAAAGTGACCCAGGCTCAGCTAGCCACACCCACTGACAAGGGGGCCAGGCGCAGCTGAGCTGGCGAAGCGGGTGCACGCGGGGGCTGGGACTGGAGATGAGAGGCTGGCATGTGGGGCCCTGCTGTCAGCCTCACACAAAAATGAGAAAGGGGCGAATAACCATAGCGCCCGCGGGGGATCGAACCAACGCCCTACTGACGAAACTTACGGAAAACCACCGCGCTACTGAATCGATCTCGACAGATAGAAGGTAGCATCTCTGAAGAATAAACAGCACATGCAGAACAGGGGAAACACTGCCCTCGCCGGAGCTGCTCGTCGGAGCCGCTCCGACGACCAATTGGCACGGCGGAGGGGTGTGAGAGACTCCTTGAGGAGTTCCGCATCCAACCATCCTACTAGCAGCAACTACAGGGCACTGCATCACTGGCGGCGAGCATCTACAGCACGGCGGCGACGGAGCAACGGCGAGGCGAAGCAAGGCTCTAGGCGGCACGGCGACGGCACACAGAGAACCTACGCATCTAGGCGAAGCGAACGGGCAGCACGACATGAGCTAAAGAGGTCGGAACATTCGCCGGCGACGAGGTCCGACGGCGATGCGCTCGGGCGCTCGGCGAAGGGGGGCCTAGAGTACTCGCAGAAAGGGGAAAAGGCTCGGGGAGAGAGAGGAGCTCACCACGAGCACAACGGAGTGCTCGGCTGGCCCAGGCCAGGAAGGAGTCGACGACGGCGCGCCTCGAACACATATGGCCACCAAAGAGGAAGAAGAGGAAGAAGAGCTTGACGGAGAGGCGCTCGGGTCCGCGTAGTTGACGTAGAGGAAGAAGACGACGTCGAGGAAGCAGGTAGACAACTTTGGCGAGGCCGAGGACGACGCGGAGCTCGCCGGCAACGAGAGGCTGCTCTCCGATGTGCTCGGGCATCGATGGGGGCGGCTGATCTGGAGGATCTCAGCTCTCCAGACGGCGAGAGGGGAAAGAGGAGACCTAGGGAGGAAGAGAGGACACGATTTGGGTTTAAAAGAAGGGCTCGGCGCACGGTCTCGACGTCCGTGAACTGACGGCGCGACGGTGAGCGCGGCGCGGCTCTGCTTTTCTGACGGAGGAAGACGGAGGCGTGGGGCTGTGTCACAGACAGGTGGGGCCACGCGCTCGGAGTGGCTACGGCGCGACGGCTGCGCCTGTGGCTGGGCCTGCGGTGGAGTTGGGCCGCGTAGAGAGGGAAAGGAGAGGTGGGCCTGCGGTGGGAGAGAGAGGGGGAAGGGCCGAGTTGCACTGCAGGCTGTTGCTTCTTCTTTTCTTTATTTTCTTCAGGCAGAAAAGAAAAAGAAAAGCACGGAAAGAAATAAGAAGAGTTGGGGGAAAATAAAAATATCCCCATGCTCAGTGAATTATGCCCTATTTAAATAAATTTACTTGGACATTTTTAGAGGCAGAAAAATAAAAGGAGTTTGAATATGGATCAAACTCTTGATATTTTAAAACCCAACCAAATCATATTCAAATGAGGTGATATTTGGTGGAAAGTTTGCTCACATGGTGCAAGATTTAAAGGAGGAGAAAGAAACACTATGGCACTTGCTAGGTGGCTTGCACAATAGGGAAAAGAAGAGGCCAGAAAGAAAAGGAAGGAGAAGAAGAAGAAGAAGAAGAAGAAGAAGAAGAAGAAGAAGAAGAAGAAGAAGGGGGATGTCGGGGATATACCCCGCGGTATGAACCGGCCGGAATTATAACCCGGCCGGACTGGACATTTTACTTAAGACGGTTTACATTTGGCAAGTTACTGGTAACCCGGCAGGCGGATCATGGATGACAAGGCCCAGAAGGCCGGTTCATATTAATAGTGGGCCGGTTTATGAAGAAAGCATAGGGAATATTCTCTTACAAAGTAAACAAGACTAGGACTCCTTGTAATAGATCAATCCTAGTCCTACTAGGACTAGTCATGTAACCCGCCCCTTCAACATATATAAGGAGGGGCAGGGCTCCCCAAAGGAGATAGGTTTTAGACAAGTTAGACAAGAGAGAAGTTAGAGGAGAAGTTGAGACAAGTTTCTAGGGTTAGACACAAAGAGCCGGTTTACCGGCGACACCACGAGGATCATAATGAGACCTAGCCTCAAACAGCACGTAGGGTTATTACCGGATGATGTTTCCCGGGGCCCGAAGCTGTCTAAATCCGTGTCTTGCATCGCGTCTCTCGATTCCGCTCAACCCCTCTCAAGCTACTACATAGATGCGCGGCCTCACGACTAAGTCCGCTAAACCGGACATCTGACGTGTTATTTCCACGATAGTTGGCGCCCACCGTGGGGCCTGCGCACGATGGTGTTGAGTTCTTGAAGGGATCTCTCAGAGATCGAGAAGTCACGATTGGCGGGATGAGGAAAGAATCTACATCATCAACGAACAGTCGAAGAGAAATTAGGGTTGCATGATGCGCTCCGTTGTGATCAAACGATCCATCGAAACGGATCAATTTTTCGCTGCAAAGCCGTCAGATCTCCAAAGTCGCCGAGACGGTTTCCTATAAATTATTTTGCGGATTGGATATGCTACAAGCCCCTGATATTTTCGAAATCCTTCAATGGCTGTCGAGCGATGCATCTACGGATCCATCAAGCCATCACATCAAATCAGTCTGTATCCAAGTCAAGCCGGCGCGACCCGCCGTCCGGCGAAAACTCGAAAATCATCTTCGGCCTCTGTTATTGGATCACACTACGTGTCAGGATAGGATGAGATCGATCTCCAGTTTTCAAAATTACAAGGACAAAGGCTACGACGTTGGGTCACGCGCGACCGTCGAGGTGTCTCTAGCAGTCCAAAAAAAGGGGGACCACGACCCGGAAGCAAATTATCCTCCGACTCGAGCTCCTCTGTTGACCCGCCCCGATTGTTGACCTTG
This sequence comes from Secale cereale, assembly GCA_902687465.1. NCBI lineage: Eukaryota > Viridiplantae > Streptophyta > Magnoliopsida > Poales > Poaceae > Secale > Secale cereale. The sequence continues at coordinate 661,031,478 of LR738713.1, forward strand.
CTTCAGATCCAATTGGTGGCTGGCCTCGGTCACCGCTGAGGGCGCGTAGCAGCAGCCCTTGGTCGTTGTTGTTTTTGCCCGTCGCACCGAGCCGCCGTCAAGCCTCCGTTGCCGAGCCGCCGTCGAGCCTCCGCTGTGTTGAGCCACCCCAGTCCTCCGCCGTCCTCCACACTGCGGCCCGCCTGCAGGTTGTCTGAGCAGCCTGGTTTACGGCCGCTTTGCGTCACCAAGCTCCGCTGCGGTCAAGCTACCCCGATGGCCGGCCGGCCGCGCTCCGGCCTACTTCTTCACCGCGACTGCGCCGGACTTGGCCTTCTTTGGCGTCGCGCGAGACGCCTCCCCGCTCCTGAGCTGCTGCCATTGGCGAATCACCGCGCCTCCGTGGCTTAACCTTCGCAGCTGCCACCCGCCGCCCCTGCGGCCGTCCGAGCCGTCTGCGTCAAATCCATCTGAAAGGAGAAGGTAATCCGACAGAGCCAGTACTTCATGATGTATAGGCACAAGCTCCCAGGAGAACCTGATGTGGGGCAATCTCAGGCAGAGCCGACAAGTTATTGTTTATATATTACTATACAACTCATGGGCGATCCGTCGAGTCCGATTCTGCGTGCGACCGGGCAGTCTGACCGGATCGCTAACTCTGACTGTTCTACCCATAATATGGAAGTTCAAGACTTATCTGGTTACGGTACTATACAACTTTCACTGGTTAAAGTTTAGGGCGAGGGCAACACACCGGGTCACGAGGAGATTTGATAGATCACTGTTGCTACTACTTGTGTGAAGATGATCTGCTACATGGTTGCAAGTAATATTACAGTGCTAGCTATTGTGTTTCATGAAGCGTCTGTTCATCAATCAGAGCAAGAAGAAAAGGAAGGGGACGTTACACGCACTGCCGCAGAGCATCTGTGTCAGATCGCAAGTAGCATACATATTTTATAAACGGCAGCTAGGTCCATGCGCGGAATTCATAAAATCCCACATGGGTCTTGACCCTACGCAAAGGAATCAAGGATGAATCAAGTGGTAGTTCCAAGGAGTACCCACGTGGAAATATAAAACACGGAGGTGTGACAGGATTTGGCACGGTCCTCGAGGGGGTCAACACAAATCCGTTGGATGCATATGAGGATCAAACAGAATTCAGCAAAAAGACTGAAAAAATATTCACGGATGCTGGTTACAGATCATCCGTCGTCCTAACAAACCCAGGTGCTATTTACCCTATTTATCTTTTAAACACATGTTAATACGTCCGACAACAATTACTCTCGCATGTAATATTTTTTATGCAGGACGATTGTTAAAAGCAGCAGCCGGATCATCATCAGGGTATGCCACGGATGCACGTTCAGTTGTCACGGACATGCGTGTCACGGTCCGGCTTACATCAATGCGTCGGCCGGCTCCAACACCGCGGCCGACTCCCTCGCCAACGAAACATGCGCACGCCACCGCTTCTGTGGTCCGGTCTACATTAACACGCCGGTGCCGCACCCATAAACCGGTCGAACGGATACGCGTGCGAGTCAATACTCCCGTGGTTGCATCAATACGCGGCCGATTCAGCTGTCCGTGCCTGCGATTAACTCGTGTGCCCGTACCGACTTACAATACCGCGGCCGACTCATCAGGTGATATCTATCCTATTTATTTTTAATACATATTAATTCATCCGAGCAAAAATTCTTCGTCCTACTGTATTTTATATGCAGAAAAATTATTCATTATAAAATGGTATTATACCACGGAGGTGGAGGCACGCCGAACATTGTTCGACACAAGTGATCGTCGTTATTCCATGGATTCAAGCGCCGGTTTACAACGCCTTGGCCGTCTCTCAAGACCACGCCGGTTTACAATGCCGTGGCCGTCTTTCGCGACCACACCGGTTTGCAACGCTGTGGCCGTCTCTCACGACTACGCCGGCTCACAACGAGGAAGGCAATTAGCCCGTCGGCGCCGGCCGACCCATCTGCTATTCGAGCAAATCAGCGGTCGTTTTTACTGTACGCCCTGTGATCCGGTCTATTCAACATACCGGTTCAAATTCATTCAGGTGATATCCATCCAAAGTTTATTTCTCTTGATGTATATCATTTTCATCAAGAAAACAAGATGCTTTGAACAAACTATTTTATGCAGATGGGACCAAGCTAGGGGGCTACGGATCACATATGAATCCTCGACGAAATCTTTTCTGGTCCGGTCTACATAATGTTCTTGTCCTTAGGGATCCACCTTTGATGGCAGATGTAATATTCATGTCCCTTGGTGGGCCAAATCCCTTTGATGGCAAAAGAAATAAACCTGTTCTTGTCCCTAGGGAACCTTCCTTTGATGGCAGATGTAATATTCCTGTCCCTTGGTTGATCATTCCCTTTGATGGCAAAAGAAAATATGTTCTTGTCCCTAGGGTACTTCCTTTGATGGCAGATGTAATATTCTTGTCCCTTGGAAGCCGTATACCCTTTGATGGCAAAAGAAAATCTGTTCTTGTCCCTAGGGTACTTCCTTTGATGGCAGATGTAATATTCCTGTCCCTTGGAAGCCGTATACCCTTTGATGGCAAAAGAAAATTTCTTGTCCCTAGGAGTACATCCTTTGATGGCAGATGCAATATTTCCTGTCCCTTGGAGCACATCCTTTGATGGCAAAAGAGTACATCCTTTGATGGCAAAGTTCTTGTCCCTAGGTGTACTGTTAGTCATAGCCTTTTGGGTCGTACCCTTTGATTGGGACATAGGGAGCCTGGCAGCTCGTAAAAAGCCTCGACTACATGGTTTTATTTGCAAACTTGCATTTCTGGTGTTTATGTTTTATGGTTCTTTAATCCGGAGTGGGACAACTCCAGAAGTTGACCACATATCTACAAAATTAAAAGTCTGGGTCATGAACACCAGCATGAGTTAAAAGTCTGGGTCACGAATACCAGCATGAGTTAAACCGGTGTTCATTATAACCCGGATCAGCCATCAGGCAAAAGCCAGGTATATCTACAAATGTCTGGACAAAGTTCCAGCGTGATCTAAACCGGTGTCTTTTATAAAGCCCGGAATTATTATTGGGTCTATCAAAGGCTCCCTCAGAAGACTGCAAAATTCACCGGATTAAGAATATCAAGCATACTTGATCGCAGGTATGAAGTATTTTGTTTTTAAATACATATTGGCAGTACATGATCAGTTATAATGACCGGTGTTTATTAAACCGGCCTGGCTTTGACTATAAGTCGCCAGTATGAGACAAAATAATGACTGGTGTTTATTAACCCGGTCTGGTTGTGATCAAACATCACTGGAACCGGTTTTCAAACCGGATTATATTATTCAAAATCTTTAATAGCCAACATGGCTGGATTATTATTATGGTTATCAATATTACGATTGAGGTTTTCAAAGTCGCTATAAGCGCAATGGATATGATTTCATCGATGGAAGTGATTTATTCTACGAAGGAATAGTCCCGAGTTGCTGCAGGCTTACAACCCGGCACTTGGGGGCTACATTATTCAAATTAAGTTTACATCAAATACACAAGTCTCATGTCGCTGCAAGCATGCACCATGACACTTGGGGGCTAATGCAAAATCATTTTTTGCTGACCTTATTGAAGACCCGACTCATCACATTATAATGAGCCGGCCCTTGGGGGCTACCAATCTCTCCTGTCAGCAATTCAAGGTACACAAGTATTCATTCATTATATTGAAGGGTCCACTGCTCAGTTGGTAAAGCACAAAGCTCTTAACCTTGTGGACGTGGGTTCAAACCCCACGATGGAAGTTACATCATATAATGTTGTCTTCAATGATTATATCTACAAAGTCCCTGCTCATTATTGCATAATAACCCGGCACTTGGGGGCTACATGTTGCTATTCAAATTTACATGATCATATTTTCAAAGTCCCTGCTCATTATTGCATAATGACCCGGCACTTGGGGGCTATATAAATATGGAATATTCAGTTTCATAGTGACTGGGATGAACAATCCGGATTTCTTCAAGATTATACAATGCTATTTTCAATAAAGCACACACAAAGTCCCTACTCATTATTACATAATGACCCGACACTTGGGGGCTATAGGTAATATGCATATAAAGGAGGAACAACTTCAAATTTTCAGTTCTGGCAAATCAGATTAATTATGTGACCCGTCAATTTTGGCAATCATAAACCGGCAAGTTCTACATCTTCAAGCCGACTGGATATCAATTGAATATTTCAAAGACCAATATTTTTGTCAAGTCAGAGCATTGAAGGCCGAGTCAAATGGATTCTTTGTTTGCAATATTTTTCCTACAAACAAGCTGATTATGAAGCTGGTCTGTTGACCCGGATTTTCTAGAAGAAGGAAAGGACAAGTACTTAAGGATGGTCAGAGGATGGTTTATAAGAAATTCTTAACCCGGAGCACAACCTGTCAGATTTGTTCTTGTGTTATTTTGCAGCATAAGTTTACCATGGATAAATCCAAGCTAAACTTGGGGGCTAATGTCGGGGATATACCCCGCGGTATGAACCGGCCGGAATTATAACCCGGCCGGACTGGACATTTTACTTAAGACGGTTTACATTTGGCAAGTTACTGGTAACCCGGCAGGCGGATCATGGATGACAAGGCCCAAGGCCCAGAAGGCCGGTTCATATTAATAGTGGGCCGGTTTATGAAGAAAGCATAGGGAATATTCTCTTACAAAGGAAACAAGACTAGGACTCCTTGTAATAGATCAATCCTAGTCCTACTAGGACTAGTCATGTAACCCGCCCCTTCAACATATATAAGGAGGGGCAGGGCTCCCCAAAGGAGATAGGTTTTAGACAAGTTAGACAAGAGAGAAGTTAGAGGAGAAGTTGAGACAAGTTTCTAGGGTTAGACACAAAGAGCCGGTTTACCGGCGACACCACGAGGATCATAATGAGACCTATCCTCAAACAGCACGTAGGGTTATTACCGGATGATGTTTCCCGGGGCCCGAAGCTGTCTAAATCCGTATCTTGCATCGCGTCTCTCGATTCCGCTCAACCCCTCTCAAGCTACTACATAGATGCGCGGCCTCACGACTAAGTCCGCTAAACCGGACATCTGACGTGTTATTTCCACGACAGGGGAAGAGGGGTAGGGTTTAGCTAGCACCCACACACAACAAAATCACAAGGGTCTCACACCTGTACAAAATAAGCAAGCTATGATGCCATGATGATATGATGATGAGCAATGCAAGGATGCAAAAATAATAAAAGGTATGGCAATGCAAATAAAATAAATGACAAGGACCCCCAAGGATGATGAGAAGGATCAAAGAGGAAGCTTTATTGCCATTATTGGAAAGTGTTACATATGGGGCATTACAAAATCTCCTACACTACAAAAATATCTCGTCCCGAGATCTAGGACCGGAAGAAGGAAGGATACTCAGAACGAAGGTGATCTTCTTGTTCCCACGTAGCTTCTCGGTCGGTATGGTGTGACCACTTAACTTTCAAGAACTTGATTGACTTGTTGCGTGTTCTGCGCTCAGTTTCCTCAAGAATAGCAACAGGGTGCTCACGATAAGATAAGTCTTGTTGAAGATCAATCTCCTCGAACGGAATGGTGCGTTCAGGTGTCTTGAAGCACTTGCGGAGTTGAGACACGTGAAACACATCGTCAACATTCGCAAAGTTGGAGGGGAGCTCAAGTTGATAGGCTAGATCGCCTCTTTTGCCAAGAATCTTGAAAGGGCCCACATATCTAGGAGCAAGCTTTCCTTTGATACCGAATATTTGGGTTCCTTTCATAGGAGAAACACGGAGATAGACATGATCCCCAATGTCGAAAGCCAAATCACGATGCTTGCCGTCATAGTAACTCTTTTGACGCGATTGAGCGGCTTTGAGATTCTCACGTATGACTTTGCACATTTCTTCGGCTTCTGAGATCAAGTCATTGCCAAGAAGTTGACGTTCACCAGTGTCGGACCAGTTGAGAGGGGTACGACACTTTCTTCCATAGAGGATTTCAAAAGGAGCTTTGCCGGCACTTGCTTGGAAACTGTTGTTGTAAGAGAACTCGGCAAACGGAAGACAATGTTCCCACTTCATGCCAAAAGAGATGACACAAGCTCTGAGCATGTCTTCGAGGATCTGGTTCACTCTTTCGAATTGACCACTAGTCTGAGGGTGAAACGTAGTGCTGAAATGGATCTTAGTGCCCATGGCTGACTGAAAGGAGTCCCAGAACTTGGATGTGAACAAACTTCCACGGTCCGAGGAGATGACTTGAGGAATGCCATGCAACAAAACAATTCTGGAAGTGTACAACTCTGCCAACTGAGCTGCGTTGATGGATTCTTTGACGGGAAGAAAGTGAGCTACTTTGGTTAGCTTGTCAATGACTACAAAGATAGCATCATTCCCCTTCTTGGACTTAGGAAACCCAGTGACGAAATTGTTGGGGAATGTAGCAGAATTCAAAAAAATTCTACGCTTTCACCAAAATCCAACTAAGGAGACATCTAGCAACGAGCAAATAAGAGTGCATCTACATACTGTTATGTAGATCGCGTGCGGAAGCTTTCGAAGAAGCGTGGATGAAGTAGTCGTACTCTTCGCGTTCTTCGTCACCGATGATCTAGCGCCGAACGGACGGCACCTCCGCGTTCAACACACGTCCGGTACAGCAACGTCACCTCCTTCTTGATCCAGCAAGGGGGGAGGAGAGGTCGTCGGAGAGCCAGCAGCACAACGGCGTGGTGGTGGATGCAGTGGAGAATCCTGCAGGGCTTCGCCGGCACCCTGCGGAGGGAGTATGGAGGTGTGACGGGAGCGGGAGAGGCACCAAGGGCAAGGGTGCGGCTGCCCTCTCCCCCCCCCCACATATATATAGGGGGCCAGGGGGTGCGCCATGCCTTGCAGATGGCATCTGCAGGGGGGCAGCGGCCTGGGGGGAGACTTGCCCCCCAAGGCAAGGGGGGCGCCCCCTCCCCCTAGGGTTTCAACCCTAGGCGCATGGGGAGGGGGCCCCATGTGGTGCGCCAGCCCACCAGGGGCTGGCCACTTCCCCCACGCAGCCTAGGGGCCCCACCGGGATGGGTGGTCCCACCCGGTGGACCCCCGGGGCCCCTCCGGTGGTCCCGGGACACTCCCGGTGACCCCCGGAGATCACCCGATGGCCGAAACTGGACTTCCTATATATCATTCTTTACCTCCGGACCATTCCGGAACTCCTCGTGACGTCCGGGATCTCATCCGGGACTCCAAACAACTTTCGGGTTTCCACGTGCATGTATCTCTACGACCCTAGCGTTACCGAACCTTAAGTGTGTAGACCCTACGGGTTCGGGAGACACGCAGACATGACCGAGACCACTCTCCGGTCAATAACCAACAGCGGGATCCGGATACCCATGTTGGTTCCCACGTTTTCCTCGATGATCTTCATCGGATGAATCACCGTGTCAAGGATTCACTCAATCCCGTATGTTATTCCCTTTGTCCATCGGTACGGTACTTGCCCGAGATTCGATCGTCGGTATTCCCGATACCTTGTTCAATCTCGTCATGGCAAGTCTCTTTACTCGATCCGTAATCCATCATCCCGTGACTAACTCCTTAGTCACTTTGAGCTCATTATGATGATGTATTACCGAGTGGGCCCAGAGGTACCTCTCCGTCATACGGAGTGACAATATCCCAGTCTCGGTTCGTACCAACCCAACAGACACCTTCGGTGATACCCGATGCGTACCTTTATAGCCACCCAGTTACGTTGTGACGTTTGGCACACCCAAAGTATTCCTACGGCATCCGGGAGTCGTACAACCTCATGGTCTAAGGAATAAATACTTGACACTGAAAAGCTTATGCATTACGAACTATACGATCTCGTGCTATGCTCAGGATTGGGTCTTGTCCATCACATCATTCTCCTAATGATGTGATCCCGTTATCACTGACATCACATGTCCATGACCAGGAAACCGTGATCATCTGTTGATTAACGAGCTGGTAACTAGAGGCTTACCAGGGACTCATTGTGGTCTATATATTCACACATGTATCGCTGTTTCCGTACAATACAATTCAAGCATGAATAACAGACGATTATCATGAACAAGGAAATATAATAATAATACTTTTATTATTGCCTCTAGGGCATATTTCCAACAGTCTCCCACTTGCACAAGAGTCAATAATCTAGTTACATTGTGATGAATCGAACACCCATAGAGTTCTGGTGTTGATCATGTTTTGCCCGTGAAAGAGGTTTAGTCAACGGGTCTGCAACATTCAGATCCGTATGCACTTTACAAATATCTATATCTCCATCCTGAACATAATTCCGGATGGAGTTGAAACGGCGCTTGATGTGCTTGGTCTTCTTGTGAAACCTGGGCTCCTTGGTAATGGCAATGGCTCCAGTGTTGTCACAGAAGAGAGTCATCGGGCTTGACGCGCTTGGAATGACTCCAAGGTCGGTGATGAACTCCTTCATCTAGACTCCTTCCTGCGCTGCTTCGGAAGCAGCTATGTACTCCGCTTCACATGTAGATGCCGCCACGACGCTTTGCTTGCAACTGCACCAGCTGACTGCTCCTCCATTCAAAATATACACGTATCCGGTTTGTGACTTAGAGTCATCCAGATCTGTGTCGAAGCTAGCATCGACGTAACCTTTTACGACGAGCTCTTCGTCACCTCCATAAACGAGAAACATATCCTTAGTCCTTTTCAGGTACTTCAGGATGTTCTTGACCGCTGTCCAGTGTTCCATACCGGGATCACTTTGGTACCTCCCTACCAAACTTATGGCAAGGTTCACATCAGGTCTGGTACACAGCATGGCATACATGATAGAACCTATGGCCGAGGCATAGGGAATGACACTCATCTTTTCTCTATCTTCTGCCGTGGTCGGCGACTGAGCCATGCTCAATCTCATACCTTGCAAAACAGGCAAGAATCCCTTCTTGGACTGATCCATATTGAACTTTTTCAATATCTTGTCAAGGTATGTACTTTGTGAAAGACCAATGAGGCGTCTTGATCTATCTCTATAGATTTTGATGCCTAATATGTAAGCAGCTTCTCCAAGGTCCTTCATTGAAAAACTTTTATTCAAGTAGGCCTTTACATTTTCCAAGAATTCTATATCATTTCCCATCAGCAATATGTCATCCACATATAATATGAGAAATGCCACAGAGCCCCCACTCACTTTCTTGTAAATACAGGCTTCTCCATAAGTCTGTATAAAGCCAAACGCTTCGATCAGATCATTAAAGCGAATATTCCAACTCCGAGATGCTTGCACCAGCCCGTAAATCAAGCGCTGGAGCTTGCATACCTTGTTAGCGTTCTCTGGATCGACAAAACCTTCCGGCTGCATCATATACAACTCTTCCTTGAGGAAGCCATTAAGGAATGCTGTTTTGATGTCCATTTGCCATATCTCATAATCATAGAATGCGGCAATAGCTAACATGATTCTGACTGACTTCAGCATCGCTACGGGAGAGAAAGTCTCGTCGTAGTCAATCCCTTGAACTTGTCGATAACCCTTAGCGACAAGCCGAGCTTTATAGATGGTCACATTACCATCCGCGTCTGTCTTCTTCTTAAATATCCATTTATTTTCTATGGCGTGCCTGTCAACAGGCAAGTCCACCAAAGTCCATACTTTGTTTTCATACATGGATTCTATCTCGGATTTCATGGATCCAAGCCATTTATTGGAATCCGGGCCCGCCATCGCTTCTTCATAGTTCGAAGGTTCACCGTTGTCTAACAACATGATTTCTAGGACAGGGTTGCCGTACCACTCTGGTGCGGAACGTGCCCTCGTGGACCTTCGAAGTTCAGTAGTAACTTGATCTGTTTCTTCATGATCATCATCATTAACTTCCCCCCTTGTCGGTGCAGGCACCTCAGGAACAATTTCCTGCGCTGCGCTACTCTCCGGTTCGGGAGGGGTGACTCTCACCTCATCAAGTTCTACTTTCCTCCCACTCACTTCTTTCGAGAGAAACTCTTTCTCCAGAAAGGATCCATTCTTGGCAACAAAGACTTTGCCTTCGGATCTGTGGTAGAAGGTGTACCCAATCGTTTCCTTTGGGTATCCTATGAAGACGCATTTTTCCGATTTGGGTTCGAGCTTTTCAGGTTGAAGTTTCTTGACATAAGCATCGCAACCCCAAACTTTTAGAAACGACAGCTTCGGTTTCTTGCCAAACCAAAGTTCATACGGAGTCGTCTCAACGGATTTCGATGGAGCCCTATTTAAAGTGAATGCGACAGTCTCTAAAGCATAACCCCAAAAAGATAGCGGTAAATCGGTGAGGGACATCATAGATCGCACCATGTCCAACAGAGTACGATTTCTGCGTTCAGACACACCGTTACGTTGAGGTGTTCCAGGCGGTGTCAATTTTGAAACCATTCCACAGTTCCTAAGGTGTGTGCCAAACTCATGACTTAAATATTCACCCCCACGATCCGATCGCAAGAACTTTATTTTTCTATCACGTTGATTCTCAACCTCATTCTGAAATTCCTTGAACTTTTCAAAGGTCTCAGACTTGTGTTTCATCAAATAGATATACCCATATCTACTCAAGTCATCTGTGAGGGTGAGAACATAACGATAGCCTCCGCGAGCCTCAACACTCATTGGACCGCACACATCGGTATGTATGATTTCCAACAAGTTGGTTGCTCGCTCCATTGTTCTGGAGAACGGAGTCTTGGTCATCTTGCCCAAGAGGCATGGTTCGCACGTGTCAAATGATTCATGATCAAGAGACTCTAGAAGTCCATCTGAATGGAGCTTCTTCATACGTTTGACACCAATATGACCAAGGCGGCAATGCCACAAATATGTGGGACTATCATCAACTTTACATCTTTTGGCATCTACACTATGAATATGTGTATCATCACGTTCAAGATTCATCAAAAATAAACCATTGACCAGCGGGGCATGACCATAAAACATATCTCTCAAATAAATAGAACAACCATTATTCTCCGATTTAAATGAGTAGCCATCTCGCATAAGACGAGATCCAGATACAATGTTCATGCTCAAAGCTGGTACTAAATAACAATTATTAAGGTTTAAAACTAATCCCGAGGGTAGATGTAGAGGTAGCGTGCCGACGGCGATCACATCGACCTTGGAACCATTCCCGACGCGCATCGTCACCTCATCCTTCGCCAGTCTCCGCTCATTCCGCAGCTCCTAAGTTACAAATGTGAGCAACCGCACCGGTATCAAATACCCAGGAGCTACTACAAGCGCTAGTAAGGTACACATCAATAACAAGTATATCAAATATACCTTTGACGTTGCCGGCCTTCTTGTCTGCTAAATATTTGGGGCAGTTCCGCTTCCAGTGCCCCGTTCCCTTGCAATGAAAACACTCAGTTTCAGGCTTGGGTCCATTCTTTGGCTTCTTCCCGGCAACTGGCTTACCGGGCGCGGCAACTCCTTTGCCTTCCTTCTTGAAGTTTTTCTTACCCTTGCCTTTGTTGAACTTAGTGGTTTTATTGACCATCAACACTTGATGTTCTTTCTTGATATCCACCTCCGCTAATTTCAGCATTGAATACACCTCGGGAATGGACCTCTCCATCCCCTGCATATTGAAGTTTAACACGAAGCTCTTGAAGCTAGGTGGGAGCGACTGGAGGATTCTGTCAACGACCGCTTCATCTGGGAGATTCATTCCCAGCTGAGACAAGCGGTTGTGCAATCCAGAAATCTTGAGGATGTGCTCACTGACAGAACTGTTTTCCTCCATCTTACAGCTGTAGAATGCGTCGGAGACGTCATATCTCTCGACTCGGGCATGAGCTTGGAAAACCATTTTCAGCTCTTGGAACATCTCATATGCCCCGTGGTGCTCAAAACGCTTTTGGAGCCTGCTAGGCTTCTCGCCCCTCGTTGGTTACCCCAAGTGGAAGGTGTGAGATGTAGTGTTGCGGAAGTTTTTCCCTTGGCAAAGATACCAAGGATCGAATCCCCAGAGACTCCTAGGTTCAACAAGAAGGTGTCAACTGCTACGACGCCAGATATTAGCAATCAACGTGGACCTGCACACAGATACAAATAACTTTGCTCCCAACGAGTACAGAGAGGTTGTCAATCCCTCCGGCCTTGTAGTTCACAAAGGATTAAACGCAAGTGATAGTAGTGATAGATATAATTGCAATAGTAAATAAAAGCGAAAAGTAAATATCGGATGTGATCAATGATGGTAATATGGACCGGAGTCTCATGATGTTCACTAGTGATGTCTCTCTCCCAAAAGATGATAAAACAGCTATGTGAGGTAAACGAATTACAGCTGGGCAATTGACAGGACCATGTGCGCAAACCAATGCTGACTACATTGCAAGAAAGGTTGAGGTTCAAAGCATGGGCGGTACGCCAAAGTAAGTAGACCGAAATCCATCAATATCTACTACTAATCATCCACCTTGAGATATCTATCCAGAACATCTCGCTGGTATTAAGTTGCGAGTCCCACCCATAGTGTAAACTCAATGCAACAGACAACTGCATTAAAAGAACTCTGCGTAAAGTAAACAATCCTTGCACCCGCGGGCACAAGCACCGTTGTTTTCCCCCTTGTGGCAACAGCACATCCCCTAGACTCATGTTTCTGTCACTCAAACTAGTCATCGAGGGGCATGAACCCACAATCAAGCATAATGTTCCCTCTTGGAGTCACTACCTATTACTTGGCCAAAGCAATAAATAATAACGGAGAACATGCAAGAATTACTTATGAACATAAATATAAAAGAGGTAGATCAAATATATTACTCAATCACAATCTGAACATAATCTCATAATCCATCGGATCCCAGCACAACATAGCAACAGCATAAGGATTACATATGTGCCTCGATCATGTAGGGCAGCTCACGAGGACTAATTAGTGAAGCACAAGAACGGGAGGAGAACATCACATAGCTACTGGTCATGGACTCATGGTCCAAGGGAGACTATTCACAACTCATCCGGGAGGCATCCATGGTGGTGGAGAGGCTCCCGGTGGTGATCCTCCCCTCCGGCAGGGTGCCGGGAAGAGTTCTCCTGGTGCTCCCGATCTTGGAAGCGGCGGCGGCAGCGGAACAGAGATGAGATCGTGAAAAGAGTTCCTCCCTCGAGGGTTTCGGGAGACGCTTTAAATATATGCCAAAGGGGGGCATCGGAGGAGCCTCGGGGGGCCCAGGCGCCCCCCGGCGCGGCCCGGGGGGGGG
>LR738713.1:661049889-661126889 GCA_902687465.1 Secale cereale
CCCCCCCCCCCGGCTGTCCTTCGGGCGGAAGGTAGGTTTCGGAACGCTGAGTTTTTATATGATTTTTCTGGATTTTTCCTGACAGTTCTCGTAACGTGAAAACCTGAAATACAAAAACAGCCGAAAACAGAAACTGGCACCGGGGTGCACTGGATTAGTAGGTTAGTCCAAATATGATCAAAAGTGTATGGAAGTGTATGAATATCATAGCAATATCACCCAAAAGTGGCATGGAGCAAGCAGAAATTATAGATACGTTTTGGACGTATCAACATCCCCAAGCTTAATTCCTGCTCGTCCTCGAGTAGGTAAATGATAACAAAAATAATTTCTGTGGTGACATGCTATTAACCATATAGGACTTTTTCATAGTCATATGACAAAAGCTTACTGAGACAATGATTCTATAGTAATTAAGTTGCCTCATGATAAAGTCACAAATGACAGAAAGTTTTACAACATGACATTGAAGCATCAAATAGATTTGCAATGAACATGATGTGCAAATATGATAAAGTGATATCTAGCTTGCCCCCTTTAGTGAAGCAAAACATAAATGCAGGGGCACCTTCAAGGTTTAAGTGATGACTAGATACAATGATTTCAAAATAAACGATATCACAATCATGCAAAAGACAATGCTACTTTGGGACAATGCACATTACACTCAGAATGACAATCATGCTCTCAGTAGTTGGTGCTTTTAAAAGAAGGTGGAGACTCAACATAAAAGTAAACGAATGGTTATGTGCTAGAGCTTTTTATTTTGAAAACATAGAAGCAATTTTGTCAACGGTAGTAGTACTTCATATGTGTCATGCATAAGACATCCTATAAGTTGCAAGCCTCATGCATCGAATACCAATAGTGCTCGCACCATGTCCTAATTAGCTCGGATTTCCATGGGTTATCATTGCATTACATATGTTTCAACCAAGTGTCACAAAGGGGTACCTCTATGCCACCTGTACAAAGGTCCAAGGAGATAAATCGCATTTGATTTCTCGTTTTTGGTAGATCTCAACTTGAGGACATCCATACCGGGACAACATAGAAAATAGATGATGGACTCCTCTTAAATGCATAAGCATATTCTCATAAGAGATTGAGGATTAATGTCCAAGATAAAACTTCCACCATGATACATGGCTTTGGTTGGCGGCCCAATGTTCTTCTCTAACAATATGCATACTCATTTAGCCCATGGCAAATCACCCTTACTTCAGACAAGACGAACATGCATAGCAACTCACATGATATTCAACAAAAGTGTGACAGTTGATGGCGTCCCCAGAAACATGGTTACCGCTCAGCAAGCAACTTATAAGAAATAAGATACATAGGCAACATATTCTTTACCACAATAGTTTTTAAGCTACTTTCCCATGAGCTATGTATTGCAAGGTTAGTCTTAGTACAGGTGGAGGTTAGCAAAAGAATGGGAGCGACCAACTAAGAGAGCAATGACGGTCATAATCATGCAGAGCGACAAAGCAATATTGAATCAGGCATGGTAGTTATATCGCTACTCAGAAATAAAAGATCATCAAGGCTTGACAGACTTTCTTTACAGTCTTAAATATGCGTGAGCATACGCCAAGTCAATCAAAATAAATTCTTGAAGGAAGATATTACTAAACCATACCACATAATCGGCAAACAAATCATGTTGGTATTCCAATAACACATTGGGAATCCCCCAGCTATTTGAGACTAACCATAAGAAAACCTGAACAACTAAGTGCCATTATGCACGTAGCATCTTTATCATAGACATATCAACCAATGAAACGGAAGCAAACTCTCTTAATAAGGTGAGCATGGTAATTAAAGAGAGTTCAAGCAACCAACTAAACAAAAGCTCTTTAAAAATATAAGCATGAATACTAAGAGCAGAGCATGATAGTAGCTATTAAAAGACAAAGAACACACACAACAAAGATAGACATGAAAATTCTATGTTATGTTCTAGGTAAAAGTGGAGCGTGTTTCTCTCCCACATAAAGAACGCTGAGTTCCGACTCGTTATGAAAAACTAAAAATAAAACTAAAAGCAAGACGCTCCAAGCATAGCACATAACACATGAAGTGATAAAAATATAGCGGAACGAAAGACGAACTGATAATGTTGATGGAGAAGGGGATGCACGGGGGCATCCCCAAGCTTAGACGCTTGAGTCTCCTTGAATATTTCTTGGGGGTGCACGGGGGCATCCCCAAGCTTGAGCGCTTGACACTCCTGAATCTTTTTATCATCTTCCCTCGCACACTTGAAAACTCCCTTCATACATAACTCATCATAATCTGATTAGCGAGGTTAGTACCCTTAATAAAATAATTATACCTTGCTGGAAATAAATATATTCTTGAAGTTCTACTGTTTCTCAAGATTGCCAAAAGGTTTTTGCAAAGAAAAAGCAAGCTCTTGATTTGCAAAATGAAGGAAAGGCAAAACAGGACAGAATCTGTGAAAAACAGAACAGCAGGTAGTAATTGATTTGTTCGGGGCACTTCTGCAACTCAAATAAAAAAACTCAGAACAGGCACACGAAAGACAATTATATAGAGAATGCTGTCGAAAAAATTCAGACCAAAAAGATTATCTCGTGATTTTATACGAATTTTTCTATCCAAGGACAGAATCTGTTTCCTGGACAGCACGTCACAACTTTTGAACTTTCTAGCAATCAGAGGCTATACTTGGCACAAATATGAAAAGCAAAGATTCAATGATGATTCTACAGTAGTAAACAACATCAAGACACAACAAAAGCAAAATATAAAAATTTATTCATGTGGGCTGCCTCCCAAAAGCGCTTTCTTTTATGCCTTTAAGCTAGGCATAATGCATAGATCAAGTTGTATCAATTGAACCATCATCAAGATCATCAAAAAGCTCTTCAATAATACAACTAGTCTTAAGAGGACTCTCAAATAAAGGCCTCATAGAGATATTCCTAGGTAGAAGACCAAAAGGATAAAAGTCAAGGGAAGATTCATTATAAATTTATCAAAGACAGGTGTTTCTTCCCAGGTCTTTACAGTTTCAACCCCTTTGGCAATAGATGGATTACTTTTAGAACGGGGAGCCTTTGGAACGTGAACGAACTTAGGCTCCCTCTTTGCCGGAGTTTCTACCTTTTTAGTTTTGATCGAGGAGCAGGTAGTTCCTAGGGTATCAAATATTTCCTCAATCTTGTCTATCCTAGAAGAGCCCAAGTCATGGAATTTGACGGTCTCCAAAATTTAAAAAAATTTATGCATGGAGCTATCAAGTCTATTCAAATTCCCTTGGATCTTACGATCCAACTCATTTATCTTATTAATGCTTGGCATCTCTAGCTCTATCTTTTCAAGTTTTTTCATAATGTGAGCTAGGGTGATGTCCTCTCGAATGCTAACAACAGGGAGATTCCCAACAAGATTTTCAATAATACTAAGAGACTCCCAAACTGGGGCCTCTAGGAAATTCCCATTGATAGCAGTATCTAGAATAAACCTATTCCAAGTAGTAATTCCAACATAAAAATTCCTAAGCAAGATAGTAGTAGGTTGCTTCTTGGTGGCTCTTTTTTGTGAATCATTAATTCTATACCAAGCATCCTTCAGACTTTCCCCACCTCTTTGTTTAAAGGTGAGAACTTCTGCCTCGTCAAAGACAAAAGGACCCAACATAATGACAACTAAAGAACGAGATAACTATTTTTGTGATTTTCGATAAAAGATACTAAAGCAAAAACTGAAAGGTAAACTAACAAGACTAAAAAGCAAAGGTAAAAGATAGCATGCAACTCCCCTATCCTGAAGAGTGGAGTCCCCGGCAACAGCGCCAGAAAATACTCCTTGATAGGCCTCTAACCCCTCGTTGGTTACCCCAAGTGGAAGGCGTAAGATGCAGTGTTGTGGAAGTTTTTCCCTTAGCAAAGATGCCAAGGATCGAATCCCCAGAGACTCCTAGGTTCAACAAGTAGGTGTCAACTGCTAACGGCGCGGATTAGCAATCAACATGGACCTGCACACAGATACAAATAACTTTGCTCCCAACGAGTATAGAGAGGTTGTCAATCCCTCCGGCCTTGTAGTTCACAAAGGATTAAACAAAAATGATAGTTGTGATAGATAATGTTTTGCAATAGTAAATAATAGCGGAAAATAAATAGCGGGCGTGATCAATGATGGTAATATGGACCGGAGTCTCATGATGTTCACTAGTGATGTCTCTCTCCCAAAAGACGATAAAACAGCTATGTGAGGTAAACGAATTACAGCTGGGCAATTGACAGGACCACGAACGCAAACCAATGCTGACTACATTGCAAGAAAGGTTGAGGTTCAAAGCATGGGCGGTACGCCAAAGTAAGTAGACCGAAATCCATCAATATCTACTACTAATCATCCACCTTGAGATATCTATCCAGAACATCTCGTTGGTATTAAGTTGCGAGCCCCACCCATAGTGTAAAATCAAAGCAACAGACAACTGCATTAAAAGAACTTTGCGTAAAGTAAACAATCCTTGCACCCGCGGGCACAAGCACCGTTGTTTTCCCCCTTGTGGTAACAGCACATCCCCTAGACTCATGTTTCTGTCACTCAAGCTAGTCATCGAGGGGCATGAACCCACAATCGAGCATAACGTTCCCTCTTGGAGTCACTACGTATTACTTGGCCAAAGCAATAAATAACAACGGAGAACATGCAAGAATTACTTATGAACATAAATATAAAAGAGGTAGATCAAATATATTACTCAAGAACAATCTGAACATAATCTCATAATCCATCGGATCCCAGCAAACTCATCATAGCAACAACATAAGGATTACATATGTGCCTCGATCATGTAGGGCAGCTCACGAGGACTAATTAGTGAAGCACAAGAATGGGAGGAGAACATCACATAGCTACTGGTCATGGACTCATGGTCCAAGGGAGACTACTCACAAATCATCCGGGAGGCGTCCATGGTGGTGGAGAGGTTCCCGATGGTGATCCTCCCCTCCGGCAGGGTGCCGGGAAGAGTTCTCCTGGTGCTCCCGATCTTGGAAGCGGCGGCGGCGGCGGAACAGAGATGAGATCGCGACAAAGAGTTCCCGTCCCGAGGGTTTCGAAGGACGCTCTAAATATATGCCGAAGGGGGGCACCAGACAGGGCTCGGGGGGCCCAGGCGCCCCCCCCGGCGCGGCCCAGGGGGGGGCGCCGCCAGGGCGCCTGGAGCCCTGGTGGCCCTTCCGGTTGTCCTTCGGGCGCAAGGTAGGTTTCGGAACGCTGATTTTTTATATGATTTTTCAGGATTTTTCCTGACAGTTCTCGTAACGTGAAAACCTGAAATACAAAAACAGCCGAAAACAGAAACTGGCACCGGGGTGCACTGGATTAGTAGGTTAGTCCAAATATGATCAAAAGTGTATGGAAGTGTATGAATATCATAGCAATATCACCCAAAAGTGGCATGGAGCAAGCAGAAATTATAGATACGTTTTGGACGTATCAAGAGATCATCTAGTTTATGTAGTTTTTCTTCTACACTCTTATTAAAGGCTTTTTGGGTAGTGATGAAATTTTTAAGCATAATCTCTAGTTCGGTAGTGGAGTTCTTGGTACTAGGATAAGCATTGTTGTTCCCACAAGAATTAGAGGGGAACGGTCTAGGATTGCTACCAAAATTACTCCTATAAGCATTGTTATTAAAATTGTTTCTAGAGATAAAGTTCACATCTACTTGTTCTTGAGCAATCAAAGAATTTAAAGGAACATCACGAGGATCAACAGAGGATTGCTTCGAAAGTAGAGACATGATCAAGTCAACTTTTTCATTAAGGGAGGAAATTTCCTCGACAGAGTTTACCTTCCTACCTATTGGAGCGCGTTCGGTGTGCCATTGGGAATTGTTGGTCATCATCTCATCGAGAAGCTTCGTGGCAGCACCAAGTGTAGTTGACATAAAGGTTCCTCCCGCGGCCAAATCTAACAAGTTCCGCGAGGTAAAGTTCAAGCCTGCATAAAAAGTTTGGATAACCATCCAAGTAGTCAAACCATGAGTAGGGCAGTTCTTGATAAGAGATTTCATACGTTCCCAAGCTTGGGCAACGTGTTCATTATCCAATTGTTTAAAATTCATTATGTTACTTCTCAGTTGGATAATTTTAGCAGGTGGATAGTATTTTCCAATAAAAGCATCTTTGCACTTGTCCCATGAATCTATGCTATTTCTAGGCAAAGACTGAAACCAAATTTTAGCTCCTCCTCTCAAGGAGAAAGGAAAAAGCTTAAGCTTAACAATATTACCATCTATTTCTTGGTACTTTTGCATATCACAAAGTTCAACAAAGTTGTTCAAGTGTAAAGCAGCATCATCTCCAGCACCGGAGAATTGATCTTTCATAACTAGATTCAGTAAAGCAGGTTTAATTTCATATGAAGGTGCTGAAGTGGCAGGTGTAGTGATAGGTGTGCTGATAAAGTCATCGTTGTTGTGACTAGTGAAGCCACACAACTTGGTGTTCTCGGTGGAACCCATAGTCGCAAGCAAGCAAGATAACTATTTTTGTGATTTTCGATAAAAGATACTAAAGCAAAAACTGAAAGGTAAACTAACAAGACTAAAAGCAAAGGTAAAAGATAGCATGCAACTCCCCTATCTTGAAGAGTGGAGTCCCCGGCAACGGTGCCAGAAAAACTCTTGCTAGGCTTCTCGCCCCTCGTTGGTTACCCCAAGTGGAAGGTGTGAGATGTAGTGTTGCGGAAGTTTTTCCCTTGGCAAAGATACCAAGGATCGAATCCCCAGAGACTCCTAGGTTCAACAAGAAGGTGTCAACTGCTATGGCGCCAGATATTAGCAATCAACGTGGACCTGCACACAGATACAAATAACTTTGCTCCCAACGAGTACAGAGAGGTTGTCAATCCCTCCGGCCTTGTAGTTCACAAAGGATTAAACGCAAGTGATAGTAGTGATAGATATAATTGCAATAGTAAATAAAAGCGAAAAGTAAATAGCGGATGTGATCAATGATGGTAATATGGACCGGAGTCTCATGATGTTCACTAGTGATGTCTCTCTCCCAAAAGACGATAAAACAGCTATGTGAGGTAAACGAATTACAGCTGGGCAATTGACAGGACCATGTGTGCAAACCAATGCTGACTACATTGCAAGAAAGGTTGAGGTTCAAAGCATGGGCGGTACGCCAAAGTAAGTAGACCGAAATCCATCAATATCTACTACTAATCATCCACCTTGAGATATCTATCCAGAACATCTCGCTGGTATTAAGTTGCGAGTCCCACCCATAGTGTAAACTCAATGCAACAGACAACTGCATTAAAAGAACTTTGCGTAATGTAAACAATCCTTGCACCCGCGGGCACAAGCACCGTTGTTTTCCCCCTTGTGGCAACAGCACATCCCCTAGACTCATGTTTCTGTCACTCAAGCTAGTCATCGAGGGGCATGAACCCACAATCGAGCATAACGTTCCCTCTTGGAGTCACTACCTATTACTCGGCCAAAGCAATAAATAACAACGGAGAACATGCAAAAATTACTTATGAACTAAAATATAAAAGAGGTGAATCAAATATATTACTCAAGATCAATCTGAACATAATCTCATAATCCATCGGATCCCAGCAAACTCAACATAGCAACAGCATAAGGATTACATAGGTGCCTCGATCATGTAGGGCAGCTCACGAGGACTAATTAGTGAAGCACAAGAACGGGAGGAGAACATCACATAGCTACTGGTCATGGACTCATGGTCCAAGGGAGACTACTCACGAGTCATCCGGGAGGCGTCCATGGTGGTGGAGAAGCTCCCGGTGGTGATCCTCCCCTCCGGCAGGGTGCCGGGAAGAGTTCTCCTGGTGCTCCCGATCTTGGAAGCGGCGGCGGCGGCGGCGGCGGAACAGAGATGGGATCATGAATAGAAGTCCTGGCCTGAGGGTTTCGGAGAGTCCTTTAAATATATGCCAAAGAAGGGCACCGGGGGAGCCTCGGGGGGCCCAGGCGCCCCCCCCCCCGGCACGGCCCAGGGGGGGCGCGCCCACAGAGCGCCTGGAGCCCCTGTGCCCCCCCCCCCAGGTTGCCCTTCGGACGCAGTGTTGTTTCCGTATCGCTGATTTTTTATATAATTTTTCTGGGCAGTTCTCGAAACGTGAAAACCTGAAATACAAAAACAGCCGAAAACAGAAACTGGCACTGGGGTGCACTGGATTAGTAAGTTAGTCCAAATATGATCAAAAGTGTATGGAAGTGTATGAATATCATAGCAATATCACCCAAAAGTGGCATGGAGCAAGCAGAAATTATAGATACGTTTTGGACGTATCACACGACTTGGTGTTCTCGATGGAACCCATAGTAGCAAGCAAGCAAGATAACTATTTTTGTGATTTTCGATAAAAGATACTAAAGCAGAAACTGA
Source organism: Secale cereale (assembly GCA_902687465.1). Taxonomy (NCBI): domain Eukaryota; kingdom Viridiplantae; phylum Streptophyta; class Magnoliopsida; order Poales; family Poaceae; genus Secale; species Secale cereale. The sequence goes on from LR738713.1 coordinate 661,058,319, forward strand.
AAGGTAAACTAACAAGACTAAAAGCAAAGGTAAAAGATAGCGTGCAACTCCCCTATCTTGAAGAGTGGAGTCCCCGGCAACGGCGCCAGAAAAACTCTTGCTAGGCTTCTCGCCCCTCGTTGGTTACCCCAAGTGGAAGGTGTGAGATGTAGTGTTGCGGAAGTTTTTCCCTTGGCAAAGATACCAAGGATCGAATCCCCAGATACTCCTAGGTTCAACAAGAAGGTGTCAACTGCTACGGCGCCAGATATTAGCAATCAACGTGGACCTGCACACAGATACAAATAACTTTGCTCCCAACGAGTACAGAGAGGTTGTCAATCCCTCCGGCCTTGTAGTTCACAAAGGATTAAACGCAAGTGATAGTAGTGATAGATATAATTGCAATAGTAAATAATAGCGAAAAGTAAATAGCGGATGTGATCAATGATGGTAATATGGACCGGAGGCTCATGATGTTCACTAGTGATGTCTCTCTCCCAAAAGACGATAAAACAGCTATGTGAGGTAAACGAATTACAGCTGGGCAATTGACAGGACCATGTGCGCAAACCAATGCTGACTACATTGCAAGAAAGGTTGAGGTTCAAAGCATGGGCGGTACGCCAAAGTAAGTAGACCGAAATCCATCAATATCTACTACTAATCATCCACCTTGAGATATCTATCCAGAACATCTCGCTGGTATTAAGTTGCGAGTCCCACCCATAGTGTAAACTCAATGCAACAGACAACTGCATTAAAAGAACTTTGCGTAAAGTAAACAATCCTTGCACCCGCGGGCACAAGCACCGTTGTTTTCCCCCTTGTGGCAACAGCACATCCCCTAGACTCATGTTTCTTTCACTCAAACTAGTCATCGAGGGGCATGAACCCACAATCAAGGATAACGTTCCCTCTTGGAGTCACTACCTATTACTTGGCCAAAGCAATAAATAACAAGGGAGAACATGCAAGAATTACTTACGAACATAAATATAAAAGAGGTAGATCAAATATATTACTCAAGCACAATCTGAACATAATCTTATAATCCATCGGATCCCAGCAAACTCATCATAGCAACAGCATAAGGATTACATATGTGCCTCGATCATGTAGGGCAGCTCACGAGGACTAATTAGTGAAGCACAAGAACGGGAGGAGAACATCACATAGCTACTGGTCATGGACTCATGGTCCAAGGGAGACTACTCACAACTCATCTGGGAGGCGTCCATGGTGGTGGAGAGGCTCCCGGTGGTGATCCTCCCCTCCGGCAGGGTGCCGGGAAGAGTTCTCCTGGTGCTCCCGATCTTGGAAGCGGCGGCGGCGGCGGAACAGAGATGAGATCGCGAAAAGAGTTCCTCCCTCGAGGGTTTCGGGAGATGCTTTAAATATATGCCAAAGGGGGGCATCGGAGGAGCCTCGGGGGGCCCAGGCGCCGCCCCGGAGCGGCCCAGGGGGGGCGCGCCGCCAGGGCGCCTGGAGCCCTGGTGCCCCCCCCGGCTGTCCTTCGGGTGCACGGGCGTTTCTGGAACGCTGATTTTTTATATAATTTTTCTGGATTTTTCCTGGCAGTTCTCGTAATGTGAAAACCTGAAATACAAAAACAGCCGAAAACAGAAACTGGCACTGGGGTGCACTGAGTTAATAGGTTAGTCCAAATATGATCAAAAGTGTATGGAAGTGTATAAATATCATAGCAATATCACCCAAAAGAGGCATGGAGCAAGCAGAAATTATAGATACGTTTTGGACGTATCAGAGCCCCGATTCTAAACTGTAAAGCATGCCGCACTGAACTAGGGAGTAATCATCACAACGCGACTGCCAGGCGTTCATAACGTCCTGGGTCGCCGGGAGAACGGGTGCATCACCTAGCGGTGCTTCAAGGACATATGATCTCTTGGCAGCTATGAGGATAATCCTCAGGTTACGGACCCAATCCGTATAGTTGCTACCATCGTCTTTCAGCTTGGTTTTCTCTAGGAACGCGTTGAAGTTGAGGGAAACTGGAGTGTGGGCCATTTGATCTACAAGAGATATTGTAAAGAATTTAGACGAAGTTCATGATAATTAAGTTCATCTTAATCAAATTTTAATGAACTCCCACTCAGAATGACATCTCTCTAGTCATCTAAGTGATACACGATCCGAATCGACTAACCCGTGTCCGATCATCACGTGAGACGGACTAGTCATCAACGGTGAACATCTTCATGTTGATCGTATCTTCTATATGACTCGTGTTCTACCTTTCGGTCTTCCGTGTTCCGAGGCCATGTCTGTACATGCTAGGCTCGTCAAGTAAACCCTAAGTGTATTGCTTGTGTAAATCTGGCTTACACCCGTTGTATGCGAACGTTAGAACCTATCACACCCGATCATCACGTGGTGCTTCGGAACAACGATCCTTAGCAACGGTGCACAGTTAGGGGGAACACAATTCTTGAAATTTTAGTGAGAGATCATCTTATTTACTACCGTCGTTCTAAGTAAACAAGATGCATAAACATGATAAACATCACATGCAATCAATTAAAGTGACATGATATGGCCAATATCATCTTGCTCCTTGGATCTCCATCTTCGGGGCACCATGATCATCTTGTCACCGGCTCGACACCATGATCTTCATCATCGTGTCTTGAAGAATTCGTCACGCCAACTATTACTTCTACTACTATGGCTAACGTTTAGCAATAAAGTAAAGTAATTACATAGCGTTTATTCAGTGACACGCAGGTCATACAATAATTAAGACAACTCCTATGGCTCCTGCCGGTTGTCAAGTTCATCGACATGCAAGTCGTGATTCCCTATTACAAGAACATGATCAATCTCATACATCACATATATCATTCATCACATCTTCTTTTGGCCATACCACGTCACATAGCACATGCTGCAAAAACAAGTTAGACGTCCTCTAATTGTTGTTGCAAGTTTTTACGTGGCTTCTACAGGTTTTCTAGCAAGAACGTTTCTTACCTACGCCAAAACCACAACGTGATTTGTCAATTTCTATTTACCCTTCATAAGGACCCTGTTCATCGAATCCGATCCGACTAAAGTAGGAGAGACAGACACCCGCCAGCCACCTTATGCATCTAGTGCATGTCTGTCGGTGGAACCAGTCTCACGTAAGCGTACGTGTAAAGTCGGTCCGGGCCGCTTCATCCCACAATACCGTCGAATCAAGATTGACTAGTAACGACAAGAAAGTTGAACAAACTCAAACGCCCACAACTGCTTTGTGTTCTACTCGTGCAAGATGCTACGCATAAAACCTGGCTCTGATACCACTGTTGGGGAACGTAGCAGAATTCAAAAAACATTCTACGCTTTCACCAAGATCCAACTAAGGAGACATCTAGCAACGAGCAAATAAGAGTGCATCTACATACCGTTATGTAGATCGCGTGCGGAAGCTTTCGAAGAAGCGTGGATGAAGTAGTCGTACTCTTCGCGTTCTTCGTCACCGATGATCTAGCGCCGAACGGAGGCACCTCCGCGTTCAACACGCGTCAGGTACAGCAACGTCACCTCCTTCTTGATCCAGCAAGGGGGGAGGAGAGGTCGTCGGAGATCCAGCAGCACAACGGCGTGGTGGTGGATGCAGTGGAGAATCCTGCAGGGCTTCGCCGGCGCCCTGCGGAGGGAGTATGGAGGTGTGACGGGAGGGGGAGAGGCGCCAGGGGCAAGGGTGCGGCTGCCCTCTCCCCCCCCACATATATATATAGGGGGCCAGGGGGGTGCGCCATGCCCTGCAGATGGCATCTGCAGGGGGGCGGCGGCCTGGGGGGAGACTTGCACCCCAAGGCAAGGGGGGCGCCCCCTCCCCCTAGGGTTTCAACACTAGGCGCATGGGGAGGGGGGCCCATGTGGTGCGCCAGCCCACCAGGGGCTGGCCACTTCCCCCACGCAGCCTAGGGGCCCCACCGGGATGGGTGGTCCCACCCGGTGGACCCCCGGGGCCCCTCCGGTGGTCCCGGGACACTCCCGGTGACCCCCGGAGATCACCCGATGGCCGAAACTGGACTTCCTATATATCATTCTTTACCTCTGGACCATTTCGGAACTCCTCGTGACGTCCGGGATCTCATCCGGGACTCCGAACAACTTTCGGGTTTCCACGTGCATGTATCTCTACGACCCTAGCGTTACCGAACCTTAAGTGTGTAGACCCTACGGGTTCGGGAGACACGCAGACATGACCGAGACCACTCTCCGGTCAATAACCAACAGCGGGATCTGGATACCAATGTTGGTTCCCACGTGTTCCTCGATGATCTTCATCGGATGAACCACCGTGTCAAGGATTCACTCAATCCCGTATGTTATTCCCTTTGTCCATCGGTACGGTACTTGCCCGAGATTCGATCGTCGGTATTCCCGATACCTTGTTCAATCTCGTCATGGCAAGTATCTTTACTCGATCCGTAATCCATCATCCCGTGACTAACTCCTTAGTCACTTTGAGCTCATTATGATGATGTATTACCGAGTGGGCCCAAAGGTACCTCTCCGTCATACGGAGTGACAATATCCCAGTCTCGGTTCGTACCAACCCAACAGACACCTTCGGTGATACCCGATGCGTACCTTTATAGCCACCCAGTTACGTTGTGACGTTTGGCACACCCAAAGTATTCCTACGGCATCCAGGAGTCGTACAACCTCATGGTCTAAGGAATAAATACTTGACACTGAAAAGCTTATGCATTACGAGCTATACGATCTCGTGCTATGCTTAGGATTGGGTCTTGTCCACCACATCATTCTCCTAATGATGTGATCCCGTTATCACTGACATCACATGTCCATGACCAGGAAACCGTGATCATCTGTTGATTAACGAGCTGGTAACTAGAGGCTTACCAGGGACTCATTGTGGTCTATATATTCACACATGTATCGCTGTTTCCGTACAATACAATTCAAGCATGAATAACAGACGATTATCATGAACAAGGAAATATAATAATAATACTTTTAGTATTGCCTCTAGGGCATATTTCCAACAGAAATCCATTTCAATGTGGTCGAATTTCCACTCGGTAATAGGTAGAGGTTGGAGGAGACCGGCTGAACGTTGATGCTCTGCCTTCACTCTTCTGCAGACATCACATTCATTCATGAATTGGGCAATTTCCCTTTTCATGCGAGTCCACCAGTAAGATTGCTTGAGGTCTTGGTACATCTTGGAATTTTCGGGGTGAATCGAGAGGAGGGAGTCATGTGCTTCGTTCATTATGAGCTTCCTGAGATCACCCTTGGGAACCACAATTCTGTCCTCAAAGAACAAGGTGTCTTTCTCATCAACACGATAGCACTTGTATTTGGGAGTACCCTTAGCAATACCATGTTTCACTTTCTGCACCATAGCATCACTGAGTTGGGCCTCACGGATCTGATGTTCTAAGCTAGGAGCAACTTGAAGGTTTGCAAGAAAGCCTTGTGGAACAAATTGGAGGTTTAGCTTCCTGAATGATTCACAAAGCTTAGGCTGGAACGGCTTGAGAACGAGACTGTTGCAATATGCCTTTCTGCTCAAGGCATCTGCAATGACATTGGCCTTGCCAGGTGTGTACTCAATGCTTGGATCATACTCTTGGATCATCTCAACCCAATGAGTCTGGCGAAGGTTCAGGTTAGGCTGTGTGAAGATGCACTTCAAGCTCTTGTGATCGGTGAAGATGTCCACTTTTCTGCCCAACAGAAGGTGTCTCCACGTGATTAAGGTATATACCACTGCTGCTAGCTCAAGATCATGTGTGGGGTAGTTCTTCTCATTTGGTTTCAATTGACGAGAAGTGTATGCCACAATCTTCTTGTCTTGCATGAGAACACCACCAAGTCCTTGTAAAGAAGCATCACAAAATACTTCATAGGGCTTGGACTCATCCGGAGGAGTAAGAACCGGAGCAGAAATGAGCTTCTCTTTGAGTGTTTTGAATGCCACATCACAATCAGGAGTCCAGTTGTACTTGACATTCTTCTGCAACTGGTTTGAGAGAGGCTTGACAATCTTGGAGAAGTTCTCAACGAACCTTTTGCAATAGCTAGCGAGACCAAGGAAGCTTCGGAGTTGCTTGACGTTCCGTGGGGGTTCCCAGTTGACAATAGCTTCAACTTTCTCGGGGTTGATAGAAATACCCTCAGCAGAGATGATATGGCCAAGATATAAGACTTTATCCAGCCAGAATTCACATTTGCAGAACTTCGCATAGAACTTGTGTTCACAGAGCGTGTCCAGGACCAAATGGAGGTGCTTGGCATGGTCTTCTTCATTCTTGGAGAATACCAAGATGTCATCTAGATAGACGAGAACAAATTCATTGGTGTAGGGGTTGAAATGAAGTGCAGCATCCTCGAGAAGGTGGGTGGAGCATTAGCGAGGCCAAAAGACATGACCGTGTATTCATAAGAGCCAAAACTCGTTCTGAATGCGGTCTTGGGAATATCTTCTTCACGGATACGGATCTGGTGATAACCCATCGGAGATCGAGCTTTGAGAACACCTTTGCTCCTTTGAGCTGCTCGAACAATTCATTGATATTGGGGAGCGGATACTTGTTCTTTATTGTCTTCTTGTTCAATGGCTAGTAATCAACGCAAAGGCGCTCCGTTCCATGCTTCTTCTTGACAAATAGAACACCACAGCCCCAAGGAGAAGTGCTAGGCCTGATTAGACCCATACGCTCTTGCTCATCGAGTTGTTTCTTCAGCTCCTTCAACTCATCAGGGGAGGGCTTGTACGGACGCCGACATGCTGGCTCGGTACCGGGCTCGAGTTCAATGACGAATTCAACTTGACGATGCGGAGGCATGCTTAGAAGCTCTTCAGGGAAAACATCTTCATACTCATTGACCACCGGAATCTGAGAGATGGCATTAATCTCGCCCTTGTCATTGAGAGAGAATAGCCTGATTGTGTTATCTTGAGAGGCGAAGATAATCACGTCTTCGTCAGGATGAGTAAGCTTGACTTCCTTATTTGCACAATCAATGTTTGCATCATGCTTGGAAAGCCAATCCATCCCAAGAATAAGATCAATGTCGGAGTTACCGAGAATAACCGGAGAAACCAGAAAACTGTAGTCACCCATGTGAATAGATATATCCGGAGCATACACACTAGAAGACATTCGTTTCCCCGGAGAAGTAACTTGCAACTTTGAGGTAAGCTTTTGATGTCAACATTGTGCTTGGATGCAAAAGGTTGAGACATGAAAGAACATGATAAACCCGAATCAAACAACACTTTAGCAGGAATAGAGTTGACTCGAAGGTTACCAAGTATCACATCTGAAGAATTCTCTACTTGAGCTGCATTCATCAGATTCACTTTTGCTTTCTTGGGATTGTGATTGACAATAGCAGTGCTGACAGGTGGAGGAGGCGGAAGGCGCCTCGGGTTGGGACACTTGTTAGCATAATGACCCTTCTGAGTGCGCTTGTTGCAAACCACTTCTGAGAGAGGACGGTGATAAGGACCACTTGACTTCGAAGCTTGAAAGTGATTCTTGGACTGATTGTTTGGGTTGGGTGGGTGGGAGAAACCACGGCCACCAGAGTGCCTGTTGTTATTGGGAGGGTGGAGCACTGGAGGAGGTGGAAGACAAAACTTCTGTTGCTTTGCGACCACTTGGGAAGAAGAGGAGGAGTTGACAGCATCTCTGATCCTCTTTTTGGAAGCTTCAACCTTGAGCTGGGCTGCCTCTTGCTTAAGAGCCATGTTATAGAATTGATCAAATTCATCCGACTTGAACAAGGTGAGAACTAGTTGAAGTTCATCCTTCAGACCACCACGGAACTGATAAATCTTGCTCTTGGAATCTGGGATGTCTTGCTTGGCATAGTGGGCAAGGTTATGGAACTTGACATTGTATTGATAGATGGACATGGTGCCTTGCTTCAGGTTGCGGAATTGCTCACGCATGCCTTCGGTGACAGTAGCTGGAATGTGGTGAGAGCGGAAATCCTTGCAGAAGTCAGTCCACGAGATTTCATGTCCACCTCTGGAATCTTTGTACTGTTGCCACCAATCAGCGGCTTGGTCCTTCAGTTGGAAGGCGACAAACTTGACATAATCCTCAGGTCTCACGTTACTGCATTCAAAGTGCTTCTTGATGTCTGTTATCCAGTCTTCAGCATCTAGCGGATCCACACAGTAACTAAAAGACTTCGGTTGGTTTGCCAGGAATTGGTTGAGGGTGGCAAAGTGAGGTTGGTTGAACAAATTTCCTTGGCCTTGGTTCCCATGACCACCTTGATTTGCTTGGTTGGCTTGAATGTTCTGCATCATTTGCATAAGCATCTGGGTGTTCTGGTTTGTCGCTTGCATAATTGCTCTCCAGGCCTCAGACGGAGGAGGAGGGGAAGGAGGACGATCATGAACTTCTTCACCCTCTGGGTTAGCATTGGGAACCTTTTTAGGAGCCATCCCGAATGAGATGACAACTATTAGCCATTGATTGAAAGAATAAGCTGAATCAACGGCTAGAATTGCAACATGAGTTTTCACAAGAACATCTGAACAAAATGAACGAATGTAATCCACAGTTCAATGGTACAACAATCTTCTCGAGAAGCCACTTGGGAGAACAAAAGTCAAAATAAAAAACAACAAGGAGCAGATAGAACAAATACAAGATAGAAGCTTCGTCCCACATGTTCGTGCTGAAAGCTCATGGAATGTGTTACAAAAGGGTTTTGCAATCCCCGGATCAGCATAGCCAAGGACCCTTTAAGATGCAACTCCTGATCGGAACAAACGCCCATAAAACCACTTCACTCAACGTGGAACCCCGAACTCCATATCATGCATTCATTGGAAGAATGCCTACGAGCTACTAGATGAACCCACCTATTAATTTCTGAAAGTTTCCAGTTATGCAATCAGGTGTTGGGGATACAGGGGAAGCACCGCGCACTCAACTCTAATCCTACATCCAGCTGTATCCATCCTTCAACGCATAACCAGTTATTTCCGGAAACTGTTTACCTCGGACCTTCGAAACGCATCTGCTATACAAGCTATGGCAATACTCCCGAACTACCTCCCCAGTACTGGGTGATGTCGGGGTTATCTTGCCACAAACCGCATAGAAGAGTTTTCGATGTCGGCCGTCTTAAGTATTCAAGAACTACTGTGATAGATTTGTGACGACAACACCTCGGAGCTCAACTCCCCGGGACACTGCCACAACCCCTAAATGACAGGAGGCATCGAGAACAATGTTCTCGTCACATAGACATCGGAACAATTCAAACAATACTCGCGTGACCCTAAAAAAAATTAGTGAAATTTTGAGAGTAGAAGAGATAAAGTAATCGTCAGGAGTCCTCACTAGAGTGATAAGGGATGAGGAGTAAAAAGAAATCCTACTCTCCGATATATATATAGGACTCAAAACATTTTCAAGTGTGTGCCTAGACTCGACCGTCAACGATTCGATCAATCAGTGGGGGCTCCTAGGTCGGAGAAGGCTCTGATTACCAACTTGTAATGCCCAGTATGAGAATATACCTCCCACGTGTCGAGGCACGACTTAAAGGCATAATATTACACTAGAATGATCTCAAGAATGGTATCTTTGCACAACTCATGTAAAAGAGGGATGAAATTGCAAAAGAGTAGTTGGCTTACACTCGCCACATCACACAATTGCATTACATAAACATTCATCATCCAAATAACATCACAGTCCGACTACGGACGAAGATCCAAATGAAAGATACCATAAATAAATAACACAAGGTCCCGATGATCCTAGTAAGAGCCCTACTGATCCTCTGGATAAGACACGTAGTATCGCCCACGTTCTTCGTCGAACTCCCAGTACAACTCTGAACCACCAGCTGTGTAGTTCTCAACGGTACCTGCATCTGGTGTGGTGTAGAATCTATGAGCCACGGATGACTCAGCAATCCCGTTCCCGGGTAGCAAAACTACCAAAGCCTTGGGTGTGGAACAAGGCTGAAGAACAAGGTTGCAGCTGCACTAGCACTAGCTTACGTGTTTAGAGCAAGAAGAGAAGTGCCATCGATCGTCAAAGTGATCACGAAGTGATCCTATCTAAGCACCTTGCTCCTCACACTCAACCTCGGTAGAAACCTCGTACTCTGTATCGTCACCAGGCTCTAACCAAACACAATAATGCAACAACGGAACAAAATCAATCAACATGCAGTGCTCAATCACATGATGCATGAACATGAAGCATGTGAACATGGAAAGACATGATGTATGGCCTAGGGTCACAAGAATGCAATATCATCACAACCAACAAGATCAAAACAAACATGAACAAACAAAAGAACATTTTAACAAGTCCACGTAGTTTTTTCTTACAAGCAACCAACAAGTTCTTTAGGAGTTGGTTAACATGGCAAGGGTGCAACTAACATAACAGCAACATGCTAGCACATTCAAATGGGCTGGAAATAAATACAATAATATCCAGAAACTCCCATATCCATTTATTTGCATTTGGGACAGATTTGAAAAACTTATGTGATGGAGTTGTCAAACATGCTAAACAACAGCACCAAAATATTCTACACATTTTTCTACCCCAAATGCATATAAAGTTTGTTAAATTTGGAGTTGTAGTATTTAGTTATGATTTTTACAAGTTTAAGCATATTTAAAAAAGTTTAAATTCAAACAGCATTTTAAAAGTTTTTAAACATGGCAGCAAGTGACATATTCATAATCTACACAAAATTCTAAGCACTTTTCATATAGGGCTCATATTCATCCGAAACATAAATATGCAGATATTAAATAAATAAGAAAAACAGAAAAGAAAAAGAAAAATAGAAAAATAAAATAAAACAAAATAGCGACAGGGTCTAATGTGACCCAGGCTCAACTGGCCACACCCACTGACAAGGGGGCCAGGCTGGGGCTGAGCTGGCAAAGCGGGTGCGCGCGGGGGCTGGGACGGGAGATGAGAGGCTCACAGTGTTGGGGAACGTAGTATTTTAAAATTTTCCTACGATCACGCAAGATCTATCTACCAGATGCATAGCAACGAGAGGGGAGAGTGTGTCTACGTACCCTCGTAGACCGGGAGCGGAAGCGTCAAGTGGCGCGGTTGATGTTGTCGAACTTCTTCGCGATCCAACCGATCAAGCACCGAACGTACGGCACCTCCGCGTTCAGCACACGTTCAGCTTGATGACGTCCCACGAGCTCTTGATCCAGTTGAGCCTCACGGGAGAGTTTCGTCAGCACGACGGCGTGGTGACGGATATGATGTGTTCACCGGCGCAGGGCTTCGCCTAAGCTCCGCGACGGTACGACCGAGGTGTGATTCTGTGGAGGGGGGCACCGCACACGGCTAAAACAATTCAACTTGTGTGTCTTTGGGTGCCGCCCTGCCCCCGTATATAAAGGAGCAAGGGAGGAGGGCCGGCCAACTCCCTATGGTGCGGCTAGGGAAGGAATCCTACTAGGAATAGGATTGCAATCCTATTCCTAGTAGGAATCACCAAAGAAGGAAGAGATGGAGTAGGAAAAGGAAGAGGTGGCGCCTCCCACCAATCCTAGTCCAACTAGGAACTAGGTGGGGCGCCGGCCAGCCCTATGGGCTGTCTCTCTCCTTTCCACAAGGCCCACTATGGACCATCCCCCTTCGTAGGAGGTTCCGGTAACCCCCTCCGGCATTCCCGATAAATCCGGAGCTTTTCCGGTATACTTCCGGTGTCCGAATATAGCCGTCCAATATATCAATCTTTATGTCTCGGACATTCCGAGACTCCTCGTCATGTCCGTGATCTCATCCGGGACTCTGAACTACCTTCGGTACATCAATACTCATAAACTCATAATACCGATCGTTATCAAACGTTAAGCGTGCGGACCCTACGGGTTCGAGAACTATGTAGACATGACCGAGACTCATCTCCGGTCAATAACCAATAGCGGAACCTGGATGTTCATATTGGTTCCTACATATTCTACGAAGATCTTTTATCGGTCAGAACCGCATAACAACATACGTTGTTCCTTTTGTCAAACGGTATGTTACTTGCCTGAGATTCGATCGTCGGTATCTTTATACCTAGTTCAATCTCGTTACCGGCAAGTCTCTTTACTCGTTCCGTAACACATCATCTCGTGACTAACTCATTAGTCTTTTGCTTGCAAGGCTTATTGTGATGTGTGTTACCGAGAGGGCCCAGAGATACCTCTCCGACACTCGGAGTGACAAATCCTAATCTTGATCTATGCCAACACCACGAATACTTTCGGAGACACCTGTAGAGCATCTTTATGATCATCCAGTTACGTTGTGACGTTTGATAGCACACAAGGTGTTCCTACGGTATTCGGGAGTTGCATAATCTCATAGTCATAGGAACATGTATAAGTCATGAAGAAAGCAATAGCAGTTAAACTAAACGATCATAGTGCTATGCTAACGGATGGGTCTTGTCCATCACATCATTCTCCTAATGATGTGATCCCGTTGATCAAATGACAACTCATGTCTATGGCTAGGAAACATAACCATCTTTGATCAATGAGCTAGTCTAGTAGAGGCATACTAGGGACATACTGTTTTGTCTATGTATTCACACATGTACTAAGTTTCCGGTTAATACAATTCTAGCATGAATAAAAAGACATTTATCATGATATAAGGAAATATAAATAACAACTTTATTATTGCCTCTAGGGCATATTTCCTTCAGTCTCCCACTTGCACTAGAGTCAATAATCTAGCTCACATCACTATGTGATTTAATACCGATAGTTCACATCGTTATGTGAATAACACCCATAGTTCACATCACCATGTGACCAACACCCAAAGGGTTACTAGAGTCAATAATCTAGTTCACATTGCTATGTGATTAATACCCAAGAGTAATGAGGTGTGATCATGTTTTGCTTGTGAGAGAAGTTTAGTCAATGGGTCTATCATATACAGATCCCTATGTATTTCGCAAATTTCTATGTCTACAATGCTCTGCATGGAGCTACTCTAGCTAATTGTTCCCACTTTCAATATGCATCCAGATTGATACTTAGAGTTATCTGGATTTAGTGTCAAAGCTTGCATCGGCGTGACCCTTTACGACGAACTCTTTATCACCTCCATAATCGAGAAATATTTCCTTAGTCATCCAATTACTAAGGATAATTTTGACCGCTGTACAGTGATCTACTCCTGGATCACTATTGTACCTCCCTGTCAAACTCTTGGCAAGGTACACAACGTGTTTTGTACACAGCATGGCATACTTTATAAAACCTATGGCTGATGCATAGGGAATGACTTTCATTCTCTCTATATTTTTCTGCCGTGGTCTGGCTTTGAGTCTTACTCAACTTCACACCTTACAAATCAGGCAAGAACTTCTTCTTTGACTTATCCATTTTGAACTTACTTCAAAATCTTATCAAGGTATGTACTCATTGAAAGTCTTATCAAGCGTCTTGATCTATCTATATAGATTCTTGATGCTCAATATGTAAGCAGCTTCACCGAGGTCTCTCTTTGAAAAATTCTTTTCAAACACTCTTTTATGCTTTCCAGAAAATTCTACATCATTTCTGATCGACAATATGTCATTCACATATACTTATCAGAAAGGTTGTAGTGCTCCCACTCACTTCTTGTAAATACAGGCTTCTCCAAAAGTCTGTATAAAACCATATGCTTTGATCACCTCATCAAAGCGTATATTCCAACTCCGAGATGCTTGCACCAGTCCATAGATGGATCGCTGGAGCTTGCATACTTTGTTAGCACCTTTTGGATCGACAAAACCTTCTGGTTGCATCATATACAACTCTTCTTTGAGATATCCATTTAGGAATGCAGTTTTGACATCCATTTGCCAGATTTCATAATCATAAAATGCGGCAATTGCTAACATGATTCGGACAGACTTAAGCATCGCTACAGGTGAGAAAGTCTCATCGTAGTCAACTCCTTGAACTTGTCGAAAACCTTTCGCAAGAAGTCGAGCTTTGTAAACAGTAATATTACCGTCTGCGTCGGTCTTCCTCTTGAAGATCCATTTATTTTCGATGGCCTGCCGATAATCGGGCAAGTCAACCAAAGTCCACACTTTGTTCTCATACATGGATCCCATCTCAGATTTCATAGCTTCAAGCCATTTTGCGGAATCTGGGCTCATCATCGCTTCCTCATAGTTCGTAGGTTCATCATGGTCTAGTAACATGATTTCCAGAACTGGGTTGCCGTACCACTCTGGTGCGGAACGTACTCTGGTTGATCTACGACGTTCAGCAGAAACTTGATCCGAAGTTTCATGATCATTATCATCAACTTCCTCACTAATTGGTGTAGGAATCACTGGAACAATTTCCTGTGATGTACTACTTTCCAATATGGGAGAAGGTACAATTACCTCATCAAGTTCTACTTTCCTCCCACTCACTTCTTTCGAGAGAAACTCTTTTTCTAGAAAGGATCCATTCTTAGCAACGAATATTTTGCCTTCAGATCTGTGATAGAAGGTGTACCCAACAGTCTCTTTTGGGTATCCTATGAAGACACATTTTTCCGACTTGGGATCGAGCTTATCAGGTTGAAGTGTTTTCACATAAGCATCGCAGCCCCAAATTTTAAGAAACGACAACTTTGGTTTCTTGCCAAACCATAGTTCATAAGGCGTTGTTTCAACGGATTCAGATGAGGCCCTTATTTAACGTGAATGCAGCTGTCTCTAATGCATGACCCAAAACGATAGTGGTAAATCGGTAAGAGACATCATAGATCGCACCATATCCAATAAAGTACGGTTACGACGTTCGAACACACCATTATGCTGTGGTGTTCCGGGTGGCGAGAGCTGTGAAACTATTCCACATTGTTTCAAATGAAGACCAAACTCGTAACTCAAATATTCTCCTCCATGATCAGATCGTAGGAACTTTATTTTCTTGTTATGATGATTCTCTTCTTCACTCTGAAATTCTTTGAACTTTTCAAATGTTTCAGACTTGTGTTTCATTAAGTAGATATACCCATATCTGCTCAAATCATCAGTGAAGGTCAGAAAATAACGATACCCGCCGCGTGTTTCAACACTCATTGGTCCGCATACATCAGTATGTATGATTTTCCAACAAATATGTTGCTCGCTCCATAGTTCCGGAGAACGGAGTTTTTAGTCATCTTGCCCATGAGGCATGGTTCGCAAGCACCAAGTGATTCATAATCAAGTGATTCCAAAAGCCCATCTTTATGGAGTTTCTTCATGCGTTTTACACCAATATGACCTAAACGGCAGTGCCACAAATAAGTTGCACTATCATTATTAACCTTGCATCTTTTGGCTTCAATATTATGAATATGTGTATCACACGATCGAGATCCAATAAACTATTTTCATTGGGTGTATGACCATAGAAGGTTTTATTCATGTAAACAGAACAACAATTATTCTCTAACTTACATGAATAACCGTATTGCAATAAACATGATCAAATCACATTCATGCTCAACACAAACACCAAATAACAGTTATTTAGGTTCAACACTATTCCCGAAAGTATAGGGAGTGTGCGATGATGATCATATCAATCTTGGAACTATTTCCAATACACATCGTCACTTCATCCTTTAACTAGTTTCTGTTCATTATGCAACTCCCATTTCGAGTTACTACCTTTTTAGCAACTAAATCAGTATCAAATACCGAGGGGTTGTTATGAACACTAGTAAAATACACATCAATAATCTGTATATCAAATATACCTTTGTTTACTTTGCCATCCTTCTTATCCGCCAAGTATCTAGGGCAGTTCCACTTCCAGTGACCATTTCCTTTGCAGTAGAAGCACTTAGTTTCAGGCTTGAGTTTAGCTTTGGGTTTCTTCGTGGAAGTAGCAACTGACTTGCTATTCTTTTTGAAGTTCCCATTCTTTCCCTTGCCCTTTTTCTTGAAACTAGTGGTCTTGCTAACCATCAACACTTGATGCTTTTTCATGATTTCTACCTTCGCCTACTTCAGTATCGCGAAGAGCTGGGAATTCCTTTTGTCATCCCTTGCATATTTATAGTTCATCACGAAGTTCTACTAACTTGGTGATAGTGACTAGAGAACTTTGTCAATTACTATCTTATCTGGAAGATTAACTCCCACTTGATTAAAGTAATTGTAGTACCCAGACAATCTGAGCACATGCTCACTGGTTGAACTATTCTCCTCCATCTTGTAGGCAAAGTACTGTCAGAGGTCTTATACCTCTCGACACGGGCATGAGTATGAAATACTAATTTCAACTCTTGGAACATCTCATATGCTCCGTGGCGTTTCAAAACGTTTTTGAAGTCCCGGTTATAAGCCGTAAAGCATGGTGCACTAAACTATCAAGTAGTCATCATATCGAGCTTTTGTCAAAACGTTCATAATGTCTACATCTGCTCCTGCAATAGGTCTGTCACCTAGCGGTGCATCAAGGACATAATTCTTCTGTGCAGCAATGAGGATAATCCTCAGATCACGGAACAATTCCGCGTCATTGCTACTAACATCTTTCAACTTGGTTTTCTCTAGGAATATATGAAAAAATAAACGGGGAGCAACATCGCGAGCTATTGATCTACAACATAGATATGCTAATACTTCCAGGACTAAGTTCATGATAAATTAAAGTTCAATTAATCATATTACTTAAGAACTCCCACTTAGATAGACATCCCTCTGGTCATCTAAATGATCACGTGATCCAAATCAACTAAACCATGTCCGATCATCACGTGAGATGGAGTAGTTTTCAATGGTGAACATCTTATGTTGATCATATCTACTATATGATTCACGCTCGACCTTTCGGTCTCTAGTGTTCCGAGGCCATATCTGTATATGCTAGGCTCGTCAAGTTTAACCCGAGTATTCTGCGTGTGCAAAACTGGCTTACACCCGTTGTATTTGAACGTAGAGCTTATCACACCCGATCATCATGTGGTGTCTCGGCACGACGAACTTTCGCAACGGTGCATACTCAGGGAGAACACTTATACCTTGAAATTTAGTAAGGGATCATCTTATAATACTACCGTCGTTCTAAGCAAAATAAGAAGCATAATAAGATAAACATCACATGCAATCAAAATATGTGACATGATATGGCCATCATCATCTTCTGCTTTTGATCTCCATCTTCAAAGCACCATCATGATCACCTTCGTCACCGGCTTGACACCTTGATCTTGATCGTAGCATCGTTGTCGTCTCGCCAACTATTGCTTCCACGACTATCGCTACCTCTTAGTGATAAAGTAAAGCAATTACATGGCGATTGCATTTCATACAATAAAGCGACAACCATATGGCTCCTGCCAGTTGCCGATAACTTTACAAAACATGATCATCTCATACAAAACCATATAACTCATCATGTCTTGACCATATCACATCACAACATGCCCTGCAAAAACAAGATAGACGTCCTCTACTTTGTTTGTTGCAAGTTTTACGTGGCTGCTACGGGCTTTAGCAAGAACCGTTCTTACCTACGCATATAAAACCACAACGATGTTTCGTCAAGTATGTGCTGTTTTAACCTTCACAAGGACCGGGCGTAGCCACACTTGATTCAGCTAAAGTGAGAGAGACAGACACCCGCCAGTCACCTTTAAGCAACGAGTGCTCGTAACGGTGAAACCAGTCTCGCGTAAGCGTAAGCGTAATGTCGGTCCGGGCCGCTTCATCTCACAATACCGCCGAAGCAAAGTATGACATGCTGGTAAGCAGTATGACTAGTATCGTCCACAATCTCATTGTGTTCTACTCGTGCATATCATCTACGCATAGACCTGGCTCATGATGCCACTGTTGGGGAACGTAGTATTTTAAAATTTTCCTACGATCACGCAAGATCTATCTACCAGATGCATAGCAACGAGAGGGGAGAGTGTGTCTACGTACCCTCGTAGACCGGGAGCGGAAGCGTCAAGTGGCACGGTTGATGTTGTCGAACTTCTTCGCGATCCAACCGATCAAGCACCGAACGTACGGCACCTCCGCGTTCAGCACACGTTCAGCTTGATGACGTCCCACGAGCTCTTGATCCAGTTGAGCCTCACGGGAGAGTTTCGTCAGCACGACGGCGTGGTGACGGATATGATGTGTTCACCGGCGCAGGGCTTCGCCTAAGCTCCGCGACGGTATGACCGAGGTGTGATTCTGTGGAGGGGGGCACCGCACACGGCTAAAACAATTCAACTTGTGTGTCTTTGGGTGCCCCCCTGCACCCGTATATAAAGGAGCAAAAGAGGAGGGCCGGCCAACTCCCTATGGTGCGGCTAGGGAAGGAATCCTACTAGGAATAGGATTGCAATCCTATTCCTAGTAGGAATCACCAAAGAAGGAAGAGATGGAGTAGGAAAAGGAAGAGGTGGCGCCTCCCACCAATCCTAGTCCAACTAGGAACTAGGTGGGGCGCCGGCCAGCCCTATGGGCTGCCTCTCTCCTTTCCACAAGGCCCACTATGGACCATCCCCCTTCGTAGGAGGTTCCGGTAACCCCCTCCGGCATTCCCGATAAATCCGAAACTTTTCCGGTATACTTCCGGTGTCTGAATATAGCCGTCCAATATATCAATCTTTATGTCTCGGACATTCCGAGACTCCTCGTCATGTCCGTGATCTCATCCGGGACTCCGAACTACCTTCGGTACATCAATACTCATAAACTCATAATACCGATCGTTATCAAACGTTAAGCGTGCGGACCCTACGGGTTCGAGTACTATGTAGACATGACCGAGACTCATCTCCGGTCAATAACCAATAGCGGAACCTGGATGTTCATATTGGTTCCTACATATTCTACGAAGATCTTTTATCGGTCAGAACCGCATAACAACATATGTTGTTCCTTTTGTCAAACGGTATGTTACTTGCCTGAGATTCGATCGTCGGTATCTTTATACCTAGTTCAATCTCGTTACCGGCAAGTCTCTTTACTCGTTCTGTAACACATCATCTCGTGACTAACTCATTAGTCTTTTGCTTGCAAGGCTTATTGTGATGTGTGTTACCGAGAGGGCCCAGAGATACCTCTCCGACACTCGGAGTGACAAATCCTAATCTTGATCTATGCCAACACCACGAATACTTTCGGAGACACCTGTAGAGCATCTTTATGATCACCCAGTTACGTTGTGACGTTTGATAGCACACAAGGTGTTCCTACGGTATTCGGGAGTTGCATAATCTCATAGTCATAGGAACATGTATAAGTCATGAAGAAAGCAATAGCAGTTAAACTAAACGATCATAGTGCTATGCTAACGGATGGGTCTTGTCCATCACATCATTCTCCTAATGATGTGATCCCGTTGATCAAATGACAACTCATGTCTATGGCTAGGAAACATAACCATCTTTGATCAATGAGCTAGTCTAGTAGAGGCATACTAGGGACATACTGTTTTGTCTATGTATTCACACATGTACTAAGTTTCCGGTTAATACAATTCTAGCATGAATAAAAAGACATTTATCATGATATAAGGAAATATAAATAACAACTTTATTATTGCCTCTAGGGCATATTTCCTTCACGCAGGTGGGGCCCTGCTGTCAGCCTCACGGAAAAATGAAAAAGGGGCGAATAACCACAGTGTCCGCGGGGGATCGAACCCACGCCCTACTAACGAAACTGATGGAGACTAACCATTGCGCTACTGAATCGATCTCGACAGATAGAAGGTAGCATCTCTGAAGAATAAATAGCATAGGCAGAACAGGGGAAACACTGTCCCTTGTCGGAGCAGCTCGTCGGAGCCGCTCCGGCGACCAATTGGCACGGCGGAGGGATGCGAGAGACTCCTTGAGGAGTTCCGCATCCAACCATCCTACTAGCAGCAACTACGGGGTACTGCATCACTGGCGGCGAGCATCTACAACACGGCGGCGACGGAGCAATGGCGAGGCGAAGCAAGGCTCTAGGCGGCACGACGACGGCACAGAGAGAACCTACGCATCTAGGCGAAGCGAAAGGGCAGCACTGCATGAGCTAAAGAGGTCGGAACACCCGCCAGCGACGAGGTCCGACGGTGATGCGCTCGGGCGCTCGGCGAAGTGGGGCCTAGAGTACTCGCAGAAAGGAGGATAAGGCTCGGGGAGAGAGAGGAGGTCACCACGAGCACGACGGAGTGCTCGGCTGGCCCAGGCGAAGAAGGAGTCGATGACGGCGCGCCTCGAACACCTACGGCCACCATAGAGGAAGAAGAGGAAGAAGAGCTCGACGGAGAGGCGCTCGGGTCCGCGTAGTTGACGTAGAGGAAGAAGACGACGTCGAGGAAGCAGGTAGACAACTTTGGCGAGGCCGAGGACCAGGGGCGGGCCCAGGATTTTAACACAGTGTATTCAAAATTTCAAACGCAGTTTTCTGAAAGTCTAAAGCCATGTTTTAGCATATATGATGGATTCTAGTACCAGCTTACATAGATTGGATAATACATAGGGATATTACATAATATAATAGATTCAAAGAACTGATCATAACTTCAAATTGTCCACCATATAGAAAATACTAATTATTAAAAGATTGAAGTGGCGACATCTAAGATATATAGAGATAGAAAATAAAAAATGATAAAAAACTTACAAATTACATGATGACTTTCCTATCATTGATGCTTTGAAAATGAGTTTAGTTCAACTAGAATCTGCATATTTGATAACGACTGAGGAATTTTTGGTTGCTAGTCTGTTAGAGGGTATTCTCTTCAGTGAACTCTATTAAAAACTAGCTGAGAAACATGAGATACAAAGAGAAATCAGTAACCAAAATCTAGTAGCAAGATGAATACATCTAATTTTGATGAACAGATCATATGTGAACTTAGGGTTCTTCAATTGAAGACCGATGTGTGCAAAGATCAGTGCCGATCAATACCAGAAGGAGCAGGGGGTCATGGATGTTGTACCGTTGGAATCTGGATGATGCGCCGCCCGTCGGTGCCTGCCGCCAGTTCGTACCTAGATCGATAGAATTTGGGGAACAAATATGGAAGTTAACTGAACCAGTGATGGTACGTGGCGTGCGCACGGTGCAGCCTGAAGCTGTTTGGGCCTATGGGCCATGGCGTGCGTGGTGAGAAAGAATTGCAAGCTCGGCTAGCGTGTGTTTCTGGGCTGAATTCACATTTATTGCATCAGTTTTGTCTTTTCTTGTACATACACATGATGCACAATATATATACCTAGTTTCTTTGCAAAAATAATGGTTATTCAACTGAATACCCTTGAATTGAGGTGGGCCCGCCCCTGCCGAGGACGACGCGGAGCTCGCCGGCGACGAGAGGCTGCTCTCAGATGCGCTCGGGCGTCGATAGGGGCGGCGGATCTGGAGGATCTCAGCTCTCCAGACGGCGAGAGGGGAAAGAGGAGACCTAGGGAGGAAGAGAGGACATGATTTGGGTTTAAAAGAGGGGCTCAGCGCACGGTCTCAACGTCCGTGAACTGACGGCGCGACGGTGAGCGTGGCGCGGCTCTGCTTTTCTGACGGAGGAAGACAGAGGCGTGGGGCTGTGTCACAGACAGGTGGGGCCACGCGCTCGGAGTGGCTACGGCGCTACGGCTGCGCCTGTGGCTGGGCCGGCGGTGGAGTTGGGCCGCGCAGAGAGGGAAAGGAGAGGTGGGCCTGCGGTGAGAGAGAGAGGGGGAAGGGCCGTGTTGCACTGCAGGCTGCTGCTTCTTCTTTTCTTTATTTACTTCAGGCAGAAAAGAAAAAGAAAAGCACAGAAAGAAATAAGAAGAGTTGGGGAAAAAATATCCCCATGCTCAGTGAATTATGCCCTATTTAAATAAATTTACTTGGACATTTTTAGAGGCAGAAAAATAAAAGGAGTTTGAATATGGATCAAACTCTTGATATTTTAAAACCCAACCAAATCATATTCAAATGAGGTGATATTTGGTGGAGAGGTTGCTCACATGGTGCAAGATTTAAAGGAGGAGAAAGAAACACTATGGCACTTGCTAGGTGGCTTGCACAATAGGGCAAAGAAGAGGCCAGAAAGAAAAGGAAGGAGAAGAATAAGAAGAAGAAGAAGAAGAAGAAGAAGAAGAAGAAGAAGAAGAAGAAGAAGAAGAAGAAGAAGAAGAAGAAGAAGAAGAAGAAGAAGAAGAAGAAGAAGAAGAAGAAGAAGAAGAAGAAGAAGAAGAAGAAGAAGAAGAAGAAGAAGAAGAAGAAGAAGAAGAAGAAGAAGGGGGAAGAGGGGTAAGGTTTAGCTAGCACCCACACACAACAATATCACAAGGGTCTCACACATGCACAAAATAAGTAAACTATGATGCCATGATGATATGATGATGAGCAATGCAAGGATGCAAAAATAATAAAAGGTATGGCAATGCAAATAATATAAATGACATGGACCCCCAAGGATAATGACAAGGATCAAAGAGGAAGCTTTATTGCCATTATTGGAAAGTGTTACATATGGGGCATTACATAGCTCAAGAGGTAAGTGACATGCTTTTCCATATACCATCTTATATGGAGACATACCCATAGGATTTTTGTATGCAGTTCTATAGGCCCATAATGCATCATCTAGTTTCTTGAACCAATTCTTTCTAGACCTATTAACTGTCTTTTGCAAGATTAATTTCAACTCCCTATTACTTAGTTCTACTTGACCACTAGTCTGTGGGTGATAAGGTGATGCAATTCTATGGTTGACATCATACTTAGCAAGCATCTTACGGAAAGCACCGTGAATAAAGTGTGAACCACCATTAGTGATTAGATATCTAGGGACTCCAAACCTCGGAAATATAACTTCTTTAAGCATCTTAATAGAAGTGTTATGATCAACACTACTAGTTGGAATAGCTTCTACCCACTTAGTAATGTAATCAACAGCGACTAAAATATGTGTGTATCCATTAGAGGCAGGAAAAGGTCCCGTATAATCAAAGCCCCAAACATCAAATGGTTCAATAACGAGTGAATAATTCATAGGCATTTCTTGACGTCTACCACTAGTAGATAAAGGGACATCGGACCCGGTTCGTTAGGGCCTTTAGCCCCGGTTCTTGAACCGGGACTAAAGGGTCGGTACTAATGCCCTGGCCCTTTAGTCTCGGTTCAATCTAGAACAGGGGCAGATGGGTCTCCACGTGGCCTGTGCGCGGAGCCCAGGCAGGAGGGCCTTTTGTCCCGGTTGGTGGCACCAACCGGGACCAAAAGGCATCCACGCGGCAGCATTTCTGTGGCTGTGGTTTTTTTTTTTGAAAGGGGAGGGGGGTTGGAGGTTTTGGGGGGTTAATTTAGGTGTTTCATATATTGTGTTAGCTAGCTAATTAATAGAGAGAAGTGTCCTCTCTTATGTCCGTGCTTGGTCGACGCTACGTACTACACATACGTATAGAGAGGACTAGACACGCTAGCTAGCTAGCTAGTAAGCAAACAAAGGAAACAGAAGATCGTTGGTAATGAAATAAAATTGTGAATATTATTAATTGCTTACGCACTTCAAATTGTGCTTCAGAGTAGCCCCGCTCACAGGTCGTGTGGCGGATGGACTCGCAAATGTAGTATCCACAGAAATCATTCCCTTGTTCCTGACACAACCACTTTACAAGAAATAGAGGTCAATCAAACTGATAAGCAAGAATGCCAAATGGTATTGATGAAACTAGCGCTTGAATCAATATATAGGAGATGCGCGGAACATGCTACTATATAGTACTTACTTTCGGGTGTCTAAGTTCCAGCTTCTTCGGCAGTCCCGGAGCTTTTTTGGTGAATTTCCTCCAAACCCTGCCAGACAAAGAAAACAATTACTTGATATCAGAAATGAACAAAGTTGCTGATATGCATGGTGGATAATGATCGATTTAACTTACTTCTCGAGCATTTGAGTCATGTCCGCATACTCCTTGGGATCTTTTCGTTTAGAGTCCGAGACAGTTACTACTCCCTGCTCAAGCTTAATCTCTAGGAGAATATAGTGGAAGCTGTGCACGCATGCATGAACTCATCAATTACATTACTATAACCTTGACTGATATATAAGGGAAATCGAATATGCACAAGACAGTAACACTCACTTGAAGTTGTAAGGAAAGAGTATTATATCTTTGTTTTCATTTACCACCAACGATCGTAGCAAGTTGGCCTCGGAATCTGAGGCACGAAATGTAACCTCGGTTGCATCTATGAGGTATGTGTTAATGAACCCAATATCACCGACTTGTTTTTTCTTTAATTCGACGATCTTCAATCTGCATAATATAGTGAGGATAATTATAAATACATGCAATGAAAGAGCTGAGCTATATAGAGGGACTTAATGACAGAAGTAGTACTACGTACAGACAGTAGCAGGTGACTGTTGCTTTATCGAGGGCCAATTGATTGAAAAACTGATAGAACTCCTCAAATGGAATAGGCAACAGTTCAATTCCAACGAGGTCATGCTCCGGTTTAACTCTCACATACAAACTATCCCTCCCCCCAGACTCTCTGCAGATTTCAAGTACCAATCATGCAATCTTCGCATCATCGTTGATAGAGATCTTTCATCTTTGACGAGAGGCTTCCCGTACTCGTATCTTTGTATCTGCACCTCCAAGAATTCATAATGTACATCGTCGGGCAGGTAATCTCCAAGATTGCTATAACCGGGCACCATCCTCGGATCATTAGCGACCATGTCGCTAGACACCTTGAGCGGGGGGCACGATTGGTCCGCTTGTTCGCCGAGCTGGGCAATTCGTTTCCCAGCTCGTCCTTCAGCTAACCTTTGATCACTTTTAGTACTTCCCGACCGCTTCGCTTCGTGAAATAACTTTTCAATAATGCGGTCATAGTTGTCCTTCGGCTGACTTTTTGCTGGTTTCTTCAGGGCAGCAAGAGTACGCTTTGCTTTCACCGGATCTATCTTCTCCTCCAGAGGTGGATGTCTCTGTGCTTTCAACCCTTCAAGCCAGTCCTTCACTTCGCCTTCAGCGATCTTCGTGTTTTCCTCGTCGGACCTCTCGTATGGTAACTTCTCTAGAGGCGTGAGAGAAGGACCGAATCTGTATTGCCTCCCGCCTCTGGTTGTACTGCTAGACGCCGGCAGACCAGATGAAGCGGCTGTCTTCTTTCCTTGCTTACGCGCCGGAGAAGGAGCAGCCGGAGCGGTGGCAGGTCTCTTCCGCCCTTGCTGACTAGGCGGAGAAGGAGGAGGCTGGCTGCTCGGGCGCGCCAGCGCAGGCGGAGAAGGAGGCGGAGTGCCGCCACGCGCCGGAGAAGGAGCCGGAGTGCCCTGATCGTCACTCCCCGGAGGAGGAGGCGGTGGAGGAGGCGGAGTGCCCTGACTCGCCGGAGGAGGAGGAGGAGGCGGAGGCGTCCAGTTGAGAATGTTGATGAGGTTCTTCCTCCATAGGCATGGAGTCTTCAGTGCAGAACCCAGCCGAGTCTCCCCTTCACCGGTAGGGTGGTCAAGCTGGAGCTCCTCAAATCCCTCCGTTATTTCATCCACCATCACCCTAGCATATCCTTCTGGAATCGGCCGGCAGTGAAAAGTTGCGCTGGGTCCAGTAGGATAAACAGAGCCAGCAGCCGCCATGACCTTCATATTTATCCACTGCGTCATAAGGTGGCAATTTTGTACCTCCATGATAGCATCCACGGGATAGCTGGCAGTAGCCGTCAAGACATGCTTCGGCTGAAGCAGCTCGGTGGAAGCCACGCTGCTTCTCCGCTGAGATGGCGGGGTAGCTTCGGGGGAAGCTTCGGCAGTTCTTTTGTACCGATTTGCTTCTCATTCCTCTATCGCTTGTATTCTGGCGTGCAGCGCCTGCAGTTTGGTCTGCTGCATTTTCTTCCTCCTCTCGTGGCATTTGTAACCGCCTGCGTCCGGAAACCCAGCACTCCACGGAACGGAGCCTGGCATGCCTCGTGTCCATCCAGGGTGCTCAGGATTCCCGAGGGCCATTGTGAGCCCGTCGTTCTCTTTGTCGGGAAAGAACGTCCCTTGCTGCACTGCTTTGATATAGAAACGAAGCTTCTTGAGTGGTATTTCCAATTGCTTGTCCGTCCAAATGCACCTCCCTGATACAGGGTCCAAGGTTCCGCCAGCCCCGAAGAACCAAGTCCGGCAACGGTCTGGCCAGTTCATTGTCTCTGGTTCGATCCCTTTCTGAAGCAGATCATTCTCAGCCTTGGCCCACTTAGGCCGGGCTTTGAGGTAGCCACCTGACCCCGTGCGATGGTGATGCATCTTCTTCGCAGCATTTTTCTGGTTTGTCGCCGACATCTTCTTACTCTTTTCCGATGTCTTATAGGCCACAAATGCAGGCCAGTCATCTCTGATCTTCTCATATATGCCCGCGAATTCTGGAGTCTCTTTTTTGCGGACAAACTTATTCAGTTTTTTCTTCCACGCCCTGAATAGTTCTGCCATCTTCGTAAGAGCAAAAGACTTGATTAAATCCTCTGTAACTGGCTTCGCCGGATCAGCCTCTAGCGGTAGGGTGAAATTTGACTTCAGCTCAGTCCAAAGATCTTCTTTCTGCATATCAGTGACATAAGACACCTGAGCGTCTTCTGCAGCCGGCTTTAACCATTGATGGATGCTGATCGGGATCTTGTCCCTAACCAGAACCCCGCACTGATTAACAAATGTGTTCTTTGTCCGGATGGGTTCAATCGGTTCACCGGTGCGCGAGATTTCTGTGATCTCAAACTTTTCATCCGACCTCAACTTTTTCTTCGCGCCTCGTCTCTTTACCGAAGATTTGCTCGATTCGGAGGGCTAGAAAAAAGAACAGAGACGAGAGTTAATGAATGGATCAATTAACTAGTCAGCACAGGCTTAACTAATATATATACCTGCTGGCCGGACTCGGTTTGGTCACCGGAGCCAGCATCACGGTCTCCTTCTTGCACCGGCATTGGGTCACCGTTGCCGTCCGCACGGTCTACTTCTTCCATGTGCATTGGGTCACCGGAGCCATCAATATCATAGCCTAGATCTTCCTCTCTTTCTAGCAGCTCATTGCTGTCGTTGAGAAACGACAAGACGGCATCTTGTCCATCTGCGATTATGTCCATCAACATCGCTTCTTGTGCTTTGTCTCGGGTGTTGTCGTCCATAGTTTCTACAAATATTTACAACATGCCAATTATTATTCAAACATGACAGATGGATATATTAATGGCAAACGTAGAACTAGCTAGCTAATCACAGTAAGGAATCATATATATTAATTTGTGGCCTCGACGCTGCTTCTCTAGGGTTTCGGGTGGCCTCGACAACGCTTCGACCCTCGACCCCTGGACGACCCTCGACCCTCGACTGCTCGGCGATCCACAACCCTAGACCCCCTCATGTCACATTTTGTCTAGTGTCAAAGGATTCAACAAAACCATGTCTTCATCATTAGGCAAAAGTAACAGGCGCATGATGGTACGAAGCTCTCCAAAGTTATTTTGGAACGGAGTCCCAGATAGGATAATTCGTAACAAAAGACGGATTATCCTATCAGGAACTCTGTTCCAAAATAACTTTGCAGAACTTCGTACCAACATGCCCCGGTTACTTCTGGCAAATGATGAAGGCATGGATTTCTTCAATATATACTTTGACACAAGGCAACCTCTCGACCCCTCGGTGATCCGCGACCCTTGATGACCCTCGGTCCCTCGACGACCCTCGGACCCCCCCCCCCCTCATGTCGAAGTTATCGGGGAGGGGGTATATCGACAACGACATACCCGATAAAAAAAAAGAGGAAGAAGAAGAAAAAAAGAGGAGAAGAAGAAAGGAACAGCTAGAGGAGAAGATCGAAGAAAAAAAAAGGAGAAGAAGAAAGGAATAGAGGAGAAGAAAAGGAAATTTCTCTTCTTCTCCTCTATTCCTTTCTTCTTCTCTTCTTATTTTTCTTCTTTTTTCTTCTTCTTATTTATTTCTCCTCTTCTTCCTCTCCTCTTCTTCTTTCTTTCCTCTTCTTATTTTATTCTTTCCTATCCTTCTTTTTCTAAATTTGTAACTTTTGCATATATAAAACTTTCTATATATATTTAGCATATATAAACAAAAAACTATATAGCCACATACACATATACATCACATACACATCACATACATCAACTATACATCACAATTGTAACTTTCTATATATAAACAAAAAACTTTCTATGAAAAAAAACATTTTTAACATATATATTTAGGAAATTCCTAAGAAAAATAAAAAAAATTATAGCCACATACACATATACATCACATACACATCTCATACAGCAACTATATACACATAAACATATACACATATATGCAACTATATATATACACATACAAATATATATACATATTATATCACATATGAAAAAAAACATATTATATCACATATTTATTTCTCCTCACATCGCAGGGGCAGGCAGAGGGCGCCGGCGACGAGGAGCGCGGTTACAGACATATTTCTTTTGGACTCCCATGAATCTCTCAAAGGGGAACATATTGTGTAGAAATACGGGCCTCAGAATGACAATCTCGTCGACTAGATGAACTAGGACGTGTGTCATGATATTGAAGAAGGATGGTGGGAACACCAGCTCGAAACTGACAAGACATTGCGCCACATCACTCCTTAGCCTTGGTACGATTTCTGGATCGATCACCTTCTGAGAGATTGCATTGAGGAATGCACATAGCTTCACAATGGCTAATCGGACGTTTTCCGATAGAAGCCCCCTCAATGCAACCGGAAGCAGTTGTGTCATAATCACGTGGCAGTCATGAGACTTTAGGTTCTGGAACTTTTTCTCTGGCATATTTATTATTCCCTTTATATTCGACGAGAATCCAGTCGGGACCTTCATACTGAGCAGGCATTCAAAGAAGATTTCTTTCTCTTCTTTCGTAAGAGCATAGCTGGCAGGACCTTCATACTGCTTTGGAGGCATGCCGTCTTTTTCGTGCAAACGTTGCAGGTCCTCCCGTGCCTCAGTTGTATCTTTTGTCTTTCCATACACGCCCAAGAAGCCTAGCAGGTTCATGCAAAGGTTCTTCGTCACGTGCATCACGTCGATTGAAGAGCGGACCTCTAGGTCTTTCCAGTAGGGTAGGTCCCAAAATATAGATTTCTTCTTCCACATGGGTGCGTGGCCCTCAGCGTCATTCGGAACAGCTAGTGCGCCGGGGCCCTTTCCAAAGATTACATGTAAATCATTGACCATAGCAAGTACGTGATCACCGGTACGCATGGCGGGCTTCTTCCGGTGATCTGCCTCGCCTTTGAAATGCTTGCCTTTCTTTCGACATTGATGGTTGGTCGGAAGAAATCAACGATGGCCCAGGTACACATTCTTCCTGCATTTGTCCAGGTATATACTTTTAGTGTCATCAAAACAGTGTGTGCATGCGTGGTATCCTTTGTTTGTCTGTCCTGAAAGGTTACTGAGAGCGGGCCAATCGTTGATGGTCACGAACAGCAACGCCTTTAGGTCAAATTCCTCCTGTCTGTGCTCATCCCACGCACGTACACCGTTTCCATTCCACAGCTGTAAAAGTTCTTCAACTAATGGCCTTAGGTACACATCAATGTCGTTGTCGGGTTGCTTAGGGCCTTGGATGAGAACTGGCATCATAATGAACTTCGGCTTCATGCACATCCAAGGAGGAAGGTTATACATACATAGAGTCACGGGCCAGGTGCTGTGATTGCTGCTCTGCTCCCCGAAAGGATTAATGCCATCCGCGCTTAAAGCAAACCATACGTTCCTTGGGTCCTTTGCAAACTCCTTCCAGTACTTTCTCTCGATTTTTCTCCACTGCGACCCGTCAGCGGGTGCTCTCAACTTCCCGTCTTTCTTACGGTCCTCACTGTGCCATCGCATCAACTTGGCATGCTCTTCGTTTCTGAACAAACGTTTCAACTGTGGTATTATAGGAGCATACCACATCACCTTCGCAGGAACCCTCTTCCCGGCGAGCTCGCCGTCAACATCACCAGGGTCATCTCGTCTCATCTTATACCGCAATGCACCGCATACCGGGCATGCGTTCAGATCCTTGTATGCACCGCGGTAGAGGATGCAGTCATTAGGGCATGCATGTATCTTCTGCACCTCCAATCCTAGAGGGCATACGACCTTCTTTGCTGCGTATGTACTGTCGGGCAATTCGTTATCCTTCGGAAGCTTCTTCTTCAATATTTTCAGTAGCTTCTCAAATCCTTTGTTAGCCACAACATTCTCTGCCTTCCACTGCAGCAATTCCAGTACGGTACCGAGCTTTGTGTTGCCATCTTCGCAATTGGGGTACAACCCTTTTTTGTGATCCTCTAACATACGATCGAACTTCAGCTTCTCCTTTTGACTTTCGCATTGCGTCCTTGCATCGACAATGACCCGGCGGAGATCATCATCTGGTTCCTCTTGATCTTCAACAGCTTCACCCATTGTAGCATCATTGGGCACATCGTCTGGTTCCTCTTGATCTTCACCAGCTCCCCCCATTGCGGCATCACCGTATTCAGGGGGCACATAGTTGTCATCGTACTCTTCTTCTTCGCCGTCTTCCATCATAACCCCTATTTCTCCGTGCTTCGTCCAAACATTATAGTGTGGCATGAAACCCTTGTAAAGAAGGTGGGAGTGAAGGATTTTCCGGTTAGAGTAAGACATCGTATTCCCACATTTAGTGCATGGACAACACAGAAAACCATTATGCTTGTTTGCCTCAGCCGCATTTAGAAACTCATGCACGCCCTTAATGTACTCGGAGGTGTGTCTGTCACTGTACATCCATTGCCGGTTCATCTGCGTGCATTATATATAATTAAGTGTGTCAAAAACCGTTATAGAACATCATAAATAGATAATTAAGTGACCAAAATAATAGAAGTTCATCATCACATTAAAACCAAAGTACATACATAGTTCTCATCTAAAAACATATAGCTCTCCATACACATCAAAACTATGTAAAACATTTCAATGCGAAAACAAATGCGATCATAATCGCAACCAAGGTAACAATTGATCCAACGGCATAATGATACCAAGCCTCGGTATGAATGGCATATTTTCTAATCTTTCTAATCTTCAACCGCATTGCATCCATCTTGATCTTGTGATCATCGACGACATCCGCAACATGCAACTCCAATATCATCTTCTTGTCCTCAATTTTTTTATTTTTTCCTTCAAGATTTTTTTTTCTTCTTCAACTAAATTTAACCTCTCGACAATAGGGTCCATCTTGATCTTGTGATCATCAACGACTTCCGCAACAAGCAACTCCAATTCCATCTTCTCCTCCTCCATTTTTTCCAATTTTTTCTTTAAGGAAATGTTTTCCTCTTCAACTAAATTTAACCTCTCCACAAGAGGGTCGGTTGGAATTTCCGGTTCAACTACCTCCTAGACATATAAAAACATCTATGCATGTCAGGTTGGTCGGCATAATTGTTATAAACACTAAAACAAATAGTTATAAATTAAAGATAATATACCACATCCGAATCGTAGACAGGACGAGGGCCCACGTGGGCGGATATCAAAACCATCGCACTATATAATAACAAGCAATAATAAACGTAAGAAAATTAGAAAAATATCTATCTAAAGCAATAAAAACAAGCAATAATAAAAGTAAGAAAATCATGGACATAACAAGAGGCTCACCACGGTGGTGCCGGTGACGAGATCGGCGTGGGCGATCGACGGCGGCGAAGACGGGGACGGGACGTGACGGACCGCTAAACCTAGACAAATCTCGGAGAAAATAGAGCTTCGAGAGGACAAAAGCTTAACTAGTGTGGCTCGGGCATTCCATCGAACACGTTGTGTGCATAGGAGGTGAGCTAGAGCACCACCAAGCCCTCTCCCCCTCGGCCAGAAAAAACAGAGCAGTGTGCTCTACT
Organism: Secale cereale; assembly: GCA_902687465.1. NCBI lineage: Eukaryota > Viridiplantae > Streptophyta > Magnoliopsida > Poales > Poaceae > Secale > Secale cereale. The sequence goes on from LR738713.1 coordinate 661,090,178, forward strand.
CTTGCGCGAGGGGGTATATATAGGCACCTCATTGGTCCCGGTTGGTGATATGAACCGGGACTAAAGGGGAGCCTTTGGTCCCGGTTCAAGTCACCAACCGAGACCAATGGTGGTGGGCCACGAGCAAGACCCATTGGCCCTGGTTCGTCGCACCAACCGGGACCAAAAGGTCCAGACGAACCGGGACCAATGGCCCATGTGGCCCGGCCGGCCCCCTGGGCTCACGAACCGGGTCCAATGCCCCCATTGGTCCCGGTTCTTGATTGAACCAGGACTAATGGGCTGGGCAGGCCTGGACCAAAGCCATGTTTTCTACTAGTGTACTAATATTACCAATTCTTTGGCATTCATCACAAGATAAGACAAACTTACGGGCATCCTTGAAGAGAGTAGGCCAATAAAAACCGGATTGCAATACCTTATGTGCAGTTCTATCTCCCGCATGGTGTCCTCCATAAGCTTCAGAGTGGAACTTGCGTAGGATCTGTTCCTGTTCATGCTCAGGCACACAACGTCTAATAATACAATCTACTCCTTCTTTATAAAGATGTGGGTCATCCCAGAAGTAATGCCTCAAATCGTAGAAGAACTTTTTCTTTTGTTGGTATGTGAAGCTAGGTGGTATAAACTTAGCAACAATATAATTAGCATAATCAGCATACCATGGAGAGGTACGAGAAGTACTTATGACAGCTAATTGTTCATCAGGAAAGCTATCATCAATAGGTTGTGGGTCATCAAGTATATTCTCTAACCTAGACAAGTTATCTGCTACGGGGTTCTTAGCTCCCTTTCTATCAATAATATGCAAGTCAAATTCTTGCAGCAAGAGAACCCATCTAATAAGTCTAGGTTTAGCATCTTTCTTTTCCATAAGGTATTTGATAGCAGCATGATCAGTGTGAATAGTTACTTTAGAATCAACTATGTAGGGTCTAAACTTATCACAAGCAAATACAACTGCTAAAAATTCTTTCTCAGTGGTAGCATAATTTCTTTGGGCACTATCTAGAGTTTTACTAGCATACTGGATAACAGTCAATTTCTTATCAACTTTTTGCCCTAGAACAGCTCCTACAGCATAATCACTAGCATCACACATAATCTCAATGGGTAAATTCCAGTCAAGAGGTTGGACAATAGGTGCAGAGCTCAATGCTTTCTTAAGTATTTCAAATGCTTCTAGACAATCATCATCAAAGACAAAGGAATATCTTTCTGTAAGACATTAGTCAGAGGCCTGTAGATTTTGGAGAAGTCCTTAATGAACCTCCTATAAAATCCGGCATGACCAAGGAAACTTCGTATACCTTTGATATCCTTAGGGCATGGCATCTTTTCAATAGCATCAACTTTAGCTTTGTCAACTTCAATACCTCTTTCAGAAATTTTATGTCCCAAGACAATGCCTTCATTAACCATAAAGTGGCACTTCTCCCAATTCAAGACAAGGTTAGTGTCTTCACATCCCTGCGAAACTCGATCAAGGTTGCTTAAGCAATCATCAAAAGAAGTTCCGTAAATGGAGAAATCATCCATGAACACCTCAACAATCTTTTCACAAAAAATAAGATAATATAGCCATCACGCATCTTTGGAAGGTAGCAGGTGCATTACATAAACCAAAAGGCATACGTCTATAAGCAAAGGTACCGAAAGGACAAGTAAAGGTGGTCTTTTCTTGATGCCCTTTTGACACAGGTATTTGAGAGAAACCGGAATAACCATCTAGAAAGCAGAAATGAGTATGTTTGGATAACCTTTCTAGCATTTGATCAATAAATGGCAAGGGGTAATGATCTTTCTTAGTAGCTTTATTTAACTTACGGAAATCAATTGCCATCCTATAACCTGTAACTATCCTTTGCGGGGTCAAATCATCTTTATCATTAGGGACAACAGTCATACCTCCTTTCTTAGGAACACAATGGACAGGACTTACCCACTGACTATCAGCAACTGGATAGATAATACCTGCTTCTAGGAGCTTTAGTATTTCATTCCTCACCACTTCTTTCATCTTAGGATTTAACCGTCGCTGATGATCAATAACTGGTTTAGCATTTTCTTCCAATTTTATCTTGTGTTGACATATAGTGGGACTAATGCCCTTAAGATCATCTAGAGTATATCCAATAGCAGCTCGGTGCTTCTTCAGAGTTTTCAATAATCTTTCTTCTTCCTGCTCTGAAAGGTTAGCACTAATAATAACAGGATATATCTTCTTTTCATCAAGATAAACATACTTAAGATTGTCAGGTAAAGGTTTAAGTTCAAACACGGGATCACCCTTGGGTGGAGGAGGATCCCCTAGGATTTCAACAGGCAAGTTGTTTTTCAACACGGGTCCCTGTGTAAGGAATATTTCATCTATCTCCCTTCTCTAATTCATATGCATATCATTTTCATGGTCTAGCAAGTATTGTTCTAAAGGGTCATTAGGTGGCACGGCAATAGAAGCTAGACCAATAATTTCATCTTTACTGGGTGGTGCCTTTTCAAGGGGTTGTCTACGGAATTTAGCAAAGTTCAAATCATGAGACATATCCCCTAATCCGACAGTGACAATATCTTTCACGCAGTCTATCTTGGCATTAACAGTATTCAAGAAGGGTCTACCAAATAATGGGACAGAATGCATCTTGTGGGGAACTAAGAACGAGAAAATCAGCAGGGTATTTAACCTTCCCACTCAAGACTTCAATACCTCTAACAATCCCAACTGGTGAAATAGTATATCTATTAGCAAGCTTAATAGTAACGTCAATCCCTTCTAACTCAACAGGTGCAATATCATGCATAATTTCGTTGTACAAATGAAAAGGGATAATACTCGCACTAGCACCTACGTCACATAAAACATGATAGCAATGATCTCCTATCTTGACAGAGATAACAGGTAAGCCTACAACATGTTTATGTTTATTCCTAGCATTGGGTTTGGCTATTCTAGCAGACTCTTCTTGGAGGTAAATAACATGTCCATCTAAATCTTCTACCAAGAGATCTTTAACCATAGCAACACTAGGTTCAACTTTAATTTGATCAGAGAATGTAGGTGTTCTAGTATTACTCTTACGAACTACAGTTGAAGCTTGAGCATGATCCTTTATCCTAACAGGGAAAGGTGGTGTCTCAATATAAGCAGTGGGAATAACAGGATCAACGTTATAAGTGATAGTATTTTCTTCAACTTTAATAGGTTGAACTACTTTTACTTCAATAGGGGGTGGTATTTAAACCACTTCTCCTTGGGGAGATCAACATGAGTAGCAAAGGATTCACAGAAATAAGCTACTATCTCAGAGTCAAGTCCATATTTAGTGCTAAACTCACGGAAAACATCGGTATCCATAAAAGCTTTAACACAATCAAGCTTAGGGGTCATACCTGACTCCTTACCTTCGTCGAGATCCCAATCTTCGGAGTTGCATTTAATTATTTCCAAAAAATCCCATTTGAAGTCAATAGTCTTCATCATATAAGAGCCAGAACAAGAAGTATCGAGCATGGAGTGATTATTATGAGAAAGCCGAGCATAAAAATTTTGAATGATCATTTCTCTTGAGAGCTCATGATTGGGGCATGAATATAACATTGACGTAAGCCTTCCCCAAGCTTGAGTGATGCTTTCTCCTTCGTGAGGCCAGAAATTATAAATATAATTACGATCACGATGAACCTGGTGCATAGGGTAGAACTTCTGATGAAATTCCAACTTCAAACGATTATAGTTCCAAGATCCCATATCATCGCATAGCCTAAACCATGTCAATACATCTCCCTTCAAAGATAAAGGGAAGACTTTCTTCTTGATAACATCCTCGGGCATACCTGCAAGCTGAAACTATCCACAAACTTCATCCACATAGATTAGGTGTAAGTCGGGATGCAGCGTTCCATCTCCTATAAAGGGATTTTCAAGCAGTTTCTCAATCATACCCGAAGGAATCTCAAAGCAAACATTATCAATAGGTACAGTAGGTTGAGGAGCAACTCTTTGCTCTTCTGTTCGGGGTGAAGATACCCCGAGCAAGCCCCTCAAAGGATTTTGACCCATACAAGTGATAATAAATTTCAGCACACTATATAAATTTTTCCTTACCAAATTCCACTTACCAAAGGCGCTTCACTCCCCGGCAATGGCACCAGAAAAGAGTCTTGATGACCCACAAGTGTAGGGGATCTATCGTAGTCCTTTCGATAAGTAAGAGTGTCGAACCCAACGAGGAGCAGAAGGAAATGGTAGGCAGTTTTCAGTAAGGTATTTTCTGCAAGCACTAAAATTGTAGGTAACATATAGTTTTGTGATAAGATAATTGGTAGCAAGTAACAAAAGGTAAAAGTAAATAAGGTGCAGCAAGGTGGCCCAATCCTTTGTGTGGCAAAGGACAAGCCTGGATAAACTCTTATGCGAGGTAAAGCGCTCCCGAGGACATATGGGAATTATCGTCAAGCTAGTTTTCATCACGATCATCTGATTCGTGTTCGGTACTTTGTTAATTTGGTATGTGGGTGGACCGGTGCTTAGGTGCTGCCCTTACTTGGAGAAGCCTCCCACTTATGATTAACCTCTAATGCAATCATCCGCAACTACAAAAGAAGTACTAAGGTAAATCTAACCATAGCCTGAAACATATGGATCCAAATCAGCCCCTTACGAAGCAACGCATAAACTAGGGTTTAAGCTTCTGTCACTCTAGCAACCCATCATCTACTTATTACTTCCCAATGCCTTACTCTAGGCCCAAATAATGGTGAAGTGTCATGTAGTCGACGTTCACATGACACCACTAGAGGAAAGACAACATACATCTCATCAAAATATCGAATGAAGACCAAATTCACATGACTACTAATAGCAAGACTTCTCCGATGTCCTCAGGAACAAAATTAACTACTCACAAGACATAATATTGTTCATGATCAGAGGGGTATTAATATGCATAATGGATCTGAACATATGATCTTCCACCAAATAAACCAACTAGCATCAACTACAAGGAGTAATCAACACTACTAGCAACCCACAGGTACCAATCTGAGGTTTGGGTACAAAGATTGGATACAAGAGATGAACTAGGGTTTGAGAGGATATGGTGCTGGTGAAGATGTTGATGAAGATAGCCCTCCCCAAGATGGGAGAGTTATTGGTGATGACGGCGGTGACGATTTCCCCCTCCCGGAGGGAAGTATCCCCGGCAGAACAGCTCTGCCGGAGCCCTAGATTGGTTTCCGCCTCGGTTCTGCCTCGAGACGGCGGCGTCTGGTCCCGAAAGCCTCCTCTTGATTTTTCTAGGTCAAAACGCTTCATATAGAAGAAGATGGGCACCGTGGGCCTGCCGGCTGGCCCTCGAGGCAGGGGGCGCGCCCTGGGAAGGGGACGCGCCCCCCACCCTCGAGGCCAGCCGGTGGCCCCTCCCGTTGGTTTCTTCCGCAGGATATTTTTTATATTTTCCGAAACTATTCTGTGGAGTTTCAGGGCTTTTGGAGTTGTGCAGAATAGGTTTCCAGAGTTTGCTCCTTTTTCAGCCCAGAATTCCAGCTGCCGGCATTCTCCCTCTTCATGTAAACCTTGCAAAATAAGAGAGAAAAGGGCATAAGTATTGTGACAAAACATGTATGAACAGCCCATAATGCAAAAAATATCAACTTATAAGCATGATGCAAAATGGACGTATCGGAACTACAGACTTTTTCTGTGTTCAAAATCCACCATTCAAAGCCACATCATCAATTTTCAACCATTTCTAACTTCATTTATTATTTTTCATGCATTTACTGATTTTTTTTGAGCTATGAGACCCTGAAATTGAAAAGCATTTCAAATGAACTCTGAAATGGTTGAAAGTTGGCATGGTATCATCATTTCACCCATATAGCATGTGCAAAAAAGTAGATAGGGTTACGGAAAAAACTGGATGCACTTCGTGTACAAAACGGACAATCTCTTTCGAGGTATCAGGGTTTCACACGAAAACTCGTCTGTTACAAAGAGATTTTATTTTATTTAACTTATTTGAACTTCAAACTTTTTCTGTGTGCAAAATGCACCATTCAAAGTCACATCATCAATTTTCAACCATTTCTGACTTCATTTTTTATTTTTCATGTATTTACTGAATTGTTTGAGCTATAAGACCCTGAAATTGAAAAACATTTCAAATGAACTCTGAAAAGGTTGAAAGTTGGCATGGTATCATCATTTCACCCACATAGCATGTGCAAAAAAGTAGAGAGGGTTACGGCAAAAACTGGATGCACTTTGTGTACAAAACGAACAATCTTTTTGGAGGTATCACATTAAATTCAAAGTACATGAATATAGCTCTCTAGAGCATCTAATTAAACCATACATTGAAACTATGTAGAACATTTCAACGTAACAACAAATGCGATCATAATCGCAACCAAGGTAATTGATCCAACGGCATAATGATACCAAGTCTCGGTATGAATGGCATATTTTCTAATCTTCAAGCGCATGGCATCCATCTTGATCTTGTGATCATTGACGACATCCGCAACATGCAACTCCAATATCATCTTCTCCTCCTCAATTTTTTTTAGTTTTTTACTTGAAGTAATTGTTTTCTTCTTCAACAAAATTTAACCTCTTGACAATAGGGTCCATCTTGATCTTGTGATCATCGACGACTTCCGCAACATGCAACTCCAATTCCATCTTCTCCTCCTTTATTTTTTCCAATTTTTTCTTCAAGGAAATGTTTTCCTTTTCAACTAAATTTAACCTCTCCACAAGAGGGTCAGTTGGAATTTCCGGTTCAACTACCTCCTAGATATATAAAAACATCTATGTCAGGTTGGTCGATATAATTGTCATAAACATTAAAACAAATAGTTATAAATTAAAGATAATATACCACGTCCGAATCGTAGACAGGACGAGGGCCGACGTGGGCGGATATCAAAACCATCGCACTATATAATAACAAGCAATAATAAAAGTAAGAAAAATGGAAAAATATCTATCTAAAGCAATAATAACAAGCAATAATAAAAGTAAGAAAAGTATAGACAGAATAAGAGGCTCGCACGGTGGTGCCGGTGACGAGATCGGCGGGGGCGATCGACGGCGGTGAAGACGGGGACGGGACTTGACGAACAGTTAAACCTAGACAAATCTTGGAGAAAATGGAGCTTGGAGTTCGAGCTTCGAGAGGACAAAAGCTTAACTAGTGTGGCTCAGGCATTTCATCGAACAGCTCATGTGCATACGCGGTGAGCTAGGGCACCACAAAGCTCCCCCCCCCCTCGCCAGCCAGAAAAAACAGAGCAGTGGAGTGGTGGGCGATGGGATATATATAGGCAACCCATTGGTCCTGGTTTGTGTGTCGAACCGGGACTAAAGGCACCCCTTTTGTCCCGGTTCCAGTCACGAACCGGGACCAATGGGTGTGGGCCAGGAACGAGGACCATTTGTCCCGGTTCGTGCCTGGACCAGGACAAAATGGGTCCAGACGAATCGGGACATATGCCCCACGAAGCCCGGCCGGCCCCCTGGGCACACGAACCGGAACATACACTACAAGAAATATGTCAACTTGTGACCACCACTATTGGTCACTGAATGGTCACAAATTTCCATTTGTGACCTTTTTGTGACCAAAAACATAAGGTCAAAAGCTGGCCGTCATAAACTGACTATAGCGACCTTTTCTGTGAGAAGGTCATAGACGTTTATGACCAAAATATGCCTACTGTCGTGTTTTGGTCACTAGCAGCCTCCCCAGATCACGTAGGCATCCAGCGTGGCAAGCTGATGTGGCACAAGAATCGGCCCGGTCCAATTCGGTGTTTTACATGGGCCGAGCCCAACAATTCGGCCTTTTTAATTTATTTTTTCCCTGTGAATTTTGTGTCGGCTTCATGGGCCAAGCCCAACATTGCTGCATTTTTTATTGTTGGCCCATGGCCTTTTATTGTTTATTGATTTACTATTTTCAGCCATTATATATTCAAGCTGGTCCCACTAGTCAGATGGGTCCCACTTGTCATGATCATCTCTCAAATTGGTCCCACATGTCAGAAATGTACAAATTTGACAGATTATTTTCATAAGTGGCCCCATTGGTCAAGTTTCCATTTCACAAATTTTCAAATCACATACATAATCAAAAAGCACACATAAAATTCATCAAATATACCACTAAATAAATCGATTACAATCTTTACAACACATATATGCTACAATATGCTACTCTTCAATGAGTACGACTTGATGGCTTCACACTTCACGGCTTCACACTTCACACTTGAGCTTCTGTAAAACAGGAACAACCACAACTTTAAATCTCAATTGCAGTATAGGCCATATACAGAAGCAGTTCAAAGTTGAAACAACATCAATTAAACAAACGCGCATAGAAACATATGAGTCAAAATGCAGTATAGTCACAGGACAAGGACACTCCTATTATCAAATCAACACACATATGGTGAGTTTGCTTGGTGTCCTGAGCTACTTGCTTAGAAAAATAAGTTGCCTGGTTTGTGCCTGATGTGTTCAGCGTTTGCTGCGTGGTGAGGCAAGCCTGGACAAGGGCGGTTTGGTTTCTAGCCTGGACTGGTAGAGCTACACGCATTATAATAATGTGGATGTCTCATGTGAGCATCATGCTGTGGTTTTATTAAACAATGATACAACAACATAATACGATATCTTCAATGCAAATTATGGTACTTGTAGCAAAACAGTTTGAAACAACAACTACACAATACATTATAACGAGAGTAAGCTTGAATCAAACAGAGAAGGAAACATTTTCGAGTTTAAAAGTTACAACATTTGCAAGATATCCCAACTCGCAAGTTCAAGAGGCATAATTCAGAAACTTGCATCAGGGCGAGTAGCATTCCACTTGACACAACTGCATCTTCAGGTCTGACAAGGCAGGGAGAGGGAGGGGGTTACCTACAGCTGCATGCAGGAAGATGGGTGGGAGTTGGGCGACGTCCATGGTGACCTTTCGTGCTTCCTCCCTCCCTCCTCGAGTGGTTCTCCAATCCAACACATACATATATATAGAATTCAGCATGAATCATTGGTCTTAGTTGTATATGAGACTAGTGATGGGGAACGTTGCATGGGAAACAAAAATTTTCCTACGCTCACCAAGATCAATCTAGGAGATGCATCTACGAGGGGAGAGTCGGATCCACATACCCTTGTAGATCGCTAAGCGGAAGCGTTCAAGAACGCGGTTGATGGAGTCGTACTCGCCGTGATTCAGATCGCCGAAGATCCTAGCACCGAACGGACGGTGCCTCCGCGTTCTTCACACGTGCAGCTCGGGGACGTCTCCTCCTTCTTGATCCAGCAAGGGGGAAGGAGAAGTTGACGGAGAAAACCAGCAGCACGACGGCGTGGTGGAGATGGTGGTGGAGGAATTCCAGCAGGGCTTCGCCAAGCACTGCAAAATAGACGAAGATGTTCGTGGGAGAGGGAGGGCAGCGCCGAGGCACGAACTTGTGTTGCTGCCCTCCCTCTGCCTCTCTTTATATAGGGGGGAGAGAGGGGAGGGGGCGCCCTAGGGTTTCCCCCTAGGGGCGGCGGCCAAGGGAGATGGGAAGGGGGCGGCGCCCCCAGGGCTAGGGTTTGCCCCCCCCAGGGTGCCTTGCCCCCCAAGGACTCTGGGGTGCGGCTCCCTAGGGGGGGCCAGCCCCCATGCGCAGGTGGAGAGGGCCCAAGGGGGGGCGCACAGCCCCATGAGGGCTGTTGCGTCTCCCACGTATGGCCCATAGGGCCCGCAACACTTGCCGGGACCCCCCGAAACTCCTTTCGGTCATCCGACGACTCCCCGGTGCTCCTCGGAACACTTCCGGACTCCGTTCACTCTCATCCTATATATCAATCTTCGTCCCCGGACCATTCCGGAGACCCTCGTCACGTCCGGGATCTCATCCGGGACTCCGAACAACCTTCGGTTACCATACACTGTTCTCACTAACAACCCTAGCGTCACCGAACCTTAAGTGTGTAGACCCTGCGGGTTCGGAAACTATGCAGACATGACCGAGACACTCCCAGGTCAATAACCAATAGCGGGATCTGGATACCCATATTGGTTCCCACACGTTCCTCGATGATCTCATCGGATGAACCTCAATGTCAAGGATTCAGGTAATCCCGTATACAGTTCCCTTTGTCTCGTCGGTATGTTACTTGCCCGAGATTCGATCGTCGGTATCTCTATACCTAGTTCAATCTCGTTACCGGCAAGTCTCTTTACTCGTTCCGTAATACATAATCCCGTGACTAACTACTTAGTCACTTTGAGCTCATTGAGATGACGTATTACCGAGTGGGCCCGGAGATACCTCTCCGTCACACGGAGTGACAAATCCCAGTCTCGATCCATGTCAACTCAACAGACACCTTCGTAGATACCTGTAGAGTGCCTTTATAGTCACCCAGTTACGTTGCGACGTTTGGCACACACAAGGCACTCCTACGGTGTCAGTGAGTTACATGATCTCATGGTCATAGGAACTTATACTTGACATACAGAAAACTATAGCGATAACTGATACGATCAAAAGCTATGTTTAACGTTTGGGTCTCGTCCATCACATCATTCTCCTAATGATGTGATCCCGTTATCAAATGACAACTCATGTCTATGACCTGGAAACCGCGGTCATCTTTGATCAACGAGCTAGTCCTGAAGAGGCTTACTAGGGACACAAAGTTTGTCTATTTTTCCACACATGTATTTAAGTTTCCAATCAATACAATTATAGCATGGATAATAAACGATTATCATGAACAAGGAAATATAATAATAACTCTTTTATTATTGCCTCTAGGGCATATTTCCAACAGTCTCCCACTTGCACTAGAGTCAATAATCTAGCATTACAAGGTAATGAATCTAACACCCATAGAGTCTTGGTGTTGATCATGCTTAGCCCGTGGAAGAGGCTTAGTCAACGGATCTGCAACATTCAAATCCGTGTGTACTTTGCAAATGCTTATGTCCTCCTCCTTGACTGAATCGCGGATGGAATTGAAGCGTCGCTTTATGTGTCTGGTCCTCTTGTGAAACCTTGGTTCCTTGGCTAGAGCAATGGCACCAGTGTTGTCACAAAACAGAGTCATTGGGTTCAATGCACTAGGCACAACTCCAAGATCTGTCATGAACTCCTTCATCCAGACACCTTCCTTTGCCGCCTCCGAGGCAGCTATGTACTCCGCTTCGCATGTAGAATCGGCTACCACGCTTTGCTTGGAACTGCACCAGCTTACCGCTCCCCCGTTAAGAATATATACGTACCCGGTTTGAGACTTAGAGTCATCCGGATCAGTGTCAAAGCTTGCATCGACGTAACCCTTTACGACGAGCTCTTGATCACCTCCATAAACGAGAAACATTTCCTTAGTCCTTTTTAGGTACTTTAGGATATTCTTGACCGCTATCCAGTGATCCATACCAGGATTACTTTGAAACCTTCCGGCCATACTTATGGCAAGGCTGACATCTGGTCTTGTGCACAGCATTGCATACATGATAGAGCCTATGGCTGAAGCATAGGGGATGACACTCATCTTTTCTCTATCTTCCGCAGTTACTGGGCATTGAGTCTTACTCAACTTTGTACCTTGCAATACCGGCAAGAACCCCTTCTTGGATTGATCCATTTTGAACTTCTTCAAAACTTTATTAAGGTATGTACTTTGTGAAAGTCCTATCAGGCGTCTCGATCTATCTCTATAGATCTTGATGCCCAATATGAAAGCAGCTTCACCGAGGTCCTTCATCGAAAAACTCTTGTTCAAATACCCCTTCACGCTATCCAAAAGTTCTATATTGTTTCCAATCAGCAATATGTCATCCACATATAATATTAGAAACGCTATAGAGCTCCCACTCACTTTCTTGTAAATACAAGCTTCTCCGTAAACTTGTACAAACCCAAACGCTTTGATCACCTCATCAAAGCAAAGATTCCAACTCCGAGATGCTTGCACCAGCCCATAAATGGAACGCTGGAGTTTGCAAACTTTGTCAGCATTCTCTGGATCGACAAAACATTCCGGTTGTATCATATACAACTCTTCCTTAAGAAAACCGTTAAGGAACGCTGTTTTGACATCCATCTGCCAAATTTCATAATCGAAATACGTAGCTATTGCCAACATGATTCGGACGGATTTAAGCATCGCTACGGGTGAGAAAGTCTCATCGTAGTCAATTCCTTGAACTTGTGAAAAACCCTTTGCCACAAGTCGAGCTTTATACACGGTGACATTGCCGTCAGCGTCCGTCTTCCTCTTAAAAATCCATTTATTCTGAATGGCCTTCCGCCCTTCAGGTAATACTTCCAAAGTCCATACTTTGTTTTCATACATGGATCCCATCTCGGATTTCATGGCCTCTAACCATTTGTCGGAATCCGGGCCCACCATCGCTTCTCCAAAGCTCGTAGGTTCACTGTTGTCCAACAACATGACCTCCAAGACAGGGTTACCATACCACTCAGGTGCAGTGCGTACCCTTGTCGACCTACGAGGTTCGGTAGTAACTTGATCAGAAGCTTCTTGATCATCATCATTGGCTTCCTCTTCAACCGTTGCAGGCTCCACAAAAACATCTTTCTGTGCTGTGCTACTCTCTGGTTGAAGCAGAGGTTCAATAACCTCATCAAGTTCTACCTTCCTCCCACTCAATTCTTTCGAGAGAAACTCTTTCTCGAGAAAGGACCCGTTCTTAGCGACAAACACTTTGCCCTCGGATCTGAGATAGAAGGTGTACCCAACCGTCTCTTTTGGGTATCCTATGAAGACACATTTGTCCGCTTTGGGTTCGAGCTTTTCTGGCTGAAGCCTTTTGACATAAGCATCGCAACCCCAAACTTTGAGAAAGGACAACTTAGGTTTCTTACCAAACCATAGTTCATACGGTGTTGTCTCAACGGACTTAGATGGAGCCCTATTTAAAGTGAATGCAGCTGTCTCTAACGCATATCCCCAAAACGATAGTGGCAAATCGGCAAGAGACATCATAGAACGCACCATATCTAATAGGGTTCGATTACGACGTTCGGACACACCATTACGCTGTGGTGTTCCAGGTGGCGTCAACTGTGAAACAATTCCACATTTTCTTAAGTGATTGCCAAACTCATAACTCAGATACTCTCCCCCTCGATCAGATCGTAGGAACTTGATCTTCTTGTTACGATGATTCTCAACTTCACTCTGAAATTGCTTGAACTTTTCAAACGTTTCAGACTTATGCTTCATCAAGTAAATATACCCATATCTACTTAAGTCGTCAGTGAAGGTGAGAAAATAACGATATCCACCGCGCGCCGTGACACTCATCGGGCCACACACATCAGTATGTATGATTTCCAATAAGTCACTTGCCCGTTCCATTGTTCCTGAAAACGGGGTCTTAGTCATCCTGCCCATGAGGCACGGCTCGCATGTGTCAAGTGATTCAAAATCAAGAGACTCCAAAAGTCCATCAGCATGGAGCTTCCTCATGCGTTTCACGCCGATATGACCCAGACGGCAGTGCCACAAGAAAGTGGTACTATTGTTATCAACTCTACATCTTTTGGCATCAATGTTATGAACATGTGTATCATCACTATCGAGATTCAATAAGAATAAACCCCCTACTTCGGGTGCATGACCATAAAAGATATTACCCATATAAATAGAACAACCTTTATTCTCTGATTTAAATGAGTAACCGTCTCGCATTAAACAAGATCCAGATATAATGTTCATGCTCAACGCAGGCACTAAATAACAATTATTCAGGTTCATAACTAATCCCGATGGTAATCGAAGAGCGAGCGTGCCGACGGCGATCACATCAACCTTGGAACCATTCCCCACGCGCATCGTCACTTCGTCCTTCGCCAGCCTCCGTTTATTCCGTAGTTCCTGTTTAAAGTTGCAAATGTGAGCAACCGAACCGGTATCAAATACCCAGGCACTACAACGAGAGTTGGTAAGGTACACATCAATAACATGTATATCACATATACCTTGCTTGTTGTTGTTGGCCCCCTTCTTGTCTGCCAGATACTTGGGGCAGTTCCGCTTCCAGTGGCCGTTCCCCTTGCAATAGAAACACTCAGTTTCTGGCTTGGGCCCAGCCTTGGGTTTCTTCACTGGATGAGCAACTGCCTTGCCACCCTTCTTAGAGTTACCCTTCTTTCCCTTGCCATTCTTCTTGAAACTGGTAGTTTTATTGACCATCAACACTTGATACTCCTTCTGGATGTCTGACTCAGCGACTTTCAGCATCGCAAACAGCTCGGCGATGGATTTGTTCATCCCTTGCATGTTATACTGCTGCACGAAGCTCTTGTAGCTAGGTGGGAGTGACTGGAGAATTCTGTCAATGATAGCCTCCTCCGGGAACACAAGTCCCAGATCAGCTATGCGGGTATAGTACCCAGACATCTTCAGTAAGTGCTCACTGACAGACGAATTCTCCTCCATCTTGCAAGCAAAGAATTTATCGGTGGTCTCATACCTCTCGATCTTGGCATTCTTCTCAAAGATGAACTTCAACTCCTGGAACATCTGATATGCTCCATGACGTTCAAAACGCCTTTGAAGTCCTCCTTCCAAGCTATACAACATGGCACACTGCACTACTGAGTAGTCATCCGCACGCGACTGCCAGGCGTTCATAACGTCCACAGAGGCCGGAGCGGGGGGTTCACCTAGCGGTGCATTTAGGACATAAACCTTTTGGGCAGCTGTGAGGATGATCCTCAGATTGCGGAGCCAGTCCACAAAGTTGCTCCCATCATCTTTCAGCTTAGTTTTCTCTAGGAACGCATTAAAATTCAGGGGAGCTATTGCGGGAGCCATCTACAACCAAAGATTTGCAAAGACATCTTAGACTATTGTTCATGATAAGTGAGTTTTAACTAATCAAATTACTTATAACTCCCACTCAAATTGACATCCCTCTGGTCATTCGAGCGTGGCATGATCCAAATCCACCAACCCAAGTCCGATCATCACGTGAGATGAGGTGGTGTCAATGGTGAACATCTTCATGTTGATCATATCTACTATATGACTCATGCTCGACCTTTCGGTCTTCCGTGTTCTGAGGCCATGTCTGTACATGCTAGGCTCGTCAAGTCTAACCCGAGTGTTCTGCATGTGCAAAACTGGCTTGCACCCGTTGTATGCGAACGTAGAGTCTATCACACCCGATCATCACGTGGTGCTTCGAAACGACGAACCTTCGCAACGGCGCACACTCGGGGGAACACAATTTTATCTTGAAATTTTAGTGAGGGATCATCTTATAATGCTACCGTCGTCCTAAGCAAAATAAGATGCATAAAAGGATTAACATCACATGCAAATCATAAGTGACATGATATGGCCATCAACTCGTGCTTTTGATCTCCATCTCCAAAGCACCGGCATGATCTCCATCGTCACCGGCGCAACACCATGATCCCCATCATCATGATCTCCATCATCGTGTCGCCATCGGGGTTGTCGTGCGCTCACCATGCTCTTACTACTATTGCTACCGTTTAGCGATAAAGTAAAGCATTACATAGCGCTTAATGATTGACACGCAGGTCATACAAAAATTAAAGACAACCCTATGGCTCCTGCCGGTTGCCGTATACATCGACATGCAAGTCGATATTAACTATTACAACATGATCATCTCATACATCAAATATATCTCATCATGTCATTGGCCATATCATATCACATACATACCCTGCAAAAACAAGTTAGACGTCCTCTAAATTGTTGTTGCATGTTTTACGTGGCTGCTATGGGTATCTAGCAAGAACGCTTCTTACCTACGCAAAGCCACAATGGTGATATTTAAGTTGCTATTTAACCTTCTACAAGGACCGCCTTTGTCGAATCCGATTCAACTAAGATAGGAGAGACAGACACCCGCCAGCCATCTTATGCAACAAAAGTCGCATGTCAGTCGATGGAACCGGTCTCATGTACGTGGACATGTAAAGTTGGTCCGGGCCGCTTCATCCCATAATACCGCTGAATCAAGAAAGACCAAGGAGGGAAGCAATCTAAACATCAACGCCCACAAACCCCTTTGTGTTCTACTCGTGAAAGCATCTACGCAAGAACCTAGCTCATGATGCCACTGATGGGGAACGTTGCATGGGAAACAAAAAATTTCCGACGCTCACCAAGATCAATCTAGGAGATGCATCTACGAGGGGAGAGTCGGATCCACATACCCTTGTAGATCGCTAAGCGGAAGCGTTCAAGAACGCGGTTGATGGAGTCGTACTCGCCGCGATTCAGATCGCCGAAGATCCTAGCACCGAACGGACGGTGCCTCTGCATTCTTCACACGTGCAGCTCGGGGACGTCTCCTCCTTCTTGATCCAGCAAGGGGGAAGGAGAAGTTGACGGAGAAAACCAGCAGCACGACGGCGTGGTGGAGATGGTGGTGGAGGAATTCCAGCAGGGCTTCGCCAAGCACTGCAAAATAGACGAAGATGTTCGTGGGAGAGGGAGGGCAGCGCCGAGGCACGAACTTGTGTTGCTGCCCTCCCTCTGCCTCTCTTTATATAGGGGGGAGAGAGGGGAGGGGGCGCCCTAGGGTTTCCCCCTAGGGGCGGCGGCCAAGGGAGATGGGAAGGGGGTGGCGCCCCCAGGGCTAGGGTTTGCCCCCCCAGGGTGCCTTGCCCCCCAAGGACTCTGGGGTGCGGCTCCCTAGGGGGGGCCAGCCCCCATGCGCAGGTGGAGAGGGCCCAAGGGGGGGCGCACAGCCCCATGAGGGCTGTTGCGTCTCCCACTTATGGCCCATAGGGCCCGCAACACTTGCCGGGACCCCCCGAAACTCCTTTCGGTCATCCGACGACTCCCCGGTGCTCCCCGGAACACTTCCGGACTCCGTTCACTCTCATCCTATATATCAATCTTCATCCCCGGACCATTCCGGAGACCCTCGTCACGTCCGGGATCTCATCCGGGACTCCGAACAACCTTTGGTTACCATACACTGTTCTCACTAACAACCCTAGCGTCACCGAACCTTAAGTGTGTAGACCCTGCGGGTTCGGAAACTATGCAGACATGACCGAGACACTCCCAGGTCAATAACCAATAGCGGGATCTGGATACCCATATTGGTTCCCACACGTTCCTCGATGATCTCATCGGATGAACCTCAATGTCAAGGATTCAGGTAATCCCGTATACAGTTCCCTTTGTCTCGTCGGTATTTTACTTGCCCGAGATTCGATCGTCGGTATCTCTATACCTAGTTCAATCTCGTTACCGGCAAGTCTCTTTACTCGTTCCGTAATACATAATCCCGTGACTAACTACTTAGTCACTTTGAGCTCATTGAGATGACGTATTACCGAGTGGGCCCGGAGATACCTCTCCGTCACACGGAGTGACAAATACCAGTCTCGATCCATGTCAACTCAACAGACACCTTCGTAGATACCTGTAGAGTGCCTTTATAGTCACCCAGTTACGTTGCGACGTTTGGCACACACAAGGCACTCCTACGGTGTCAGTGAGTTACATGATCTCATGGTCATAGGAACTTATACTTGACATACAGAAAACTATAGCGATAACTGATACGATCAAAAGCTATGTTTAACGTTTGGGTCTCGTCCATCACATCATTCTCCTAATGATGTGATCCCGTTATCAAATGACAACTCATGTCTATGACCTGGAAACCGCGGTCATCTTTGATCAACGAGCTAGTCCTGAAGAGGCTTACTAGGGACACAAAGTTTGTCTATTTATCCACACATGTATTTAAGTTTCCAATCAATACAATTATAGCATGGATAATAAACGATTATCATGAACAAGGAAATATAATAATAACTCTTTTATTATTGCCTCTAGGGCATATTTCCAACAACTAGTTGGGCTGTGTATTCTAAGCTCCAAGCAAGTTACAGAAGAAACTGAAGATGAACCGTATATAACAGACTAAAAAATCAAATAGAAACCCAAAAATTAAATACAAGTAGAACAGAAAGGATTACAACATGTTCAATTCAATCAATTCCTAAGCATTGAATCAGTAGCATAAGCATGCAGCAACAACATAAGCATTTAATCAACATCAGCGTGAGCATAGGCATTAAATCAGAAGCAACAACTGATTGAAACCAAAAGGTTTCAGATCATGTACGCTGGTCCTATACTTCTATCTTCAATAGAATGTTGCAATCAAACATTCTGGAATCTGGATAAACACGGACATCAAGCAAACTGTGCATGTAGGACGATTCACCAGCTAAAAAAGAGAGGCATTTTGGGTGATTACCAAATACAGCCTTCTTACGACACGTAAACGAAAACATGATTCATAAACTGGGGAAACACAAATAAGATGCAGCTAATACGAACATAGAAATGGCAATATACTATCGCTATGGAAATATACACATTAATTTTTTTAATATTTGTATCTCTTTTTGATTCAGTGTTGTTAAGAAAAGGAAGATTAATCAAACAATTTGTACAACGGGAGGCATCACTAACTTTTAGAACTGCAGTAATTAAAAATAAACATTAGACATTCAAGCGCCTTGGCATTTACGTTGTGCCGACATAAACATCAGGGGAAAATAGTGAGAATGGAATTGCAAAGAGAGGCAACATAGCAGGTCCTGGAGTTATCTATTTTGAGAGAGGCTTGTTGTTAGCCATCTTCACTGGGATCTTTTAAAACAATGAGTGAGGATTAGGACACATGTCAAGCAGCATACATATTACAAGTATCTTATGTCAATGATCATTCATATGTAACTGAATAATTGCTGTAGGTTCGGTGCTTCCAACTTGAGTTCCAGTGGCAGCGACCCCTAAATGAGCATCACCAACAGAGCAGAAGGGAGGGGGTTTGGGGGTTACCTGCCCTGACGTGATGCCGACGCCGGTGGTGGAGGCTGCAGGTCCCGGTTGCTGGCGCGCATGAAGGCAGGAGGAAATTGACCCTTGGTGATGTCGACCCTCCGTCTTCATCTTCGGCGTCGAGCATCCACTGGAGCCGCCTATGGCGGATCGAATGTATGGCTCCGTTCCATAGAGGAAGTGGGGGAGCAGCAGACATGCATAGACAGATGAAAAATAAAAAAAAGTTTTGTCATCAGCTCTCTGAAGGAACAACAAACAGTGACAATCGACAGCAGCTGAAGAAAAATATGATCCTACTGCTACTCTCATCCATTAAACTGACATCATATAATACTAGCTATCTCAGTTATCGACAGCAGCTGAAACAATCTGCCACTTTGGCCCCTATTTTTGTAGCACTTTAGTTATAGAAACTGTAACTTTAATTGCTAAAACATGTCGCTATACCAGGATGTAAGTTAGAAAAATTGAGCAGCCGGGGGGGAATTAAGTGGAGATGCTACATCCTCTTCATAGGAGGCAATTCATAGGCAGCACTCAAGGTTTTTTTGGTGGCAATTGTTCATGATCTAATTGTGCAAATGAATTTAAAACATCAAATGTATTGCAAATGAATTGATTCCAGGATGCAAATCAAAACATCTAAAGACGGACACACAGAGCATGGCAAGGACCAGATGCTACGCAGAGGTACCACCTTGGCAGATGGGATCGACCGGGGGGCAAAAAGAGAGAGAGGGAGGTGGATGACCGGCGACCTGAGAGCGTGCCAGGCAGCGGAGCCGGGGCCGGGAGATCTCCGCGACGACGACCACAGTGCTCTGCGTGAGGATGGAGGGAAGCCATGGCACGTCAGGTAAGGGAATGGAAGAGAAAGGAAGAGCAAATTGGTAGAATATCTTACCTCGACGAGCAGCAGAAGGACGCAGACGGCCGAGCGGAAGCAGACGACGACATGGACATGGAGCACCAGGTCCAACCCATGGGGGCGCGGATCTGGAAGCCGTCCAGGAACCCTAGCTATCGCGCTCGGGCATGGGAGGAAGACAGCGCGCGGATCTGGCGAGATCTGGCGAGAAAGGGGGACGGCTCCTAAACGGTTGTTCATGTCGATGTCGGCCTCCTTGCAGATGATGTTGGAGAAGCGGCGGCCCACCAGGTCCTTCTGGTGCTCGTTCCCGAGCAGCGCGCAGAGGAGGTGGGGCGCCGTCGGGTCGCCGCTGGACGGGGAAGGGGCGAGCGAAGATGGCGGTGGAGGTGCGGCGCCGAGGGCGGGACGAGCGCGGCGGCCCTGCGGCGGAAGGCGATGAGTGAGGCCTCCGGGGCGGGGTGGGTCGGCGGGCGGAGGAAGAACGGCGGGCGTCCTCGGGGAGGCGAGGAGGAGCGGGTGGTGGTCGCGTGGGCGCGGGCGGCGGGATCTGATCTGAATCGGGTGGACCGACGGGAGGAGGGGAGTTAGGGTTTGGGCTGCGGGTGGGTGGATGGATGGATGGATGGATGGATTTGTGCCATGTCATCAATCCATGGCAGAAACATCTCCACCAATGAGAATTAAACTTATGTAAATGTGTTTTTTATTTTTGTTTCTTTTCCTTGTTCTCACCTATGTGAAGAACCTACCAAATATTAGTTACAAAATTGCACCGCAACAATTTTCAAAAATATTCGACCGTATTTTATGTACAAATTGACCAAATGGTTCCTTCTTAAAAGTTTTTCATCCACCTCCCGTCCCTTTTCCAAGTGCCCAATATGAGTTTTTTTAAAGAACCTAGCAAATAGTTGTTGCAAATTTGGACCAAATCAATTTTATAAAACATTAGGCCATAGTTAATGTACAATTGACCAAATGGTTGGGTGTCAGAAACGAGCTATCAAGCGTTAAGATTCATGGCTTTCAAGCCAAATGATCAATCTTATGGCCACATTCATGGCATAGTTTGTTCAAATGATCGCATATTATGCACAAGGGTGCATCTTGGAATGGCAAACAATATTGCCTAAGGAAGTTTTCATTTTCTTTGGACGAAAAAATCATTTTCCATTTTTTGAGTGCCCAAAAGGAGGTTTTTTTGTGAAGGACCTCCCAAATATTTGTTGCAAAATTGGACCAAATCATTTTTATAAAATACTAGGTCATATTTAATGCACAATTGACCAAATGGTTGGGTGTAAAAAGTTCTGATCCACCTCTGGTGAAAAAGACAAATTTTCGCCGATTCGGCTGGAAGCGGGTCAAATTTGAACTGTAGCTACCTCGTAGTTTGCTATTTATTTTTTCCAAAAATCATTTCTAGTTACATAAGTACCTATTTAATCAGAGAAACACCAAAAAAATTCCAAGATTCAACCACTAGCTAGGAACGGTCATTCCCGCCGTTTTGACCGCATTTTGAAACGGGCATAAAAAATTCAAAAAAAATCAAAAAATAGGAAAACCTTTGCATGGTGTCATTATATATGATCAAGTTACCAGAAAAAAATATAAACTTGTAATACGGCAATTCTTTTAAAAAAGTGTTCTCAGAAATGAGCTATCATGCGTGAAGATTCATGGCTTTCAAGCCAAATGATCAATCCTATGGCCACATTCATGGCATAGTTTGTTCAAATGATCGCATATTGTGCACAAGGGTGCATCTTGGAATGGCAAACAATGTTGCCTAAGGAAGTTTTCATTTTCTTTGGACGAAAAATTCATTTTCCATTTTTCGAGTGCCCAAAAGGAGGTTTTTTTGTGAAGGACCTCCCAAATAATTGTTGCAAAATTTGACCAAATCAATTTTCTAAAATACTAGGACATATTTAATGCACAATTGACAAAATGGTTGGGTGTAAAAAGTTTTTGATCCACCTCTCGTGAAAAAGACAAATTTCCGCCGATTCAGCTGGAACCGGGTCAAATTTGAACTGCGGCTGCCTCATTGTTTGCTATTTATTTTTTCCAAAAATCATTTCTAGGTACATAAGTACCTATTTAATCAGAGAAACACCAAAAAAATTCCAAGATTCAACCACTAGCTAGGAACGGTCATTCCCGCCGTTTTGACCGCATTTTGAAACGGGCATAAAAAATTCAAAAAAAATCAAAAAATAGGAAAACCTTTGCATGGTGTCATTATATATGACCAAGTTACCAGAAAAAATATAAACTTTTAATACGGTAATTTTTTTAAAAAAGTGTTCTCAGAAATGAGCTATCATGCGTGAAGATTCATGGCTTTCAAGCCAAATGATGAATCCTATGGCCACATTCATGGCATAGTTTGTTCAAATGATCGCATATTGTGCACAATGGTGCATCTTGGAATGGCAAACAATGTTGCCTAAGGAAGTTTTCATTTTCTTTGGACGAAAAATTCATTTTCCATTTTTTGAGTGCCCAAAAGGAGGTTTTTTTGTGAAGGACCTCCCAAATAATTGTTGCAAAATTTGACCAAATCAATTTTCTAAAATACTAGGACATATTTAATGCACAATTGACAAAATGGTTGGGTGTAAAAAGTTTTGATCCACCTCTCGTGAAAAAGACAAATTTCCGCCGATTCAGCTGGAACCGGGTCAAATTTGAACTGCGGCTGCCTCATAGTTTGCTATTTATTTTTTCCAAAAATCATTCCTAGGTACATAAGTACCTATTTAATCAGAGAAACACCAAAAAAATTCCAAGATTCAACCACTAGCTAGGAACGGTCATTCCCGCCGTTTTGACCGCATTTTGAAACGGGCATAAAAAATTCAAAAAAAAAATCAAAAAATAGGAAAACCTTTGCATGGTGTCATTATATATGACCAATTTACCAGAAAAAAATATAAACTTGTAATACGGCAATTCTTTTAAAAAAGTGTTCTCAGAAATGAGCTATCATGCGTGAAGATTCATGGCTTTCAAGCCAAATGATCAATCCTATGGCCACATTCATGGCATAGTTTGTTCAAATGATCGCATATTGTGCACAATGGTGCATCTTGGAATGGCAAACAATGTTGCCTAAGGAAGTTTTCATTTTCTTTGGACGAAAAATTCATTTTCCATTTTTCGAGTGCCCAAAAGGAGGTTTTTTTGTGAAGGACCTCCCAAATAATTGTTGCAAAATTTGACCAAATCAATTTTCTAAAATACTAGGACATATTTAATGCACAATTGACAAAATGGTTGGGTGTAAAAAGTTTTGATCCACCTCTCGTGAAAAAGACAAATTTCCGCCGATTCAGCTGGAACCGGGTCAAATTTGAACTGCGGCTGCCTCATAGTTTGCTATTTATTTTTTCCAAAAATTATTTCTAGGTACATAAGTACCTATTTAATCATAAATACATGGTTTGGTGGCGATACGTCGAGGTTTGGGCGGTGGTCGAGGGCCCCAACTCTAGAGCGCGTAAACTCGCATGCCCGCTGCGTGGTCACCGCGTGACTGTGACGTTGCCATGTGTTCTGGGCGGCCTAGGCATGTCTAGTGGGTTGGCCACTCCCCAGTTAGGTGCTAGGAAGAAAATTATAACATAAGATTCTCACGAGGAGACCGATCGATGCTCAAACATGAATTAGCAGCCAAGTGTTTGATTAGCGGTACGGAAAATGCACATGGCTAATGGGCGTGAGTTTTGGTTGAGGATGATCAGTTACTAAGAAGACCGTCTTCACAAATTTTCAGCTCAAAAGGAGGAGTCTAGGTGGTACTTGCTTTGCAAAGTACCACACTGGACATAAATACGAATGTTGAAGATGGGCTCAAAATAATGAATGGATTGAGCTGGCATTTGGTGAAGGATAGTTATTTGGGCATAGGAAAGCACTGTAGAAAATGGATACCATTTGGAAATGCCAAAGTGGTACTTCCTTCACAAAGTGTTTTTTTGAACGGAATAGGAAAATGAATATTTTTTAATTATTTTTGAACTAGGCAAGGAAGGTTTTTTTACATATTTGACGAAGATATGACCCAAAGAATTTATGAGATTTTTTGGGGAATTTTGGGAATGACAGAAATATAGGTTGCTTCACAACCTAGGGCAAAAACTGCCACATGGACATGACACATAGGCAAAACTGATGAGGTGGCGCCTAGTCGTAGCAACCCACCACAATTTTCAATGTTATGACCATCTATATTGGTCATGAACAGCTAGAAATAAGGCAGCGAACTAGTGCTATCTGCTTTGTGACCATTTCGTGTAAGGAAATTATGATCTTTCTAACCAAAATGGTCGTTACAGTTTAGGGTTTGGAGCCCCCGGACAGCTTTTGACCAATTGGTCTGAAATGGTCATAGATCTATGACCAATTCTTCCAGGGTCACTAACAAAAGGTCATAAGTTGACATATTTCTTGTAGTGGTATGCCCCATGGATCCCGATTCGTAGTTGAACCGGGACTAATGGGCTTGCCAGGCCCGAACCAAAGCCCTGTTTACTACTAGTGATCGAAGCCCGCCATGCACCGCCGTCGTGGGGATCCGATGTCACACCACCGCGACCCTCGCCATCGCGGTGTCCCGACCCAGCCGTGCCGCCCCATGGCAGACGCCATGCACGAGAAGGCGAAAGGCCCCGCCGCCACCAACGCCGGCCAGGCTTTGCCCGGTCGCGTCCTTTGACGATAGCGAGAGAGGAGAGATGGAGAGGAGGGTGCTGGCGGCGGCGGCGGAAGGGCCCTCCCCATCGCCCACGGGAGCGACGTGGGAAGGTCAGATCCAATCTGAGGCCAAACTATCGACAGAGCCGTTTTGGTTAATATAATTCACTTGGGCAGAATTCATTCCCCAGCCCTAGACATCCTAGTATATAAACTGGTGAAAACTGAAGAACAAACATCCACGCCTTAATGTGCTGCACTAACTAGGAATAAAACGGAGGCAAGCAGTACCTTTCCCCTGCGTGTTCCTTTGACAAGAACTGATTATAGTTCTTCCTTAATTCTAACTTGTAAGAGGAGCGCCATCGTATGTGAGCATGGAGCAGGTCAGCACAGCAGACTTCTCAGCAGGTCATGGCACGTATGAGTACCTGCTAAGCGAGGCGAGAACCTGTCCAAGATACCAGCCCCGGGCGGCCCCCTGGGCCCTGGGGGAATGAATGGCGGTTTCTCGTGCCTGGCGGCCGGGAAGACTGGGGAGGGGAGGACTGGAGACCGGCTCATTTCATTTTTTTCCCCCGTTTCAAAACTGCAAAAAACGTGCGCAATCTCTGTGATTCGAATCTGCGACTCGCGAGTTCAGTGCCAACGTGATAACGAACAAACCATCCCACCTACCACGCTTCCATACAGGCTTCAGGTATTTTGTTCTTCTATTTTTCTTTCTGTTCTTTTCACTTTTTTCACTCTCTCTTTTTTCAAATCCGTGATTTTCTTCCTTCACAATAGATTACTTTTTTTCAACATCGATGATTTTATGTTAAAAATCATGAACTTTTTTCAAATTGTTGCAGTTTTTCTCAAAATCGATGAACTTTTTCTCACATTCGTGAACTTTTTTTCAAATCGATGGACCTTTTCCAAATTTGTGAACTGTTTTTGCTACATTAATGATTTTTTTAAATGTGACCTTTTGTTTTCAAATTTGATGAACCTTTTTCAAAATTCAATGAATCTTTCTTCAAATTTTTGAACTTTTTTCAAAATCGATGAACTATTTATTTTTCTAAATGTATGATATTCTTTTTTAAAAAAATTGATGAATATTTTAGAAATTTGCAAAATAATAATAATATCGATTAGCTTTTTCACATTTCTGAATGTTTTACAAAACCGATGATCTTTTTTTCAATTTTGTATAAACCTTTTAAAATATATGAACTTTGTTCAAGTTCACGTTTTTTATTGTGAACACTTTGTTTACTTTAATTTTAAAATAACGTGTATAATGGACTGGATATTATCAGACTCCATATTAGAGTTTTGTCATTCAAATGGACAAAGAGATGAGTTGGCGTAGTGCTAATTGTCTCGTGTACAGACGTTGTCAGGCCTCGAGCTGCAGTGCGGTCAGGGCTGTAATAAGCACCAGCTGTACTGGGCCTCTTTTCATTTTTCTTGGTGTGCATAAAATAAATGTGTATCCTCTAAAAGCTGAAGTTTAAGGAGTAATCGTTTTAATGATCACTCTCATCTCCTCAGATTTCGACAAGTGGCACATTGAAAGATTTCCTTTTTTCGTACATCTCTTTATTTAAAATGTTTTCTATTTTAAACCGTACATCCAAATCACAAACGGCTTTCATCGTTGGATTCCTCGCGTCGAGATCTCCAAAATTAGATGCCATGTTGATAGGTTTTGACGAAAAAAACTGAACAAAAAAATCGAACCGAGAGCGCGTTTTTTCCCTTCCGAAAGAGGTATGGCCGTGCCTCTCGCGAAAGTGCAATCGTGCCTCTCACGGAAGGAAGAGAAAAAAAAACGTAAGCAAAAACGTGCCTCTCGCGAAAGAAAAAAAATATGATTTTCGCGCAAAAAAATAGTTTTTTTTTCCAAAAGCTAAGGAAAACCGGTGGTAAGCCAAAACGTGTAAAACAAGAGAAATTTAAAAAAAAATGGAAAACACATGTGGGAAAATAAAAAATCAAAATCCGAAGGGAACACGCAGAGCGCGACACGAGGCGGTGGCTGGGATTGCGCCAAATGTCGCGCTCTCAGTCCACCCCCCCTCCCGCCGAGAAGTGAATGTTGGGATGCTCCCCGACAAAGCGCATCGGCGCATTCTGCGTTAACAGTCGACATTTCGTACAGAGCTCGCGATCGATCGATAACATGGGCCAGCCCATTAACATGTTCCAGCGTTTTTGGTTTTGGAAACCTTCTACAGTTTGCCAGCTGATTGTTTCTAGTTTTGAGAACCTTCTATATGGTTCCTTGACCCAGTTTTCCTGCTTTTTTTTGCTGTTTAGTTTTCGTCTTCTCCTTTTTTGTTTATTTTCTATTTTCAAGTTTAATTTATTTTTAAAATTTCATATTTCAAAATTTGTTTAGAAACTTAAAGATCTTTGTGCTGTTAAAAAATATTTATTTTTTAGAAATGGTCGTGTTTATTACAGTTGTTCATGTATTCAAAAAATGCTAGCATTTTTAGAAGAAAAAAATCAGAAATTTCAAAAAATGTTTAGGTTTCTCAAATATCATTCGAAATGTTTTGGTTCATTTTTTCAATGTTCAGGAATTTTAAAAAACTCGTCTGCCAAATTTGTTCACAATGTCAAAAAATGTTCCAGAATTTAAAAATGTTCATGTTTCCGATATTTGTTCACAGTTTCAAAAATTGTTCCATCATTTCTGAAAATGTTAATCTTTTCAGAATTCCAAATATGTTGATATTTCAAACAATGTTCATGAATTTTCAAGAAAATGTTCTCATTTTCAATATTTGTTCATAATTTTGAAAACCATTCAGAAAATTGGAAAATGTTCTCCTTTTCAAAATTTGTTCACAAATTAATAAATGTCAGATTTTCATATATTTTTTTCAAATTCGAAAAATGTACATGTTTAGGAAACAAAGTTTGCCTTTTTCTATTTTGTTGCTGTTTCAAAAAGTTTTCGCATTTTTTCAAAAAGTTCTCATTTTCAACATTGTTCCTGTTTTTCCTTTACAGTGATATTTTAAAAAATGAGTCTTTATAAATTAATTTATTTTCTGAAAAAAACATATTTCAAGAAAAGATACGTTTGTGAGAAGAAAATCACATTCAAAATAGACCTACATACTACAACACGCTAGCTACGCTTCGTGATCGGAAATGTCCACAACATCATTTCCGGGCGGCGGGTACATGGGCCCGTAGGAGGGCTCCGGGTTCTCCTACTCATCTATATACGTGAGCATCTCGTCGAAGTCCGCAACGTGCTCCGTCTCCGCCTCCTGCAGAGGACGTCGGTTGGCTTCTGCCTCCAATTCCGACCGGAAGGAATCGAGGATCGCCTGCTGCTCTGCCTGCGGATCCAAGTCCTCCTCCGGATCCACCGCGTTCGGAGGTAGTCCCGCGGGGATCTAGGTTTCACGCGTTGCCCAGATTTTCTCAAGGAGCTGCAGCCGGCGCACCGGCGCTAGATATGTATTGCTCCTAACCCGCCGTTGTGGCATGGCTACTAGTGGTGGCGGCGGGCGATTGGAAAGTGCGCTGGCGGCGGACGGGAGGGGGGGAATGTGAACGGATAGGGTTTCGGTGCGGGCAGTCGGCTTACATAGCCGGGCTAGGGTACTACACGGGCCGTCGGAGGGTCGCACGAAGGAGATGAGCTTCGAATCGTCTGATTTCTTGGTGATTCCTTGTGAGGCCCATTGTCAGTCCGACGAAAGAGATAAGCTTCGAACCGTCGCGTTTCCGGACGATTTCGTGTGGGGCTCCATTATCAGTCCGACGTGACAGACACACCCGAGCATCCTTTTATTCATTTTAGATTTGGACTGGATGTAAAGGGTGGTCAGCTCGGGCGATTTAAGAACCGTTTTGAGTCATCCGTGCCTGATTTTTTTTGGTATAGGGGGACGACCGTACACCAATCGTACGGTCCGCGATGGGTTCGGTAGCCGGTTGTAGATGCTTTGACTGCAGGATCCCGGGCGCGTGGTGGGCGGGGAGAGACAGAGACACAAACGGAGCGGTGGTACGGCTGCACGCACTGACCAAATAAAAGATGAAGGGAAGCACTCTGCGCCGGTGCGCCGGCCCAAACTTTGGGCCGGCCCAACCCTAGCTGTTAGATGCGCTCCCACATAGCCGTCGGATCGCGCCCTTCCCCAGCGCTTGTCACCCCGTCACGTTTTAAGATCTGAAGAAAGCACCACCCCAGGTCATGGCAGCCGGCCCATCGCCGCGTTGCGCAGCGCGCCGTCGCCCTCCCCGTTTGCCCTCACCGTCGACAGTCGCCGTCGTGCTCGATGGCAACGCTCGTCGTCGACGCTCGCAAACAAAAAAAAAAGTTGTCAAAAAAAGATGCTCTATGTTGCCGCCCCTGTTGAATCAATTTGAAAAACCTGGTTCGAGCAAATTCAAGATAAGGTTGTAGGAGAAAGTCGCTCATCCAGCAAAGAACGAAGAAGTAACTCTGGTGGAAGCATTTTTTTGGTGCTGGTTCCAGCAAAATGATTCATCGCTTCCAGCAAACCTGGTTGTGGTTGTAGCACCCTCCGCCCCGCTGCACAAACTTGTTGTGGTAACCCTGTGGCTCACCGTGCTGACCCTACAGCTCGCCACGGTCGGCGGTTCCAGCAAAAATCAGGTTGTTGCATCCGTGTGCTCCAGCAAACTAAAAACGTCGATGGTAGCAAAAGATGCAAAGTTGAGGGTTGGTTCAAGCAAATCAAAAACCCGGTGGTAGCAAAAATTGATGTTGGTTCCAGCAAATACAGACAATTGTAGCAAAAAAAGAAGCAAAAAGGATACTAGTTTCAGCAAAATAACAAAAACGCCCATGGAAGCAGAAATTTGTGCGGGTTCCAGCATTTGGCCGCCATGGTTGTAGCACTCGCCAGCATCCGTCACGGTTTCAGCTTTTCTAGGCCACGGTTGCAGCTCCGCCTGGCCGCGGTTCCAGCATGCCACCAGGTCGGTTGTAGCATCCGGCCGTTGCTGCCGTCGCACTGATCTGTGTCCGGCCGTGGCTCACTACAGATAGCAGCTTGCGGCGAGGCCGGTTCCAGCTCCGGCCATGGCTGGTTGCAGCATCAGAGATGCATGCTGCAGACCACGGCGAGCGCGTCAAGCAGACGCAGCCCCAGCTCCCCGGCGACAAAAAGCATCCACCGTCGCACACACTCGCATATCTCTGCAACCACTGCAGCTCCCCCATGTCTCTTAGTGTGCCACACGGCGCAGTAGCAAAGAGAGCATCGGTGAGTGGTGGTTTTGATGGGATTAATGGGCGTGCTGCCCGCCGGCGGTAGCAAGGGAGTCACGGAGAGAAAGGAGAGACCGAGGCAAGGGGATGGGGATTTCTTCGGTTGGCTTTGGCTTTGTCTCGAGAAGATAAGGCTGACTAATGAGATAAGGGTAGGATTGATGCCACCACTTCGCATGAGACCACGTGGGAAGCTAGCGTGCAGGAGGGACGATCGCGTGAAAAGGTATCATACGTGTTGTGCGTGACCGGCCCAAGCTTCGACCGGTCGACCGGCCACAAACGTTTACCATAAAAGATGCGGTCAAGTCGATCTGCTGCCACGCTGCATGCAATCAGCTGGAGCGATCGTGCAGTGAGCTAAAGCCCTTTTGTTTGTATACACAACCGCTGCTTAGCGAGCTGTAAAAGCCTCTTAATAGAAAGAAACCTACCTAGCACTAAATAAAGCCAGCAAATGTGACATGCACGCAGTAGCCAATAATGCTCGACTTTGCAGGCCTCCAAGACAAAACATGCGGCCACGGCAGTACGTACAGAGAAAAATGTTCAGATTGTTTTTTCCTTCTTTTTTTGCGACAAAAATGTTTAGATTGTTGTTGCTGGCTTGCATGGGTTTTGTTCTGCCCGCTCGCGCGGAGGACACACGCGAGTTTGACTGGCGAACACCGAACAACATGCATGGAACTTTGCGCATGGGCCAAGAAAGAAAACAGTATTGAGGATATGAAGGCACCGGGGCCGATGGACTGCATGCAATTTTTTTCAAACGTTTCTGGCACATCCTAGGTGATGAACTTACTGATGAAGTGCTAGAGGCAGTGCACAACAGGAAAATACCGACCGGTTGGAACCAAACAAATATAGTGTTAATTCCTAAGGTTGATAGCCCGGAAGTAATCACACAATATCGTCCGATCAGCTTGTGCAACGTGGTGTACAAAATCATCTAAAAAATGATTGCAAACAGACTCAAAAAGATACTTCCAGAGGTAATTTCTCCAACACAGAGTGCTTTTGTCCCTGGAAGACTGATAACTGACAATGTGTTAGTAGCTTATGAATGCTTTCATGCAATAAAGAAGAAGACCCATGGCTCGAATGGTCTCTGTGCAGTAAAATTGGACATGATGAAGGCATATGATAGAGTAGAATGGGATTTTCTTGAACAAATGATGCTGAGACTGGGATTTCACTCGGCTTGGGTGGAAATGATAATGCAATGCATCTCCACAGTGACATATAAAATAAGGTTCAATGGAGTGGAATCGGATGAGATCATACCATCAAGAGGTTTAAGGCAGGGAGATCCTCTATCTCCATACCTGTTTTTGATATGTTCGGAAGGGCTTTCGAGCCTACTAGCTCATGAAGAAGAAGTGGGCGGCATTGAAGGAATACGTGTGTGCAGAGATGCACCTTCTATTTCCCATTTGCTTTTTGCAGACGATTTGCTGATTCTTATGAAAGCGAATGCTCAAAATGCAAACACACTGAAAAGGATTCTAGAAGTGTACTGTGGGAGTAGTGGGCAATGTGTGAGTACTCCTAAATCGAGCATTTTCTTCAGCCCGAATACAAGTGTGCTGGTTAGAGAAGAGGTATGTACAAATCTGAAC
The DNA here is from genome assembly GCA_902687465.1 of Secale cereale. Lineage (NCBI taxonomy): Eukaryota > Viridiplantae > Streptophyta > Magnoliopsida > Poales > Poaceae > Secale > Secale cereale. The sequence continues at coordinate 661,121,533 of LR738713.1, forward strand.
ATTCTAACTGAGGCATTAACAGACAAATATCTGGGTCTTCCCACTATTGTGGGAGTGGATAGAAGTGACAGCTTCCAACACCTTATTGATAGAGTTTGTCAGATAATTAAGGGTTGGAAAGAGAAGGTGCTCTCCATGAATGGGAAAGAGATATTGTTGAAGGCTATAGCCCAAGCAATCCCCTCCTATGCTATGTCAATTTTTAAATTACCCAAAAATATTTGCAAGGCAATTACAGATGAGATTGCAGGTTTTTGGTGGGGTGACAGTGAGGAAAGGAAGAAAATGCATTGGTTTGCATGGTGGAAGTTATGCATCCCAAAGAGTAAGGGTGGATTGGGGTTTAGGGGCCTACATAGTTTTAATCTTGCTTTATTAGCAAAACAGTGTTGGCGCTTACTCCAGACTCCTGAATCTTTGTGTGCACGAGTTCTACGTGCAAAGTACTACGCTGATGGAGATATTCTCATGGCAGGACCTAAGAAGGGCTCTTCCTTCACTTGGCAAAGCATTGTAGCAGGTATACAAACTTTTAAGAGAGGGTGCATCTGGCGTGTGGGTACGGGTTCACAGATAAATATCTGGAATGATCCCTAGATCCCCACTAGTGAAACAAGGAAAATTATAACTCCAAGGGGAGCAACTATGTTGAGCAAGGTGGAGGCATTAATCGATCCTTATACTGGACAATGGGATGAGAGTTTGATCCGAGATGTTTTCTGGCAAGTTGACGTACACCGGATTCTACAAATTCCTCTCCGAGTGCAGCTGATGGAAGACTTCGTATCATGGCATTATGATCGATCTGGTGTCTTTAATGTGCGATCGGCTTATCATGTGCAATTCCAACACCAGTTTGGCGGCAGGGAGAATCTAAGTGCAGCAGAAGGCAGTCGGGCAAATCATATCTGGAAACGGGTGTGGAGGTTGAGAATTCCGGGCAAAGTAAAACACTTCGTGTGGAAGGTGATTAGGGGAGTCTTACCATGCTATGGTACCCTAGCAAACCGCCATATACCAGTCACGGGACAATGCCCGATATGCCATGCAGGATATGAGGATGCTCAGCATTGTTTATTCACATGTAAGAGGGCGAATGATATATGGAAGGAGCTGGGACTCGAGACTGAAGTTCTGCAAGCTGTTGTAGAGGACCGGTCAGGCGCTTTCACCTTGGCAACGCTCATAGAGCGTCAAGATTCACAAAACACTCTGTCTGTGGCTGAGTTAACTGCGGTGGCAAGCTGGTATATCTGGTGGCAACGACGACAAATTGTTAAGGGCGAGATAGTCCGACAGCCGCACCAAACCGCCATATCAATACGAGTTCTAGCAACAAACTTTATTCGCTCACTAACACCGAACCAGACGATGGTTAAGCGTGATCATATGTGGCATAAGCCAGCAAGAGGGGTAGTTAAAATCAATGTGGATGCATCTTTTAGTGCCGAAAATATGGCTGCAGGCACAGGAGCAGTGGCACGAGATGAACATGGTGACTTTATAGCGGCTGCTTCCTGGTTCATACCGCATGTGGTGTCAGTAGATGCGACAGAGATGATTGCTATCCGGAATGGTTTCTATTTGGCAGCCAAGATTGGGTGTACCATCCTACACATCGAGTCCGATAGTTCAAATGCAGTGTCTGCTCATAACTCTGAAACTCTCCTGGGACAGGAAGCGGCTATCCTTTTAGAGAGCAAAGAGATGGGTCTGGACTATGTGAAGTATGAAGTAAGTAACTGCCCTAGGGAAGCAAATTGTGTAGCTGATTGTATAGCTAAATCATCTCTAGCTAGTAGATCTTCAGATTTTTGGGAAGGTGCTATCCCAGGTTTTATTTCTCACCACATTGTAAATGATCTGGCCATTATGTGAGAAATAAAGTTTTACATTATAAAAAAAAACACTATTGAGCATTGCGAGGCTGCTCGGCTTTGGTTGGCCCCTTTGAGTATGCAAAAGCGAGTATTGAGCGACGCCCGATCTCCTAAATCGGGGGCTCGTCCTTCCTGATCGAAGGAGAACAATACTGTCAATGCTTCTTTGAAACGACATTTTGGTATTAAGATTGAGGTCATTGAAATTTGGAGTATATCATGCACCAAGCCCATTAGTTAGCCCGCTGCCAACTAGGGCTGGACCAAAAACTCGTAGCTCGCGAGCTTAACGAGCGCTCGATAGTTCGGCTCGTTAAGCTCGCGGCTCGCTTCTTAATGAACAGAGCAAATCATCGATTTCAGCTTGTTAAGCTTAATGAGCTTAATAAAAAAGTTAACGAGTTTAACGAGTAGCTTGGTAAGCTCGTTAGTAACAATACGACAAATATTTTCATCTTATGTGACAAAATCTTTGTAGCACCTTAGCAAATTCATTTAATCTAATTTACATAGAAGGCAACAAATTAGTGCATTTTCATTTGTAGTAACCATCTTCCTTCTTAAAAAACAGATGTACACACTTATCCTATAGACCATAACACATTAGAATCTGTTAACAAGCGCTCACAATCTTAACGATGTTTAAACGAATCGAACCAAGCAAGATTTTTTGCTCGTTATTCTTAACGAGCACGAGCTTAATAAACTGAGCAGCTCATTAATCCACCCGCAACACAAGGCATAGGCAGGTAATACTCATGGCTATGCATGTGCAAAGGCTGGAGACCCGCACTCACGTACGGGTTTTGGTTTGCATCGACGGTAGGATGCCTGGTCTGGCCTTGAAATGTGGATAAAGTTATGCCTGGTCAGGCAGCTCTGGCGGACAGATATTTGGTTGCGTGTCTGGGCGTGGAGAGCTATCTAGTTTAAAAATCAGCTTATTAGCACGTCCAGCGAGATGTGTTGTTGTAGTTGGTATCTCAGGCAGTAATTGGTGCTCACCAGGCGTCAGCATCCTTGCGTCTGGCTAAGACTACCCACAGTGCAACCTTAAAAAAAAAAAGCTAGCCATAGTGGGTAACTTAGGTATAGTAACTTAACACATTCCAAGACAATTTTGCTTATGTGGCACATATTTAATGAGGAAAGAGGTGCTTATGATAACATAATATGTTACTGTAACATAGCGTTTATCGAGGCATAATGAGTCTATGAGTTAGTAAATGAATACAACTATGACACATTGACACTACTACTATGTTACTTTGCAATATGAAGATAGTAATTTAGACTAGTGTCATATGCATGATACTAGTATAAGTTACGCCCCGAGCAGCCTAACAAATTGCCTAGACTCTTGTGCCAGGCTTAAGAGCAAGTACAATAAGGTGATGTAGACGGGCTGTAAGACATTAAATATTATATTTTTGCTTACTTGGAAGAGAGAGAAGAGAAGCGGGCTACTAGTTAACAGCCGGCTGCAGCACGTGCTCCTAAGTACTTTGTGAGAGAGTGGGGTGGGCCATGTATCAACAAAGTAGTACATACTTATATCATACAGCCGGCTGCAGCACGTGCTCCTTGGCTATAAGCTTGGCTATATGTGACATGGCAACATCATATAGCCAGCAGCTGGCTATATTATTAACCATGCTCTAAGTAATTTTTTCACCCCTCAGTTGGTTTCGATCGTGCCCACACCGCACGTACGCACCAGTTGCTGGCCGGCTATAGTGGACGATTGGACGTACTACGACTAGTGGCGTAGCTGGACGGCGGACAGGGTGGTCCATGGGCCATCCAGTACATTGGCCCGGTACTTCAGTATACCTGTAAGAAAAAAAAATCAGGCCACAGTGTACATCTAAAGTTTAAGCCCAGAAACTATGGATCCGATAACTAACTCACTCGTTACTTCCTACGTTCTAGGTGTACGCTTTATGCAAGAAATATTCCCTCGTATGCTTAAAATAGATTTTTTGTATGCTAGAGGATGGACTTGATGACCCGGAGTCTCCAACCGACCACACCGCGACGGCAAACCCTAGTGTTTAGTGTGACAGAAGCTGATGACGCATTGCGCCATGTAGGCATAAGGCGGAGGAGTGCCAGCGAGGCGGATGGTAGTAATGCATGCACATGGTAGAGCTAAACACCAAGGCAGGAACTCCATCGACTTCACACATTTACAATTTAAAATATGATTTTCATTTTCGATTCAAAGTATGATTTTGCTTCAAGGTTTAACTATGAGCGATTTTTATTGTCGAATTGCTGCAAAAATTAAACTTCCACATACATTATTGATAAATTCTATACTAGCATGCAATGGTGGAGCAAGACGACAAGTCAATTTGAATCCTTCCTGTGCTTGCTATATGCAAATATTGGTGCGTCAAATAATTGGCAGAGGATTCTGTCGTCAGTCATTGGCTTTGAAACCAACAGGGAAAGTTGTTGCGGCTAGGGCGAACCAATAAATTAAATAAGGTCCAAATAGAGGCCAACATGGAAGTCAACGTCAAGTTTTTGTTGGATTGCTCGGAGTGCCAAACTAGAGAGATCATATATCTCTTCCCGCGGAGGGCACACATCATGAGTGCTAAGGCTATAAAATTCCCTATCCAAGTCCTTACATTTTTTTTCAAAACTAAGTTTAATGCTGGAGAGGGGGGCATTGGCCCCCTCATCTTAACACACATAGTTCTTCCTAAATATATTGGTATGTCATATTTTTTAATATAAATATTGTATATATCAATTGGACCACCGGATGGTCTCACAAGGAAGGAGTTGGCTGAGAAAGTGGCAAAAAAGGTGGGCATGCCACCCTTTAGAGTGGCTGTGAATGAAGGAACGATCAGTCCATTGAGCTTTCTAAGGGTTAGAGTGTTTGTGGATGTGCACAAACCCTTGGTTAGATTCGTGCCTATCACTCTTAAAGAATACAAGAGGTACCCTGTTAGCTATGAAAAATTGCCGGATTTCTGTTATTTTTGTGGCTGTATGGGGCATGTGGTCGAAGAATGTGGTGATGGTGTCCACGACCTGGCGGAGTGTGAATGGGGTGATTGGCTTCATTGGAATAGTGAGCCGCATGTGGGCAGTGCTGGTCCTGGTCGAGGAGGAGTGGGGGTTGCAGGAGGTAGAGGCAGAGGAGGTATGGGTGGAGCTCGTAGGGGAGGCGCAGGAGGTAGAGGAGGATTAGGAGGTGATACGTCCAAAACGTATCTATAATTTCTGCTTGCTCCATGCCTCTTTTGGGTGATATTGCTATGATATTTATACACTTCCATACACTTTTGATCATATTTGGAATAACCTATTAACTCAGTGCACCCCAGTGCCAGTTTCTGTTTTCGGCTGTTTTTGTATTTCAGGTTTTCACGTTACGAGAACTGCCAGGAAAAATCCAGAAAAATTATATAAAAAATCAGCGTTCCAGAAACTACCGTGCGCCCGAAGGACAGCCGG
>LR738713.1:661127022-661144988 GCA_902687465.1 Secale cereale
ACCAGGGCTCCAGGCGCCCTGGCGGCGCGCCCCCCCCCTGGGCCGCGCCGGGGGGGCGCCTGGGCCCCCCGAGGCTCCTCCGATGCCCCCCTTTGGCATATATTTAAAGCGTCTCCCGAAACCCTCGAAACAGGAACTCTTTTTCGCGATCTCATCTCTATTCCGCCGCCGCCGCCGCTTCCAAGATCGGGAGCACCAGGAGAACTCTTCCCGGCACCCTGCCGGAGGGGAGGATCACCACCGGGAGCTTCTCCACCACCATGGACGCCTCCCGGATGAGTTGTGAGTAGTCTCCCTTGGACCATGGGTCCATGACCAGTAGCTATGTGATTTTCTCCTCCCGTTCTTGTGCTTCACTAATTAGTCCTCGTGAGCTTCCCTACATGATCGAGGCACATATGTAATCCTTATGCTGTTGCTATGATGAGTTTGCTGGGATCCGATGGATTATGAGATTATGTTCATATTGTGTTTGAGTAATATATTTGATTCACCTCTTTTATATTTATGTTCGTAAGTAATTCTTGCATTTTCTCCGTTGTTATTTATTGCTTTGGCCAAGTAGTAGGTAGTGGGTTCATGCCCCTCAATGACTGGTTTGAGTGACAGAAACATGAGTCTAGGGGATGTGCTGTTGCCACAAGGGGGAAAACAACGGTGCTTGTGCCCGCGGGTGCAAGGATTGTTTACTTTACGCAAAGTTCTTATAATGCAATTGTCTGTTGCATTGAGTTTACACTATGGGTGGGGATCGCAACTTAATACCAGTGAGATGTTCTGGATAGATATCTCAAGGTGGATGATTAGTAGTAGATATTGATGGATTTCGGTCTACTTACTTTGGCGTACCGCCCATGCTTTGAACCTCTACCTTTCTTGCAATGTAGTCAGCATTGGTTTCGCACATGGTCATGTCAATTGCCCAGCTGTAATTCGTTTACCTCACATAGCTGTTGTATCGTCTTTTGGGAGAGAGACATCACTAGTGAACATCATGAGACTCCGGTCCATATTACCATCATTGATCACATCCGCTATTTACTTTTCCGCTATTTACTTACTATTGCAATTATACCTATCACTATTATCACTTGCGTTTGATCCTTTGTAAACTACAAGGCCGGAGGGATTGATAACCTCTCTGTACTCGTTGGGAGCAAAGTTATTTGTATCTGTGTGCAGGTCCACGTTGATTGCTAATATCTGGCGCCGTCAGCAGTTGACACCTTCTTGTTGAAACTGGGAGTCTCTGGGAAATCGATCCTTGGTATTACCAAGGGAAAACTTCTGCTACACTGCATCTCAAACCTTACACTTGGGGTAACCAACGAGGGGTGAGAAGCCACCTAGCAAAGCAATTTCTGGCGTCGTTGCCGGGGACTCCACTCTTCAGGATAGGGGAGTTGCACGCTATCTTTTACCTTTGCTTTTAGTCTTGTTAGTTTACCTTTCAGTTTTGCTTTAGTATCTTTTATCAAAAATCACAAAAATAGTTATCTTGCTTGCTTGCTACAATGGGTTCCACCGAGAACACCAAGTTGTGTGACTTCACTAGTCACAACAACGATGACTTTATCAGCACACCTATCACTACACCTGCCACTTCAGCACCTTCATATGAAATTAAACCTGCTTTACTGAACTTAGTCATGAAAGATCAATTCTCCGGTGCTGGAGATGATGCTGCTTTACACTTGAACAACTTTGTTGAACTTTGTGATATGCAAAAGTACCAAGAAATAGATGGTAATATTGTTAAGCTTAAGCTTTTTCCTTTCTCCTTGAGAGGAGGAGCTAAAATTTGGTTTCAGTCTTTGCCTAGAAACAGCATAGATTCATGGGACAAGTGCAAAGATGCTTTTATCGGAAAATACTATCCACCTGCTAAAATTATCCAACTGAGAAGTAACATAATGAATTTTAAACAATTGGATAATGAACACGTTGCCCAAGCTTGGGAACGTATGAAATCACTTATCAAGAACTGCCCTACTCATGGTTTGACTACTTGGATGGTTATCCAAACTTTTTATGCAGGCTTGAACTTTACCTCGCGGAACTTGTTAGATTCGGCCGCGGGAGGAACTTTTATGTCAACTACACTTGGTGCTGCCACAAAGCTTTTCGATGAGATGATGACCAACTATTCCCAATGGCACACCGAACGCGCTCCAACAGGTAGGAAGGTAAACTCTGTCGAGGAGATTTCCTCCCTAAATGAAAAAGTTGACTTGATCATGTCTCTACTTTCGAAGCAATCTTCTGTTGATCCTCGTGATGTTCCTTTAAATTCTTTGATTGCTCAAGAACAAGTAGATGTGAACTTTATCTCTAGAAACAATTTCAACAACAATGCTTATAGGAGTAATTTTGGTAGCAATCCTAGACCGTTCCCCTCTAATTCTTATGGGAACAACAATGCTTATCCTAGCACCAGGAACTCCACTACTGAACTAGAGATTATGCTTAAAGATTTCATCACTACCCAAAAAGCCTTTAATAAGAGTGTAGAAGAAAAACTACATAAACTAGATGATCTCTCTTTGAAGGTAGACCACTTAGCCAATGAGATAGAATTGCTAAAAATTAAAACTTCTCCTCTTGAGGAGAGGAAGGTGTGACGCCCGAGACTGACGTCCCAGAAGATTCCAGAAGCTTCCAGAAGCTTCCAGATGTTCCGGGTTGCCCGTGTGGTTCTTTTGTGCTTGTGTTATTTATTTTTGCATTGCATCATGTCATCATGTCATATTTTATTTTGCATCTCAACCTAAATAAATCGCGTGGGCCTTCGGTCCATTTAAATCGAGGGAAGATGTCTTCTCTTTATAACATATAAAAGCCTCCTAATAATTATGGAGCTATATTTTAAAATATTCCATTTGTTGGAAATCACCGTAACACACTTGCATATTTTCCCCATGTCTTTTCACTTCGAGTTTCACCTTCAAACCTTGCCAATAATTCTTTTCCGTTGTTTCGAGGTTCCTCCGAAAATTTGAACATTTTTGGACACTTCCTTATTCAAGTTTTAGTTCAAAACTATTTGAATTAAATTCAAATATGTTTGAATTATTTCCGATCTGGCCTTTTATAATTTTCTCCGGTCGTGCTCATTTTTACGAGCCCGAGAAAATTATCATTGTGCTATTTTTCCCTAACCTCCCTCTTCTTTCTTTTCTTCTCTCGTTTGTTTCTGCCAAAATCAGTTAAATCAGGGGGCCCAGCCGCAGCAGGCCCTTCTCCCTCTCCAGGAGCCAGCCGCGCCAGTGCCTCCTCCTCCCGGGCGCCTCGCCGTGCGCCCTGCTGCCTCCTTCGGTGCCGAGCTGCTGCCTGGCCTCGTCGTCCTGAGAGTTCTGCTGTAGTTGTTTTTGTTTTTTTTGTTTTGTGCCTGCTGTAATTTTGGACAGATGACCGTGTACGAGTCCGAGGATCCGTGAACATCTACAAAACGCCCCGTGTACGACTACCGACGCCCGGAAAACGACCAAGTTCCACTACTTCCCACGACGACCCGAACGAGTACCCTCGCCCGTGTACCCCTACGGAACGTCTTCGACCAAGTACCCCGACGTCGCAAGTACCACGACACGAACGTGAACGACTACCATCGCCGGAACGTCTACTTCCTCTACTTCCTCTACGAGTTGCGGAACGGCTACTTCCTCTCCGAACGTGAACGACTCCTTCCTCGACGCTCCCGAACCGTCCCGAAACAAGTGTTTCGAAGGTATAACCCGAGACGTGACCCGTGCATGCTTGCTTGTGTTGTATGAAATGTCTCCCGTGTGTGCTTCGTGCCCGTTCCACCTTTTGTCATGTTCCTCGGTTGCCTCGTCACCGACTCGTGGGAACCCGGTAACGGGATCACCCCACCTCTTTCATCTTGTTCGACTCGCTTCGTCACCTTTTGCACCGGTCTCTCAACGAGTTGCCGGAACCGATATGTTGCTGTGGCATCATTTTCGGATCGTTGCCGTGTCACCTTTTCCTTCCACCACGGTGACAAATGCTTCTTATCTCTTCTTGTTAATTGTCAACCTTTTAATAAAAATTGCATAACTTGATCATGTCATCCGCATCATGTTAACAACACTAGAATGTTTAATTGTTGTTTGCTTATATTATTAAACATGCTCATGAGGTTTTTCCGGAGATGTTGTTGTTATTTCTTCCGGCCTCATTTAAAATGTCTTAATAGTGTAGTTTCTTTATGCTTCACCTCTTGCCATGTTAACCAACATTTAATCTTGTCTTGTAAATAACAAGAGTCAATTAAATAATTAAATGTGGTGTTTCGTCAATATGCAACTCGTTGCATATTGATCTCCACTTAACTTGTAGTTTTGTTTGTGCACTTTGCCATGCCATGCATATTTAAACCGGACATGCATCATACTTGTTTGTGCATCGTGCCATGTTTATGCTTGTGTGTTTACCGTGTTGTTTTCTTTCCGGTTGCTTCTCTTGTTAGCTTCGGTTTCGTTCCGGAGTTGTGAGGATCCGCTCGACTGTTGCTCCTTCTGCTTCTTGGATCCGTTCTTCTCCCTTGTGGAATCCCAGGCAAGATGACCGAACCCGGATACCATTACTATTTCTGCCTATTGCTAGTAGTTCCGCTCTATAGTTTTGCCTCGATGCCCATGTCTTTTTGTCAGCCTCCTACTTGTAACCAATTGCCATGTTTAACCAACCTACCTACGCAAACCGTCGTTTGGCTAAGTACGCTTCGCTCAGCCCCCCTCTTATAGCATTGTTAGTTGCAGGTGAAGATCGAAGATGCTTGCTTCATGTTGAAGTTTGGTTGGGTTATATCACACTATATAAATGCTTAAAAATGAAATCATCTATATACTGGCAGGGTGGAAGGCTAAGCCTTTTGCTTGGTGTTTTGTTCCACTCATGCCGTTAGGATCCGTATAAGCCGGTATTATGTTCCTTGATTATGCGTTCCTAACACGGTTGGGGTGTATGGGACCCCCTTGATAAACCGCTAAGTGCTAAGTCTTTTCCAGCAAGTCCCAACATTGGTACTATTTGCTTAATAACAAACTAATAAAACTTGAATGGGACTAGCTACCCCTTTCATCTTAATTCCACCCCCCTGGGCCAGTGCTCGATTTGAGTGTTGGTCCAAACTAGAGTCGTGTGCGGGGCCCCCCTTGGCAACTTGGGTATTTCGGCCACTGTACGCTGTGCTCATCCGGTCGTGGCCTGAGACGAGATACGCGCGGCTACTATCAGGGTGTCGGCACGCCGGGAGGATTTGCTGGATTAGCCTTACCTTAGTTCGGTTTAACTCGAGCACGGGATTCCGAGAATACTCGGGTCTTCCCAACTATGGAGTTGCGACTCCGCGGATCGTGGGCTTGTGATGGGCCAAGTTGGAACACCCCTGCAGGGTTTGAACTTTCGAAAGCCGTGCCCGCGGTTATGTGGCAGATGGGAGCTTGTTAATTCCGGTTGTAGATAACTTGACATAATGATACTAATACACTACCAGCGTGTGTTCCGTGACTGTCAATTTCCGAATCGGGATTCGGGAGTTGAACACGGAGGGGTTATGTTTGTGAGCTTGTAGCTAGGATCACTTCGTGATCACCTCTCGCCGATGCCTTCTCTTCTCGCTCTCTTTTACGTAAGTTAGTGCTAGTTGCTGCTGCAGACTCTTGTTTGTTCCTTCACCTCTCGTTCTTTCTTCAGCCTTGTCCTCACCCAAGGCTTAAATAGTCTTGTTACCCGGGAACGGGATTGCTGAGTCCTCTGTGACTCACAGTTACTCCACCACACCAGTTGCAGGTTCAGCCGAGTTTGATGCAGGAGTTGGTTCAGATCTTCATCAGGAGCTCGATGAAGAGTTTGGCTGTTTGCTCGTGACGTTTCGATGTTCAGTAGTGGTTTCTACTAGGATTCGATCCTGACCTGTGGCTTTTGTTGTTTTGGTATCTTTCTTTTGGTTCTTCACCCGTAGTCGGGTTGTGTTGTTGTGAATGATGTTTGTTTATGTAATGTATTGTGTGAAGTGGCGAGTGTAAGCCAACTATCTCCTTTTGCATTTTAATCCCTCTTTTACATGAGTCGTGCAAAGATACCAAACTTGAGATCATTCTAGGATGGATTTATGCCTTTAAGTCGTGCCTCGACACGTAGGAGGTATAACTCCATCCTGGGCATTACAAGTTGGTATTCAGAGCCTTCTCCGACCTAGAAGCCCCCACTGATTGATCGAATCGTTGACGGTTGAGTCTAGGCACACACTGAAAAACTTTTTGAGTCCTATATTTATATCGGAGAGTAGGATTTCTTTGCTTCTCATCCCCTTTCTCTCTGGTGAGGACTCCTGACGTCTACTCTTTTCTCTCCTACTTCAAAAATTGCACCAAATTTTTTTTAGGATCCCGCGAGTATTCTGGGATTGTTTCGATGTTCTTGTGACAAGGATATTGTTCTCGATGCCTCCTGTTACCGAGGAGTTGAGCTTCGGGGTATCATTGACACAAGAATATCGCGGCAGTACTAAATACTTAAGACGGCCGACATCGAAAATCTCTCCTATACGGCCAGTGGCAAGATAACCCCGACATCACCCAGTACTGGGGAGGTAGTTCGAGAGTATTGCCATAGCTTGTTATAGTGGATGCGTTTTCGAAGGTCCGAGGTAAACAGTTTCCGAGAAAGACTGGTTATGTGTTGAAGGATGGATACACCTGGATGTAGGTTTAGAGTTGATTGCGCGGTGCTTCCCGTGTATCCCCAACACCTGATTGCATAACTGGAAACTTTCGGAAATCTATAGGTGGGTTTATCAAGTAGTTCTAGGCTTTCTTCCAACGGATGCTCGATATGAAGTTTGGGGTTCTACATTGAGTGAAGTGGTTTTATGGACTTGTTCTGATCGGGAGTTGCATCTTAAAGGGTCCTTGGCTATGCTGATCCGGGGATTGCAAAACCCTTTTGTAACATGTTCCATGAGCTTTCAGCACGAAGATGTCGAACGAAGCTTTTATCTTGTATTTGTTCTATCTGTTCCTTGTTCCTTTTTATTTACCTTTCCCTTCTCCAAGTGGCTTCTCGTCAAGTTGATGTAACTACGGAATTCATTCGTTCAATTCTCTGTTCGGATAGATGTGTTGCAGCATAATCTTCTTCATAAACATATCTATCCTTTGTTCTTGTTTTGATTCTGGTATTCGAGTTGCTTCGATGTCAAATGTTGATTCCATAACCTTCCTAATTGGTGTTCTCATATTTCTATGGGAGTGCTAATTCCTCTTGACCATCAAGATGGTCATGTTAAATTCTTTTCAACCGGTGTATGTTTCAATCATCTCAAGTTGTCCTTGTTTTTCCCCACCCTCCCACCCTTTTTCTTCTCGGAGCCAGAGATTCTCAAATGAAATAGCCATTTTATTCATGTGATGTTCCTTCATTCTTTTCCTTCAATGTTCTTATCCGGTGAATTATTGTGAAGATGCTCGAGAGCTTCTAGTTCATCATTCTTTTGTTCTCTATTCTACCGGTGGATGTAATTCAAGATTTCGGTGTTGATCTTATCCTTTTCCTCATTTCACAATGCTTTCTTATTCCGGTGCACCAATTAATCATTCACCTCTTATTATTCATATCCGGAGTGCTCAAGATTCATAATTCCATTCTTAATCCGTTCAAATTATTATTTTGAGCATTGTTATCTTATTCAAGCCATTTAATTCAACCGGTGCAATATCTCAAGCAATCTTTCCAACGGTGTTTTCTTTAGTGGGCCTTAACCCACAGGTCTTTTTCCCAGGATCTTACCTGACTCTTCTTTTTCCGGAGAATTCTTTCAAAGTGTGACGTAAGAATGATTCCCATCAGTCACATGCCTTTTCCAAGATCGCTTTCAAATTCTTTTCTTCATTGGTTCAACCTTTTAATTCTTCATTCCGGAGTGCTCAACAATTCTTCTTGGCATATCTCGTCTTCATTTTCAACATTTGGAGACCGGAGAAGTGTTTCTCTTAAATTTTGGCCCGTTCTCTTGATGAGATTCGTGGTTCTAGCTTCATGCCATCCTTTTCCGATTGTGAGGAATCATTTTCATACCCACCCGAAGCATTTCATGAATTCTTTTTCTTGTGATCCTCCGAAGGCCATCATTTCAGAATATCTCTTCGTTCTCAGTTTTCAACTTTGTCCTCCAAATATTCTTCATTGATGCCTCTTCGTTCGTCTCCATATTCTTACGGTGGTTCATTCAAGTCTACCCTTCCGTTGTTATCATTGTAATTCACTCGTTCTTTTCATAATCCTACCGGTCCTTTGTTGAAGATTTATCCAAGCTTGTGCTAGATCTCTCTTTAATTATTTCCAACGAGAATAAGTAGTATGTCAAATCCTTTGGTTGTCATCAATTTAATTGGTGAAGGAGAAGCATGACATAATTCTTATTCTTATTCCTTCAAGGGGATTAATCCCTTCCTTCGAAGCTTGTTCATCATATCATATCCTTGGTTCTAAATTCTTCATCTTGTTTTTCCGGAGCTCCAAGTTATTTCAATTATCATTTCAACCTCAATCTAATTCACCGCAGGCCTTGAATCTTATTCTTTTCACCTTTCTTTTCTCATGCTTTCATTACCGGAGTTCTTCATGGTGGTTCATCATCATTTAATTCATCCTTGAAGTCTTCATCAAGATTCTTGTTGGAGCTCAAGCATTCTTCATCATGCTTCCAATTGCAATCCTTCTACCTTATCTTTGAGATGGTGTTATGTCATTCTTGACAATTCCTTCATGTTTCATGATTCACAAGTTGTCAGGATTGAAATATTTAAACCCATCATTTTCTTTGTTCAGGAGATCCTTTTCAACCCCTTCATTTATTCATTGGAGTTATCTTGGGTTATACTTCACCTAAAGCTTTCCCTAAGGATTGTTGCTAATTATGGTGCTTATAAATGACCCAAGTTCTTCATTAATCCTTTCGAGGAGATAAGTTTTTTCATCTCCTTGTTGATCTCAATCCAATCAATTCTTTCCGTCAGTGGCTCGTTGTCACATCTTAATTTTTGAGATGTTTTCCATAAGCCCACATCAAGTTTATTCTTTCGTTGTTGAATTTCCAACAACTCATTTCAACCCTTCTTCGTAAGGATGCTCTTTCAAATTTAACTTTGAGAGAAGTTGTCTTTTCTTCTCCGTTCTTTTCTTTCCAACGATCTTGCTTCTATTCTTTCGTTCCGGAGGCTTTGTAATGTTACTCTCTTTAACCATCATCTCGTTTTTATCGGGATCATGTTCTTTCCCTTGCTTATCATTTAACCGGAGTGTTGTATTCTTCATTCTAGTTCCGTCATCTTATCTAGTTTTGCCTCTCTTTTCAACCGGAGTGCTGTCTGAATCTTTCTTACCCCTTGTGCCATTCTCTTATTTGTTCCGGAGGCTATATGTTGTTGTTTTCATCAAGTATCACTACATCTCCTCAAGTTTTTGTTCATTCTTTCCATTTTCAGACGGAGTGCTGCCCAAATTCTGTCATTCTTATTCCTTGGCTATACCATTGCGGTTTCTTATTCTTTTCGTCCGTGAGCTCTTGTTTCATGTCTTTCAACCTTCAAGGTTCTTGTAATGTTCCTCATGCTTACCGGAGTGCTCTTAACTTCGTTCATCTCCGTTGCATTCTTTCTTTCAACTTGTTCAACCTCTCAAGGTTCCTTGGTTTCACTCGTCTGTCAAAGAAGCAACTTTGTTTTACCTCTTCCTCTTCCGTTTTTACCCGGTGATATCTCTAGGATCTCGGGTCGAGATCCTCTGTTAGTGTGGGAGAGTTGTGACGCCCGAGACTGACGTCCCAGAAGATTCCAGAAGCTTCCAGAAGCTTCCAGATGTTCCGGGTTGCCCGTGTGGTTCTTTTGTGCTTGTGTTATTTATTTTTGCATTGCATCATGTCATCATGTCATATTTTATTTTGCATCTCAACCTAAATAAATCGCGTGGGCCTTCGGTCCATTTAAATCGAGGGAAGATGTCTTCTCTTTATAACATATAAAAGCCTCCTAATAATTATGGAGCTATATTTTAAAATATTCCATTTGTTGGAAATCACCGTAACACACTTGCATATTTTCCCCATGTCTTTTCACTTCGAGTTTCACCTTCAAACCTTGCCAATAATTCTTTTCCGTTGTTTCGAGGTTCCTCCGAAAATTTGAACATTTTTGGACACTTCCTTATTCAAGTTTTAGTTCAAAACTATTTGAATTAAATTCAAATATGTTTGAATTATTTCCGATCTGGCCTTTTATAATTTTCTCCGGTCGTGCTCATTTTTACGAGCCCGAGAAAATTATCATTGTGCTATTTTTCCCTAACCTCCCTCTTCTTTCTTTTCTTCTCTCGTTTGTTTCTGCCAAAATCAGTTAAATCAGGGGGCCCAGCCGCAGCAGGCCCTTCTCCCTCTGCAGCCCAGCCGCACCTCCCTCCTCCTGGCCCATCTCCTCCCTTCTCCTCCTTTCCCTCCTTTCGGCCCAACATCAGGCCCAACCGCAGCGCCCTCAAACCCTAACTCCCCGGCTCGCACCTCTCCTTCCCTCGACCCCCAGCCGCCAGTTCCTCGTCCCGAACCCCTCGCCCCGATCTCCCTCATCTCTCCCCTTCGCCCCAGCGCTCGCCTCCCTTCCTTCTCCTTCGCGCGCCCGCGGCCGCCCGTCCTCCTCGCCCCCAGCGCCCGCCGCGCTCTGGCCCGAGGAGCTCCAGCCGCCGGTCTTCTTCCCTTCGCGCGCCTGCCCTTCTTCAGCCTGCGCCGGCGGCCGCCACCTTCCTCGAGCGGTTCCTCCGCCCCGCGCTGGTTCCCTCCCTCCGGTCACCAGCAGCGCAGGTCGCCCGACCCCGAGCAACCCGTCGCCTCCTCCTCGCCTCGCCTGGCCGAGCCAGAGCCGGCGACCACTCCCGTGCGCCTCCAGCAAGGGGCCAAGCCCGGCGCCCTCCATCTTCGGCGCCCAAGCCCGCGGCCCCGAGCGAGGTCCCTCGCCTCGCCAAGCACGGCCGCCCGTCCCCGTGCGTCGGCGCCCCTCCTCCTCTTCAATCTCCAGGAGCCAGCCGCGCCAGTGCCTCCTCCTCCCGGGCGCCTCGCCGTGCGCCCTGCTGCCTCCTTCGGTGCCGAGCTGCTGCCTGGCCTCGTCGTCCTGAGAGTTACTGCTGTAGTTGTTTTTGTTTTTTTTGTTTTGTGCCTGCTGTAATTTTGGACAGATGACCGTGTACGAGTCCGAGGATCCGTGAACATCTACAAAACGCCCCGTGTACGACTACCGACGCCCGGAAAACGACCAAGTTCCACTACTTCCCACGACGACCCGAACGAGTACCCTCGCCCGTGTACCCCTACGGAACGTCTTCGACCAAGTACCCCGACGTCGCAAGTACCACGACACGAACGTGAACGACTACCATCGCCGGAACGTCTACTTCCTCTACTTCCTCTACGAGTTGCGGAACGGCTACTTCCTCTCCGAACGTGAACGACTCCTTCCTCGACGCTCCCGAACCGTCCCGAAACAAGTGTTTCGAAGGTATAACCCGAGACGTGACCCGTGCATGCTTGCTTGTGTTGTATGAAATGTCTCCCGTGTGTGCTTCGTGCCCGTTCCACCTTTTGTCATGTTCCTCGGTTGCCTCGTCACCGACTCGTGGGAACCCGGTAACGGGATCACCCCACCTCTTTCATCTTGTTCGACTCGCTTCGTCACCTTTTGCACCGGTCTCTCAACGAGTTGCCGGAACCGATATGTTGCTGTGGCATCATTTTCGGATCGTTGCCGTGTCACCTTTTCCTTCCACCACGGTGACAAATGCTTCTTATCTCTTCTTGTTAATTGTCAACCTTTTAATAAAAATTGCATAACTTGATCATGTCATCCGCATCATGTTAACAACACTAGAATGTTTAATTGTTGTTTGCTTATATTATTAAACATGCTCATGAGGTTTTTCCGGAGATGTTGTTGTTATTTCTTCCGGCCTCATTTAAAATGTCTTAATAGTGTAGTTTCTTTATGCTTCACCTCTTGCCATGTTAACCAACATTTAATCTTGTCTTGTAAATAACAAGAGTCAATTAAATAATTAAATGTGGTGTTTCGTCAATATGCAACTCGTTGCATATTGATCTCCACTTAACTTGTAGTTTTGTTTGTGCACTTTGCCATGCCATGCATATTTAAACCGGACATGCATCATACTTGTTTGTGCATCGTGCCATGTTTATGCTTGTGTGTTTACCGTGTTGTTTTCTTTCCGGTTGCTTCTCTTGTTAGCTTCGGTTTCGTTCCGGAGTTGTGAGGATCCGCTCGACTGTTGCTCCTTCTGCTTCTTGGATCCGTTCTTCTCCCTTGTGGAATCCCAGGCAAGATGACCGAACCCGGATACCATTACTATTTCTGCCTATTGCTAGTAGTTCCGCTCTATAGTTTTGCCTCGATGCCCATGTCTTTTTGTCAGCCTCCTACTTGTAACCAATTGCCATGTTTAACCAACCTACCTACGCAAACCGTCGTTTGGCTAAGTACGCTTCGCTCAGCCCCCCTCTTATAGCATTGTTAGTTGCAGGTGAAGATCGAAGATGCTTGCTTCATGTTGAAGTTTGGTTGGGTTATATCACACTATATAAATGCTTAAAAATGAAATCATCTATATACTGGCAGGGTGGAAGGCTAAGCCTTTTGCTTGGTGTTTTGTTCCACTCATGCCGTTAGGATCCGTATAAGCCGGTATTATGTTCCTTGATTATGCGTTCCTAACACGGTTGGGGTGTATGGGACCCCCTTGATAAACCGCTAAGTGCTAAGTCTTTTCCAGCAAGTCCCAACATTGGTACTATTTGCTTAATAACAAACTAATAAAACTTGAATGGGACTAGCTACCCCTTTCATCTTAATTCCACCCCCCTGGGCCAGTGCTCGATTTGAGTGTTGGTCCAAACTAGAGTCGTGTGCGGGGCCCCCCTTGGCAACTTGGGTATTTCGGCCACTGTACGCTGTGCTCATCCGGTCGTGGCCTGAGACGAGATACGCGCGGCTACTATCAGGGTGTCGGCACGCCGGGAGGATTTGCTGGATTAGCCTTACCTTAGTTCGGTTTAACTCGAGCACGGGATTCCGAGAATACTCGGGTCTTCCCAACTATGGAGTTGCGACTCCGCGGATCGTGGGCTTGTGATGGGCCAAGTTGGAACACCCCTGCAGGGTTTGAACTTTCGAAAGCCGTGCCCGCGGTTATGTGGCAGATGGGAGCTTGTTAATTCCGGTTGTAGATAACTTGACATAATGATACTAATACACTACCAGCGTGTGTTCCGTGACTGTCAATTTCCGAATCGGGATTCGGGAGTTGAACACGGAGGGGTTATGTTTGTGAGCTTGTAGCTAGGATCACTTCGTGATCACCTCTCGCCGATGCCTTCTCTTCTCGCTCTCTTTTACGTAAGTTAGTGCTAGTTGCTGCTGCAGACTCTTGTTTGTTCCTTCACCTCTCGTTCTTTCTTCAGCCTTGTCCTCACCCAAGGCTTAAATAGTCTTGTTACCCGGGAACGGGATTGCTGAGTCCTCTGTGACTCACAGTTACTCCACCACACCAGTTGCAGGTTCAGCCGAGTTTGATGCAGGAGTTGGTTCAGATCTTCATCAGGAGCTCGATGAAGAGTTTGGCTGTTTGCTCGTGACGTTTCGATGTTCAGTAGTGGTTTCTACTAGGATTCGATCCTGACCTGTGGCTTTTGTTGTTTTGGTATCTTTCTTTTGGTTCTTCACCCGTAGTCGGGTTGTGTTGTTGTGAATGATGTTTGTTTATGTAATGTATTGTGTGAAGTGGCGAGTGTAAGCCAACTATCTCCTTTTGCATTTTAATCCCTCTTTTACATGAGTCGTGCAAAGATACCAAACTTGAGATCATTCTAGGATGGATTTATGCCTTTAAGTCGTGCCTCGACACGTAGGAGGTATAACTCCATCCTGGGCATTACAGAAGGTCACTCCTATGAATGCTATTCAAGTGCAAATTAATGAAAACATTAGGATGATGGCTAAACATAAAGAAAGATGGGCTAGAGAAAGGGAGGAAGAGGATAGAATTAAGAGCCTTCCTACCCACCACACTGTTGCTACTATCCAAGTTGTTGAGGATATCCAAACTCTTAGCACCCAATGTACTCCTGGTCCCGATGGACCTATTAATGGTGATGCTATGACTATAGAACCCACCAAACAAGTGAACCTAAAGGACACCACTACCACTTTACTTGATGCTAGGGACCTTGATTTTGATAATTGCACTCTTACCGAAGTTATTGATTTCCTTCACAAGATGTCTAGAGATCCCCGCACTAGCACGCTTAACCTTGCCTTCACAGAGCATATCACTAATGCTCTTATCAAAGCTAGGGAGGAGAAACTTAGAGTAGAATCCTCCATACCTAGAAAGCTAGAAGATGGTTGGGATCCTATGATAAAAATTAAATTGAATGACTTCTCTTGCTATGCATTATGTGATGTTGGAGCTAGTACCTCTGTTATGCCCAAAAGAGTATATGATATGCTTAAATTGAAACCTTTTGATTCTTGTTCTTTTGGTGTTCGTCTCGTTGATTCTTCCGTAAAGAAACCTTTAGGGAGGATCGACGATGTTCTTATCGTTGTCAATGACAATTATGTTCCCGTTGATTTCACTATTATGGATATTGAATGTGATCCTTCTTGTCCAATTATTTTGGGACGTCCCTTTTTGCGCACCGTTGGTGCTATCATTGACATGAAGGAGGGTAATATAAAATTTCAGTTTCCTCTCAAGAAAGGGATGGAACACTTCCCTCGAAAGAAGATCAAGTTACCTTTTGAGTCCGTTGTACGGGCTAGCTATTCTTTTACTCTTGATAAAACTTGATCTATATGCATTATGCCTAGCTTAAAAGCATAAAAGAAAGCGCTTTTGGGAGGCAGCCCACATGAATAAAAATTTTATTTTGCTTTTGTTGTGTCTTGATGTTGTTTACTACTGTAGCATCATCATTGTATCTTTGCTTTTCAATTTTGTGCCAAGCATAGCCTCTGATTGCTAGAAAGTTGAAAAGTTGTGAGGTGCTGTCCAGGAAACAGATTCTGTCCTTGGATAGAAAAATTCGTATAAAATCACCAGATCATCTTTTTGGTCTGAATTTTTTTGACAGCGTGCTCTATATAATCGTCTTTCGTGCGTCTGTTCTGAGTTTTTTTATTAGAGTTGCAGAAGTTCCCCGAACAAATCAATTACTACCTGTTGTTCTGTTTTTCACAGATTCTGTCCTGTTTTGCTTTTCCTTCATTTTGCAAACCAAGAGCATGGTTTTTCTTTGCAAAAACCTTTTGGCAATCTTGAGAAACAGTAGACCTTCAAGAATATCTTTATTTCCAGCAAGGTATAATTATTTTATTATGGGTACTAACCTCGCTAATCAGATTATGATGAGTTATGTATGAAGGGAGTTTTCAAGTGTGCGAGGGAAGATGATAAAAAGATTCAGGAGTGTCAAGCGCTCAAGCTTGGGGATGCCCCCGTGCACCCCCAAGAAATATTCAAGGAGACTCAAGCGTCTAAGCTTGGGGATGCCCCCGTGCATCCCCTTCTCCATCAACATTATCAGTTCGTCTTTCGTTCCACTATATTTTAATCACTTCCTGTGTTATGTGCTATGCTTGGAGCGTCTTGCTTTTAATTTCCTTTTTAGTTTTCCATAACGAGTCGGAACTCAGCGTTCTTTATGTGGGAGAGAAACACACTCCACTTCTACCTATAACATAATATAGAATTTTCATGACTATCTTTGCTGTGTGTGTTCTTTGCCTTTTAATAGCTACTATCATGTTCAGCTCTCAGTTTTCATGCTTATCTTTTTAAAGAGCTTGTGTTTAGTTGGTTGCTTGAACTCTCTTTAATTATCATGCTTATCTTATTAAGAGAGTTTGCTTCCGTTGCATTGGTTAATATGTCTATGATAAAGATGCTACGTGCATAATGGCGCTTACTAGTTCAGGTTTTCTTGTGGTTAGTCTCAAATAGCTGGGGGATTCCCAATGTGTTATTGGAGTACCAACATGATTTGTTTGCCAATGATGTGGTATGGTTTAGTAATATCTTCCCTCAAGAATTTATTTTGATTGACTTGGCGTATGCTCACGCATATTTAAGACTGTAAAGAAAGTCTGTCAAGCCTTGATGATCTTTTATTTCTAAGTAGCGATATAACTACCATGCCTGATTCAATGTTGCTTTGTCGCTCTGCATGATTATGACCGTCATTGCTCTCTTAGTTGGTCGCTCCCAGTCTTTTGCTAACCTCCACCTGTACTAAGCGGACTGACTGCTTGTGCATCCACATCCTTTTTAAACCAGTTATGCCATATGAGTCCACCATACCTACCTATATGTGGTATTTCACCGCCACTCCAAGTAAATTTACATGTGCTACCTTTAAAACCTTCAGTTATTGCAATACATAGCTCATGGGAAAGTAGCTTAAAAACTATTGTGGTAAAGAATATGTTGCTTATGTATCTTATTTCTTATAAGTTGCTTGCTGAGCGGTAACCATGTTTCTGGGGACGCCATCAACTGATACACTTTTGTTGAATATCATGTGAGTTGCTATGCATGTTCGTCTTGTCTGAAGTAAGGGTGATTTGCCGTGGGTTGAGAGTATGCATATTGTTAGAGAAGAACATTGGGCCGCCAACCAAAGCCATGTATCATGGTGGAAGTTTTAGCTTGGACATTAATCCTCAATCTCTTATGAGAATATGCTTAAGCATTAAAGAGGAGTCCATTATCTATTTTCTATGTTGTCCCAGTATGGATGTCATCAAGTTGAGATCTATCAAAAACGAGAAATCAAATGCGATCTATCTCCTTGGACCTTTGTACAGGTGACATAGAGGTACCCCTTTGTGACACTTGGTTGAAACATATGTAATGCAATGACAATCCATGGAAATCCGAGCTAATTAGGACAAGGTGCGAGCACTATTGGTATTCGATGCATGAGGCTTGCAACTTATAGGATGTCTTATGCACAACACATATGAAGTACTACTACCGTTGACAAAATTGTTTCTATGTTTTCAAAATAAAAAGCTCTAGCACATGAGTAATCCCTGCTTCCCTCTGCGAAGGGCCATTCTTTTACTTTTATGTTGAGTCTCCACCTTCTTTCTTCAAAGCACCAACTATTGAGAGCATGATTGTCATTCTGAGTGTAATGTGCATTGTCCCAAAGTAGCATTGTCTTTTGCATGATTGTGATATCGTTTATTTTGAAATCATTGTATCTAGTCATCACTTAAACCTTGAAGGTGCCCCTGCATTTATGTTTTGCTTCACTAAAGGGGGCAAGCTAGATATCACTTTATCATATTTGCACATCATGTTCATTGCAAATCTATTTGATGCTTCAGTATCATATTGTAAAACTTTCAGTTCTTTGTGATTTTCTCATGAGGCAACTTAATTACTACGGATTCATTGTCTCAGTAAGCTTCTGTCATATGACTATGAAAAGTCCTATATGGTTAATAGCATGTCACCACAAAAATTATTCTTGTTATCATTTACCTACTCGAGGACGAGCAGGAATTAAGCTTGGGGATGTTGATACGTCCAAAACGTATCTATAATTTCTGCTTGCTCCATGCCTTTTTTGGGTGATATTGCTATGATATTTATACACTTCCATACACTTTTGATCATATTTGGACTAACCTATTAGCTCAGAGCACCCCAGTGCCAGTTTCTGTTTTCGGCTGTTTTTGTATTTCAGGTTTTCACGTTACGAGAACTGCCAGGAAAAATCCAGAAAGATTATATAAAAAATCAGCGTTCCAGAAACTACCGTGCGCCCGAAGGACAGCCGGGGGGGGAGGGGGGCACCAGGGCTCCAGGCGCCCTGGCGGCGCCCCCCCCCCCCCCCC